>CAWUFW010006881.1:0-600000 GCA_963921515.1 Calotriton arnoldi
TCCCGACTGCATTGACCTGGTCTGCGATCCAGGTCCACATTCTGTTTCTGGTGGCTAGTGGTGTGTGCTGGACCATGTTCCCATAGATTTGTGGGTACACCTTGATGATCTCGTCGACCATGACCGTCAGCTCCATGGGCGTGAACTTGGGCATCCTTTGTGGTGCCATGGTGTTTGTGGTGCTGGTGCGGTGTGTGTTGTGTAATGTGCAGGGGTTTGTGATGCCGGTGTTTGGTGGTGGTGGTGGTGGTTGTGATGTGTGCGTTTCTGTGGTGTGCTGCTGTCCTTGCTGTGTCACTGTGTCCTCTCCTCTCCTCTCTGGTTTGCAATGTAGCAAGGGGTTGTGGTCTGTGGGAGTGCTGCTTTTGTACTCACCTATGTGGGTGTGTCCTCATGGTCTGTTGTTTTCAGGTGTGTTGTGTCTGGGGTTCTGGCCTTTGTATTTTTTGTTTGTCCGGGGGTGTTTTCGGGATGTGTACTGTGCTTGTGTATTTGTGTGTGCCTTGCTGTGTGGACTTGTTGGCCATGTTGTGTGCTATTGGTTTTGTGTGCGGATGGTTTCTGTGCAGGTACGTGGGCGCCATGGCTTCTGCCGTGTCGATTCTCATCGGCGTTGTTTGCGCTGGCGGGCGGCATATTTGTTGTTTTTCCGCGCTCATGGCGGTGCGATCGTAATTTCACGTGCGGTGTGTCGGCCGTGTGGGCGGGCGGTTTTGTGTTGTCGTGCGTGTTTCCGTCCGTGGCGGGCGGTTTGACTCCGACTCGGACGATGGCGGGCGGTATTTTGTGTGATTTTTCCGCCGATGGCGGTTTTCGGTTTGTGTACTCATAATGGCGTGGTCGGTGTTCAGGCGGTGTGTGCGGGCGGATTTTTGCCGCTTCCATGCCTGGCGGATTTTTTTACGCCGGGTATCGTAATGAGCCCCTTAGTGCTATAGTCTGGTGTGATTACAATATTTGTATTTGTTGTGTTGTTATTCACATGTCCCATGAGTTTACCTTAATTCCCAAACCAATATACTTTTTTAAACCTTTCTATTAATTTTAGAGCCAGGACATAACAAACATAATAAATATGATGTTAATTTAACCTTATAGTGTCAAAAGCATGATCATTACAAAGATATTAAAAAGCAACTCAAACTTTTCAGTTTGGCAACAAATTAAATTAATCATGACATCAGATTGGTATGAAGCAAATTAAAAACCACATTACAACTGGAATTGTATTTTAAATCCCATGAGAGGATATAGATTGTCATTCCATGTTCTCAGGGTGAGTCAAGCTACATGCCATTAAGGTAAGGTACACTGAAGGCCTCCATCCTAGCCAGGTCTCTGTTTACCAACTTCTGGAAGTGGCAGGAGCATTCTTCAACCAAAAAGGCAGCAAACTAAATTGGAAGTGGCCCTCTGGGGTAGAGAAGACAGACCTCACTTTAGACCCCTTAGCCAGGGCAATCTGCCAGTACCCTGATGTGAGATCAAATGTACTCAGGACCTTGGCAGCTCCCAGACTGTCAATGAGCTCATCAGCTCTGGGGATGGGGTGAGCGTCAGTTTTGGTAACTGAGTTGAGCCCCCTTTAATCCACACCGAACCTGAGATCTGGGTTGGTGCCCGGAGGGGCGGCTTTTAGTATCATCACCACTGGGCTAGACCAGGGACTACTCGAGTGCTCAATCACCCCAATTAAAGAATCTTGGAGACCTCCTCCTTAATGCTAGCTCTCACCTTGTTAGATTGCTGGTAAATTTTATTCTTCACAGTCATACTGTCCCCTGTGTCAATGCCATGGGTACACAAATGTGTGAGCCCGAGGGTGAGGCAGAACAGCAAGGCAAACCTCCCCAGCAATTGGCAACAGTCACTCTGTTGTTCTGGGGTAGCAATAAGGAAGAGGTTGACAGCTTCCACTGACCCATCTTGCTCCTTGGAAGATAGGAGGTAAGGGAGAGGTTCAATCTCCTCTTCCACCCCATCATCTGTAACCAGGAGCATGGTGACTTCAGATTTCTTATAATGGGGTTTGAGGTGATTGACATGTGGTATCTTTAGGGGGTCCACCAAGTAGGTGACCTCCCCTTCGTCTTCTTCACCTCATAAGGCCCTGACCAGTGGTATTGTAGGGCCAAGGGCTCTACAGGTTCCATGACTCCCACTTTTTGTCCAGGCTAAAACTCAGACAGAGTGGCCTTCTGGTCATACCAGAGCTTCATCACCTTCTGGATGGCCACCAGATTCTCAGAGGCGTTCTTCCAGAAGCGCTGAATCTGGCTTCTGAGAGCCAGCATGTAGCTGACTACATCCTGAAGAGGGGGCACCTTGGGAGCTCCTACCCCTCCTTCACCAAACTGAGAGGTCCCCTTACAGGGTGTCCACAGAGAAGCTAAAATGGGCTAAATCCAACTACCTTCTGTGGCACCTCCCTGAAGGCAAAAAGCAGGCATGGTAGAAGGACGTCCCACTTCAGCCTCATGTGTTCAAGCAGGCCTATAATCATGCCCTTCAGGCTCTTGTTGACCCAGTAGCCTGAGGCTGATAGGGTGCGGAGAACTTAAAATTCACCTCAGACTCATCCCACATTGACTTGATGTACGCAGACATGACTTTTGTGCCCCTGTCAGATACTACTTCTTTGGGGAAACGCACCTGGGTAAAAATACCCATCAGGGCCCTAGCCACTGCAGGTGCAGTCACAGACCATAGAGGTATGGCCTCTACGTATCGGGCGGTATGGTCCACCAAGACCAGGATAAGCCTGTTGACTAAGGCAGCCTGGGGCGTCCAGGGCCCCAACCATGTAGATGCCCAAACTTTCAAAGGGAGTACCAATGACAGGCAGGGAAACCAGGAAACTTGAGCTTTTAACCTGACTTCCCACTGGACTGGCAGGTGGGACATGACCTACATAATGTATCTGAGGCTGTCTTCTTCTGAGGCCAATAACAGTGGGTGGCAAGCCAGGTAAAGGTCTTGTTCTGTCCCAGATGTCCTGCAGAGGTATATAATGAGCCAGACCCAGTAGGAAAACTCTGTAGCACTTGACCACCAACACAAAAGTTACCCCAAGCTCACGAACCTTAGGCTCACTATATAGGAGGTCATCTCCCAATAGATGAGGTGATCTCCAGAGGTGTCACCAGCTGCCTCGGCCTCAGCTGGGTCTCAACTTGGTGCCTCAAGCCCTCTAGAGTAGGTACACAGAGAAATAACTGTGTCCTCTTTTCACTTTACTAGTAGTTGGATTTTTCAGGGCCAATTCATAAAGGCATTTATGAGTAAAGCAAGTAGTACTCATGGGGCTGTATTACAGTGCTCCAGGGATGCAACAGGCATGTGTGCCCATTGTCTATGCCCCAGGGACACAATTGTATTAATAGAGGGGTCACAGATGCTTGTGTGCCCCTTCTGTAATACAGATAGTGCTGGGCCACATACGCATTGGTGCTTAATTTGTATGGTAGCATGATCCCATGCAAATTAAGTAAACAGTTTGCTTCTATGCCTGCACCATATTATAGACATGGGCGCAGAGACAAAAAGCCTGTCAGGAGGATTACTGAGTGAGTGCCACAAAGAGGTGACGCGCAGTCAGTGTGCTTCCCAAGGACGCCCAGCTTAAGTGTGAAAAGTGGGTCCCATAAACCTTGGACATCCCCCTGCACTCACTCACTGCACCCGCCTGCAAGGGGATCTCCCTCCATGCCCTGAGGTGCATGAATGTGCACCCTGCACAGTTAAAGATGGAGTGGCTGCTTCAACCTCCCTCGAGTTCGAGACTGCCCTGGGGGTACGGCATTGAATGTAATAAGGCGCACAGTCCTTGTTTGTGCCCGGCGCACCTGTTTAAAGATGTGCCATGGAGCAAATAGAGGCACTGTAAGTGTTACATAAAACAAGCCCTACTGTACTACTTCCCGTACTCACAAGTGCCTTTCAGATTCAGTACCAGAGTGTGTATAACACATATAGAATCCCACCAGAAAACATTAGGACCTAATAAGGAAATTGAAACTAGAGCCTGGAAGGAAATAAATAGGTGGGAGCTAGCCGCCTCTCTTCAGGCGACAGCTAACCGTCTTCCTGTAGATGTAGAAGAAGCTACCACTTCCTACACCAACTGGATAGATGCAACATGCAAGAAACTAGTCCCAGTGAAACGATGGACTCCCAAACGCACCCAGCCTTCAGCTCCTTGGTACTCTGAAGAACTAAGGAAGCAAAAACGTATATGTAAAGGACTAGAGAGGAGATGGAGAAGAAGCTACAAGGATGATGAGAAAAAATCTTATAAACATAGCATTACTGTTTATAAACAGCTACTGCACGATACTAAAAAAAAAATTTTCATGGAGCAAATTACAAAGGCTAAATCATCAACAAAGGAACTTTTTAAAACAGTAGTTAATTTGACAACCCCACCCGTCTCAAAATGTCAAAGCAGTCCAGAACTCTGTGAGGAAATAGCCACCTTCTTTCAACAGAAGGTAGAAGTTATCTTTTCCTCGTTCAGATCTCCCCTAACCACACTGACCCTGGAGCGTGCAAGACCAGTGACAAATCCAACGGAGCATCAACCAACCCTTGATAAATTTCGGTCACTGGCTCTACAGGACACGATTAAACTTCTGATCTCCACTAAATCAGGATCACCAAATGACCCATGTCCAGTTCCAGTGATCAAACTTGTCCCAGAGCTTATTAGCAAGGCACTGACTCCGCTTTTTAATGCGATGTTTGAATCGGGGTATTTCCCAAAAAACTGGAAAATAGCGTCCATTCTCCCATTGCTAAAAAAGCATAACCTTGACTATAAGGATCCCAACAACTATAGGCCAATCTCCCGCTTACCCCTGCCAGCAAAAATGGCTGAAAAAGCTATGAATACCCAACTCACTACCCATCTCCTTACAAGGAACTCACTAGACTCCACTCAATATGGGTTCAGGGCAGAGCATAGCACAGAATCAGCCCTGATAAAATCAACAGAGGAAATAAAAGAAGCCTTGGACAAGGGAGACAGTGCGGCGCTTATCATGTTGGATCTCTCCGCAGCATTCGATACGGTCCATCATGGAATTTTGATGGACTGTTTATCTGACTGCGGGGTAACAGGAAAGGCCTGGGACCTATTGAAATCCTTTCTGACAGAAAGAATTCAAACTGTGGATCTTGACAAAGCCCGTTCATCGCCATTTTCCTTACCATGTGAAGTACCTCAGGGGTCTTCCCTGAGTCCCATGCTCTTTAATGTTTATGTTACACCTTTAGCCGCGTTAATCAGATCCTTTGGATTTCACCTGACATCCTATGCAGATGACACACAAATAGTGATGTCATTAAGTCCTGGGCAAGAAGCAGAGAAAGGGAAAAAAATTCACGACTGCATGAAAGCAGTCGGGCTGTGGATGTCAATGAATTGCTTAAAATTAAACTCTAGCAAGACGGAAGTTCTTATATTTGGCAGCAATGCCAATTTTTGGACATCAGGCTGGTGGCCAGAAGAACTTGGGCCGCTCCCGGAGCCAACCAGAAAGGCTAAAAATCTAGGAGTCCTAACTGACAACAAACTGACATTCGAAGATCAAGTGAGTGCGGTTATATCGACCTGCTTCCATCTTCTTAGGATGATACGGAAAATCATGCCGTTCCTGCCAGCAGATAGCCATAAGGTAATAATAACATCCTTAATACTATCACGGGTGGACTACTGCAACAGCTTATATTTAAACATCCAAAAGAAACATCTTAATAGACTCCAACTTGTGCAGAACGCAGCAGCAAGACTCCTGACCGGAACATCGAAATTTGTCTCAGTAAAAAAAGAGCTGAAACAGCTGCATTGGCTCCCTGTTAAACAGCGGATTCAATTTAAATCCTTATGTACAGTTTTCAAGGCCCTCCATGGAAGAGGCCCAGAACATCTAAAACAATGCTTTAAATGGTATGTCCCCAGGAGAGCACTGAGATCGGCAGGAGCAAGACTAGTGATAGTACCCTCCTTTAGGAAAGCAAAATGGGGGGGTAAAGGCTTCAGCACCTGTGCCGCTAGGGCCTGGAATGAGTTGCCATTCCATCTTAGGAATGCCACATATCTATTGGCCTTTAGGAAGGGACTCAAAACCTGGCTTTTCGCCTTATAGGCATTTCACTCTCTGGTAACCGGAAGATAGCGTGCAGCGCCAGGACACCCTCGGGTAACAGTTGCGCTTAAGAAATGTGAATAACATAACATAACATAACATACTTTAGTCCCAACCTCAGTTAAACTGCATGGTTGCAGTGTTCACTTATGCAATCTGTGCTGGCTAGTTGCTGCTTTACCAGAGTGTTATGAAGGGCATCCTTGGACCTTTCTCTTTTTCCTTGTTCTGGCTTAGTGCATCTCCAAACAGGAATTGAATTCTATTTATTATCAAGTAATCTGGTTTACTTGTGGTTGATTCCTGAATATCCCTAGTTTCTTTACATTCCAGATTAATGGTAGCTGTGTCTCTCCATTGCCTGTCAATTATTTGAGACTCTGCACTTATTATCTGTATGCAAACTCATTTCACATCAGTGTTTAACCTCTCTAGTGGTAGCTTATGTGGCCTTTGCCTAGGTATTTTTCTTGACCTGTTTAGTGTTCATGAATCATCTGTGTATTTGTATTCTTTGTCCTACTTGAGCAGTTCTATCTGTCAGAGTTTCTAGTAACTACAAAGGTTCCCTTGATCAACCCTAGTTCATGATTCTGACCCTCTGCTCCTCAGGAATAGGGTTGAACTTTATCAACCATCAAGAAATGTAAGATCATGCAGCTTGACCTTAGCTAAAGTAATAAGGATCAAGAAGGCCAGAGGGGGCTCCTGTTCCTTTACTTTTCTGGTGGCCACCACTGGAACTCTCTCCCCCTGGACATTTGATGTACCGAGGACTTTCTCGTGTTCAGGAAAAAAAAGAAGGCATGGCTCTTCCCTGATTAATGCAGCACTGACTTCCAACTTTAGATCTGTACATCTGCTGAAATCAAATGGTAGTTATTAGCACCGTGATACCCCTGTGGGGATGAGTGTCTGTGCTCTACAAAAACTTTAAAATAAATTAAAAAAATAGGGGCGTGGTCTGGCCATGAGCAAGGATGGCCGCTTGATTTGGGAGCTCTGCTTCGAGATGGGCTCCGAACGGAGACAGTGGCCCTGCAACCCACCGCCCCCTTCCGCACCCACCTCCCGATGTCCAACCAGGGAGCTACGATGACCGCTGCAGCTGCAGACATACCTTGAAGCTTCTGCGTCCGGGTGCGACTGCGGGGCCTGGAGGCGGAATCGAGGCCTCGGCTCTCGTGTAGATGCTCCGCCCCGCTCTCACTTCCAGGAATTGTTTCCATCCGCCAGCGGTCCAACCCCTAATATGCGATGTGAAAGCACTGGGGGATCAGGACCCACAGCACTGATCGGCGGAAACAGGACCACCACATCATGACAGCAGAACTTGTGATGGCCCGACCTGGCCCGCAGCCAGCTGCGAGGCTCACACATGGCCCTGCACTGAAACCTACGACAGTCACGAGCCCGCGAGAACTTGAAAGAGGGCCCGCACGCCGATGCGGCCTAATACCGGTAAGTGGGGGTCCCACACCTCCCTCACTTCCTACTGTGCCATATTACCGCTTCCCTGCATAATTGGCGGTGAGGAGCAGGGCCAAAAAGGGCACACAGGTGAAAAAGGAAAGGCCTGGTCCCGAGACCAGCACAACTCCGGAGCACCTTCCACAACACGCCCGGGCAGGCGGTGGTCCATTCGCAGCACGGTGGGGGGATGTTGAACAACCGCCCCCCCAGCCCTCCAACCAATGGTTATGTAACATGCGCAGTCCTACAAAGTAAGAGTTACCCCAGTTAGGCCAAAAGGGACTGGGTAAGAATATTCCAAAAAACAAAATTCCCTTCTGTACCTCAATTATTTAAGTGATATCAATTAAATAGTATCCACTGAACCAAAACCTCACATTAACATTAATGAATATCTAACAATAATAATCTGTTTGAATGAATTTATTACATCAAGTTCCTATAAAAATACATGGCAAATTTGAACAAAATATCATAAAAAAGGAATTGACCCTATTGAAATTGACCCCTTCTAAATGCACTAAGAAGAACTGCAATTATTTTAAAGTTTATAGTATTTGATGTATAGAATTATGAACATATGTGAAATTGTTTATTGATGTGTGAATGGTGATAAAGACCTGTATTATAGGAACTCGTAATTTTCAATAGGGTCAATTCATTTTTTATGATATTTTAATCAAATTTGCCATGTATTTTTATATGAACTTGATGTAATAAATTCATTCAAACAGATTATTATTGTTAGATATTCATTAATGTTAATGTGAGGTTTTGGTTCAGTGGATACTATTTAATTGATATCACTTAAATAATTGAGGTACAGAAGGGAATTTTGTTTTTTGGAATATGTAACAAGCGCAACCAAGGGTATACTGGTTCCATATAAGCATGACGCCCTGAGGTTGGAGCACCCCTCCCAGTCTTAACCACAAGGGCACACCAGATCGGACGCATCCCCTGGCTCATCTACCCTTCTACCCTCTACAAATGGCCTTTCCACCTATTCCCCAGGGTACCTAATGCCTGCAGACCCTTACACCATGGCCTGCCTGCGAGGAGGGTAACACAACAGACCTGGGAAAGAGTGGGGTAACCAAGGGCTCTGCCTGACCATCCTCAGTTTGCCTGATGCCTTGCTACCAGGAACCCCAGTCAAGGACACCAACAGGCAAATGGGCCCATCATGGCAGTCTCACCTGGGAGGGGCGCACCGGAAAAGGGGGCCTCCTCACCATGGCCCCTGGGTTCCCCAGTATAGCTCTTGCTTCACCCTTCACAGGACCCTGAGCCCTTGCAGAAGTTTGGGTTCTACCGCCGTCTTGCTGGCCCTTCCTCGCGGGGCGCTGAGGGACACTTCCCCCCTTTCTTACACATGCCCCATAACCCCCAGAGTACATACCAGCACCATCGCCCCACAACCTAGAATCGGAAGACACTGACCGTCAGATGCCACAGTGACTACCTTTCCCTGCTGGGGACAGGACCGACAGCACAGAAGAGCGAGGCGCTCCACCACACTCAAGGGCGAATATCAGCTGATAAACCCACAGGCAAGTCAGCACGGCAGCTCCTCTTCACAGAAGCTCTCAAACACCTATGCACCATGACCATAAAGGGGCCTACCCCCTCCACGAGTAATCTGCCCGAGCCCCCAGTGGCCACCACCCAGGACAACACCATGGACTGCCTTCGCAAGAATTCTCAGAGGTAGGCCGCCAACTGGAAGGCATGGCCGCTAACATATCTACGCTGACGGAGGAAACAAAATCGATACGACTGGACATCGCAAAATTTCACACCCGCGTGGAGGGGTTGGATCAGAGAGTGACGGAAATGGAGGGCCGCCTTGACGATGTGCTAGATAAAGACCGAGAGCTTCTCTTCCTCCGCAGTAAAGTGATCGATTTGGAAGACCGCAGCAGAAGGGATCATGTCCGTTTTTTCAGTTTCCCAGAATCAATAGAAGGAACTAACATTAAAACCTTTCTCAGAGACATCCTCCCAAGGCTCACGGGCATTACCTTTGAGCCCCCGCTGGAGATGCAATGTGCCCACCGCATTGGCCCTCCATGCAAGGAACCTGCAGCACGCCCACGACCCCTCATTGCCTGTTTTCTGTACCATGAACAAGCTCGACAACTGCTTTCTGTAGCACGCTCACAAAGCCTGCTCACGTATGAGGGGCATGAAATCCGCATGGCAGCGGATTTTTCTAGGGAGACCAGTGACCGCCGCAAGCCTCTCCTTTCTACCCCACCTATGCCAAATGGACATTAAGTATGACCTCTTTGAGCCTGCTCGATACCGAATTACCAAGGATGGCATATCCAAAGACTTTTACGACTCAGAGGATCTGTGCCTATTCTTGGACAGCTCTCAACCTCAGGACATTGACACCTCCTGTGCCACATCGAGGTTGGCCCACAACACCGAGCCTCCCCCCCTACCTCCGGTGGAAGGCGGCAAACCAACAGTGGATCTCGGCACCGAGGCAGGGATCATGATAGGGCAGCCACGCCCACGAAGACAAAGCACAGGCCCTCTAGTCAGTAGCTGCCTTCATCCAAGACCAGGGCAGAGACGAATCCCGCTCCCCTCTGAAACCCAATTCCTCAACAGAATGATTGGTAAGAGACTTGCACTGCTGCCTCGCACTGGATATGACCAGACGCGCTGGTACAAGGCTGAGGGGTATAACGGCAGTCGGACAGCTGAGTATCACCTCAACAGTTTTGAACGCTTTTATAATTGTCTGTACTGCCATTGGCAATTCCGTTACAGTTAATATTTTTCTCACTGTATTCTCTGTTTGATCCATGGTATGTGCTTCAAACCATACCCCCCACCTCCACCCCCCTCCCATGAGGTACTGTCACTCACCCTTACACCCTACTAGGCCTAGAAGATAACAGACAATGGGCGCCCACAAGCTATTTTTCCCCCTGCGCACCCCGACCCACTCATACTTCCTTCCCCCCTTCTACAGACACTCCTCCAGCCGCTACATACTCCTACTTGATGCACCCTGACGTCCCCCCACCCCCTCTTTAGCTGGTAATATAGAACCACCAACCTCGACCTTTCCGCCTTGCAGCCCGTAACAACGGAGGGATAGGAGCCCACCAGCCATGAGCTACCACACTTACAGGAGCACGGTTTCCCTCCCCCACAGATAACGGTTGAGACTTTATCACCCCTGCCTCTCCACCCACGGCCACCGCGCAGTCTCTCTGGGCCCCCCTGCCCACCCTCGACAGCCTATAGCTCCACCTCTATTAACGTCCCATTGTGCGGACGGGACTCCTTTGAAGCGCCGCCTCCACGAGTTTAGACCCGCAGTACATAGATCATTGTCCCCAGTGCTGCACACTTGGCAGCAGCTATCTCTGTTCTCTTCCCTTCCTATTCCCCCCCCCTCCTCTGTTCTCACTCCATAAGTCCACCCAACTCCCCGACATCTACACCCAAGATATTAGTGCTCGCTTACCTTAGACACCGGCTGCTCTCTCAGAGTGCCCCTGTTGTATTCCGCTTTAGGGGTCCATATATAGGTTTTCCTGAATAATGTCCTTATATAGGCACAATTCGCATTGCCCTTATATAGGCATAGAATCCCTGTCCTTATTTAGGCATTAACCGTGCACTCCAAATACAGGCATGGTCACCGACATCCGTCCACCCTAACGTCACAACAAGTTCTTAGAAACCAGACCCTTAAGCTTCGGGAGTTCCCCTAGCACAGGACTATTGATTTCTCCAAGAACTCATCTATTATGTATGAACCGTTATACCTCAAGGGTTCATTCCTGACGTCTTCCTCTGTCCGACTTCACGTCAATGCTAACATTCCAAGACACCTACCAGGTATAAATATACCTTCCCTTGCCAAAGCAAGTTAGAGGAGACCTCGACTTCAGAGGAGCCCGTATCCCGGCCTGACGCACTGAGAAGACGCTGTCATTCCTGCACGCAGACGAATCCAGCTTCCAGTGTTCTGACTCCCTTTGCAGGGTGTTAGAGTTCCAGATCCGGCAAGAGATTCCCACCTCTCTCATTCTCAAGGTATGGAGCTGACTAGATCCTAGAGGGACTCTTGGCATACCATACTTGGCATACTAGACTTAAACATACTCTTAGTATACCAGACTAGAGAATACTCCACCTACTTCTACCTTTCCCTACACCTAGACTAGGTTAGGTACATTGGGGTAGAACTAGCTTAGAGACGCATCGTATGAGGACTCGCATTTTTAGCTCATATTCTTTATGTACGTGAATATATGCTAAAAGATAATGCTAGCGCAGTATTATTTATTTCTACTGCTTACGCTGTACATTATTTATCTTGCATACTGTCTTGTGATCATAACAGCACATATCTCTTACACGAGAAACAAGACTGTTCAATAAACCCTTTTATTGAAACGCCCGTCTTTCCTTTCTGTGTAACTCTGTAGAAACTAAGCATGCACGATTGACTGAGTGAAACTGTTATCTATTGTTTCCACGATTCTGATACGTGTTCCGCTTCTAAAGGGAAACAAAAGTTGTCATGTTTTTCGGTTGCCAGAAACTACTCCCTTCTTGTTCTCAAGGAGTTTTTAGTGGCCTCTGAGCTAGCTGGCACAAGTAATTAAGTTTAATATACTCGATAGGGACATACCGACCTTAGTCCTATGTCAAACCTATAGATTATATTATTCCAATGCGCAGAGCCTATTAGGGAAATAGGAACTACACTACATGGCGCCAAACGTTTGGTTAGGCAGTAATTTAACGCTAGATACTGAGTTACTCAGTCATGCTTTTCTCAGAGACCCCTACTCACATACTCCATAAGACGTCTGGAGTGGGTAGGGTTAAATATCCGCCATAACTAAATAGGGAAGCACCCTATATATTAGTTGTTTGGTTTGTTCAACGTTGAAGGATACAGTGTTCCAAAATATTGTGCACCTTATCTTTTTGTTTCCTTGAAACTTGTTCTACATTTTTCAAAAAACAAAAGTCCACCAACGGGGACAATAACACCGGGAACGGTGGAGCTGCGGCTGACCCTGCCATAGCAGTTTTTAACTTTACAGGTTTAAATGAACCTGAGGAGGGTGTTATAGACATCAATCCAAACTTAAGAAGAGCCATCACTCTAAAACTTATAAAACATGGCCTACCACCAAGAGGCGGTAGAGCAGTTTTCGTGATAGAGGCACACGAATCCTTTCAGACAGAGGTATTCTATTCATGGGTAATATTTCCTGAATCAAATTCAGTAGCAAGACTGTTTCACTTCTACAAAGAAGATGAACCACCAGAGGAATATATTCCTTTCGAGGATATTGAAATTCCACTAACATACCAGGAGCATCAGCTCTGGTTTAAAGGCGCCCTAAAACATCACAAAAACATTACCAGGCTCGGTCCACTAGGTAGACCAGGAGCAACATGGCCGATTCTAGCCGGCTACACACCTCATCCAGACATCGAAATAATGTCAGACGAGGAACTACTTACTCAACTTACAGAGTTAATAAAAATCTACAGACAATTAGTCCAATATGTCATGCGGACTTTCACAGTCCAACCACCATTAACCATTCCAAATCAAACTCCTCAACAGGGGAATACACTAAAAATTACACCACAGACTCTATACGCAGTCATGGGTAAAATGCCCACAAAACGTGAGCAAATACCATTCTGGATAGCTCAAAAAATTACTCAAATTGAAGCAGTATTTCCAAATACTAGCCCTTATGAGAAACACAGAATACTAACAATCTGTTTACCAATGGGGATCACACCACAACTGGAAGACTGCACCACTTGGGGCTCAGTCTTTGCTGCCATCTATACTAAAACACATGGTATTCCGTCAATTGCAGTAATACCTGATGTCCTGAAACAAATTCAAAACGAATACGGGGCAGAGCCTGCTCTGAATTTAGGTATGAAATTACTGAAAAATTTCGACCAGGTCTCAACAATAATATTATCTAATATTAAAGGGGAGGCAGCAGCAGTGGCGATCCGCCAACGATTAAGGGAATTCGATGTTACAGAACATCAAACAGAACTACCCAGAATAATAGAACAATCTTATGCAGAATTAGGCAGAGATAGTTTGGGTGGAAGACCATTGAAGCCAAAACTATCTGAAAGTCCTGAGAAGGACTCTATTAAACAAACTCCTACATCTTCTAAAAAGAAGTGGGAAACTGATAAACAAAATTCAAACGAGAAACGTTCTCAATCCCGAGGTAGGTCTCCTCAAAAGGAGCCCTCTGAAAGGAGGTATAACCTCAGGAATAGGGATAATTTGAAAAAGCCTGACAGGTATCAAGATACTGATACACGTTCCTCTCGTACCTTTCAGATCTCGTCACAGACATCGGAAAGAAGAGGACGGTCAGAACATAGAGAAGAACACGTGAAATCGAAAGACGACAAACACGTTCCGAAAAATAAATCTAAACCTCAATTCTCAAAAAAGAAGGTAGCAGGTCCGAAGGTCAGACATGCCGAGGATACTGAGAACACAACTCAAGAACGGAGAATGGGCTCAGACAATGCTGGACAGTGCAGCAGAAGTCACAATAGCTCTCCAGAACCTGAAGGAACTTCTGGAGATAGTGGACTTGAATGAGTACATTACAGTTGAGACTGTAGACACCAGGGTTAGTACTCCACAAAAGTTATATGAAATAACACTCCGGATGGAGGGAGACATACCTAGACAGGTGAAAGCACTCTTTTGGGAAAAACTTTCAAGGGGTTATGATATACTTCTAGCAGAAAAAGACTGGCCACCACAATTTGTCAGGGAGTGCCCACATGGCGAGGACATTATTATGCCTGCCTTCTCCAACCATATTCCAATTCACCTAAAATATACTTATGCCAGGAAATGGGCAGTTGCCCAGGCCCCAGCATTATACAAAAATCATGTAGGATGGGATGAGGACTCACCTCACCATAAAATACATCTAAAAAATGAACCTACTGCACAAAGGCAGTATCCAATAAAGCAAGAAGCTAAAAAACAGGTCAGGGAGATCTTAGATCAACTTGAATACCAAGGGGTGATTGAAACATGCACCTCTTCAATGAACAATCCTTTGTTTCCTGTCTCCAAACCAGACAACACCTATCGTCTAGTTTTGGATTACAGACACTTAAACACTTGTTCAAAAACATTTGCAGTGCAAAATGCACATAGTACAGCATTAATGAATAACATTGTGCGTAAAAAATATAAAACCACATTGGATATCTCAAATGGTTTATTTTGTCAAAACATAGCACCTGAAAGCAGGTACTTAATAGCATTCTCAATAATGGGGACCCAGCGTCAATTTTGTCGACTCCCACAAGGGTTCAAGAACAGTCCGGGGTTATTCTCAGCGAGGGTAACGGAGTTACTACAAATTTATGATAATGAGGCATTGTCATATGTCGATGACATCTATCTGACAGACGATGACCTGGACAAACACTTGAACAGGGTGAGTACCATTATACTGGGCTTCGCCTCTGAGGGCTATAAGTTCAACTTTAAAAAATCCAGAATTGCCCATCTCAATGTCCTCTTTCTAGGATATGAGCTTTCAAGTGAAGGCAAGAGCTTGGCAGCCAACATTTTAGAAAGGTGTGCGCTGCTCCAACCTCTAAAGACGCTGAAAAATTTACAATCCATCCTGGGTTTCCAAAATTTTGGAAGAACTTACATTCTAAATTACGCAGAAAGGGTTAAACCTCTCTACGCATTAATCAAACCTGATTTTTCAATCAAGAATTGGACACAGGAACACACAGAAATCTTGCGTTCACTCCAAGCTAACATGTTAGCAACAAATCACTTACAAACACGCGTAAGTCAAAGCAATTTAGTGATCCGAATAATTTCGGGTCAATGCGGATTCACCTACTTAACATTTAATGAGGGTGAAAAAGTACCAATTGCATACAAATCACATTTGTATACACAAGCAGAAATGCGCTTCACTTCAACTGAAAAAATACTGACAGCAGTTCAAACTGCAGTAGCAAAAGAAAGAGCTCTAGCCCAAGAGAAACGCATTATTGTCGTAACCCCAGTTCCGGCCTTAGAGGCGGTAACTAAGGCGAGCATTCCAAATGCTAAAGCATTACATCCAAGATGGATACAATGGGTTAATTCTCTTGCTGCAACAGATGTTGAATATGTTTTTGATCCTGATCTAAAAACACAAGCGTTCCTGCAATATGAACATGAATGTCCTCTGCCCACTGAGATTCTGCCTCTCGATCAGTATGAATTCATAATTTACACTGACGGATCCGCACAACCCGTAACAGGGAATAAGCAAGCTTACAGTGCAGCGTGCGCAATCGTTAAAGGTCGCATGCGCGATGGCAACTTCAGACCCATGGTCACAAAAACCCAATCTCTAAGAGACTGCACAGCTCAGCGAGCTGAACTACAAGCATTCAAACTGGCACTTGAAAGTACAGATCGAGAATTCCCCACACTAATAGTGTGCGATTCTTTCTACTGTGTACAGTCATATAATGAATATATACAAACTTGGCTTGAAAACGTGTTCAAAGATGCAAAAGGTGGCACAATAAAGCATAAAACGCTTTGGGAACAAGTAGTTCAGTTAAAAAATGAACTACCAAAGGCTCACGTGATACACACGCTGAGTCATCAACGTGATGGCGTTCACGTTGCAGGGAATTCATTGGCTGACGAAGCCGCAAAGGGGGCTGTTCAGACGGCTTCCGTAGCTGCGATCACTTGTTCAAAAACGAGAATAGACAGTGAGATAATGTTGTCTGTCAATGCTACGAGCATAGGCAGTGGTGCAGCGTTACCAAAAAAGTTTCCACTCAAGTACTCTTATGTAATTGATGCGAACAACGTTCCTTTTGCTCGAATCCCTGGAGTGGGGGATAGGGTAATTCCAAACATGGAACGTAGAGCAGCTTTGATTCTATGAAACACATCTGAAGGGAGAGCCTCTGCCACATGCAAGGGATCTCTACAACAGTATCTATACATTAAACAGAGATGTACTGGTGGCCTGGAATGAATACAGCAGATTCACATCTTCATCAATGACTGCATAGACTGTGAAGGTATGCCAGCGAGATGCAGAAGTCGCCACCAGTGACACCATGCTACGAAGTAGCCTGCCAGTGACAGACACCACTATTAGACAGCATTAGACTATCTATGCGCAGGCGTCCTTCTGGACACATGCAAACCCAAAAATACTAAGTCAAGGTTCCTATGGATATGGCCTCAGCGCTCGGCTGACGCTCGAACTGTTATAAAAGATTTGCGAGTCTTTATCGGCACATACGCAATAGGCACGCTACATTCTGACCAGGGCCCTGCGTTTAGCTCTCGAGCTTACAAAGAAGCCATGGCCAGTCTGGGCGTTGCATTGCGGTACTCCTCTCCGTTTCATCCTGAGGGAAATTCTGTTGTGGAAAGGAAAAACCGGGACATAAAGCAGTCTATAACAGCTAGGGTATTAGGTTCGGGTGATGGGTGGGTCAAACATCTTTATGGGGTCCAACGCTCATTAAATAATTTGCCAAGAAGTTCTCTAGGGGGGGTCACTCCATATGAGGTCCTATTTGGGACGCGAATGTAGGTGCCAGATCTAGAATGTAGTGGCACAGTGTTGGAAAATAAACCCTTTGATATCAAAGATCGTTTGGCTGTTTTACAGGATCTAAATGAACTAAGATCGAAACAAAGCAACGTATTCCTGCAGCCAACCACCACTGGGGAAAACCGGCAGTCCCAGCAAGGCCAGTCTGGATTCCAAAAGTTGGGCATCTAGTCAGAGAAAACATTGCGGACAAGAAGCAATTTGGACCTTCTTACAGACAACCAGTACCTGTCCTAGCCATACACGGAACAAGAACAGTACTTCTGCCGCCCCTTGCTGGAAAAAAGGAGAAAAGATTTGTGTCCATCGACCTCATCAAACCACAGTATGTGGCCAATACTAAATAGTAGGCCTCGTGGACTCCGACCTAGTAGCAGACGCACTCCTCTCGCTACTATCCAAGAGGTTCAGACTGAAAGACTGATAACCATCGAGAATTCAGCAGTAACAGATGAAGGACTGAGCAACAATGCTATGGAACTCATCCCTCTTGAAACTCAAGTAACAGTTCATCCAAATACACCTGTCTACACCAATGTAACAAGTGATCAACTGGTTCCAGTGATTTCTACAAATCCTGATGCAATTCCAACAATTGACAGAACTGCTTCTGGCTATTTCATTAACTTTGATACGTTTTCTGAGGATCTGAGTGAGCCCGAGACGTCGCCAGCATCAAAAACTTTTAAACAGCAAGTACAAGACTTTTTACATTTTTTGAAAAAGACTTATCTGGTTTCACCATGGATTGAACTTTGGGTTATTTCTGGAATATTTTTCTTCCTGCTTTGGCTAGCTTTGGTTATGACTATGAGCGTGCTTATAAATGGCAGCTATATCCATGTGAACACTGAAAGAAAAGAAGTGAACTTACTTTTAAAACCTCACAAATCATCCCATCGTGAAACAAGAGACTTGTCTGCAGTGAACATCACAGCCGTTCCTATACAGGATGGTATAGTGTGGGACAAAACAGATTTCGATATTTTTGGCCCGACGGAACATTTGAACATTCCACATTTATTTAAGATCTCACTAAGTGATTTTGTTTAATCCAGTACCTATTCTGATGATTGGGACTTTGAAACTGTAAATAACATGATGTTTGGCCTAGAAAAATCTGCTGCATTTTCTAATAATGAATATTTAGAGGGTTCATCAGACTATGAACAGCTGTATTGCTATAACCACTATGGTCATCATTGTTTGCATAAATCTGCAACACCTAGAAATGTGTTTATGTTTAACCAATGGGAGCATTGTCCTACACCACCAAAAGGTAGTTCAAAAACATTTGCTAAAAAGTTTCCATATTTCTCAGGATACAATACATCTGATCCAGAAACATTTTACTATAAAAATGTAAACAAGACAGGACTGAAAATTATGTTAACTAATACAAAATAGATTTACTCTGCAACATTTATTGCCCAACTGTCTAGACATGGTTTCGACTTGTGGA
Source organism: Calotriton arnoldi (assembly GCA_963921515.1). Taxonomy (NCBI): domain Eukaryota; kingdom Metazoa; phylum Chordata; class Amphibia; order Caudata; family Salamandridae; genus Calotriton; species Calotriton arnoldi. Next base: position 18,747 of record CAWUFW010006881.1, read on the forward strand.
AAGAGACAATAGACACCAAATCTGTCTGGGGTACTAAAGATTGGCAAGTGCAAGGGATAGAAGCTTTATTTAGAGCCTGTATCGTCCCTCAACAAATAATGTTTTTGAATGACACTGTGCAACAAACGTCTTGCCTTGGGTTAGCCAAGATTAAAGACATGAAAACACCTTCTGTACCAACACTTGCTAGTGATAATAATACACAGGCAGTGGTTACAGTTGACACCATACTACAACTCAACAGAACAAATCCTGATTGGAGAAAATGGTTGATCTGGCCCACAGACACAAAGAACTGTCAAGAGAGATTCCTGAATAAAACACAGGGGTTTACTATTCATAGGCCAGACCCACGATACGTCCAAAGACAGCATCCGGGGGTAGTAACAACATACAGTGTAGGAAAATTATGCCTCGATTGGCTGCAAACATCTACACTTAAGGATGTGAAACAACACTTATCTTTACTTAAAGAAGACGCAGACCTTAGGGAATTCTTGCTTGGACCAAGAAAACCGCGTCAAAAACGTTTCATATATGCCGGCATTTATGCTGCTTATAATGAAGCATGGAAGGTGTCACAGATGGAGGCCGCAGAACGAATACGTGAACTTGATCGTATTAACTTAGAGAAAACTCTCTCTGTGGTCGACAATGGATTAACAACTTTGTCCTCCAGAATTTATTCATTGGACAGTATTGTATCCTCTGCTATCGACATACTGGAACAAGATTTAGCCATGTTACATCAAGGCCAATCTCAATTACGTTCTATTATGTTATTAAGCTGGACGCTGCAATCTTTGCGTGCGGGCTATGTGCCTTGGCGTTTTATCAACACAACGGCTCTGTTTGCAGAATACAATCTAACTGATAAACAGATCGAACTGGCACAAAGGGGAGCAAAGTATACAGTGCTGAGCATTGAAAAACTTGAAAAATTACCATTCACAGTGGCAGAAAAACCAGCTACAGAATGGCTTATTCATGGCAAAATTAGTCTACCTGTGACTACTTTCCAGTTTCAGTATTGCCTTAAACAGATGCAAGCAGGCAAATATGAAAGGTTGGGTAAAAGAATACATTAAGACATCCTGGAATTTACCTTACACCTATAGATGTTGGAGTGGGGATCGTGAAGTGTTTCTAAGCGGTACACACTGTGAAAGTGCACTGAGCGGTTCACTGATTTGTCAGGACATATCTTTACACGGGGCTTGTAATGGTTCTGTGGCAAACTTGTCCTGCCACCAGCAGGGTACACCAGCTGCTGTGATTAATCCAACGTTTGGCCAACTTTCTAATGGGAGTTAACTCATGTTAAATGATCAGAGTTGCTGTGGCATGTTGCCAGGCATCCCATATCTAGTAACGGTCAACTCCAGGGTCACTTGCTGTATGCAAGTATTGTTTGCCCCAATAGACACAGTCAGGGAGTCGCCTTTATGGCCTTCGTTGAATGTCTCTTTTATACGATTTGATACTTTAAGCAGAATGAAAGCCATGCTTATACAACAATCAGTGCCTTTGACCTCGGCCAAAGAGACCCATGATCTACAAGTTGCAAGGACTTCGGCTGAGATACAGGCTTTAATTCGTACAAACTGCCCTATACATTTCATAGAAATGATAGGACGTATCTTCAACATGTCTGATACAAGCGGAATTGTACATGTATTTAAGACCATCTGTTCCGGACTATTAGCACCTTTCCAGGCTGTCCTCGGAATCATCCCAAACTTCGCACATTCGGTGTTTGGTGGTGTGCTGTTAATTCTAGCACTTGTTGCAGGAATTCTGTTTCTATTCCTCCTACTACGCTATGGCAAGCCTCTTCGCCAACATCACTCCGAGCGATGTGGAGAGAGCCCTCCTTGAACGGAAATGCCGAGAGCGAATAGTACAGCTTTTGGGCATGCCTCGTCTACGGGTACTTAATACAACGTGGTTCCTGTCATTCGGACCAATCTGGCGAGATTGCATCTTACCTGTTCTACGCTGCCTGTTTTGCGGTGAAGAATGCGTGCTAGACACCTGTCTAACACTCCCATCAGTCATGCCAACGGATATCGATACTCTCCTGGACCCGATAACGGCCCATGCTGTGTGTTGTCCCCAGAGGCTACCAATCCTGATGACGGCATTCATTGAGATCTCACAGACGCTTCCGGCTGCTGCTGAGGTACGAGATGGATCAACGGGCACACAGGTAACAACGGACGCGAACATTGCTTCTTCTGCTGAAGGCGATGTTTCTCATCTCTGTGCAATTAACCTTCTGAACGAGGTGTTCCAAATGTCACCAACTTCGGTGGACGATATTTTGGCTACGAACATAGATGATCTAATGTTTATGCCAGACCCATACACTGACTTTGATTCGGCTCACAGTGTACCAGGGCACCATTGAAATTTGGCCTTCATATTTTCAAAACTTGGAACTATTCCCAGAAATTGAACTTTTTCCTTTAAAAACAAAAAAATGTTTTGCTTTCAAAAGAGGAAACATAGCAAATGAACAATATGCTTACAGTAGAACTAGTCTTATAAAACGGACTTCTTTGAATACTTCCAGGGACACATTGTCACCTTACTTGTCTAACATTTCATTTAATTCTATGATATGCAATGGCTTTGATTTTGAGAACTTATCGACCATTTCGTCATATGTATAATTGTCTGTTTTCATTCACGTTGCATTTTACTTCCGTTATATGCTTAGAATGGAAACGATGCTTTCAATGTACAGTACCTATTGCATTTCAACAGTTTTGAGCTTCTTTTAAAATGCTTTTAGAAATGTTTTTAGCAACATGTGGTACTCAATTTTATGTTTAGCATTTAAATGTTTAGCATTTAGTATTATCGTTCAATCGAAGATGGAGTGGGTGTTGTATTCCGCTTTAGGGGTCCATATATAGGTTTTTCTGAATCATGTCCTTATATAGGCACAATTCGCATTGCCCTTATATAGGCATAGAATCCCTGTCCTTATTTAGGCATTAACCGTGCACTCCAAATACAGGCATGGTCACCGACATCCGTCCACCCTAACGTCACAACGAGTTCTTAGAAACCAGACCCTTAAGCTTCGGGAGTTCCCCTAGCTCAGGACTATTGATTTCTCCAAGAACTCATCTATTATGTATGAACCGTTATACCTCAAGGGTTCATTCCTGACGTCTTCCTCTGTCCGACTTCACGTCAATGCTAACATTCCAAGACACCTACCAGGTATAAATATACCTTCCCTTGCCAAAGCAAGTTAGAGGAGACCTCGACTTCAGAGGAGCCCGTATCCCGGCCTGACGCACTGAGAAGACGCTGTCATTCCTGCACGCAGACGAATCCAGCTGCCAGTGTTCTGACTCCCTTCGCGGGGTGTTAGAGTTCCAGATCCGGCAAGAGATTCCCACCTCTCTCATTCTCAAGGTATGGAGCTGACTAGAACCTAGAGGGACTCTTGGCATACCATACTTGGCATACTAGACTTAAACATACTCTTAGTATACCAGACTAGAGAATACTCCACCTACTTCTACCTTTCCCTACACCTAGTCTAGGTTAGGTACATTGGGGTAGAACTAGCTTAGAGACGCATCGTATGAGTACTCGCATTTTTAGCTCATATTATTTATGTACGTGAATATATGCTAAAAGATAATGCTAGCGCAGTATTATTTATTTCTACTGCTTACGCTGTACATTATTTATCTTGCATACTGTCTTGTGATCATAACAGCACATTTCTCTTACACGAGAAACAAGACTGTTCAATAAACCCTTTTTATTGAAACGCCCGTCTTTCCTTTCTGTGTAACTCTGTAGAAACTAAGCATGCACGATTGAGTGAGTGAAACTGTTATCTATTGTTTCCACGATTCTGAGACGTGTTCCGCTTCTAAATGGAAACAAAAGTTGTCATGTTTTTCGGTTGCCAGAAACTACTCCCTTCTTGTTCTCAAGGAGTTTCTAGTGGCCTCTGAGCTAGCTGGCACAAGTAATTTAGTTTAATATACTCAATAGGGACATACCGACCTTAGTCCTATGTCAAACCTATAGGTTATATTATTCCAATGTGCAGAGCCTATTAGGGAAATAGGAACTACACTACACCCCTTCTCTGCATGCCGGGCAATATTCCCATCCCCCCACCCCGTGTACCCTCCCATCAACCTCCCACCCCACACCCTACCTTATTATCTTGGTATCAGCTGCTCCCACCTACTTCTACCTCTCCCTAGTGCTTTCACTTGGTTCTCATTCCTTTCTTGCTACCAGTATCTAGCCTCTGCCAGTGCCCACTGACACCACCTCTCCACTTACCGTACCTTACTTGAGCACAGCTTCTAGCACTATCTCTGGGCACGCCTGTTTGCCTTACGGTACCCTGACCGCACCACACGAGGGCTGAATACCAGCCAAATACACCTGTCTCCAATATGTGCGCCTCTCACCCTCTGCGTGCTCTGTCCAGGAACGTTAACGGCCGCACACATTATATTAAAAGAAAAAAAGTACACTTCAGTCCAAAAGGGTAGATGTGGCCCTTTTACAGGAAATGCACCAAGATGCCCTGGAGTCTGACAAATTGCGTTGAGACTGGGTGGGTAAGGTGATCCACAGCAGTGCACCCACAAGGACAACTATCGATGGGGGGCCCCCCTGCAAATGTGAAGTAGCAATCCTTCTCCGCAAATCCCTGCCTGTCACAGTAATGAAGACATGGTCCGACCCCGATGGCAGGTATGCATTTGCCAAGTTACGGCTGGGAGACAACTCCTTATGTTTGGGGTCTGTGTATGCCCTGACTGGGGTGAAACGGTCATTCCTCCTTCACTTGAGCAGCTTATTAGTAGAGATAGGTGCCTCGCAATACATTATTGGTGGGGACTGGAACCTTGCACGAGACCCAGTCCTGGACAGAACGGGACCTATAGCTAGAGGCAATGCTGCAGACAGGGCCCTGATGGGTGAAGTGCTGTCGGACAATGAATTGGCACCTTAGTCAACCGACAGATACAGAGTATACCTTCATCTCCCCGGTCCACGGTACGCTCTCCAGGCTGGACTATTTCCTCATCTCTCACAGAACAGTTGCGATTGTTCGGTAATCCCAAATACTTGAGGCGGCACTTTCCGATCACTCTCCATTTCAACTATCCCTGGAGGTAGGGTTGGCCTCTCTGGGACGTAAACCATGGCGCATGAACATACAGCGGCACCGTACCCCTCAGGGTAAATCCCAACTGAAAGCCCACCTCTCTACGTATCTCTCCAATAATCATAATTCAGTGACTTCCCACAGAGTACTTAGGGCTGCTGCGAAGGCCACCATCAGAGGTAAACACATGAGAGATGCCGCAGTGGCCAATAAACAGGCGGCGACTCGCCAGAAGGATCTGGAGAGGGACATCTCGTCGTATACTCGCCTCTATTCCACCCACCACACCTTGCAGCACCGCAAATCCCTACAACAGGCCTGAATGGCCCTAAACAGCCTTTTCACCTCTAAAGCTGGGAACGCTCTGCAACGGATGAAGGGGCAACACTACGAACAAGGGGAAAAGCTGGATGCCTACTGGCAGCACAGCTCCGCCAAAGGGAAGCCGCCATGGCCATCCCCGCCATAACGTCAGGGGGGGGAGACCCTCAGCCGCCCCCAAAACATTGTGAACGAGTTTGCTTTGTTTTACAAGTCCCTTTACTCTCCGGGGGAACCGGCCTGAGAGGACCGAGTGACTACTTTCCTGAGAAGGGCAGACCTCTCCTGTCTCTCGGACAAGGGTAGAGAGCTCCTGGACAGGGAATTCAGCAAAGAGGAGATAGCGCTTGCAATATCCAAGCAAGACCTCCGACCCTCGGTCCACTCTCTCCCCACAGCTCCGCTGTGCCATCTCTTGCCTCCAGACCCCGAACTCCTCCTTGGGAGGTTCGAGGCTGCTGCCCGCTCCTGCGCCTGCTGCCCGCTCCAACTGGGACCAGACTGCCTGCAACCACCGTAACCTTTCTCGGCCTTTTTTTCTTAATTTTTCCCTGTTGTGCCACTGTTATTGTGCCCATCTGTGTCTTGCTCTAATTCCACCACTGTTTTTATTTTCTCGTGCCTGCCTGTTCCTTTCGCCGCTGCTGCCCCTGCGGCCCCTCCCCCGGAATTCCCCCGAATTCCTCTCCAGAATTCCCCCACTCCCGCCTCCCAGCCTCTCCTCCCTCCCACCTCCCCTACTTAATGGCGGCCACTGCGCGGTCGCGCCGCCGGCGTGCCGAAGGCGCGCCAAACGCAAGCCCGTCTGCGCCCGTCCGCGACCCGACTGCGGCCAGCGCCAGGAACTCTGGACCTCCCACTACCCATCGCTACGACACCACCACCCTCCTCGCACTCAACCCTGGAAGACTTAGAGAATGCCAACAGGCCTCGCCGAACACGACCCACGGCCAGTTCTCCTGCCTCCACTGCGGCCAGACCCTCACCGCCACCCCGGCCTCTAACACCGCCGACGCCAGCACCGGGGACACCCTAAAATGCATCCTCCTCAACGTACGCTCCGTACACAAACACGCCATGGAAATCTGGAACCTACTCGACTCTCTCTCGCCCGACATCGCCTTCTTCACAGAGACCTGGACCAACGCATCCTCCGCCCCCGACATCAGCACCGCCATCCCAGACGGATACAAGATCCAGAGGAAAGACCGCCCCAACCAGCCAGGAAGGGGCCTCGCCATTGCCCACAAGAGCACCCTCCGCCTCACCACCTCCAGCGAAACCTTCCCCTCACCGAACACCTGCACTTCCAGATCCAGACCACCCCCAAAGCAACACTCCGAGAAACCCTCATCTACAGAACCCCCGGCCCCCGAACACCCTTCGCCATCCCCGACTTCATCGCACCCCACGCCATCGCCTCAGCAAACTACATACTCATTGGAGACCTGAACTTCCACCTCGACAACCCCAGCGACCCCAACTCCACTATCCTTTGTGACAACCTCGCCAGCATCGGACTTAAACAACTCGTCAAAACACCGACCCACAGAGCAGGACACACCCTCGACCCCATCTTCGCGGCAGGAAACTGCGTCCAATTCAGCCACACAACGCAGCCGCCATGGACCGACCACCACTGCGTACACTTCGCCATCAACAAACCCAAGGCACCCAAACCAGCCCCACGCCCACCTCAGAGGAACTGGAGCAAGGTTACTGACGAGCAACTTAACTCCACCCTCACCCGAGACAACCACACCTGGGCACCCGACACAAACAACGCAAACAACCCAGCATGAGAACTCCACACCTGGATCTTCAACTGCGCAGACGAGCTCGCCCCGCTACGCAACCCCGACAGACAACGCCCAAGGAAAGCCGCCTGGTTCACCACCGCTCTCCAAGAAGCCAGACGCACCTGCCGACGCCTGGAGAAGAACTGGAGAAACACCAAGACAACCGAAAACCACACCACCTACAAGGACGCCTTGACGGACTACCATAACCAGATCAGAGCCACCAAGAAGAACTTCATCCACAACAAAATCCTGGCCAACTCCACCAACTCCAAGGAACTTTTCAGTGTCATTCAGGAATTCACCAACCCACGAAGCGAAGCCACAGACATCACACCATCCCAAGACCTCTGCGACAAGCTTGGAACCTATTTCCACCTCAAGATCAAAAACCTCTATGACAACTTCATCGACCATCCACCAGGTGCCACAGACGGCCCCCGCCCCCAGAAACACCAGCCAGCCCACCATCTCCAACTGGACACCGATCACGGCCGAAGACACCGACTCGACCATGAAAAGCATCCACTCGGGGCCCCCACCGACCCCTGCCCCCTCACATCTACCACAGAGCTGCGGCCGCCATCGCACCCGAACTACAACGCACCATCAACACCACCTTCAAAACAGGCACCTTCCCAGACGACTGGAAGTGCGCAGAAGTCAGACCCCTGCTCAAGAAGCCCACAGCTGACCCCACCGACCTCAAGAACTATCGGCCCATCTCGCTCCTCCCCTTCACAGCCAAAGTTGCAGAGAAAACAGTCAACAGGAAACTGACACGATTCATTGAAGAGAACGCCATCCTCGACCCGTCCCAATCCGGATTCCGAAGCAACCACAGCACAGAGACCGCCCTACTCACCGCCACAGATGACATCCGCACCCTCCTGGACCAAGGCCACTCCGCAGCCCTCATCCTACTCGACCTATCAGCGGCCTTCGACACCGTCTCCCACCGCACACTAGTCGCCAGACTACACGACGCAGGCATACAAGGAACAGCCCTGGACTGGATCAGATCATTCCTCACCGGAAGAAGCCACAGGATCAGACTCCCACCCTTCCTCTCCGACCCCACGAAAATCACCTGCGGAGTCCCACAGGGTTCATCACTGAGCCCCACCCTCTTCAACATCTACATGGCCCCCCTCGCAGCCATCGACCGACAACATGGCCTCAACATCGTATCCTACGCCGACGACACCCAGCTCATCCTCTCCCTCACCAAAGACCCCACCACTGCCAAACTCAACTTCCAGAAAGGAATGGCAAGACGTCGCAGTCTGGATGACCAACAGCTGCCTGAAGCTCAATGCCGAGAAGACAGAAGTCCTCGTCCTCGGTACCACCCCTTCTGCATGGGACAGCACCTGGTGGCCAACCGCCCTTGGAAGCCCACCTACCCCCTCAGAGCACGCCAAGAACCTCGGCATCGTACTCGACTCATCACTCACCATGAACCGACAGGTCAACGCCGTCACCTCCAGCTGCTTCAACACCCTCCGCATCCTCCGCAAGACCTTCATGTGGATCCCCCCTGAGTCAAGGAAGACAGTCACCCATGCACTCATCACCAGCAGAGTGGACTATGGAAACGCACTCTACGCCGGCATCAACAAGTCCCTACTCCGCAAACTCCAAACAATACAGGACACCGCCGCCAGACTCGTCCTCGGCATCCCCCGACACGAACACATCAGCCAACACCTACGAAGTCTCCACTGGCTCCCCGTGGAGAAAAGAGTCACTTTCAAAATCCTCACTCACGCCTACAAATGCCTACACAACAATGGACCCAAATACCTCAACGACAGAATCAACTTCCACGTACCCAAAAGAAACCTCCGATCTTCCAACCACGCACTGGCCGAAACCCCGTGCATCCACAGAGCCAGAGCAGGTGGAAGATCCTTCTCTCACATTGCAGCCAAGACCTGGAACGAGCTACTGGCAGACATCAGACGCGCCCCCTCCCTGAACACCTTCAGGAAGACCCTCAAGACCTGGCTCTTCGGCTAAACAGATCTGCGGACCCCCCCCTCAGCGCCTTGAGACCCTCACGGGTGAGTAGCGCGCTTACAATTCCCTGATTGATTGATTGATTGAAGCTACCCTACCATAAAGCCCCGGGGAAGATGGCTTCCCTGCAGAATTTTACAGGTGGTCCGGAGAGGAGACGGCTGATACCCTGCATGCCATCTTTCATGAGGCGGAACAGACGTCCTCCCTGGGACCCATACCTAACAAGGTGGTGATTGCTGTCTTAACTAAACCTGGGAGAGACCCCCTACTATGTGGCAGCTACAGGCCCATCTCCCTGCTAAACTGCGACATTAAAATACTGGCCAGTGTTTTAGCGTCCCGCCTGCACAAAGTCCTCCCCTCTCTGATACACCACACGCAAGTAGGCTTCGTACCAGGCCGGTCTTCTAGAAACCACCTGCGCACCTTGGCACATACTCTTTGGACAGCCAAAGATTTCCAGACTGATGCGTCGGCCCTCTCCCTCGACATAGAAAAGGCGTTTGACCACATTGAATGGAGCTACCTATTTGCGGTGATGGTGCGCTTCAGCTTGGGAGACCAATTCATCGCTAACGTGTGACTGTTGTATGACTGCTCAACCACCTAGGTTAACTGCAGGGGCTTCTTATCTGACCCTTTTCCGATTTGCCGGGGAACACGTCTAGGATGCCCCCTCTCACCACTCCTCTTCCTCCTGGCCATGGAACCCTTGGCCTCTATCATCCGCAACTCTGCCAGCATAGCGGGCATTCCACTCCCAACCGGCCACTCCAAGATCTATCTCTATGCAGATGACGTCCTGATCACTATGACTGATCTGCAATGATCCCTCCCGGTCTTACTGGGCATCATCAACGACTTCTCAATATTTTCTGGCTATAAAATAAACTGGGACAAGAGTGAAGCCCTTCCCATCTCGGCCGACACCACCAAAGCAGCCATACACGGCTACCCTTTCTGCTGGCAACCATCCAGCTTCAAATACCTGGGGATACTGGTGAACAGAGGCACGGAGGGGATGGTCATGGACAATTTAGACCCAATACTAGCTCAGATGAAATGAGACTTCGAGAAGTGGTCTGCTTTGGGGTTCTCCATGTGGGGCAGAGTGCAGGCAGTACGGATGGTAACATTACCGTGCTTCACATACACGCTTGGGATGCTCCCCGTTCAGGTGCCTCTCTCTACAGTACGCCTCAGATTCGGTCCTTTGTGTGGGGATTCTCGAAACCCAGAGTAGCCACAACCAAGCTGATGGCGCGCCATTCCAGTGGAGGCCTGGGTCTCCCGTCGGTGGAACATTACGCCCTTGCTCTCAAGTTCTCCCAACTGGCATACATGCTGCCTGGTGTCTCGGACTCGCTGCAATGGGTCCACATCGAACAGGACCGAGCCTCCGCTGACACGGGCCTCTCTCTCCTATATGGGGCCTTGTTATACCTGCTGCTCAGCCTGTGTGTCTGTGGAGTGGAATGTTGGTGAGAGAGCTGGTTGTGGAATGTTGGATGAGAGAGTGTCGGTTGGATGAAGGGCTGAGCAGCAGGGAGGCTGCTCCTGGTGGGGCTCAATCTTGTACCATCTAACCTGGAATAAATTACCTACAAGAAACTACATGGATTGCGCTACATTTATTTACCACATTATTTGGCGACGATTCTGAGGAAAGAACCTACGTGTGCCACCTACAGAAAATCTGAAGACTAAAGAACTTTCAAGGTAAAGCCTTTCTTAAACTTTGAGCTGCGCATTTAAAGAATCCTGGCACCCAGAGCCCCACCAGTGACCACTCCACCGGTCACCCGCAACTCAAAGGTGCCAGTTCCTGTCTGCATGCCTGCCTTCTACCTGCTGTTCACTGCCTGCCTGTCTTGGAGGAAGTGTGCCTCTCCTGCTCCTGGGGACAGCCGTCCTCGTCCTGCTACTTTTGGAGAGTTAGTCCATAAAGTGCAGTTTCCGGCCAGTTCCTGCCTACTGTTCGCCTCTTTTCTGCCAGTCCCTGCATTTCTTGCTGCCTGCCTGCCTACTGCCTGCCTGATGTTCTTCTACCGTCTGCGCTGCTGCCTGTGGACTTGCCCTCTCCCTCCCCTGCTGCCTTTGGAGAGCTGATTTTCTTGCCCTGCTGTGTTCAGATTCTTTCTCCAGTTGTAAGCCTTCATCCCAGCCTACCTACTTTATGGGGGAAGAACTGTGCAAAGAATAACCCGCTTTTCCTACATGCTGCCTGTTTTCGCTGCACAACTTGCACTGATCCGTCTCCAGTCATGTCTAGGGCAGCGTCTAGTGGGAGGACTCCCTGGACTTTTTACTTATGGCGGTGTTTTGGCAATAAACTTGGGGCCTATTTTTACCAATTTTAATGCCTAATAGGGCTCCGGCAAGCCATTGTTACGTCTGGCAGTTCAACTGCAATCTTTTGAATTTAAAAAGGACAGCGCGTGTCTGTCTCAGTGCACGCGACCTTACCTGATGTTTGGAACCCTCCTGCGTCTTCAAGGGAGCCGTTTCCTTTGTCGTTGTTTCCACGCAGCTGGGAGCTGCTGAAGGACGCTTTTCTGCGCCGTGAGCCACCCTGCTCAACGTATGAAACGTGCCGCCATTTTACGATTGGAGTCTCCGTGCTTTCATCTAAAGTTTGCACGATGCTTTATCCATGTTTTGCCAACCACGTTTTTTTTTTTCTCACTTCCCCGCGTTTACTTCTCGGACTGCATCATGGCGGGAGCTCGATGCCTACTGTGCCCTTGTGTTATGTCCTCGTCGTGACATCCTTCTTCTGTCAAGAGTTTCCTTTGGCAAGTTTCTCACACTTGGCTCTGCTGTCCTGTGCTCCTGCGCGCTGCTCTTCAGTGGCTGATCTGCCAACAAGGTACTGTTTTTCCGTGTTTGCGGCTCACATGTTTCCAAACCAGTTTTTTTTTTACAGACCACGGTGACTACTTTATTTATTTTAGCTTATTATTTTCTTGGGACAGTACATCTTTCCTAGTGTTTATAGTACTCTAATGCTTTAATGTTCTGTCTTCATTCCCTTAGATTCAACGTTCAACTTCATATATGCTTCACATGTGATGATTTTACCCTTTATGCAGGTGTGATTACTCATTATTACGGATATTTCCTCCTAACCTGTTCATTATTGTTTATTGGTGCATACCAAGAATTCTTCCACTCTCGTGGAAAGTGTCGCATGCAGTGATATATATATGTATTGAAGAGTAGCTATCAAGGTGTCCCTTACTGTTCTATTGTGCTTTTCAATCCCACTTGTATGTGGTTATGGGTCGGTTTTTCCCCACCACCCATTTTAATACAGATGTTGGAGAGTTTAAGTGAAGAGGTGTTTTTGTTTGCATTGTGGTTTCCCACTGTTATGTGGTTGTGATTTAAGTGAAGAAGTGTTTATGATTACATTGCAGTTTCCCACATGTATGTGATTATGGGTCGGTTATTCCCCACCACCCATTGTAGTACAGATTTTGCAGTTTCCACTTGTATGTGGTTATGGGTGTACTACAGATTTCCGAGAGTGAATTGTTTGTTTTTTAAGCGAAGAGGTATTCATGATTACATTGCAGTTTCCCACTTATATGTGGTTATGGGTCGGTTCTTCCCCACCACCCATTTTAATACAGATGTTGGAAAGTTTATGTGAAGAGGTGCTTTTGTTTGCATTGCGTTTTCCCACTGTTATGTAGTTGTGACTTAAGTGAAAAGTGTTTATGATTACATTGCAGTTTCCCACTTGTATGTGGTTATGGGTCGGTATTCCCCCACACTTTACACCCCAACTAGGTTTGTTGGGGGAAGTTTGAGTTTCGCTTATTGTACCGTGTGGTTTTCCCCACACATTTCCTTCCCAGTTTCCTGGGGCATTTACCGCAGTTTCTGCGTTCGCGAGGTGCCGTGTGGTATTCCCCCACACGTTCCACCCCAACATGTGTAGTTGGGGGAAGTTTTTTTTTTTCTCTTTTCAGGTCCTTGCTGTTTGTTTCCTGTCGCGCCTTCTTGTTGGCATCCCTCTTGCTTCTTGTTGGCCTGGCCAGCCTACTTTTTAGCTTTTGGGTCCTTGCTTGTGTTTGGTGGCGTGGTGGTGTTTGTTGCGTTGGCTTGGTTTCAGAGTGTGTGTTTTTTATTTATTTTTATTTTATGAGAAAGGGAGAAGTGGTGAGGCTTAGAGATGCTGGTATGCGTTATTGTTTTACTTCTCCCAAATATTTTAATCCTTGATATATTGTATACATGTTTTCCATCTTTCACATGTATTCCTTGTTGCCCCCTTCTTTTATTGATTATTGTGATTCTCTTATTATTGTTTTGTTTCCATATTAAAGAAGGGAGATGTGTTATACCTGCTGCTCAGCCTGTGTGTCTGCGGAGTGGAATGTTGGTGAGAGAGCTGGTTGTGGAATGTTGGATGAGAGAGTGTCAGTTGGATGAAGGGCTGAGCAGCAGGGAGGCTGCTCCTGGTGGAGCTCAATCTTGTACCATCTAACCTGGAATAAATTACCTACAAGAAACTACATGGATTGCGCTACATTTATTTACCACAGGCCTGGACCTGCCAACATGATCCCACCCATCCAGTTTTGCATGCTATGCACAAGGCCTGGCAGCGTGCACATCGCTTACTCGGAACGGACCCACGACTACATGAAAAAGCCCCCTTGTGGGGTAATGTTAGCATACACATTGATGGACAGACTCTGTCCTGGACCCAATGGAGGGAAGCAAGTATCAACACTCTCGACCAGCTCTTACTAAATGGAGACCTCAAATCATTTGAACAGCTGAGGGAGGAATTCAGCCTTCACCCGACACAAACCTGTCGTTACATGCAATTGCAACATTGCCTGAGGAGTTGTTTGGGCCCTTGCCTGTGGTCCCTACAGCCCTCACCAGTAGTGTCCTATCTGCACGTATGGGAGAAACACAAAGGGGTGATGTCAGGACTGTACAGTACACTTTCATCCCACCTCTTCTCGCAACCTCTATCGCGAGCTCTCTACGCCTGATGGCACGCCCACCTGCTAGTCATATACAAAGACAATGAGTGGGCAGATACCCTAGAGGCCCTGGACACAGGTACGAGGGAGGCCCGTCTGAAGTTCTGCCTTTTTAAGACATTACACGACTGGCACTGGACACCAACCAAACTGAACAGAGCAGACCTCCTCCCACACGTGAACTGTTGGAGATGTGCGAACACCCACTGCGATATAACCCATATCATCTGTGAATGCCCTTCGACCCCACCCTTCTGGTCATATGTTTGATTAGTCTTAAGTACCTCCATGCCACTACACCTGCCACTCACTCCCTCAGCTATTCTCCTCCATGATGTACGGGACTCACCAGAACTCTCACGTACACAGCCTTGGCCACAGCCAAGATATGCATCCTCTGCCAATGGTGGTCACCAGCACCCCCATCGCAGGAGGCTTGGCTTGTGGCCATGGTCCAAGCAACTTCACATCAACGCGTTATTTACAATCTGCAAGACCAGACCGAATTGTTCCTCCAGACGTGGGCACCTTTCCTTCATGATGAGAACACTAACAGACACCCTGCCTCAGGCGCCCCAGGTCCCACCCTCCCCCAGGCCTCCCATCTACATGAACTAAATTGGGCTGCGCTAAACCGCACAACTGCCTATCACTACAGCACAGAATGCTTACTCACTCTCTGCCCCTCCTTCCTTCCCTCTCCTACCCTCACTGCTACCTACACATTGTCACTTTCTTTTTACCCCCCTCCTCACCCCTCCACCGCTGCCATGCCCTACCCTACCCTACCACACCATACCCATCCTTACCTCCCCTCATACCTACACCCTCTCTGACCCCCCTCCCCAACTCCCTCCCCCACTACCACCCCCCTCTAAAACCACAGACCCCTTATCCCACCCCGTGCCCACTTTCCCATCCTCGCCCCCTTTCTCCCTCACTTCCTCCCCTACACCTCCACCAACACTCCCCCTTCCTTCCCCCTGGACACGCAGAACCAACAAACGATATGGACTCCCACTCCCCTTACCCTGGCGACAGCAGACGAGAACGCCAGCATCACCAACCCGGTCTTCTCATCTTCATCTTCTTTATCCTTTCTTTTCATCATACTCCCATTCATTTATATAAAGATACATGGATATACCACCGACAGCAGATTTGAGGGGCACCCATTGCCTCCCCCCATTGTGCAACCCAACTGTGACCTTCGCCCCACACACGACCTGCGACACCCGACCCCAGATGCACTACTTGCCCATCAGCCTCACCGTGCCCCAACGCAGAAGATGTCTCTTTTAAACAGGATGCTTATATTCCCCTACCCCCACCAGTTAACATGTGACCCTACAGGCACCACCAAACGTACCCCCCGGGGAGCCAGTCCCACACCAGCGACATGGGTCTTTACAGTCGCGCTCCCTGCAGGTCGTCATCCAAGTTTCTTGGCCCTCAGAACTACCTTAGAACATATGTTGCCATCCCCCGGCGCCCCTTAGACATTGTCTCCTACCTTGCCCCCTCACGTCTACCTTCACATCCCCCCTTCCCTTCCCATTCTCAATGTTATGTATCATCTCATCCTGATTATCACTGTACGAAGTTGCCGTACCTGACTGTTGAATGACGTTTACCCAGTATGTGTATTTCTATGCCTTACTTAATAAACAATTGCAACACACAATTTTTTATTTTTTTTAAATAGTTCCACAAATACAAGTTTGGCGTCCACGTATGTATGCTCATTTCTTCTCTGTAGGGTATCATTTGCATGATAGACATAGATGTCAATATTCTACCCTGTATCCCTTGGAGTAAATTATGTGGTAATATGTATAATTGTCAGTATGTGATATTGGTACCAGAGAGTATATCCGGATTTCTAAGCTATGCTATGCATGCCCAATGGTAGAAATTACCTGAGTGCATTAGTACTCTTTTGGTACTATAAATATACTTCCCCTAGATTGGCCTCTCAATCCCATTTACTACTCATTATGGTGGGTCTGATACGTACACTTGGAGTAAATTAACCAAATTTCCCTGAACCGTTGTGATTCAAACCCTAAGCATGTTCATAAATAGACAAGAGAGAAATAAAATTTGAGGTATGAATGTAAGAGAAGCAAGATGAAAAAAAGCATATGCAGGAAGCAGGTGGCGTGGCACATGGAGCATCTATTAACATAATCATCCTATGTCCTTAAATTGGGAGAATTGTAGATGAATGTGTTCCTCACATCAGGTAGATAGAATGGAGAGACAGTAGAACAATATTCTCTGTTGCAGCTGTTCCTATTCTTGAACTACCAAGGAGAGAATGCAGTTGAAAATATGTAGCTACATGAAGCAAAATTGAGTTTTGAGGTCCATCCTTAACCTTTGTATAATTGTTACGCATTCCGAAAGAGGATAAACTTTCATCATCATTATATACAAAATAAGAGGTTGAAGATGAAGGGAACTAATCAGAACTGAGTTCAGCTACTTAGTTCCCTCCTTTTTATAAACATCTCTTGATACTCTCTTGAAAACGTGTGATCTTGGTGAGTTAGGAGAGGTCTAAATCCTAATCTGTCTCAATCTTGTACAAAATTAAACATAATCTAAGTGAATCCATTCATTTTTCAGTTATCCCACTTCCCTATCTGTTTCACTGCTTGTTTTGTTCCACTTTATACTCTGTACAAAATAAGTATTTATTGTGTACCTCATCTGAATCTATCTGATGCAACAAAGGAAATTATTTGGCACAGTAAATGTTTTTAGAAACAAATAATTTTTTCCATAAAGATGGTTCCTGTTTAAATAAAGGAAAGTTTAATAAATTGGATAACACAGGGACATTTTGTAAGGCATGGTTTGAACAACAGAGATCTTCAGATGACTGCAGCAGTTTAAAAGTGGAAGAAAATATATTAGCTAATAATTGATCATTTGTGTTTTCTCAGAAATTCTCCTGCATTAAATGACTTCCTTACCTAAGGAGGAATTATGGCAAAGCTTTAAGTCATAACACTCAAATCCCTCCTTAGCTCTCCAGCCATAGTTCCCTCCTTTAACAATGATGTCAATTTCTTCAAACCTGTTCTGGCCAACATCACCACAGAATATTCGCCCGCGTTCGTGTCCACTGTTTGGGTCACCTCGGTCTACAGAGCAGCGCCACATGTTCCTAACACCATAAGCATAGACTTCCGCGCGTGCACCCGGATGGGAGATGAAGGGGTTATCTGGTGGGATGCCATAGGGCCTTCCTGCGTGGTTCATCACATCCACGTCTATCCGTAAAACTTTCCCTAACAAGGCACTCCTGTATGAAGACAAAAAAATTCACATTAGGTCATTTGTTAACTACATGTGTTTTTATACAAATCCAAAGAGCTTCCTTCATTTTAATACTGTGAGGTATATTTCATATTGTAAAACTGGGGATTAAAATGTCTTTCATTGTGCCTAATTAACTGTTCTAGTGAGGGACACAAAACTGGGAATATGATCACCAGTGGACATGGACACTCAGGGACATGGGAAGAAACAGGGGAACTCAACATGACAAAGACCCTGGAGGTCATGAGAAGGCAGGGACACTGCAACATTACAGACAGGCTTTCGGCTGTTGGAAGCCCAATGTCCAAGAAGAAATGCAGTAGACCAAACCCCTAAAGTACTATTTGGTCATAACAGTAGCAGAGGTCCATTTCACAAATGCAAAGTAAGAGATATGTTTGTCTATTTTCACCATGGGGTGAGAAACAAATGTTTTTATAACCCACATGAAAACCTAAATTGCATCATATGTTGCGTGACCTCACCATGTTGAGTTAACAGCCCTACACCACTGCTTGGAGGTAGATTTCTACTGCCCGTATATGGATGTAGTAATTCCACCACTCATCACAGACACTGACAGATTTTCTACCAAAGAGGTTGCCAAAAGGTTGGATACAGCCGCTTTGACAGGGAAACTTCTGCCACCTCAGGCAATAATTTTAATTATATCAGATTTTTCTTCACTACCTTGTTGCAGGTGGAAATGCTGACTCAATGATGAACTAAAAAATGAAACCATCTAAACCTGGTCTCTCAATTGGACTTTTCAGCAAGTAGGCTACACCACGTTTGCTTGTAGTCATATATGGAAAGGCAGTTAATGACAGTAAACACATTATTGGCAATATTTTAATCCATTATCCTTCTTTTCAGTTTGCATTATTTTCCTTATTCATCTGAGCCCTTGTGTATCACTACCAGGATCATGGCGAAAGGCATACAAACCCTCAGCTTTTAGTGTGCCTGCCCAGTCTGTCTCTGGCTCCATTGTCCTGTTTGGATTTCCAGACTTCCACAGACTACCACAGACTACACAGGCATCAAGTCACTAAGAGTTCCACAGAAATCAGGCAGGCAAAGGAGAAGGCAGAGCAACCAACTAGTCCAGCTGGTCTGTTGGGGAGTGAGCTTCTCTAATCCTGGAAAACAAGTTCATTCCAACAGTGGCACTGGCCACAGGTAAGAACCAGTCTTGTACCTCATTTAGTTCACTAATCAGGACAGTCTTAACATACAAAACTGCAACAATGTCATTGAGCCCAGCAGGACACTAAATATGGACATTTTCAATTATATTAGATGTTATCAGGCCACCATGTTTGTTAGCTTTTAAAGACGCTCAAGGTGAAACGTGCCAGCACAACTTGAATAAACAGGTTTCTGAGGAAAAAATGTAAATTTCTCAACAGCCCATTTTAAACTAATATGATACTATGCAGGTACTATTGATCATAAGTACCAATAATTTGGTGCTTTTGTTAAGAATTGGGCCTTAGCACATATACATATATGTCTGTCCTTTGTTAAGGCTCACCCCTTTTACCAGTGGAGAACACGAGAATGATGCAGGTATACAAGACTCAGTAGAGTAGGTTTGTGGGTTCGCAAAAGGGAAATAATTCTGTATACATGTGATTTTATTAATCACATGGTTTGTAACCACAAAAGGACTTTGTACATCTGGACCATAATTATTTGGAAACAACTGAAACACATGGAAATATGGAAACTTGTCTCTGCATAATTCAAGTTCCTAGGGTAAATGCTGATGATTTTGTTCTTAGACTTCATTTTCCAGAGACTACAAGTATGTTTTATCAGATTCATACATTATTAACATTTAGCTTCATCTGTAGCTTACTTGTTCTGCGCATTGCCAAATAGTCCAAAGGGGTCTCCGGCTTTCCCTCCATCCCCAGTGAATATATACAAATAGCCATCCGTGCCAAAAAGAAGCTGCCCTCCATTGTGATTGGAAGCTGGTTCTTCAATCTCCAAAAGATGCCTAAATGACAACAAGAGGATTCCATCAAAATATGCATGAAAATGTGCCACATTATCCTACCATTTAAATTTAATAAATTACAGCATATGTCTCTCTCATTTCTAATCTATACTTAACCTTTGGAGATCAGCTGTAGAGTGCATTGTAAATAAGCCATTTGTCTCTCTGCTGTTCTCTTTCGGGATGGAAAAATCACAGATTCACTTCTGAGTTTGTAAAAAAAGGTTGTTTTTATAACAGAGGCAGGACAAAGTTCACACGGCCCTTCTGCAAAACAAACTAGAAATGTCCTCGCAACAAACTATTACATTGAATTAATTGTAACTTGCCCCTCTGTCTAATCGAATTAATTCACCCCATTTGACTCTTATGCTGCCATTCCTTTCCCCCATTTTTCTAATTAACTACTTTTAACATTTTGTAGTCTACCGGGCATGTATTGGGCCCTCATTTGACTTTCTGCCCTACAATTCCTTTCTGAATTGTGACCTACCAGTCCACCAGCCAGTCTGCCTATACTTGGACCAGAACTGCCTATCGCCCCCACACTTTGTCTTCATTAGCTCCCCTTTTTCAAGCTTACCAAACTTGCATCACACCCACTTTTTTTCTCATGAACCTTTCTGCTTCCACCAGAAACCACCTCCCTCAAGGTGTTCTCTCTATCACTTCAAACCAGATTTAATTCAGTCCACCCATATTTTGCCACTGCCACCCTTTTTCTACCGCATGTTTAAGTATTCAGACAACTCATAAACTTGCCATCATTTCAAGCCACCCTCACAGTACTCAGTTAATCACGCCTTAGCCACTAGCCCCCCATCCACACATCTCCAAAGCCTCCTCTTCATCTCACCAAGTCCCGTACCAGTATCTGATCCACATAATTTATCCCAGTTGTACAGTCCACTTTGGTCATTATCAGCCCCCTATCACCGCAAAGATCATTTGTATCAATTATACTTCTTCACAACATCGTCCTTTACCTTGCCTTTTCCTCACAACTTCTCCCTACCAAGTACCTTTCTCAATTCACTGGCAACAACAGACCCACCAATTACTGTCTGAATTCGTTCCTATCCTTACCCACTAAGGGTCTGATTATGATGTCGGTCGGAGTTGCGAATTCGGGACCGACCGACCTCTGGTCGGCGTCCAGATTGCATAATTACGATGTGACTGCACATGGTGCAGTCACATACTTCCATTTCCCTATGGGACTTGTGCTGCGGCCGTAAACCGGTCGTAGCACAAGCTCCCATAGAGAAATGGGAGTTTGTGCAAATCCCTGCACTGTGCTGCAGGCACCTCACGGTGCGGGGATTTACAGTGGGACACCATAGGTCTCCCACCGGCCCACAACCAGAGGCCGCCTTGAGAAGGGGGCCCTGATAGGGACCCCCAAAGTCGCTTTTTGACAGGCTTTCCATGTCGGAAAGCCCAGCATAGAAAGCCTGTCGGAAACCGACATTGTAGTCCTGACGTCAGAAACACCATCCTTAGGGATTACGGTGGGGCCTCCAACTGGCCCACGGGCTCCTTGAGCCCATCGGAATCCACCCAGAATGACCGGCCAGTTTCAATTCCGATCGCCTATATTGTTAGTAGGCGGTTGGAATTGAAACCTACCATGTCGATCGAAAAGCCTCCAACCTGCGGTCGGAGGCTTTCCGACCGAGATCGTACTCGCCCCCTAAATGTCACAAGTCAGTTTACAGCTGTCCCACTGTCTTGAATACAACTTCATCCTCAGGTTTTCCCAATCCGGGCCAAGATTAACTAAGGCTTGCATTGCCCTTACGTCACGCAAGGTAACGCAAGGGCAATGCAAGCCTTTTAGTCAGATTTACTGTGCCACGCAGAGCCACCTTAATCTAAAATAACGTAAGGCAGCGCAAGTTGCTACCTTGCGTTACTCTGCACTGGGAAGGCGTTCCATGGGTGGAGCGTGGGTGTTTCCACGCATCCACACATAGTTTTGGGCGCATTTCCAGATTAACAATGGTCTCACCCAAAGACCAGTTTGAAGAACTGCCACCTCCTCACAGGTTGTCTGTGGGCACCATAGGCCTCTGCCATTTTTGATCTTCTCCCTAGCCCTTTAGTACCTTCTGTTAACTTGTGAGACATTGCTATACACGTCCCTATTCCTTCACATAGGTTTTGCCTTGTTGTACTGGATTAACAACTCTCATCACTTTCACACATCCTCCTTTGCCTGGGTCTTTCTCTACCCATCCAACCTGGTCCATTGCTCCCATCAGCTACAGTTCAGTCCTCTACTTTTCATCCCCCATTTGGTTCGCTTCCTCTTCTCATAGCAATACAAATTCACATCCTTGCCAGTTTCATACTTAGCATCTTCCTCATGTATCCTACCAAGCTTTCCAGCCAGTCTACGCTCTCTACACCCACTCCTGAAAGTTCGAATGTCCCCCACTTCGCCATTCATTCACTCTATCCTAATGCCAACATATTCCCTAATCTCTTGCAATCCCTTGCCTGTCATCCTTCTGTCCTTCAAACCAAGATACCCTCCTAGTATGCTTATTTACTCTATCTGCCCTCCAACCTTTAGCCATCCAACTATTGAGGGTTCTCCCCGACGTTCTCTTCCATACTCATTCTATTTGGGGCCCAGTGCTCAACCATTTGCCTAGCCTCATTGCTTTGTGTTCCAGGCTGTGTCCCACAGTAGAACATACCTCTTTTCTCTATAAACACCCCATCTTTGCCACAACCAGTTTGCTGTTTACCGTTACCACGATTATAAGGAGCATCACCACCTCATAAGCCCAGCCCAGGAACTTTACCTCATTAGGCCAATCATTTTTTTGTGATTGAATTCTTTATTAGATTTCTTTTTCAGATTCTCAACAATATCACACACTGGGAGCTCACAATGAAAGACATACGAAGGGTCAAACATGATAAAATGCAGTAAAGAAAAAAAAAAGAAGAGCAATGTAGTACTGCCAAGTAGTGTATGTTTCGACGGACCGCTGTACACCGTTTTTGCAGTGCATCTCCCCCCGGGTACTCCCCGCTGACCCTCATCGTATAAAGTACATCAGTTGTCTGCATTTGTAGACTCCCAATGTAGTTAGACACCTGAAAAGAATGTTCACACAAAAGGAGGGAATAAATACAGAATGAAATCAAACAGATTTTTGATAATGTCTCAAATGCCAATATGTCCTGGTTCCCCCACCAGACACCCCCCAAGAGTCGCCACATATATCCCCTGCTCCAGTGTACCATCTACAGCCTACTACACCCGCAATGGTGTTCATGGACAGCCCTGTTTATCATTCCCGTGCACTTAATCCCCTGTGGGCCAGTGTTAGAGTGCCACCCCAAGTCTCGGGCAATATCAACTGTGGGAACATGATCCCCAAACCTAGCCTGTATAATGGATGAAACCTCAAGGTTCAAAAAGGCAACACTGTCAAACATGGGGAGCTGGTCCTGTATTTTCTCTCTCATACATGGCAGCCTAAAAAAATCATTTGTCCCCTCTCAATGCATGGGTACGAGAGGATTCCACCATGAGCACTGTCGACATCCACCTTCGTCAGTGGAGGGGGTATCCTCCCCCAAAAAAATTTCTCCTTTTTTTACTCTTTTTTCAGTGAAACACACACAAAGACCTAGGTGAACAAAGTAGTCAGCGAATAGAACTCTACATGGTTGTCGTTCAGGCAAATCTCAGCATATCACGTAGGGCAATTCCCAATCAATACAGGGAAGAATCATCAACAGTTGTGTCATCTCACCACTTGAAATTAGAATAACAGGGAAAAGCAATTCACGAGTGGATTAAAACTTGCATCAGTCAAGTACAGTCAAATACACTGTTAACCATCTGTGTCTCCTTCTCCGTTTTTTGGTACACTCTCAGGAGCTAGGAAACGATCACACAATCCCACACACACTTCTATATCCTCCTGCAACATCTCATCAGTTCTACTGGTCTTCATATGAATTTCCTCAGCTAGAGAACACTCAGTGTCATCCGTCACTCAGTGGGCCAGCAGGGGCGCCCTTTGCCCCATCCATGTAGTAGCCACACGATTCTAGCCAAGACCAGCACCAATTGCAGGTATTTGTAGGATATCTTTCTCCGCTTGGGTCTTGCTAAATCACCCAGCAGGAAAAACTGTGGTGTGAGTGTGCCCTGCAGCATTGTGGTATGCATGAGTCTATCCACGACCTGGGTCCAAAAGTCATGCACAAATGGGCAACCCCAGGCCAAATGCAAAAAATTCGCCCCTTCCATGTTACAATGAGAACAGGAAGAGGAGCATCCAGGATATAATCAGCACAGCCTCACGGGGTCATATATCTGTGACGAAGGAAGCTGAAATGAACCAGCTGGAACTGTGCATTTCTAGAAACCTTGAAAGTTAATGCACACAGCCTGGCCGAGTCCCCGTCTATCAATGGGTCCCCCAGGTCTGTGTCCCAGGCTGCCCGCACCCATAGAATCCCATGCACTACATCCGCCCCCATGGATTTATATAAGAGAGACACCAAGTGTCTCCCTGTCCCAAAAGTCAGCATCACCCCCAGCATGCCAGATACAGGTGGGGCCGCCGGGAAGGTCTTCCAAGTCTCCATGGCAAACTCGGCCAGGCCCGCATAGTGCAAGAAGTGACCAGGCCCCACACCAGTCCTGCTGGATGTCCTCAAAGGAGATGAAGAGCTTGTTCAAGTACAGGTCACCCCAGGCCTCACAACCTCCATCCCCCCATGCCTGGGACATTATGTTATCCTCCATGCGGCGGAGAGGGGCACGTATCCACACTGATATCTCCCTATGGAAGGGGGCCCTGTGGAGCACCACATGCACCATCTGGTGCCATACTCTAGCCGTCTGCCGGAATACATATAGACGGTCTCTGGAGACCCCGGTGCCCTCCATTAATAATACCATTAGATCCTCTGCGTCCATGCTGCCCACCAGTAAACATTTTTCCCAATTGTCTCCCTCCACCAACCATCGCTCCGCATGCTGCAGCATTGCAGCAAAGTAATTCTAATGGCGGGGCCTCTAACCCGCCGTCCTCATGGTTTCTCATCAGAGTTTTCCTAGCCACCCTAATGCACCCGCCTGTCCATATCAAGGACATTAGGAGTGTTTCCAACATTTTAAATACCCAGGCAGGGAGAGGGCAAGGGAGTGTTGTATAGTATAGAGTAAGCGGGAGGTAAAGCACCATCTTCGATAGTCCAAGACAATGCCCATGTTTTATTGCATTTGTTTTTTTTCCGAGTGAGCAACCATAATCCCCAGGTAACAGAACCTGACAAGCTCCCAGCGAAGGCCCAGATCAGGGATGTTCCACGGGATCCCAACTAATGGCGCGAGAGGGGACAATAAGGATTTCCTCTAGGTCAAATGCAGAACGGAGACCGCTCCAAAGCCACTGAGGATGTGCAGCAGTGTTCCCAGGGACTCCCACATGCCTGCAAGGTAAAACAGCATGTCATCCGCAAATAGCAAAACCAGGTGACTTCCCCTCCCCCCTCCCACAGGTATGCCCCAACTCTGCAATCTCTATGAAGTTTTTATTGCCAGGGGTTCCAATGCAAAGGCAAACAGCAAGGGAGACAGCAGGCAGCCCAGTCGCGTGCCCCATCCCAACTCCCAGCCCTCGGATCATAGTGGGCCTAACCCAATCAAGGCTCTTGTGTATAACAATCGAATACAGGCATGAAATTTCAGACCCAATCCAAATCTCTCTAGTACTTCTAATAGGTAGCCCCAATCTACCCTGTCAAATGCTTTTTCTACATCTGCAGCGACCAGGACCATCTCCTCACTCTCACCCTCTACCTCATGCAGTATTTGTGTAAGCCGTGTAAAATTCATCCCCATGTTGTGGCCTAGGATGAACCCAAAATGTTCCTCATGGACCAGGTCACCCATCCCTGGGCCCAAACGAAGGGCTATCATCTTGCAAATGATCTTCATATCTGTGTTTCACATGGTGAGTGCGCAGTAAGCAGTTAGGTCTGTCACATCCCCCCATGCTTAGGTATCAACCATATCTCTCCCTCCCTCATGTGGGGGGCAGTATTCACCTTATCGTGAGCCTCAAGAAACACTTCCAAGAGAGGGGCCGAGTAAGTCTGATAGAAAGCCGGTGGGAACCTGTCCCCTGGAGGAGCCTAATATTTGGTAAGTAGCTGTAGGGCCTCCCTCAACTCCTCTAGGGTATGGTCGGATTCCAAGTCTACGCGCACCCCATCCTTCACCATGGGTAGTGCAAAAACCCCAGGAAGGACTGTATCCCTGCCTGAGTGACCCTTGGGTCTTTTTCATATACCCCCTCTAGGTGTAGTTTGGATGTGTCCACCGCCGCTTCCTGTGTGACCTGCAATGCACCATCCTGGGCCCTCAAGTGTACGACAGGAGCCGCTGCAGTTTTCCTACATATTATCCAGGCTAGTAGCCCTCCAGACTTGTCACCCTCCCTATGGAGGCGCTGTCTATACTGCTTCAAAGTATGCCTGTTCCAGAGTTCCACTAGGTGGTGATGCATCTTCTGAGATCACCTCACCAGCCTGCAACCCTGCCAGGTCAGCTCCCTCCCAAATCGTCTCCTCACCCCACACGTTAAATCCATACATTATCCTTACAAAACTGCCTTCATTGCCTCACATTCAGTGGCTCTGCTGACCGTAATTCTCCAATTATGTTCCATGTACTCTGTCAGTTTTAGTGCCAACGTTTCTCTGCCCTCTGCATCAGTAAGGACATCTTCTGGAAACCTCCAGTGTGGATGCCGTCTCTGCGCATCCCCCCACCTCAGGTCACATCTAGCAGGTGCATGATCCAACAGGAATCTGGCCAAGTAGGACACAGTAGGACAAGTAGGACACAGTCACACTCTCATCCACCGGAATCCCAGCTAGGAGCACCCTGTCTAGTCTGCTGTGTGTTCTATGCGTGAGGGAGCAACATGTGGACACCCGACCCTGTTGGTAATGTGCTCTCCACACATCCACCAGCCCCATATTTTGCAACAGCCATCATACGAGGTTTAACGCCCATCCGGGGTGGCAGCCTATCCTACCCCGCACAACACACAATTAAAGTCCCCCATCCAAAGTAGCATTACGTCAACATCATGAGCAACCAGCTCTTGGCTCTAGGTGCGTAAGTGTTAAGAACAGAGATCTCCCACCCATCCAGTAAACCCTGTATAAGTACATAGCAGCCCTCCACATCTACCTCTGAGTATGCAAGGGAAAAGGGGACCCCAGGCGCCACCCAGATCAATACCCCTAGCGTATGTGGAGAAGGAAGCATGGTAGACCTTTTCCTTCCAATTCTAAGTGATTTTACTGGCCTCTGTATCATTGAGATGTGTTTCTTGAAGACAAGCAATTTGGACCTTGTGGAATTTTAGAAAAGATAACACCCTGTAAAGTTTTGTATAAGTACCCAAACATGGTACATTCCACGTCAAAAATCTGTAACTATCCATCATGCA
Organism: Calotriton arnoldi; assembly: GCA_963921515.1. Taxonomy (NCBI): domain Eukaryota; kingdom Metazoa; phylum Chordata; class Amphibia; order Caudata; family Salamandridae; genus Calotriton; species Calotriton arnoldi. The sequence goes on from CAWUFW010006881.1 coordinate 45,902, forward strand.
ATCCTATAAAAGAGAACAACATACGTCCCATGCACAGCATGTCACGACCCTCCAGTACACCTAAAACAATATATAAAGAACTAACCCCCCACCAAAAACATCCCCCCACCTACGGATCCATATAGGAGCAACATACGTTTACATCCACCTCATTAAAGTGCCAGGACCAACACTTCCACCCATATCCTGTCCAACTGGGTCTGGTTCTTGATACTCAGTGCTGTCTAGACCAACCCTGCCCCTGTGCTAGCCAAATTTGGGAGCAGAGCGGAGGGGGGAGAGGAAGAAAAGGTCTATGTGCAAAATAGAGAAGGGGGATGCATGGAAGGACAATCAGTCTCAGCTACCCACACATTACAATGTTAACAGTAGCCATAAGGATTAACATCTACCCTCAAACCTGAATACAGGATGGGTGTGCTGTGGCAGAGCCCCTGTGCCCCCCCAGCAACATTCAATCTATGTGTCACCAGCTGTACTATAGACACTATGTCTGCTGGTTCCTTCATAGCCCCACATACCATTCTCAGGCAGTTGTCCCAAGCAAGCGATCATGAGTTCTCTGGGTCAGTCAGCAATTTCTCGGGCACGGTTTCAATCAGATGCCCCAGACCTTCAGCAGCGGGGCCCAACAGCACGGCAGGAGCACCCTCCTCAGCTGGAGCCTGAGTCACTCCCACCGCCAGGAGCTGCATGGAGCCATCCTCCTGTATTTTTAACAAATCAGAAGGGCAGGGTTCTCCCCCGAACCCCCAAACCCGTTGCAGTTGGCCTACATCCGAGTCTCGGCCAGTTCACGATGCAGGATCTCCACAACCAAGTCCTCTCCTGAGTCCCGCAGGTTGACCGTCCCACAGCTCCACCCAGTTCCACACCTCGTCAGAGTGTTTGAAAAAATGCACCAGTTCCCGGGAGATGACTTGGAGCTTGGATCGATACAGGAGCATATATTTCAGTTGCATCACCCGCAGTTTTTGTTTTATGGCCAAAAAAGATTTGCGCTGCTACCGCACCCTCTTGGTGTAGTCTGGGTAGATGGCTATCCTTCTCAAATAAATTTGTCTCCTCTTCCCTCAACGCTGGGAAGATACAATCTCAATCTCAATACCTTAGGATTTTGGAAATTATCGCCCTAGGAGGGGCACCAGAAGATGGCGGCAGGGCCAAGGCCCTGCGAGCCCGCTCCACCACAAAGTGATCCGAAAGTCCAGCAGGCTGCAGTTGATGTCGTAGCCAGTCCTCATGGAATTCTTCCATTGATGCGTCCTCCACCCGCTCCGGGAAACCCAGCACCCGTATGTTACTGCGGCTGGGGCAACCTTCAGTGTCTTCCACCCTCCGCTCTAATTCCCAGTTTGCTGACGTCATCATGGCCATTGGTTGCTTAAGCTGGGAGACATCCCCCTGTAAGCTTTCAACTGTACCTTCAGCTTCTGGCAGCTTGTCAGCTACCTTCCTCAGGTCAGCTCTCAGCAAGTTCACATCGATGGAGACCATTTCTATCTTGTGTTCCAGCGCAGTGCGGGAACCATGAATGGTCACCAATAAGTACGCATGGGAGGGTCCCCTGCTCTCTCCGGGGGCACACTTGGAGAATCCACACCAACCTGCCATGTAATCATCTGGGAGGGCTGCCTTGGCATAGTGTACTGCGTGATGTATTGGTGGCATAGGAGTGAGCTGCTTTATCCTTGCCCATGGTTCCTGGTCTCCTCCAGGGAGCATCGGAGACCCACAGACCTCTAGCTCAGCTGGGTGACCAGGGTCCACAGCCACAGAAACCCCAGGGTGCCCTGGAGGGCCCCAGGGGGGCAGTCTGGAGACCTGTTCAGGAGTATTCCTACTTCTCCACCACAATCCGCTCACCCAAGTGTAACAAGTGCATCTAGAGGAGAACTATGATCCACGTACTGGAGACCCAATGGATCTTTTTACATACATTCCTCATTGTGCTTGCGAGGGGCCATCCACTGCTGTGCCAGTTCTTCCACGGGCCACATACTTCACACCATACAGAGCATTTATGAATGTTCACGGAGCCTCCGTACCTGACAGCGACCAGCCAGCCCGCTATGCGCTCACCTGTACCAGGTGTGTTCCATCAATGCGTCAGCTGCTCATGCCATCTGTCTTAAAGGGGAGCCAAAGTCCAGTCGGGGAGAGTAGGAGCCAGTCCCCCAGCTCATATCTCATCCTAGGCCCCGAAGACTGCTGGGTCTCAGCCTGTTTCTCGCCGGGCACAAGGCAAGGCAGCAGGTCTCTTTACTGCCCGTCTGTGTTCAGCATTGTCTGGAGCAGCAGCTCCCAAGCACTCTTTCTGGCTATTGCCAGTAACAGCATCAGTAGTAGGGCCCCCCTGCAGTGAATCCACACCCAAACAGTTTCTGTTGATCAGCTGTTTTTGCCCATCGGCGCTCTAACTCCTATGGAATCACCGCCCTTTTGCCCAAGGCTCTCACGCACTGTATCAGTGCTCCCTGCAAGAAGAGGGCCGCGCTTTAGCCCCCGCCGTCTGCTGGAGCTCCTCCCAAGTGGCGATCTTACACCCATCCGCTATGGGAAGTCCCTTCTTTCCCACCCCCTCGGTGCTCTCACCGTAATACAACTCACCGCCAAGCTGGCCCGGGCGTCACCTGCATCACTTCACATAGGCGATGCCTCTGGAGTGGGAGCACCGCGGTGCAGTCTCACACAGTGGGTCCCACTAAGCCAGCCATTGTGCTCCAGGGGAGAGGCTACACCAGGGACCACTGCGTCTCGTCTGTAGGAGGGAGCTCAGCCTGCAAGACTCTAGAGGGCCCAACGGCACCTCCCAACAGCGTCCCTCAACACGTGGGTCTGGCCAGCTAAACACCGTGCGGCCAGTCCACCGATGTTCTCAAGTCGCAGATGGGGGAGGGAGACCAGCGGCCCCCCAGCATTTGCACCACGGTCTGCTCCAGCACCATTTAAGCAGTGGGTTAGAGCGCCCCAGAGCTCCACCTCCGCTCCGAAGGCCGCAGGGAATGCCGACCTCAGGCTGCGCCACACCCCACGGTCCTGGCGGGGACTGGCTGCGGCGTGATTTCAACTCCTCCCTAGGAGAATCAAGGATTCTTCTGCACCCTTATTATGGGCAGGGGGTCTCACCTAGGATGTCATCCTTCAGTGCCCAACTCTGTGGGCATTTAAGGCAGGATTATGTAGGATTTGGCTAAACGTGATGGGAGCTGTGCTCGGCTAAGTCCTGTCAGCCACCTTGCTTGGCCACGCCCCGGCATCCTCCATTCTTAGAGTGTCATATAGTATTGCAAGTTGTGCTGAGTCCTCAAAGGGGTATAAGCTAGGATCATGTAATGTTCTCCACACGTCCCTCAAATAGCCTTGAAGCCAAGTGTATGACCACAGAATATGAAACAGGTCACAGACTTGTTCAGCCATCATTGGATGCTAGTCTGGCCTTTCTAAGTTTATACGGAACCCAATATCACTTATGCAACACCCTGAAATAGGAGTGCTTTAATCTTGCCTCCCTGACAGACCCATCATGATGGTCTAGGACAGAGGTCTAAGTCTCATCAATGTAGTGCACCTCAAGTCTCGCCTGCCAGTATACATTTGGACTCCAGTCTCGTGGTTGTAGAATATGAAGAGTCTATAAGTATCTGATACAGATTAGCAATCGTGCCTCTAGATTTACATCATGTCTTTAAGTATTTCTGAATCGAGGGGCGCTAGAGGGCGCACAGCGAGATGGCTTCGCCTTAGTGCAGCTGTGCCTGGCTGATCCTCGAACCGCCAAATATCGGCTTGTAATCGCTGCATCACAGAATCAAAAACTACTGGCCTGAATGGCGAAACACCCCTGAGTGGAGTGGGGGCATCCCGGAATACAAGCGCCGCAATATCGTGAAGAAATCCGCTGTGGAAGGGCCGGACGGCGTGGACGCAAAATGGCGGCCGCAATAGCGCTGTAGTGAACCGGTATGCGGCGCCGATCCGCCGTGAGACGGAGGCAAGCGGCGGCCACTGTGCTGCGGCAGAAGATTGTTCTGTGAGCTGCTGACTGCCCTGGCATTATTGGTATTTGGGGGCTGTGACGCGGCGAGATCACCCTGAAGTGTGCCGGGTCACCCCCGTGCAGCTGCTGAGACGCCAGCAGAGTTGCAGCGAAGTGCGGAGACCCGGAGAAGTCGGCAGAGCTCAGCGCGAGTCATTGCCCAACGCTGCAGGAGTATTGTGGCGCCTGGAGCTGTTTGCGGTGAGTGGGAGCGCGGCCTTGCTTGGCCCTGCAGCTTCGGAGCCGGGTGTAGGCCTGGTAGCGGGGCCGCGGCCCGCGAGCGGCAGGAAGGCGCGTGTATTGCTGAGGCCTGCGGGCACTGGTGACATACTCGGATTGGGCCCTGATTTCGGCGAGAGCCACGGCTGAATCTGCTGCGCGGGGCACCCCAATAGCACTGTTTTCGTTGTGCTGAGGCTGCCTGATTTCCTTGGTGCACAAGTTGGCCAGACACCTCCTGTATGGCGCGCGGTGAGCTGGGGCCGGCCTGACTCAGCGACATACTAGCGTCAGGCCTAGTGGTGCGCCTATGGCCCAGTTGCAGTTGCTGTGAGCTTTGTTATGACTGCCCTGCTGGAGCTGGCCTGAGCCTGATCTGCTCCTTCTTCTACACCGCCCCAGTTCGCCTGCTATTCATCCTCCGCTACTGGACTGAGACTGGTCTTGGGACTCGCGGCCCGGCAGAGAGGTGATCCTCCGTGCTCAGATTTGGCACAGGTATATTTATCGCTAGCGTGCATCAGCGGTGGAAGTCACTAGCGTGTGGTGGCTGGGCATTTGGCACCACGGGGCCTACTGGACAGAGGCTGCTCGGCTGGGGATCTATTGTTGGCTTAGCGCAGTCACATCTTACGCGCACCCCTGAAGTAGCGCTGTTTCCACTGAAGGTGCACTCGTGAAGGTCTTGCCTCACTGTTGGGATGGAGAAATCGGGGCGTGGGCCCCACTGGAACACTGGTGCCCGATCCTTGAGGGTATTTGTCAGTGGCTGTGACTTGGGTGCTCCTACTTAGCTTAGTCCCATTGTACTGTCTCCCAGTTATCTTGCCTATTATCTACTATGGGGAAAATGGACAAAACCCAGCACCGCCTCACGTTTGAGGCGAGAAAATCCAACAAAGCGCAGCAAAAAGCGGCCTCTGATTCAGAGGCAGATGCCCAGGGTGATGGCCCATCCACATTAGAAATGACGCTGCTGGCCATGCAGAAAAGCCTCCAATCCATAGAGGGGACTATGTCTGCCATGAACCACAGACTAGACCATATGGCTGCACAACTGGAGAAGCAGAACACGAGAATGGAGGAGATCGAGCAACGGGTCTCAACCACGGAGGATGGTCTCAGTGAGGTCGCTGGTAAGGCACTTAATATGGAGAAAATTCTGGCGCTAATACAGGCGAAAAACGAGGACTTAGAGGCCAGGTCTCGCCGCAACATTATTAGAATTACAGGCCTGCCGGAGTCCTGGCAGGATGGAGACCTTCATTGAAACTCTGATCAAAGACATCTTCGGTCCTGAGAACCTGTCCAACATGTTTATAGTAGAGCGGGCCCATCGCTCCCTGGCGGCGAGACCGGTACCGGGCGCTCCGCCTCGCCCTATCATTGCTCGGCTATTAAACTACAGGGATCGGGATGCCATTTTGAGACTGGCCAGAGAAAAGGGCACCATCGACCATCAGGGGAATTCGCTCTCTTTCTTTCCTGACTTTACTGTCGCAGTTCAGTCGGCACGGCGGGAGTTTGGTGCCGTGAAGAAATTCTTACAATCCGAGGGAATCCCCTATGCCATGCTGTATCCCGCCCGCCTACGGGTCGGCCAGGAGGGGGACTTTAAAATATTCACCACGCCTAAGGCGGCGATGGAGGATGCGAAAAAGATGAAACGGCGGCGACATGAGACCCCGGCTGAGCTTGACAAGGAGGAGCAGTGATGGACTGAGTGGTGACGAACTATATTTTTTGTTTGCTACCCCACATATGTGATGTGTTCTGATCTCACATTTTTGGTGTGTTATTGTTCCTCACAGCAGACTGGTTGTAGTGGCGCTGATTACTTTGCGATAGCCACATCTGATGCAATATCATTTATATATGTCTCTTTCATCATTGCACAGGTATCCAGACCTGATCAGCCACCTCCTACCCTATGGGAGGCAAGTAGCTCTCTGGCGTTCCCCACATGGGAGTACCCCACATGTTACGAGCTGTTAGTTTTCTCTGTTAGGGACTGTTTATTCAGGGAAGGGATGGCTTTGGCACGTTGGGATCCCTGAAGTGGGTGGGGGGATGGTGCTGGGGGGGAGGACTGGATGGCACATTGTTATTGTACTGATTCTGAACCCTGGCGACACACTACTGTAAGTGGTTATTATACTTATGCATATCATTACAACTGCACGACCCTGGTGGTAATATAACGTTCCTTACATGGAACGTGCGTGGCTTAAATAGCCCCAAGAAAATCCGCTCCGTATTGACTTATTTGGACAGGTTGGATGTCCAGGTAGCATTCCTGCAAGAGACACATCTTACACCGCTATCGGAAAAAAATCTGGGCACGCGATGGGCAGGGATCAGGATTGCTTCCTCCTACTCCTCCTACTCCGGGGGGGGGGTTAATTTTCATCAAGAAAGGGGTCCCCTTCACTGTCCTTAGTTCAGAGACAGATGACCAGGGCAGATTGGCTCTAGTGCATGGCAAGCTTGGTGGTGTGGAAGTGCTGCTGGTTAATGTGTATGGCCCGAATGTGGATGACCCCTCCTTCTTTGCTGATGTGTGGCGCCGCATATCCAGGTTTCCTCCGGCTGAGATCATGTGGGGAGGCGACTTCAATACTTGCCTTGACGTAACTATAGACAGATTGGGAAATGGGGCCCCACGACATAGGTTGTCGACAGATGCTCTATTAGGGCTGTTAGAGGCCGGGAACATACATGATGTCTGGCGGAGGGGGCACCCTGAGGCACGAGAAAGCACCTTTATTTCTACTGTGCACGGCACGTGGTCCCGCCTAGACTACTGGCTTGCCTCGGAGGTTGCCTGTACATGGGTGGTTGACGTTCGCCATTTGGCGAAGACGTTGTCTGATCACTCCCCGGTACTGCTCGACATGCGCGTCCCTGAGTGCGACAGACCCCCGTTCACATGGCGACTACAACAGGCTTCACTGACTGACCACGTGTTTAAGTGCACTGTGGGCGAGGCGATTAGCAACTTTTTTAAGGAAAATGAGGGCACTGTAGACAGCGTGGGAGTATTGTGGGAAGCATTTAAGGTCACGATACGGGGTGTGTGTATTGGGGCACAAGCTGGGGTTTTGAAAGACTCACGCCGCAGAATTAGTAAGCTTGCTGCGGAAATCTCTACTTTGGAGCACAAATATGAGTGAAATCCTGCCCCAGAAAAGCTGGCCGCGATACGTGACCTGGTTTCGGAGCACAATGAAACCGTAGACCAGGAGATGGCCCATAGATCGCGTCGAAGCATGGCACGCTATTATGGGGAGGGGGGAAGGACCAGCCGTTCCCTTGCGTGGAAGCTGGCGGTGCCCCGGAGTCAGGAATATATCACTGAAATGCTGGACGAGGAGGGCGAGCCACATTTCACCACACCACAGATAAGTAAAGTGGTGCTAGATTTCTACTCTGGGCTATATGGGAAGCGGGCGCATGCCCCGGCAGCAGACGTCAACTCTTACCTAGAAGACGTTGCGCTGGGTTGGTTGTCGGCCGGCCAGCGCGAATATCTCACGCAGCCATTCGACGTCGAGGACGTCAAGCTTGCTATCGCGTCTCTCCCGACATGTAAGGCAGCAGGCCTTGATGGGCTCCCGAGCGAGTTCTACAAGACCTATGCTGAGGACCTGGCCCTTAGGTTATTAGCCGTATTTGCAGAGGCATACGAAACTGGAACGCTTCCTCCCACACTCCGGGAGGCACTCATTGTAATGCTCTTGAAGCCGGACAAAGCGGCCAATTTGTGCGACTCCTACAGGCCCCTTTCCATGATTAATATCGACGCCAAAATTCTGGCAAAAATGATTGCCAGCAGGCTCCAGCCCCTAGTCCCCAACCTGGTACTCCCGGACCAGTCGGGGTTTGTGCCCACCAGATCGACTATGCATAATCTGCGCACCGTTTTTGCCACTCCGCATTATTTTGAGTCGGATTTTTAGGCGGTAGCGGTGCTGCTTGACGCCGCAAAGGCCTTCGACTCTCTGCAATGGTAGTATATGTTCACTGTCCTGCTGCGCATGGGCCTGCCATTTTTCTTCCTAAAATGGATCCACTTGCTATATGCTGCGCCAGTGGCACGAATACGTGTGAACGGGTGGGTGTCTGAAGCTTACCCGATCAATAGAGGCACGCGGCAGGGCTGCCCCCTGTCGCCCATACTCTTCACGCTCGCATTAGAGCCTTTGGCATGTAAATTGCGCCAGCTGCATGTTATGTTATGTTATGTTATGTTATATGTTATGTTATATAAATTTGTAACGCGCACGGCTACTCCAAGGAGTGTCCCGGCGTGAGCAAAGGGGGGATCATCTGCAACAGCTAATTAAAAAAGATACGTTTTTAGCAATCTTTTAAAGGTCAAGGGATCTTTAGTGTCGCGAAGCGCAAACGGCAGGGCATTCCAGGCCTGGGCGGCCTTGACAGCAATAGAGCCACCGCCCAGCCGGTGCCAACAAAAGCGAGGCACCCAAGCCAAGAGGAGCGCAGAGGAGCGCAGAGGAGCGAAGCGCTCTTGTCGGGACATAAAAGGAGAAGTGCTTCCGAAGGTAGGCTGGACCCAGACCATGAAGGGCCCGGTGGGCAATCACTAGAGATTTAAACTTAACCCGGGCCGCCATAGGAAGCCAATGAAGAGAGCGTAAATAGACACGCACACTGCTTCTTAGGGGGATTTCCAACAGGAGCCGGGCGGCCGTGTTTTGCACCACCTGCAATTTATTCAGAGAGTAGGCTGGGATGCCCACGTATAATGTTCCGGCGTCGTTGCGATTCCGTCAGCGGCAGTTGATAGTTTTGCTGTACGCGGATGATATGCTACTGTATGTCCGTGAGCCGGCTACTTATTTACCGGAATTACTCCGCGAGTACATGAAGTTTGAAAGGTATTCAGGCCTGGGTATAAATTGGGCTAAATCAACGGTGTTCCCGCTGACGGCCGGTACCCGTGAAGTGGAGTTCAACTTCCCACTGACGTGGTCCACCGACCCGGTTCGGTATTTAGGCGTGTGGTTGCCCAGAGACCCTGATGTGGTGATTTCCATGAATTACGGCAGTGTCATCACCAAAGTCACTGACCAGGCGGCACGATGGGCTAAGCTACCGCTTTCCCTAGTGGATCGCATAGCAGTCGTCAAAATGACGATTTTGCCAAAGCTCCTGCATCTGTTTATCAACATCTCGATTCGACTGAACATCGCACTGTTTAATACGCTGCAATCAGCCCTGCTATCTTTTGTGTGGGGAGGCAAGAAGCCACAATGCAGCTGGGATGTGTTGGTGCAACCGTTTGAGCGAGGCGGCTTTGAGGCCCCTGATATGCGGCTCTATTATTTGTGCGCTCAGGCGCAGTTTACGCATTTTTGGTACTTTCCGCAACGGTTCCAGCCGCACATTGCAGTTGAGGCAGACTTGGTGCTCCCGGTGCTGCTGGTGGTGGCTGCATTGTTGGGCGGACATGGCGGGCCGAGGGCCGAAATTAACCCGGTTCGCTGAACTGCGTGGGCATGGAGGGCCCTAGCAAAAAGGGCGATCTTAGATTACCTCTACACCCCGGCGTTACCGCTTGCTGCGCATCCGGATATTTCCGCTACTCGGGAGCAGGCTGCGTTGCGCACTCTGGGAACCGCAGGGATTGCATAGCTGGGTGACCTCTATAAGCAGGGCCAGTTTCGATTGCTCTCAGACATACAGGCAGGGCGGGGTCAAAATATGATGCTGGGGTTCATGTATGTGCGTGTGCGGCAGGCTGTCCGAGCTATATATCCTGACTACCCAGCTGAGCCGAAAACGCGACTAGCACTGCAGGCGGTACTAGCAGGCAACTCACGCACGGGACTGATCACAACATTTATTTAATGCTTCCCTGAGGGAGAAGGACCCACTTGACAATCCCTCCTACAATAAATGGAACACGGCACTGGGGACCTCTTTGTCATTGGATGGTTGGAAGTTCTGCTGCACACTGACGGGTCCCCGCCTGACGGCGAATTGCAACCTCTGCATCATACATTTCAAATACTTACATCAGCTATACTATACACCTCTTCAATTGTGTAGGTTTGGGCTGCGGGAAAACGCTTGCTGTGTGCGGTGTGGGCAGGAATATGCGGATTTTATGCATCTTGCATGGCGCTGTGCTCTTATACATGCCTTCTGGATTCGAGTCACAAGTGTGCTCACGGAGGTGGTGCTGGAAACTGTGCTGTGTGAGCCTGATGTCTGCCTACTAGGATGGGTGAAGAACCTCAAGCCATGCAATCGGAGATTGGTGGCTATCTCCACTTTGTTTGCCAAACGGGCGGTGGCGCAATGTTGGGGGGCTAAAACTCTCCCGACAGTGAAAAGGTGGGTCCGAGACTTGCTGTACTGCAGGGACCAATTTGGGACTTATGCAGAGGAATTACCTGAAGCCTCGCGGCCCAAGGATTTTTGGGCTCCACTTACAGTGTACTTGCTGGGTAATCCTGATTTGAAATAAGCGGTTGAAAGGCTGCACTAATTGCTCAAGGTGGTGGGATTGGGGTCGCCATTACGGACTGTTTACTGTCTCAGATTATCCGCAACATCGGGTTCAAGTAACTTATTTGTGCCGGGTTTTGGGGTGGGGAGGGTGGTGGGTCTGTTTATGTTTTGGAATTGACTTAAACTGTAAAATGCTTGTATTGTCCATTTGTTCCAACTGACTTGATGGGTCCCGGCCGGGGGCTCTGTATTTTCTTGCTGCAAGCTAAACAATAAAAAGATTTAAAAAAAGGATTTCTGAATCAGCAAACCAGACGACAGGGCTGTATTGAGCCCAACCTTGCTTCTCAGACAATGCCGTAGTGAGCGATAGCCCCATAGCTGAGAGTTCAGCAAAGAATATGTTGAACAAAGTGCCTCAGAGGATCTAAAAGCTATCGCATTATAAAGGTCCCCTACCATATGGATCCGGCTGTTGTCCCATATTGGCCACCGTATCATCTTCTTCCCTATTTTAATGCCCATGTTGGACCACAATGGAGCTCATTTGTGCACATTTCCATCCACACCTAACAATTTATTGCCATCTCTCCAAGTCTGATACATTAACAGCATCAACTGAGAGGAGGCACCATCATACGGGGTGTTGTCTCCATACAGTATACACCAAGTGCGGGCCCAGGTCGGCTGTTCTGTAGTGTCTAACAGAAGGTAGAGAGATGATGTGCTAGAGAGTACACATATGTATCCGGCCTTCGTAGACTCCCACTATTGTATCCACATAAAGTTTTGACAGTTTTAGTTCCGTCAGGGCTTAATGCCTGCTTGTAGAAAGATTTTGATAAGCTTATTGATCATCCGAAGTTTGCTTTTAGGGATTACAAACGGCATCATGGCAAAAATGTAAGTGAGGGATCACTAGTACAACATCGACTCTCAAAACATCGAACTACATAATTATCGACTCAACAATATCGTAAACAAAAATATCGACACAAAATAGAATTACCACTAATATCGAATAAAAAATATCGTTGAAATAAATCTCGATGTCATAAATATCGACGACAAAAATATAGAACACAAAAATGTTGATAACATTAAAATAAAATGAAACACATCAAAAATATTGTTACAAACAATATCTACAACACAAACATCGATAAAATACATGTTAACTCTATCAAAAAGAAAATGTAAACATAAAAAAATACTATTTATGATAATAAAATAAAATAACAAATACCAATTAACCCCTTCGCTGCTAGGCCTTTTCCCCCCCTGTGCTAAGCCTTTTTTAGGCTATTTGGGGTACTTCGCGTTTAGGCCCCAGTAACCTTTTGACCACATAAGGTATCCACGCCAAATTTGCGTCCTTTTCTATTAACATCATGGGGATTCTAAAGGTACCCAGGGTTTGTGGATTCCCCTGGAGGGGACCCAGAAATTAGCCAAAATACAGCTAAATTTTGTTTTTTGGGGGAAAAATGGGGAAAAAGTGCTGCAAATGAAAGCGTCTGTTTTTTTTCCCTGCAAAAGGTATCAACAAAGAGTTTTTGGGGCTGAAATCACCATTTTCCCAGCTTTCAGGGACTGACAGACTTTTGTCAGAAAACCAACATTTTTTACACAGTTTTGGCATTTTACTGGGACATAGCCTATTTTTGCTATTTTTTGTGCTTTCAACCTTCTTCCAGTTAATGGTAGAAATGGGTATGAAAGCAATAATGGATCCTGGAAAGCTATACATTTTAGAAAAGTAGACAAAATTCTGAATTCAGCAAGGGGTCATTTGTGTAGATCCTTCAAGGTTTCTTTATAGAAACTAACAGTTGAAAATAGGGAAACTTGAAAATGAGTTGAGAAAAACAGCCATTTGTGCCAACGTTTTCACCTGTAACTTCTTCTAATTATGACAGATGTTTGAAAGCAATATACCGTTACATCTGCTAGACCTTTCTGGTTGTGGGGATATATAGGACTTGTAGGTTCACCAAGAACCCGACGAACCCAGAGCCAATAACTGAGCAGCGTCTTGCAATGGTTTTTTATTATGTACCGGGTATATAGCAATTAATTTGGGAAAATATAAATAGTGAAAAATCGGGATGAAAGACACCTATGTATTTCTGAAATTGGAACAAAATATAGAGTTTAGAAACAGTAGCTATTTGCACATTTCCGAAATTGTGAGTACCCATACTAGCATGAGAATTATAGGACATTTTTCAAAGTGACTTCTTTTTTACACATTGTCTTTCATTTGGAAGGCAGAAATGCATCGAAAGTCAATAGGTAATAACAGTTGCTCTACAATACTATGTTACCCTAAGTCTCCCGATAAAAATGGTACCTCACTTGTGTGGGTAGGCCTAGTGCCCGTGACAGGAAACGGCTCAAAACGCAACGTGGACACACTTCATTTTTACAGTGAAAACTGACCTTTTTTTTTCAAAGTGCCTAGCTGTAGATTTTAAACCCTAGCTCTGCTGGCACCTAGGGAAACCTGGCACACCTATACATTTTTAAAAACTAGACACCCAGGGGAAACCAGGATGGGGTGACTTGTCTGGCTCTCACCAGGTTCTGTTACCCAGAATCCCTTGCAAGCCTCAAACTTTGTCCAAAAAAACCCATTTTCCTCACATTTCTGTAGTGGAAAGTTCTGGAATCTGCGTGGATCCACAAAATTCCACCCACCCCGCATTCCCCAAAGTCTTCCAAGAAAAATGGTACCTCACTTGGGTGGGTAGGCCTAGTGCCCGCGACATGAAACGGCCCAAACCGTAACGTGGATACACCACATTTTCACAGGGAAAACTGATCCTTTTTTTGCAAACTGCCTAGCTGTAGATTTTGAACCCTAGCTCTGCCGGCACCGAGGGAAGCCTAGCAAACCTATACATTTTTGAAAACTAGACACCCAGGGAAAACCAGGATGGGGTGACTTGTCTGCCTCTCACCAGGTTCTGTTACCCAGAATCCCTTGCAAACCTAAAACTTTGTCAAAGAAATAACATTTTCCTCACATTTCTGTGGTGGAAAGTTCTGGAATCTGCGTGGATCCACAAAATTCCACCCACCCCGCATTCCCCAAAGTCTTCCAAGAAAAATGGTACCTCACTTGTGTGGGTGGGTTAACTACCCGCGACAGGCAAGGGCCCAAAACGTATTGAGGAGACATCAAAATTACCTATCACAAAACAACCTGGTTTTGCAAGGGGGGTCACCTGGGTTATTAGCCCTGGGCTCGGCGGCCATCTTGGGAAACCTATCAAACCCACACATTTATGAAAACTAGACACCCGGGGGAGTCCAGCGAGGTATGGCTTGCGTGGACCGCTCAACGTTTTCCTACCCAGAATCCCCTGCAAACCTCACATTTAGCTGAAAAAATCCAATTTTTCTCAAATTTCTGTGTGGTAAAGTTCTGGAATCTCCATGGATTCACAAATTTCCTACCACACAGCGTTCCCCCAGGCCTCCTGATAAAAATGGTAGCTCACTCGCTTGGGTGGGTCAAGTACCCGCGACAGGCAAGGGCCCAAAACATATTCAGGGGGCATTAAAATTACCTATCACAAAAAAACCTGGTTTTGCAAGGTGGTCACCTGGGTTTTTGGCCCCGGGATCGGCGGCCACCTTGGGAAACTACCAAACCCAAACATTTCTGAAAACTAGACACCCGTGTGAGTCCAGCGAGGTATGGCTTGCGTGGGTCCCCCAACGTTTTCCTACCCAGAATCCCCTGCAAACCTCATATTTAGCTTAAAAAAAACACATTTTCCACATATTTTTGTGTGGAATCACCGTGCCGGCACAAATGTCCTACCCCACAGCGTTCCCCTCAGTCTCCCGAGTAAAATGATACCTCACTTGTGTGGGTGTCCAATGCAGAATTGGCTAAAAACTTTTTTTTTTTTTAAATGTAGCGCTTAGAATTCTTTGTGCTATACCCTTAATCCCTATGTTTTTGTCTCTTCCTAGTCACAGGCCCTTGCCCCACCCACACAAGTGAGGTATCATTTTACTCGGGAGACTGAAGGGAAGGCTGTGGGGTCGGACATTTATGCCGGCACGTGATTCCATACATAAATATGTGGAAAATCTGTTTTTTTCAGCTAAATTTGAGGTTTGCAGGAGATTCTGGGTAGGAAAACGTTGGGGGATCCTCGCAAGGCATACGTTGCTGACTCCCCGAGTGTCTAGTTTTCAGAAATGTGTGGGTTTGGTAGTTTCCCAAGATGGCCGCCGAGCCGGGCCAAAACCCAGGTGACTTCCTGCAAAGCCAGGCTGTTTTGTGATAGGTAATTTTGATGTCTCCTCAATATGTTTTGGGCCTTTGCCTGTCGCGGGTACTTGACCCACCCACAAGAGTGAGGTACCATTTTTATCGGGAGACCTGGAGAAACACTGGGCCGTAGGAAATTTGTGGATCCATGCAGATTCCAGTACTTCCCCACACAGAAATTTGAGAATCATTTGATTTTTTCATCAAAATTTGAGGTTTGCAGGGGATTCTGGGTAGGGAAACGTTGGGGGATCCACCAAGCCATACCTCCCTGGACTCCCCCGGGTCTCTAGTTTTCAGAAATGTGTGGATTCGGTAGGTTTCCCTAGATGACCGCCAAGTCCGGGACCAAAAACTCATGTGACCCCCCTTGCAAAAGCAGATTGTTTGGTGATAGGTAATTTTGATGTCTCCACAATATGTTTTGGGCCCTTGCCTGTTACGGGTACTTGACCCACCCACAAGAGTGAGGTACCATTTTTATCAGGAGACCTGGGGGATTGTTGGGTAGTAGGAAATTTGTGTCAGCCCGGTGAACCCACAGCTTTCGTACACAGAAATTTGAGAAAAAGTTGATTTTCTCATCATAATTTGAGGTTTGCAGGGGATTCTGGGTAGGGAAACAATGGGGGATCCACGCAAGCCATATCTCTCTGGACTCCCCCGGGTCTCTAGCTTTCAGAAATGTGTGGATTTGGTAGGTTTCCCTAGATGGCCGCCAAGCCCTGGACCAAAAACTCATGTGACCCCCCTTGCAAAAGCAGATCGTTTTGTGATAGGTAATTTTGATGTCTCCACAATACGTTTTGGGCCCTTGCTGTTGCGGGTACTTGACCCACCCACAAAAGTGAGGTACCATTTTTATCGGGAGACCTGGGGGAACGCTGGGTGGTAGGAAATTTGTGTCAGCCCGGTGATCCTACAAATTTCCCAAACAGAAATTGGAGAAAAATTTGATTGTTTCATCATAATTTGAGGTTTGCAGGGGATTCTGGGTAGGGAAACGTTGGGAGATCCACACAAGTCATACCTCCCTGGACTCCCCCGGGTCTCTAGCTTTCAGAAATGTGTGGATTTGGTAGGTTTCCCTAGATGGCCGCCAAGCCTGGGACCAAAAACTCATGTGACCCCTCCCTTGCAAAACCAGGTAATTATGGGATACATAGGGGGCATCTGTGTTTTTTGTCCCGGGGTCGGCAGCCATCTGGGGAAACTTACCAAACCCACACATTTCTGAAAACTAGAGACCCGGGGGAGTCCAGGGAGGTATGGCTTGCATGGATCCCCCAACGTTTCCCTACCCAGAATCCCATGCAAACCTCAAATTTTGATGAACAAATCAAATTTTTCTCAGTTTTTTGTGTGGGAAAGTTGTAGGATCACCAGGCTGACACAAATTTCCTACCACCCAGCGTTCCCCCAGGTCTCCCATTAAAAATGGTACCTCACTCTTGTGGGTGGGTCAAGTACCCGCGACAGGCAAGGGCCCCAAACGTATTGTGGAGACATCAAAATTACCTATCACAAAACGATCTGCTTTTGCAAGGGGGATAACATGAGTTTTTGGTCCAGGGCTTGGTGGCCATCTAGGGAAACCTACCTAACCCACACATTTCTGAAAACTAGAGACCCAGAGGAGTCCAGGAAGGTATGGCTTGCGTGGATCCCCCAACATTTCCCTTCCCAAAATCCCCTGCAAACCTCAAATTTTGATGAAAAAAATCAAATTGTTCTCAAATTTCTGTGTGGGAAAGTTGTAGGATCCCCGGGCTGATGCAAATTTCCTACCACCCAGTGTTCTCCCAGGTCTCCCAATAAAAATGATACCTCAGTCTTGTGGGTGGGTCAAGTACCCGCGACAGGCAAGGGCCCAAAACGTATTGTGGAGACATCAAAATTACCTATCACAAAACAATCTGTTTTTGCAAGGAGGGGTCACATGAGTTTTTGGTCCAGGGCTTGGCGGCCATCTAGGGAAACCTACCAAACCCACACATTTCTGAAAACTAAAGGCCCAGGGGAGTCCAGAGAGGTATGGCCTATGTGGATCCCCCAACCTTTCCCTACCCAGAATCCCCTGCAAACCTCACATTTTCATGAAAAAATCAACTTTTTCTCCCAATTCTGTGTGGGAAAGTTGTAGGATCACCGGGCTGACACAAATTTCCTACCACTGAGCGTTCCCCCAGGTCTCCCAATAAAAATGGTACCTCACTCTTGTGGGTGGGTCAAGTACCCGCAACAGGCAAGGGCCCCAAACGTATTGTGGAGACATCAAAATTACCTTTCACAAAACAATCTGCCTTTGCAAGGGGGGGGTCACATGAGTTTTTGGTCCCAGGCTTGGCGGCCATCTAGGGAAACCTACCAAACCCACATATTTCTGAAAACTAGAGACCTGGGGGAGTCCAGGGAGGTATGGCTTTTTTGGATCCCCCAACGTTTCCCTACCCAGAATCCTCTGCAAACCTCAAATTTTGATGAAAAATTCAAATTTTTCTCAAATTTCTGTGTGGGAAAGTACTGGAATCTGCATGGATCCACAAATTTCCTACCACCCAGCGTTCCCCCAGGTCTCATAAAAATGGTACCTCACTAGCCTGGGTGGGTCAAGTACCCGCGACAGGCAAGGGCCCAAAACGTATTGAGGAGACATCAAAATTACCTATCACAAAACAACCTGGTTTTGCAAGGGGGGTCACCTGGGTTTTGGCCCCGGGCTTGGCGGCCATCTTGGGAAACTACCAAACCCACACATTTATGAAAACTAGAGACCCGGGGAAGTCCAGCGAGGTATGGCTTGCGTGGATCCCCCAACGTTTTCCTACCCAGAATCCCCTCCAAACCTCAAATTTAGCTAAAGAAAATCAAATTTTTCTCAAATTTCTGTGTGGGACAGTTCTGGAATCTGCATGGATCCACAAATTTCCTACCACCCAGCATTCCCCCAGGTCTCCCGATAAAAATGCTACCTCACTCTTGTGGGTGGGTCAAGTACCCGCGACAGGTAAGGGCCCCAAACGTATTCTGGAGACATCAAAATTACCTATCACAAAACGATCTGCTTTTGCAAGGGGGGTCACATGAGTTTTTGGTCCCGGGCTTGGCGGCCATCTAGGGAAAGCTACCAAACCCACACATTTCTGAAAACTAGAGACCCGGTGGAGTCCAGGGAGGTATGGCTTGCGTGGATCCCCCAAAGTTTCCCTACCCAGAATCCCCTGCAAACCTCAAATTTTGATGAAAAATTCAAATTTTTCTCAAATTTCTGTGTGGGAAAGTACTGAAATCTGCATGGATCCACAAATTTCCTACCACCCAGCGTTCCCCCAGGTCTCCCGATAAAAATGGTACCTCACTCGCGTGGGTGGGTCAAGTACCCGTGACAGGCAAGGGCCCAAAACGTATTGAGGAGACAACAAAATTACCTATCACAAAACAACCTGGTTTTGCAAGGGGTGTCACCTGGGTTTTTGGCCCTGGGCTCGGCGGCCATCCTGGGGAACTACCAAACCCACACATTTCTGAAAACTAGATACCCGGGGGAGTCCAGCGAGGTATGGCTTGCGAGGATCCCCCAACGTTTTCCTTCCCAGAATCCCCTGCAAACCTCAAAATTAGCTGAAAAAAACAAATTTTCCACATATTTGTGGGTGGAATCACCGTGCCGGCACAAATGTCCTACCCCACAGCGTTCCCCTCAGTCTCCCGAGTAAAATGATACCTCACTTATGTCTGGTTGGGGAAAGGGCCTGTGACTGGGAAGAGCCAAAATCATGGGGATTAAGGGTATAGCACAGAGAATTCTAAGCGCTACATTTTAAAAAAAATACATTTTTAGCCAATTCTGCATTGGACACCCACACAAGTGAGGTATCATTTTACTCGGGAGACTGAGGGGAACGCTGTGGGGTTGGAGCGTAATCGCTGGCGTCTAGTGGTCTCTCTGACGCCCCCTGGGGGGGGCAGATCAGGGGCTACTGCCCCATCTATCTCCTGGGGGGGGCAGAAAGACTGTGGCATTTTGGGGGGGTGTTGGGGGCATTGGCATGCCCATTCTGGGCAGCCCACACCCCTAAATTAAAAAAAAATATACCCTGATGCCTATTGGGCTTTCTGCCCCCCCCCCCGGGAGGCAGATAAGGGGCTTTTGGCCCTATCTACCTCCCGGGGGGGGGCAGAAAGACTGTGGCAATAATTTTTTGGGTGGGGGCATTGGCATGCCCATTCTGGGCAGCCCCCACGTATTAAAAAAAATATCCCTGGTGCCGTGTGGGCTTTCTGCCCCCCCCCCCAATGGGCAGATCAGGGGCTACTGCCCCCATCTGCCTCATGCGGGGGGGCAGAAAGATTGGCATTTTTTTGGGGGGAGTGGAGGCATTGGCATGCCCATTCTGGGCAGCACCCACGTATTAAAAAAAAATATCCCTGGTGCCGTGTGGGCTTTCTGTCCCCCCCCCCCCAATGGGCAGATCAGGGGCTACTGCCCCATCTGCCTCATGGGGGGGCAGAAAGATTGGCATTTTTTTTGGGGGGGTGGAGGCATTGGCATGCCCATTCTGGGCAGCCCCCACCCCGAACTTTGACGGAATTAAATCCCTGGTGCCTAGGGGGCTTTCTGCCCCCCGGGGGGGCAGATAAGGGGCTATTGACCCATATGCCTCCCAGGGGGGGCAGATAGACTGTAGCATTTGTTTGGGAGGATGGGGGCATTGGCATGCCAATTCTGGGCAGCCCCCACCCCTAAGTATATAAAAAAAATCCCTGGTGCCTTGTGGGCTTTCTGCCCCCCCCCGGGGGGCAGATAAGGGGCTATTGCCCCATCTGCCTCCCAGGGGGGGCAGAAAGACTGTAGCATTTTTTTTTGGGGTGGGGGCATTGGCATGCCCATTCTGGGCAGCCCCCACCCCTATGTATATATAAAATAAAAATATCCCTGGGGCCTAGTGGGCTTTCCTCCCCCCCCCTGGGGGCATATCAGGGGCTATTGCCCCCATCTGCCTCCTGGCGGGGGCAGAAAGTCTTATGCCTTCTTTGGGGGGGTAGGGTGGGGGCATTGGCATGCCCATTCTGGGCAGCCCCCACCCCTGGCATATAAAAACAAATCCCTGGCGCTTAGGGTGCTTTCTGCCCCCCAAAGGGGGCAGAAAGGCTGTATGGCATAATTTTATAGGGGGGAGCAAAGGCCCTTGCCCAAGGGGCCGCTTCCCCCTCCCTGGTGGCTAGTGGGTGGGTCCCTGCTTGGGGATCGCCCTCCTGAGATTCTCCCCTTTCCAACGATACCTCTCCCATGTTTTTCGGTGCTCAGGGGAGCTGAGATAGCCCCACAAGCAACCAAACTGTGAAACTGAAACTAAATTTCAGTTTCGTTTTCATTGTAATGACGACAGCGCACCATGCGTGCGATCGTCATTACAATGAAAACACAAACCATACTTTGGAAGGTTGGGGAAGCTCTTCCCCACCTCCCAAAGCAAAAAAAAAAAAGGGAAATCCCTCTGCTGTTTACAGCAGAGGGATTTTTAATTAAGTGTGCTCATGACGGAATGGTTCCGTCGGGAGCACACTGGCACTTATGCTCATGACGAACCATTTCGTCATGAGCATAGAAGGGGTTAATGTAAATAAGCAATACGATCAATAACAAATTAACCACATTAATTTAAACAAATGAATTAAATATACAAAAACACATTAAAAAACAAAAAATATTATATATAAAATAAATTAAACGTAATGAACATGAACAAACATAATTATATATATTAAAGGAAAAAATATAAAACATTTATCAACATATAAAAATTAAATAACAACAATTAACAAAATAAAAACAAACAATAAATAAACATAATAAACATTATATAAATAAAAGGGTAACTGCTAAAAAATTCAAAAAAGCTATCTCAACCAATAAATTTAAAACACACTAACACAAACCAATAGAAAACTCTAACTAATTATACAAACACTATAAAAACAATGAAATAATTAACATCTAATTTACCATATGGTGGACGACCACGGAGGAAGAACGAAGGTTTGAGAGAAAGAAGACAAATGAAAATCAACTACACGAAAAACTATTCCAAACATCCCGTATTAACGGTAAGCACAAAACTTAATAACTAAATAAATTAAAATAACTTGTAAAACATTATAATATAATTTCCTTAATATATAACAGATTCAACATCACTAAAAGTGCATCTAGAAATTTCTGCACAAAGATTTAAGAACACAACAACAATAAAATAGAACACAAAGTAAGTATATAACTTTACCAACAACTAACGTAAATTATTTCAAAAAGTAAACTGAATAAAATAACAAAACATAGCTAACAAATGTTTTACTTTTAACAGCTTCCACAAAAATCCACAAAACCAGAACATCTACTAAACTCACTCCATCAACTAAAAAGAGTAAGTATATTTATTTAATTATAAATAAATAATAATAAACACTTAGGGGCCCATTACGATACCCGGCGTAAATAAATCCGCCAGGCATGGAAGCGGCAAAAATCCGCCCGCACACACCGCCTGAACACCGACCACGCCATTACGATTACACAAACCGAAAACCGCCATCGGCGGAAAAGCACACAAAATACCGCCCGCCAACGTCCGAGTCGGAGTCAAACCGCCCGCCACGGACGGAAACACGCACGACAACACAAAACCACCCGCCCTCACGGCCGACACACCGCACGTGACATTACGATCGCACCGACATGAGCGCGGAAAAACCACAAATATACCGCCCGCCAGCGCAAACAACGCCGATGAGAATCGACACGGCAGAAGCCATGGCGCCAACGTACCTGCACAGAAACCATCCGCACACAAAACCAATAGCACACAACATGGCCAACAAGTCCACACATCAAGGCACGCACAAATACACAAGCACAGTACACATCCCGAAAACACCCCCGGACAAACAAAAAATACAAAGGCCAGAACCCCAGACACAACACACCTGAAAACAACAGACCATGAGGACACACCCACATAGGTGAGTACAAAAGCAGCACTCCCACAGACCACAACCCCTTGCTACATTGCAAACCAGAGAGGAGAGGAGAGGACACAGTGACACAGCAAGGACAGCAGCACACCACAGAAACGCACACATCACAACCACCACCACCACCACCACCACCACCAAACACCACCACCACCACCACCACCACCACCACCACCAAACACCGGCACCACAAACCCCCTGCACATTACACAACACACACCGCACCAGCACCACAAACACCATGGCACCACAAAGAATGCCCAAGTTCACGCCCATGGAGCTGACGGTCATGGTCGACGAGATCATCAAGGTGTACCCACAAATCTATGGGAACTGGTCCAGCACACACCACTAGCCACCAGAAACAGAATGTGGAACCGGATCGTAGACCAGGTCAATGCAGTCGGGACCCTGCCCAGGAACAGAGTCGAGATTAACAAACGTTGGAATGACGTAAAGAGCCTGGTCAAGAAGAAGGAGGGCAAAAACAGAGAGCTGGCTGCCGTCACTGGCGGAGGGAATCCCGCGCTCTTTAAGATCTTCAAAGCGTGGGAGGAGAAGGTGCGAGTCGTAATACATCCGGAGATCCTCGCCGGATTAGCAGGGGGAGTGGAGGCTGGTAAGTACAAACTAATGTATACCAGCACACCGCTATGTACTCACATGCACTACCACCATGCCACAGCTCCCAGGGACAAACACCCCCATGTCCAGCACACAATACACAACACATCACACACACATGCAACAGACACTACCACACACAGCCCAAACCGAACAACTGTAAGATGCGTGGGGACATGTGTACACTAAGCCAGCCACGTAACCACCAACAGGTCCCCAAATATGCCAGAAGCGCCACAACGAGCACCCACCACACCCATGTGTCCGCCACAGCTGCACTAACCGACAAGTAACAGGTAAGTGGCAGGAACACAAAGTGCAGTGGGTGGGACGGTGGACAGCCCAAGTACAACACACACCAGGCCCCAGTCCCACAGCACAGCAAGGAGGAGCATCCCCACACCCCACAGCCACGTGTCAGCCACCGCAGTGCACAACGACAGCCGAAAGGCAGACATCACGGTCCACAGCAATCGGTGTCAGTGGGTGTCCAGCCACCCCCACGACCCACAACACCCCCCCACCCCCACAGACCTGCAACATGGAGCACCCCCGCTTAGAGCCATGTGGCATCCAGTACAGTGCACGCACGAACAACTTGCAGGTGGGAAACTGGACAGGGCTGGATTACTGGAGGCATGAGGACCATAACACGACCAACACATGGGACATGTCACGTAGCAGACGAACACGCAGCACCGCCCACCGTCACGAACAAGTGAACAATGTGCACACGGACATGAACAACAGACTCACACCCCACATGACCCATCACAGACATAGCAACACCCAAGGAGCCACGTCTGCATGCACAAGCCACACTGAATATAGTCCCACCACGGCAGCCACTGTGCAACTCATCACACACAACCGAAACACCATTGAAGTCCTGTCCATGTAGCCCCTACTGCCTGTCAACAACACACCCCACAACTACGCCTATGTAAGACAAACAACACTAGACGCAACAGAGCGGAACAACATAAATGCACACGAACACCACTGAACCCATCAAACTCACAGACACACCATGCACATACAACATACCATCCATCCCATCCGTCAGCCCCAGTCTCATGAAAGGCATGTCATCCGCACAGCTGCCACACATACAGCAGTCACGCTAAGACACATGCCCATGACCAACCATGTGCCAGAAGTCAATTAAGCGCACGACACACTGTGAGCAACAACACACAACATGGGCCACACCCCCCGAGCACTGCAGTGATGCACATGGCACAGGGCAGCACGCACACCAAGGAGATGGGACAACTGCAATACGTTGGCTGGCACACAACTATCACTCACTCATAACGATGCGTCCAATGCCATGTCCAGTAATCACAACAGACAGCAAATATGCAGGCCATGTCAAGCATGCACACACCTCAAACCATGCACTGTCATGCTGCCACAACACATGTCACGTTCGGCACCCATGGCTCACAGCATGTACCCCATAAGCATATCCCCTCCCAAATGCGAATCTGGGGCATGGCCCCCATGTTGCCATATGCGTTCCTAAGCGTTCCATTTGAACCCCAAAAGCATATCCCCTCCCAAATGCGAATCTGGGGCATAGCCCCCATGTTGCCATATGCGTTCCTAAGCGTTCCATTTGAACCCCAAAAGCATATCCCCTCCCAAATGCGAATCTGGGGCATAGCCCCCATGTTGCCATATGCGTTCCTAAGCGTTCCATTTGAACCCCAAAAGCATATCCCCTCCCAAATGCGAATCTGGGGCATAGCCCCCATGTTGCCATATGCGTTCCTAAGCGTTCCATTTGAACCCCAAAAGCATATCCCCTCCCAAATGCGAATCTGGGGCATAGCCCCCATGTTGCCATATGCGTTCCTAAGCGTTCCATTTGAACCCCAAAAGCATATCCCCTCCCAAATGCGAATCTGGGGCATGGCCCCCATGTTGCCATATGCGTACCTAAGCGTTCCATTTGAGCACCAAAAGCATATCCCCTCCCAAATGCGAATCTGGGGCATGGCCCCCATGTTGCCATATGCGTTCCTAAGCGTTCCATTTGAACCCCAAAAGCATATCCCCTCCCAAATGCGAATCTGGGGCATGGCCCCCATGTTGCCATATGCGTTCCTAAGCGTTCCATCTGAACACCAAAAGCAAAGTACAAACCAGACCCAGGATGGGCCAGGAGCCCGCATACACCAGAGTCACAATAAGTAGGGGCACAGCAACACACCCATCGGCATGGCCAATCTGTCCCATGCCACATGTGCACAGCACACAGTCCCATTGCCAAGCACACACAACTACAGATGCTACAGCCACACACACGCCTCCGGGAAACCCATGTACGAGATTGCACGAACTGTCAATGTCAGACGACAAATACATACTTCGCCAGGTGCAACACAATAACAAATCTCATTCTCTCCACAGGTGACGAACTGCTGGATGCTGGGGATGGAGCCAGCAGCCAGCACAGCCAGCCTACAAGCCCCCAACGAGGACACACGGATCTGGAGGATCTGTCCTCCTCTTCGGACACGGACAACCAAGCAGGCCCATCTGGTGTGGCAGGGCCCAGCCGCTCCCCAGGACCCCTCCTACCCACCAACCCATCATCCAGGGCTGCTGAACATTCCCAGCCCCCTGCTGCCACTGTCGTTGCGGCCACACCCACGGTCATTGTGGCCACTACCACTGCCGCAACCGCCACCATCGCCGCACCGACCACCACCGCCGCCACCACCGCCACGTCTTCGCTGGCACCAGCCCCAGCGCAGGTGGTGGCCCGGACGACTGGATCCACCCTGGGAGCCACAGCGAGGACCGTGGTGAGCAATGTGGCTAGTGGGCAGGCCGGTGGCAGCAGGACTGGTAGGAGGAGCAGGGTCAGGGAAACGCCAGCCTCCCCTGGGAGCCATGCCCTGCCTCACATGGCCAGAGTCCTTGGGGCCTATGAAGAGGCCCAAGGACAATGGGTCCGGTCTGCTTCAGACACGCGTGAGGTGCTGGGGGTGCTGAGGTCCATGGACGCCCGTATGGGCCAAATCGTGGACCTCATAGGACAGCTGGTGGTGGCGGTGAGGTCACAGCCAGGGACAGCAGCTCCCCTCCGCCACCACCTGCCGGGGCGCAGGGTGGAGCAGCAGTGTCCAGTTCCCCTGCGTCCACAGCCAGTGATCACACCTCAACCACCAGCATGTCGCAAGCAGGCACCCCCTCGCAAACGTGGAAGGGGCCGTCCGGAAGTGGAAACAGATCTCCCGGGAGGACTTCGCACGCTCCAAACGCAAGTGAGGCAGCCAGCCAGCCTTCCGCCAGCCTTCCTTGACCAGCCACTGCATTGACTTGGACTACGATCCCACTCCACACAGCCATCTGGATGGCATGTGTGTGTTGGACTATGGACATAGAACCAGTGGGTACACCCTGATCATCACGCAGCCATGAACAACAGCTCATTGTCACTGCACGCACCACTTTTGTCATCACCTTACACACAATCACATGTCACAGTTTGTAATAAATGCACCTTTTTCACTAACTGCTGTTTGTGCCCTGTGTCTTATTTGTACGGAATACAACGGCCACCTTGGGCGGAAAGGCACCTGATGCGTGGCATGGCATTTGAATCCGGAGGGCCTGTAGGGACCTAGGGGTGGGAGACAGAACAGGAGCACATTCAATGAGTGTGTCACACACCCATCACACAGTACATGTCAACAACTACAAGCAATGTACACACATCGCACAGAGCAATAGGGCACAATGCCACAGCCACCAACAGTGGCATACTACCCTGGCCATGGAGCGTTGACACACAGCACGCAGTGAACAAACGGCCACCCTGACACAGCACACACACACCTGCACAGATACAGCCACATCAGCCGTCGTACATGGACACTCACCGTCAAGTGAAGTAGCGGGCGATGAGCTGCTGCCGCACATTACCAGCTTCCTCCTCTCCGCTGTCCTCCTCACTCGAGCTGTCCTGGTCTGCGGGCTGGGGCCCTGGTTGATCTTCGTCATCCACGATGAGGGGATCTGCTTCCGAATGGCCAGATTGTGCAGCATGCAGCACGCCACCACTATCCGGCACACCTTCTGTGGGGAGTACGCCAGCGCACCCCGGTGCGGTCCAGGCACCTGAACCTGGACTTGAGGAGGCCAAAGGTACGCTCGACCACACGTCTGGTCCTCCCATGTGCCTCATTGTAGCGATCGTCTGCTGGGGTGCGAGGATTCCTCAATGGACTGAGCAGCCATGCCCCATTCGGATACGCAGAGTCACCTGGGTGTGAGGGACACAGAGAACCGTTGCTAATCCAACTGGACAGGGGACAGCATCGCACAGCCAGCACGCTACACCACTCCACATACTCACCGACAATACAGGCACGATCCTGTTGCATATTGGACATCAGTCGTGGCAAGATGCTGTTGCGCATTATGTGTGCGTCATGGGCCGAGCCTGGGAACTTTGCACACACGTGGGTGATCACCATGTCCGCAAGGCACACCACTTGCACATTCAGGAGTGCGTGTGCTTCCTGTTGCGGTACAGGTGCTCAGTGGCCTGTGGTGGAACAAGGCCGACATGTGTGCAGTCAATGGCTCCAACGACGTGTGGGATTCTGCCAAGGGCATAGAATGCACCCTTCACTGCCGCCAATTCACGAGCCCTGGGGAAGCGGATGTACCTGTTCCGGTACAGCATCATGGCTGCCAGTACATCCCTCAGCACCTTGCTGAACATGGGCTGGGACATCCCTCCTCCACTGCCCACTGTGTGCTGGAATGACCCAGTGGCGAAGAAATGCATGGCGGCCATCACCTTAGCCGTGGGGGTGACAGCAGTCGGATACACCCTGCGGGGACGGAGATGGGGTTCTAACATGGCACACAGTCGATGCAGGGTTGGCCTGTCCAGCCGAAACTTCCTAATAACCTCTGTATTGTCCATGTCCGCCAGCAATTGGTATGGGCGGTCAATGTTCGGTCTCCGCCTAGGGACAATGGCAGAGGACACATGTCAATGCAACACGACACATAGCAATTTCGCATACACATCACTGACATGACTGAGCAAGCACATGAGCCACAGCCCAGCTGTCAAGCTGGGACGGCACGGCCACAATACACTTACACAGGTCTCCCAACAATGGCAATGGCTAGTGATACAAACCACTGCCATGTGCATGCACATGGGGATCTAGGCCCCAATGACTTGCGGGGCGTGCTGATGGGGACTGACTGCATATCCGTCAAGCGGCAACGCCACGGCAACATGAATGTCTGCTGAGCATGGAACTGCTTCCGCGGCTGGATGAGTATGGCACACGACGACGACGATGTGGGCACAGGCTGAGCGGCCAAAACAAGTGGGACCTGTGGCACGAGGGGATATGAGACAGTAGTAGGTGTCAGCACTGCACCCTATGTACAGCACTGTACGGATCACACCTCCCGAAACATTGACAGGTGTCCACATTGACAGCCCCATGCCAAGACGGCTGTGTGCTTGCAGTCACACGTCACAGGTGAGAGGTTACATTGCACGTGCCAGGTGGCAGTCGTACATAGTGGGAGCTGGCATGTGTGTGCATGTGTTTCCTGTTCAGGATCCACCAGATGGGCGCTGACTCTGTACTGACCATTGGACACAGCATGTTCCGTGGAAGGCTTGTGTGTGTGGGATGGTGGCACTGGATGTGCCTCCGTTGGGTGGGGGGCCATGCACAGGGCGGGTACGTCGATGATTGCGCATTGTTGGTCACGGTGGGTGCACCCACTAAGATGTGTTGCCCTGTGTTCAATTCCTATGTCCGCATGATGATGGACTGTAGATGTGGGCAGACTACACATTGGTCGATGTGCTGTCTATATGCATGTGCCTTCACACCAGGCACAGCTGCCCCTGCACATGTGACCCCTGCTGGACTCGCTGCTGGGTCTGTGGAGCTGATGCACCTTCTGCGCGTGGGGCGGGCAGCTCTCCTCACTTCCCTCATTGCGCATGTCATGACTTTGCCGCAGGTGACATGGAACATGGAGGGCCCACATGTACGCGTGGGTAGGCTACACATGATTGTACACTGGTCGCCACCCCCAGTCAGTGTTTCGAATGGGAAGGTTGTCGTGCTGGTGGTATGTTCGATGTGGCGGATGGGCGGGCCTAGGTGCGGGCTTACATTCCGGACATGGGGGCGTAGTTGGATTGGCGACTAGTTGCAGTACACACGGGACACGTCTCTTCCTTTCCACATCTGGGTCATCCCTTGTACTAACTGACAGTGATACAGTCATCTTCGCCCCAGCCCTCATGTCCTCCCCTCGCTCCCCCAATATGCATGCTCACCTGCGAGGCTAGCGCTTGCACAGGCAGCCCCAAGCTCGCACCAGAGAGGGCAAGGAGTGTATGTGTGGGTCCAGTTGCACGAGTGGGCTGTCTCAGGGTATGATGTGTTGCGGGACGCCGTCCACCTGCGTGGTGCCCCAAATGGAGACCCGGCCTGCATGGACTATGCATCACAGTCTTCGCCTTCCGGATCCGCCACCTGCGACACCCAGTGGCTGTGGCTGCCCTTGCGGCCAGGCCGCGTCCGTCTGTGGCTGATGGCCCACACATTCACTCTTTGGCCTCTCTGGGGAGGGCTCGGGGGTGGTGGCGCACGCGCTTGCACTTAGTCGCAATGGCATGTGGCGTGGTTGGTATGATGGGCAATGGATGGGATGGTGCGAGCCACCTCCCGTGACGTCAGTGCTGCTCGTGCTGTGGTGCGTCCCCCTACACTTCCATGTGACTTGTGCCATGCTAGACGTTGAGGTTCTATTGCCTGCGTGATATGACCAGGAGGAGCGCAAGGAGACCTCTCACACACCATGCTCCACTGCCATCCCGTGCCCTGTATCGCCTGTGCGGATTGACTATGTTGGGGTTACACCTGGTCGACTGGGGCTGTGTGTGCCTTGTCAAGGGGCATGGTGGGCGCACAACAGGATCCAGCTTGTCCACAGAGGGTGGGCTGAGGTGCGCCTGGTACCGCTTTGTTCGTGTGCCCATCTGCTGTGCACACACGTGTTCACTCCCCCCCCGACAGGTGTCCTCTCACAATGCCCAGGGAAGCGGTGGTGTACTGTTCATGACCCCTCCCAACACGGCGTGCTCCAACTTGGCATGTGCGCATCTACCCGTCGCACCCACCCACCTGAGCACTGCGTCCATACGACTTCACACGACACATGTGTGTCTTCCACAGTAGTGCTACTCATTTGCGTTGACATCCAATACCAGTGGACTACATGGTCATGTCACGACTGCCGTGTACTTCACATACTCTCATCCTCTCTCATTCGTACTTGTGAAATGAGTCAGCGGAGACAGTTTTGGTTTCAAACATTATATTGAGTCTTCTGTCCTCTGTGATGCAGTATAGTGGACACTACTGGCAGCGGAATACATGTTGAGGATATACTGAGTATGATTGCAAATGGGATAGGGTGTGGGGTTACATGTGATTGGCTGTTGCATGTGGGATGTGGGCTTCAGAGTGACATCTGCTTGGCCAAGGCTGTGCTAATGTACATTTACGTATAGCTGCGGAGCTGCGGACTTTGACACAGACGGTATACATGTAGCCTACCAGACCGCTTGGCATCATGGGCACAGTCCATCTCAGTTCCATGTGACAGGTTTGCTGCGGTTGTTCCTCATGCACGCGTGCATGTGAGTTGACATCAGGGCATGTGCTTGCGTGCATGCAGCGGCGTGCCACTTGTTGTTGCACTGTGGTGGTTACTGGACATGTCACAGTCACTGGGGTCGTGTTGTTGTTGTATGCACTTGTTGTCCATGCAAAGGTCCTGGTATGGGATTCCCGGGGCGGGGGTGGGAGGGTGCAGCACCCACAGACTCCAGGCGACCTATTCATGTCCACTGAGCGGTGTGTGTGTCCATGTGCGCTGGATCCATGTCGTGTCCTGGTTGTTCGTGCAGTTCCGTCCATGTGGGTGCGATACACAGAGCCCATGCCACTGCCTCCCACGATGCATGCGGTGTTCCTGGATGTGATGGGGAACAGTGTGCATGTCCCGGTCATATCCGATGTCATGGCGATGTCGTTGATGGTGTGGTTACGGTTGCCGGTCGTTTGGTATGGCTGTTGTGGTGGTGACTGGCCAGTCCGTGCGGAAGCTAAGCATGGGTGCGGGGTTGGACATCATAGGTCACTCGGGGAACCTGCGTTGTGGTCCGACGTATTTACAGGTTGTCAGGTATGCGATGCCGTCCAGCAGGGCTTCCATGTCATTGGTGGTGTACATGTTTGCCAGCCAATGTAGCGGATGGTGGCTGTCAAGGTGTTGTTCGTAAGTTGTCCCTTGGAGGACCATGATGGGGCATGCTGGGTGACATTCGATGTAGCTGTTCTCGATGATCCGTCGTGTGGAGGCACAGTGGTCCCATTTCAGTGCGGGTGCGATGTTGGCCACATACGCCATGCCCCCATAGGCAGAGCAGGCCCTGTCGTGTGCGTCCAGAGGGAGGAGTAGTGGTAGCAGGTCCGCCTTCAGACATGCCGGGTTGGAGAGGCATATCTCGACGGGATGCTGGTAGGGACACCTCCGACAGTAGAAGACGGGCATGACGCAGCTGAACAATGTGATGCGGTAAGTCAGTCGGTAACTTACGTTCAGCAGGGACAGGAGATCGCATCCCAATGTATGGCACAGGTTGGTTTTGTACAGCTTGAGCTGTTCGGCGTAGTTGGGTAGGTGTGTTGCGGTTGCCATTTCGCAGCGGTTCGTTGAGGTGGCGTGCTCCGGCTGTGTGTGCAGTCTGCAATGTGCACGCTCCGGGGTTGCTGTGAGCTCTGTGTAGTCGTAGGGAGACAGGACTTGTGTTCTGTTGGCTTGTTTGGAGGACACGGGCCCTCTTCCCACATGCTTCTCAGACAGTTCAAGGTCAGTGCTGTGTGACTCCTTCCAATTAACTTGCATGTGGCCGACATGGGGGAGTGTTTTCTTCTTTCTTCCCCGTCCGTTGTGTGCTTCTGTGATATGCGCTATCTGCCCTGTGGTCGGTCTCCTCGGCATGCCTGTGTTGGTCTATTCTTGGACAATGGCTGTATTCACCGGCTTCTGTCGTAGGGCTGTGGTTTCGGAGTTGGAATGGAAGGTCATTCAGTGCTGTCTGCTCTCCCTTGTGTGGGCGGCAGGCTGCCTTTCCGCTCTGCGTTGGGCCTTGTGTGTGAATGTTATTCTTGGGCCACCTGTTGTCGGTCCCCGGGCTCTTTGGTGTTCCGTTTTATATGTCTTGTTCATATGTGCAGGGTGGTATGGGTGTTTCTGTGTGGTACTGGCGTTCCTCTTCCCGAAGGAGCCCTGCTTCTCCTAGTTGGTGTTGCCGCCGCTGTGTGCTACGCCATGTTTGTTACACTGGGGTGTGTCCTGCTGTTGCGTGTCTTCACTGACATGTGTGCGTCGGTTGTGTGGCGTTGGGTGTTGTCCGTGAATTGGGCGTTGGGGACATGTCTGTGGCCGGCCTGTCACGTGTCATGTGCGTTCGGGGTGGGGCTGATGTGTGTGCTGCTTGGTTGTGTCCCTGTGTCTGTGTGCGACGCATGCATGGCGCTGCGGTTGGCCTCTGCGTTGTGCGCATGTGTGGCGGCGTCATCGGCGCTTTGGGGCCGTGACGTGGTGGTTGGTTCCTAGTCCCAGGTGGTGTGTACACATGTGTTCTGCGATGTTACGATTTGGCCTGTGTGTCATATGTGGATGCGATGGTGGATGTGTAGTGTACACGCGCTGGTGGGGGTTGTCCGCTTTTTCCGCCCTTGCACTGTGTGCGCTGTTTGCGTGCACTTGTTGTGTGTGTGCCTACCTGCGTCTCCGCGGTACGTTGCGTCCTTGGTGGTGCATCAGCAGAAGCATGGGGAGTGCCTGCAGTGCTGGATTCATGCTCGGGGAGCCGCTTCTTCGTTGTCCGTGCTCGGCATCCGTGTTACCGCTTCGGTTTGTCGTACGGTATCTCTTGGCCGTGGGAGCCGTTTGTTTGCGGCATCGTAATTTATGCGCCGGGCGGGACGTGTTTCGTCGGACGGTGTGTGTCAGTTGGGCTGCGCCGCTACATGTACGGGCGCACTTTGATGGCGGACGGTGTTGCTGGCTTGCCGGCGGTGTTTGGCCTACTTTTCGCATCGTAATTGGACGGGCGTGTGGACTGCTGCGTGCCGGCGGTAACTGGTGGTTTTTGCATCCGCCAGCACGGCGGTGGTGCTTCCGCCCGCCATCGTAATGTGCCCCTTAATAATATAAATAATGAAATTTACTAAAATCACAACGCAATGTTTGTTTTTCCAGATTATAATTCACAACTCCACCTAAAACCCCCAAAACAAACATTACGTTTGAAAATAAAAGCAAAATCAAAATAATAGAAATTTATAATACATAGTAAGTATATAAAATAAACAACAATTAGATCTAAATATTAAAAAATAATAATTTTATAAAAAATGATTTATTACTAACAAATACTTTTCTCTTAACAGCTTCTACAAAATTCAACAAAAAATGACATCAAAGAAAGAAAATTCACTAACTGCATTCAGTACGTTTTTTATTTCTCAAATAAATTACATTGACTAAAAAAGCTAAACAAATAAACTAAAACTATAACTTTCTATTTTTATATTTCACAGATTACACTTCAATAAAAGTCTACCTTAAAACAACAAAGCAAGAATTAACTTTGAAAACAGAAACAAAAGCAACATTACAGAAAAAGATCAAATTAAGGGGCTGATTACGATGGCGGGCGGACCGGTGTTTGGGACCGCCCGCCAGACATGCGGCGGTCCCACCACTGCGATTAGGATGCTTGCGCCATACTGGCGCGCGCATCCAGGGCTTTTAACATTGCGGGTGGTG
The DNA here is from genome assembly GCA_963921515.1 of Calotriton arnoldi. NCBI lineage: Eukaryota > Metazoa > Chordata > Amphibia > Caudata > Salamandridae > Calotriton > Calotriton arnoldi. The sequence goes on from CAWUFW010006881.1 coordinate 79,504, forward strand.
CTGCTGGCTGCAGCACAGTGCGCAATGTCAAAAGTGCTAGCACTGCATTACCCTGCACTACGTGGCAGGCACCACGCGGTGCCTGCCACTTGGTGCATGAAAATGCAGGCCCCAGTGCATCCCCCCCCCAACGCAGAGGGGGCCCGCAACGGGCCCCCAAATCCTGCCTCAGCCTGTGTTTTCGCAGTGGGATGACCGCCGCGAAAAGACAGGCGGAAAGGGATATCCTAATCCCAGCACCGGCGCAATGCTGGCCTGTGTTTTGGTTCCGCAAGGCAGGCGGAAAAGGACCGCCTTGCGGAACCGTGGCGGACGGACTTTCCGTCCGCCACGGACACATTGGGATTCCCACCGCCATCCTAATTCGGCGGTGGGAATTTCCTGTGTGATGGCGGAAGGACCGCCACCGCCGGCCCGGCTGTGGCGGTATTTCCGCCATCGTAATGAGCCCCTAAGTAAGTATATCAATTAACAAACAAATATAACAAACTAATTAACAAAATTTAAATAAATAAAAATGCAAATTTATCTAAAAAATATTTTTCTCTTGCCAGCTTCTTCAAATTACAACCTACAACAAAATCATCGAAAACAACAACATCAACGAAAAATAGTAAGTATTTTTTTTATCAACTAAATAAAAAAAAAAGCTAAATAAATAAATTAACACAATAAAATGTAACACTTTAATACCAATAACATTTTGCTCTTCTACCAACAGAAAAACCCCAAGTGGATAAACATCAACAACAGAAAGAAAATCCATCAAGAAAATAACATCAAAATATATGTAAGTGTCTTTCAAACATATTAATTATACACAATGTTTATTATTCAAATTAGTATAATTAATACATATATATACATATATTCACAGATTAACCAAGAAATGGCAGAGGGAGCAAAATTCATTACTTCACAAAAAGGGAAACTACTTCTTTGCTACATGGGGTCTCTTATACCCAAGAGAAAATGAGTGGAAACAAAACACATTGGAAATGCAGTAAATATTACTCTAACTCTTGTTATGGTAGAGCCACTACAATAGAAACGAATGTAGTACATGTCAAAGAACATAACCATCCCCCAAATGTAACTGAAATTAAAGTTAGAGATGCTCTCGAGACAATACGAGAAGCAAGTACCAGCTCACAACAAACTATACTTAAAAATGTGTTAACTAGGGTACCTGAGCATGTTACAGGACAACTGCCATCCATCCCCACTCTGAAAAGATTAATTTCCCGAACTAAAAGAGCTACAGCTCAAAAACCACCTACGCCTCAAACTTTTGCTGAAATACAAATATTACCTGAATATACTATCACTCACAAAGATGAAAAATTCCTTCTCCATGATAACAAAAGTCATGAAACAAGAATTCTCATCTTTGCAACTAATACCAACTTACAAAAACTTAAAAACTGCGACACGTGGATGATGGATGGCACATTCAAAGTTTGTCCCAAGAGTTTCTATCAATTATACACAATCCACGGTGAATATGAAAATACTAACATACCTTTCCTATACGCACTACTCCCTAATAAACAGAACACCACATACATAGAGCTCCTAAAAATAGTCAAACAGTACACTGACAACTACTTTCCGCAAACAATCATCATTGATTTTGAACAATCAATGATTCAATCAATTTTAACATTATACCCACACACTGCAATACAAGGTTGCTACTACCACTTTAATCAAAGTATCTGGAGACACCTACAAAAATCTACTTTAAGTATAGAGTATGCCACTAACAACAACTTCGCCTACCAAATTAAGAAATTAATAGCCCTGGCATATGTACCTGCAACTGAAGTAGCAAACCATTACAACCTACGTCTTGAAAGCCCCTTCTATCAGGCAAACGAAACTAAACTAACTCCCTTCCTAGATTACTTCGAAGATACTTGGGTGGGAAGGTTACATAGGTCAGGGCACCGTAGGCAACCCAAATTCCAAATACCTTGGTGGAACGTATATGATAGTACTCTAGCTCAAAAGGCAAAAACAAACAATGCAGTGGAAGGATGGCACAAAGCCTTCCGACAACCAACCCTACATAAACTTATAGAAGATATTAAAAAAGAACAAAGCTATCAAGAGCTCAGACTAGAACAATCCCTAACAAAAATCGGCCCTAAACTAAGTAAACAAACTAAAACTATGGGGCCAATTCCGATTCAGACCGGAAAACGTACCGACCGACTCGGTACGGGAATGTAGTCCAACCGACACGTACCGGCGCTGTCCGATCCGCGTAGTACGATGCTATGCATGTGAATTACGACCGACTCGTACGGAACACAAGCCGAACGACCGAACCGCACGGAAAGCAGCCATCCGGCCGGAAAAGCTACGCGAATCGAACCGACCGACACGCACCAGGAATGAACCCGACAGATACGTACCCGCGAACTCCGACCAGCGCAGTACGATGCAATGCGTGTAAAACCAGACCGAGTCGCACGGAGCTCTAGCTGTACGACCGACACGCATAGAAAACAGGGAGCCGAAGCAACCCAACACTCCGCGACCGACGCGTATGCCGCACATGAAACCCAGCAGAAAGACAACGTGAAAGACTCGGAGAAGCTCGCACGAGACAACTGCAGCGTCCGACTCGGTCAGAAGAACGTCTCCTACATGCCCAAAAAATACAAAGGAAAAAATACAAAAAAAAGGGCCAAACAAGCAATGACAAAGTCAATAAATATTGGGGAAAAAAACATGGAACAAAGACACACCCACAACTCCACCCATATAAAGGCCACAAATCCCTACCATAATCCTTTGCAAATTCAACTGACCTGCCAGCACAGAACACCATCAGACAGCAACCACAGACACACTCACAACTCACCAATCACACAAGCCACACACCATTAGCACTTCCCTAATAGCACCCTCACATACACCCAGCAAAACTGACACTCACCCACCCACACTTGCACACTCACACACACATCAATCCCCACCACCACCCATCACCATGCCCCCAAAGAAGAATCCAAAGTTCCTAGATAGTGAATTGGAAGTCCTGGTAGATGAAATCCTAAGAGTAGAGCCACAGTTGTTTGGTACATTGGTCCAACAGACCCCATGTCGCAGAAAACCAAGATGTGGGAGAGGATCGTCGACAGGGTGAACGCACAATCACCATGTTTGCGCACAAAGGAAGACATCCAGAACAGGTGGTATGACGTGCGCCGGAGGGTCAAGGACCTACTCAAGAAGGAATATGCCTTGAGTCATCGCACCGGCAGTGGCCCTCCTGCCAAACCAGTATACCTCAGGTCCTGGGAGGAGAAGGTGCGGGCCATCCTACCACCAGAGAGCGTACATGGACTATCAGACATCCCAGAGCCTGGTGAGTACACAACCAATATACCCAATATTGTGTGACAATACACACACATCACTGTCAAGGGATAGTAAAACCATGCACCGTTAGCAAAGCCACAGTAACCAAAACATAATCATCCCAAGATGTGTATGCTAGTCAGACAAACACAATACCTGCCATCTCATAGTGATATGTAACTGTGTTATGACATGTACAAACCTAACAACAAATAGAGCAAGGCAGTGGCACAAATCTAACCAACAAACACTGTCAGACATTTTGCCACCACTAGAACACCACCTCACAGGGAAGCTGACTGAAAGGAAGGAATTGTGTGTATGCTGGTGAAGTGAGTGTAGCCAATAGCATGATGGGAGTTGTAGTCACAGATATTGGTCACCCTCACAATTGGCCCATCAACACCACTCTGAACCATGCTCACATCACAGGGAGTGGAAAAGAACTGACAAGATGGCTGACACTGGGTACTGCTGTGGGGAGAACAAGCCCCTGCAGGGTGTTGTGCTCAAAACAACAGCAGGACACCACTGCCTGACATCCTGAAAGCCAACTTGCAATCCCTGCAATGGAAGCACGTTCCATGGTGGGATATCTGGCTGGGTGGGAAGGAGGACTGACAGCTCTGACCATAGTTACCAGCAGCTTTTCTCACACACCCCCTTAACACAAACTCCACACAACTCACCTGGGAGAATGCATTGCCTCACACTCTAATTAAATATCCCACAAAGAACTACCACACTGGGTTATGCTGTGTGAAGCACAGGGACACTTTTGGGACTTGTAGCCAAACAAACGCCAGGACAACACTGTCAGCCATCCTGTCAGCACAGGCACACTACCCCACAGGGAAGCAGAGTCAAAAGGAAGGAAGTATGGGCATGCTGGGAAGGGGGGTGTAGGCAATAGCATGATGGGAGTGGTAGTCACAGCTCAACATCCCCCACCTGCACGGTCCGGCAAGCTCACACTGAAGCATGCACACCTCACAGGGAGTGAAAAGCCACTTCAAAGATGTCTGACAATGGTGCTCTGTTGTGGGGAGCACAAGGCCCTGCTGTGAACTGTGCATCAACAAACAACAGGACCACACTGTCAGCCATCTTGCCATTGCTGTCACACTCACAAACAGTGAAGGCCACTCAAAAGGAAGTAAGTATGGGCATGCTGGGAAGGGGGTGTAGGCAATAGCATGATGGGAGTGATAGTCACAGCTCAACATCCCCCACCCGCATGGCCCGGCAAGCTCACACTGAAGCATGCACACCTCACAGGGAGTGAAAAGCCACTTCAAAGATGTCTGACAATGGTGCTCTGTTGTGGGGAGCACAAGGCCCTGCTGTGAACTGTGCACCAACAAACAACAGGACCACACTGTCAGCCATCTTGCCATTGCTGTCACACTCACACACAGTGAAGTCCACTCAAAAGGAAGTAAGTATGGGCATGCTGGGAAGGGGGGTGTAGGCAATAGCATGATGGGAGTGGTAGTCACAGCTCAACATCCCCCACCCGCATGGCCCGGCAAGCTCACACTTAAGCATGCACACCTCACAGGGAGTAAAAAGCCACTTCAAAGATGTCTGACAATGGTGCTCTGTTGTGGGGAGCACAAGGCCCTGCTGGGAACTGTGCACCAACCAACAGCAGGACACCACTGACTGACATCCTGACAACCAACTTGCACTCCCTGAAATGGAAGCACGTTTCATGGTGGGATGTCTGGCCTGGGGGGAGGAGGAGTGCCAGCTCCGACTACAGCTACCAGCAGGCCCTTACACACACCACTTCCACTAACTCCAAACAACACACCTGGGACCGTGCTCCACAAGAGAGTGAGTGAAAAGCCACTTCCAAGATGTCTGACACTGGCCTCAGCTGTGGGGAGCACGAGGCCCTGCTGGGAACTGTGCACCAACCAACAACAGGACGCCACTGACTGACATCCTGAGAGTTAACCTGCACACACTGCAAGGGTGGCATGCTTCATGGTGGGATAACTGGGCTGGGGGGAGAAGGAGGCCAGGATGTCAACCAAATACCACCAATGCTGGCCATACACACACCTACTCTGCAAAAACACATTGCACACGTGGGACCAGTCACTCCCAAAGTAAAAGCCCTGGCAAGATGGCTGACACATGGGCATGAGAAATGATGTGCCTGCAATTCACACCCATGCACTGGCCAACCCAAACACGTACACACTCACAGCCATTGCAACTCTATGTTTACACACACTGTCAGGGGATGCAGTGTCCATGGGTGCCCCCTGGCCTGGCTGTGAAGGTGTGACTTGCAGATGACAACTGTGGAGAATCAGACAAACTACATAGCACAAAACACACAGGAAGTCACAGAGACATCATTGACAGGGGACACCTGACAGTGAATGCAATGGACACACCAATATACCGGACACTGTACCATGGTGTCAGTCACACAAGTTGCGGTTGTGAGCTGCATTCCACTCCCACATCGTTCGGCAAGATATGCATCCTTCACACAACACACCACTCACTGTCATAGACACTGTAGACACAAGCACCAAGCTGGACTGCATTTGAGGAGACATGCTACTCACAGCAGCAGAACTGCAACACACACCACTGGCCATCACTGTCATGACAATGGAAAAGCCAGAGAGCTGCCGTGCCCAATCCTTATCACCAGGGAGGACATTGACAAGATTAATCACGTTTGCACATACAAAACTCAGCAACAACATCATTAGCTACGTTAACAACATCACTTGTATGAAATGAGACGTGAACTAGGAACCCAGACAACAACACAGATACTCCCAAGAGAACCCAGGCATACCGGACTGTGACCATGTTGTCCAGACACACCAATGTGACGCACAAAGACTGGCAAAAACTGCCACCACACATGTCCCAATCTTGAAAGATATCCTAAGTGGAATTGCACGTATGTCCCTGTTAAAGGACAAATGTGGACAAGGATGACACACCTGTGTCAGGCACGTGATGGCCCTTGAGTAGCAATGGCCATGTACAGCCAATCTATGCTGGTCATGCACACACCTCAACATTCACATAGAAATGCTTCAGGTTGGCAGGACAATGTGCTACAACAATATCAACCTCTGGCTGTGACAACTTAGCACAATGCAATGTACAGGCACGCATCCAGATGTACAGTCACAACTGTCATGTGTTTGAGCCATTGATGCCTGTAGAAACATAACATACATTGTGTGTCTCTTCCAAACACAGGTGATGATGGGGGCACAGCAGCAGATGATGAGGAGTCCCTGTCCCAGGCTCCGGTGGCCCCTGAGCTCTCTGGTGTGGAACAGCCTCTGCCCTCCTCGGATGGCGAAGACCTACCTGGCCCCTCTGGTGTGAGTCATCATGCAGCACCAGCAGGACCACCATCTGCACCCCCTGCACCCACTCCTCCAACATCTGCCAACACATAGACCACCCCCGCCGACACGGACAGACCAAGGACACTGAATGACAACGGGAAGCAACGGACAACAACCCCAGTACCAACCCCCAAGGGGGCCTAGGGTCACCTGTGCGTGCCACCACAGGTCCCGCACGTGTGGCCAGGGGTGGTGGGAGGGGTGGTAGGCAGAGGTCGCTGTTTGCAGAGGGGTCTGGACTACATGATGACCCACAACTGGTACGCATTGCAGATGCGTACCAGAATAGCACCGGAGAGGTCAGCTAGGTAGTGGGGATCCTCAAGGACATTCAACAGCAGCAGGCTGCCCATCATGCCCGCTTGGACTCCCACATGTCCCGTGTGGAGACACACATGTCTGGCATGGAGTCCAAGTGGGACACATTGGAAGAACTGACAGTGGTGCAGAGGGACATATTGACATGCCTCTGCCAGATTAGCACCAACATGTCCACACCTCCCTGTGTGCCCACAACATCTGGTGCCGCAACAACTGCAACTGCCACAGGGAGGGAGGATGACTCTGGTGGAGAGTCCTCTGCACCGCAGCGGCCTGCACGTGAGGGTCCCCCCAGAAAGAAGAGGGGTCGTCCGAGGAAGGACAACTGAGAGGCAGATGGCCATGTACATCCCCCAGGAACCCAACACCTGTTCTGAAAATTCTCCTTTGTGTGCAAACTGTTCACCCTGTCGAATGCAACCCAACTCTCCCACATGACATGGGGAGTTTAAGTTGGACTAATGTATCAGATGACTGTGGACTTTACTCAGGACATTTCTGCTACCAACACTTCCAACTCATCTGGGAACTTTGGATTCCAATCCCAATGTACAGCACCCACCATCCTGTGCACTATCCTCACACATGTATGTAAATACACTCACTAATACACCATACTTGCCTCTGTTGTGATTCCAAAGTGGTATTTTGTCATGGAGATGATGATCAGCTAAATGACACTGTGCATGCTAACTGCTACAGCAATTCCAACACCGTCATGTGAGTCATGGCGACGTGACACATATGAGGGAGACACACCACTAGGGCAACACTACACATACACACCAGGGCCATCTGACTCATCGCCTACACTGATGTTGCCAGGAAATACAGTGGAATGCACAGACACCACACCTATTCAGAGTCTGTGTTAACTAGCCCACAGGTGCAGTAAGCAAATGTCAGTCAGATGTGTGACCACAGACAACGCACGTCCCAAACTGAAGCACAGGTTTATTACAAATTTGCAACATGTTGTTTCCACTACAGATGCAAGGTAATCCCACGTGGCAGTGGCCACACAGTCAACAAGTGTTGAAGAAATAAAGTCCAGGGGTGTGTGGCACATCACCTGTAGGGAAACGACTGCTTCCACCCTGGAAGTTGAATCATGGTGTCGGGGGATCACAGTTGACCAAACAACTCTGAAAGTACCCTGTGAAGGACAGACATGACACACAGTCAAAAGCACTGAAGAACAGGACAGAACTGCAATACTCATGCCCAATACATGTCACAAGATAACTACACAAAACCAAGTTAGCATGTCAACACTGTTGGGGAGTACAGACTACCTGTAAGGACACATCGCTGCACGCATCCAGTCAAGTAGCACATGGCCACACTCAAACAGCAACAGAGCACCACCAACACATATCATGCAAACTCAAATCATTGACATAACATCTCTGTATACTCACAATCAGCTGAAGAAGTTGGTGATGAGCTGTGTGCGGACATCACCCTCATCATCATCATCATCACTGGCATCGTGGCCCAGGCCAGGATCCTCCACAGGTGGCGGATGTTGGTCATCTTCATCCAGGATGAGAGGCAACTCCTTCCGCACTGCCAGGTTGTGTAGCATGCAGCAGACGATGAAAATCTTGCACACCTTTGCAGGGGCATATGGGAGGGCCCCTCCTGTCTTGTCCAGGCAGCGAAAGCGGCTCTTCAGGAGACCAAATGTCCGCTCGATCACTCTCCTGGTCCGACCATGTGCCTCATTGTAGCGCATCTGGGCTGGTGTCACAGGGTTCCTGAGGGGTGTCAGCAACCACAGCATGTTGGGGTATCCGGAGTCACCTACATACAGACAATTGCACATTAGCTGACTTGGAAAAGAGGGTGGAATACAACATTGCAGAACACACACAATGGTACAAAGTCAGTACACACCAACAAGCCAGGCACGCTGGTTCTGCATCTGTGACATCATCCTCAGGATGCGACTACTCCTCATCACGTATGCATCGTGTGCACAACAGGGGAAATGTGCACACACATGTGAGATGCTCATATCTGCAAGACATACCACCAGAGCATTGATAGAATGGAAAATGTTCCTGTTCCTGTATGCCTGCTCATGTGCCTGTGGTGGTACCAAAGCCACATGTGTCCCATCAATGGAGCCGATGACATGTGGCATCCTCCCCAGGGCATAGAAGTCACTCTTGACGTCAGTGAGTTGTTGACGTTTAGGAAAATAGATGTACTGGTTCAAGTATGTTAACATTGCCTCCAAAACATCGCGTAGCACACGGCTGAACATGGTCTGTGACATTCCACCAGCAGACGCCACAGTGTGTTGAAAGGTACCGGTGGCAAAGAAGTGTAGGGCTGCCATCACCTTCACCTTGGGGGTCAGCGCTGTAGGGAATGGCCGGCCAGGTAGCAAATGTGGGGCCAACTGCCCCGCCAATTCCTCAATCAGCGGCCTGTTGAAGCGGTACCGTCGGATGCAGTCACGTTCCACCATGGTTGCAAGGTCAGGGAATGGTCTATGGACAGCTGGTGCCCTGCAGTACATAGGTGAACAAAGAAAGATTGACAGTCACCCCACATATGTGGCATTGACCATACTAAATATCACATGATACATCATTACGAGACACAAGTACTTGATGTGTGTGCCGTTCTGTATGGACATATATGGCACCTACATGGGCATCATCTAACATCTCAGTTCAACATGTGTTGACAACAAGTTCCAGGTTGTGCTATGGGAAATCATTCGGCTGTGTCACAGTACCCATGTACTGCTGTCACGTTCCAAACACACACCACAGTGACAAGTGAGGACAGATGTGCCCCAGGCATCACAGCTCTTTGACAGGTAGATTCCCAGGGACCCTGTATTGCCACATGGACACTGGCATGACATGGCGTATCATGTACACGCCAGCAAAACAACCATGACTCCCACAGGTAGTGGCCCCTGTTGCCTCTGCAGGACAGACATGGACGTCTGTGACACACACACGCACAACATCAAAGTCGATGCACAAACAACGTGGATGTGGAGACTGTCTCCCATTGTGCACATGGAATCAGAGACATCTGGAACACAACATGCACACAGACTGTGGAGGGCCATCACAATTGTGGCAATGGGTCACCCTGTGACGTACATACCATCCCACATGGGACTCAGGGTGTATGTGACATAACATACACATATACAACCTGGAAATGTGACCATGCCACATGCTCTGAACTGAACAGTTGCACATCACAGTGGTCATGTGCACAACACACAAAGGATTCTGTCCCCATGAACACGTGCACAGTCTGGGAGTGGCTGCCCCCAAGTGCCACCCAACAAGCCACATGTTGACCACCATACACACACAGGTAATGCAGCCTTACATGCCTTAGGATACAGTGTGGACAGGCTGTGGTGTTGTAGGTGTGCCCCTGAGTCCCTGGCAACTAATTGTGGCTGGCATACGTTCACCTGTGACAACCATGGTGACATATGCGAGTGACTTGTACAGGGACGCGTCGTACAGCAATGGACCGATCGGTGCGCACGCATTGGCCATTGCATATGATGTTGACGGATGCGTGTTGTGTTTCGAAATACGCGTCGTACAGCAATGGACCGATCGGTGCGCACGCATTGGCTATTGCATATGATGTTGACGGATGCGTGTTGTGTTTCGAAATACGCGTTGTACAGCAATGGACCGATCGGTGCGCACGCATTGGCCATTGCATATGATGTTGACGGATGCGTGTTGTGTTTCGAAATACGCGTCGTACAGCAATGGACCGATCGGTGCGCACGCATTGGCCATTGCATATGGTGTTGACGGATGCGTGTTGTGTTTTGAAATACGCGTCGTACAGCAATGGACCGATCGGTGCGCACGCATTGGCCATTGCATATGATGTTGACGGATGCGTGTTGTGTTTCGAAATACGCGTCGTACAGCAATGGACCGATCGGTGCGCACGCATTGGCCATTGCATATGATGTTGACGGATGCGTGTTGTGTTTCGAAATACGCGTTGTACAGCAATGGACCGATCGGTGCGCACGCATTGGCCATTGCATATGATGTTGACGGATGCGTGTTGTGTTTCGAAATACGCGTTGTACAGCAATGGACAGATCGGTGCGCACGCATTGGCCATTGCATATGATGTTGACGGATGCGTGTTGTGTGACATAATACGCGTCGTACAGCAATGGTCCGATCGGTGCGCACGCATTGGCTATGGACTGACATGGTAACATACGCGTTTTCGAAGCTTTTACGAGTCGGATGCAGTGAATTCAGTTGGCCACCCACAACAATGTTGCAAATTCATGGGTGTCATGAAGTTGAACTTTTGAAGGATGCTGTGGGCGTGTATAAGTGGTGCAATTCCATGGATTGGCCAGATTCAGAAGATGCAAACGACTTGGACCTATCACTTTGGACACATGGGACAGTATCTGCCTCTGCAGCACACATATAATGCTGGCTGTTCCCCTGAGAGCTCACTTGCCTGCACTACATGCTCCAGGACGACATCTGCCACCACCACTGCTGCTGTCTCTGCATCCTCTGGCTACTGCAATGGCACGTACTGTGGAGAGAGCCCCAGCCTTCAGCACTGAGGAGAACCAGGCCCTGCTGGACAGCCTCCTTCCACAGTACAGCAAGCTGTATGGGAAACCAGGGAGCAGGTGAGTGTGCTGTCCACTGCCTTACTAATTGTGCATGTTGTCTGACTAGCAAGACTTACAGTGTGTACACCAGTGGCTAGCATGCTCACTGAGTAGTTGTCACCCCCTCAAAGTGTGTAGTTACATGCACTGAACAGGTATAGTGCAGTAACAGTGCATTCCAACAAGGTTTTACTTCCCAGGCAATGATACCATTTAGTAACTGCTGGACAACTGTTCATAGCCATAGTTGCACTACCTGTGCACATCATATGCCCCTGTGATTGAGACATGTATATCCAACTGTGTGATGCACGGATATGTTGCATGTGTAGTTATGGCCTTTTCACTTTGTCATCCTCACAGGTTGATGCCCACCAGAAGCAGGAGCTCTGGCTGACCATCGCCCGGGCAGTACGATCTGTAGGGGTCTACAGGCGCAGGATCCGCAACTGCCAGAAGAGGTGGCAGGACCTTCGTGGCTGGACCCGGAGGATCGCAAGGGTCCAGCTGAAGCTGTCGCCTCCCCCCACATGCTCCAGATTCTGGCGGTGGTCTTCCCTGACCTGGATGGGCAGCTGAAGGCCAGACAGCAGCAAGGAGGGGGTAAGTGCTAGCCTTTTCTGGGTACTATGACTAACATGCTCTATGCACTCCTTTAGCCTGGTTCCACTTCCACAGTACGACTGTCTTGTCGTCCTGGACTCATGTCCCTCACTTGTGTCATGCCCCCTCCTCATCTGATACACAGGTGTGGCTCTTACAGTCTGTGACTTAGGTCACTTGGGTACTGTGTACTTGCAGTTACCTGTGGTTCAAGTTGGGGACAGCATCAGTTACAGGAACTTTGTTGTGGGCTGTATGGGTGGTACAATTGCTCACACAATGCCTGTGATCTGACATGTACTCTGGGTATAGCTTTAATATGTGTTCCAATTGATGCTCTGACTCACCACATGTCTGGGGTATGTGCCACACACCCATGCTGCAGCAGAGACCAAGGTAGGAGCCTCAGAAGTATGTACATCATGGGCCTGATTCACAGAACTAACTTACGTCAAAATCCTAAACTTACAACAATTTTGGTATTCACAGAATGAACTTACACATTTGGGTATTCACAGAATGAACTTACAACAATTTTGGTATTCACAGAATGAACTTACACATTTGGGTATTCACAGAATGAACTTACACCAATTTTGGTATTCACAGAATCAATCAATCAATCAATCAATCATGTCACTTATAAAGCGCACTACATACCCGCGAGGGTCTCAAGGCGCTGGGGGAAGAGGTGGGTGGTGCTGCTACTGATCGAAGAGCCAGGTCTTGAGGAGTCTTCTGAAGGCCAGTAGGTCTTGGGTCTGTCGGAGGTTGGTGGGGAGGGTGTTCCAGGTCTTGGCGGTGTGGTGGGAGAAGGATCTGCCGCCGGCGGTCGTTTTCCGGATGCGGGGGACTGTGGCGAGGGCGAGGCTGGTCGAGCGGAGCTGGCGGGTGGGGGTGTAGAAGCTGAGTCGTCTGTTGAGGTAGGCTGGTCCGGAGTTGTGGAGTGCTTTGTGTGCGTGGGTGAGGAGCTTGAAGGTAATCCTCTTGTTGACAGGGAGCCAGTGCAGGTCTCTCAGGTGGGGTGTGATGTGGCTGCGTCGGGGGATGTCGAGGATAAGACGTGCAGAGGTGTTCTGGATGCGTTGCAGCCGTCTCAGGAGCTTAGCCGTCGTGCCTGCGTAGAGGGCGTTTCCGTAGTATCCTTTGAATGACGTGGGATCATCTTAGTCCTCATGATGTGGGTGGCCAGGGGTGCACATGTGCACCTGTCAGCTACAGGGCTTGCATTCCCAAAATGTCCATGATTGTGACACAGTGTAGACTGGTGTTGTGTGTATGCACTGCCCCTGTGACAGGAGACAGTTATGACTGACTTGCCAGACAGGCCTGTGCCATGACATTCAACTTGCAAAGGGTGATCCAGCAGTAGTGTGATATGTCCTGCATGCACACCATTGTCGCATTGTCTATCAGGACATGAGGACATCATTGTGTCTGGTGATGGAACCAAAACCCGCATATCGACAGAGACTCTGCCCATCACTTTTCCTGACACATGTACTGAGTCAGTGGCAGGAGATGGCATGTGTTTGGAGTGACACATTTCCATATGTTCTCTTGGATGTCCAACAACTGTGTATGTGGTGCATGTGTGCACATATGATTAGTCGCATACAACAGGCACCAGACAGATGGGTGCATGGACAGGTAGGATATGTGTGGCATGAATGACTGTCAGGCAGACAATGGGCTTCTTCAAATCAGTGTCAGCACTTATTGCAATGTCTAGCAAATGATGGCAGGGCTTGCTCTGTGATGTGCTGTACTTACTGTGGTGTGTGTGGTCAGTACAGGTGACTAATGTTGCTCTGTTTATCCTGATTGTTTGCAGATACATCCACGGCCACAGGAGGAGACAGCTCCATGGACCAAGAGGAGCGGCAGAGCCAGACTGGGTCCACTGCAGGGGAGACCGAGGGACCCAGTGGCACAGAGGGTGAGGGGAGCCACACTGAGGTGACCTCAGCTACGACCACCTCGGCTGGGAAACACAGCACTTCCAGTGAGGACTCCCTTGTGGAGGCGGGTGTCAGCAGACCACAGACAAAATCGAGCAAGTCTGTCCCCGCCACCACCACCATCTCCACCCTCCCATCTGCTCCCATCCCACATGTCCGTGGAGGCTCCCGTGTAGGGAAGCGTGTCTCCTTCATGCCAGGCACCGCACCCCCTGCCTCTGTCTCCCCTGCTGCCCTGAGTGTGGAGTCTGTGGACTTGCTGAAACAGATCCATGCAGGGCAGACATCAGTGCTGAGTGTCCTCCATGCACACACGGGTCTGTTGACACAACTGGTGTCATTCATGGAGGGCATGTCATCTGGCATGTCTGCCCTACATCGGACCAATCAGTCCATGGCCTCCTCACTGACGGCAGCAGTGTCCCTCCTGCAACAGTCCCTCACCCCTTCTACCTCTGCCCCATCCACAATCCCCAGCACCCTACCTGTCCCAAGCACACACACACTGGCACAGGCACCCACCAGCACAGACACAAGCAGCACACAGACACACACACCAAAATCCAGACGCACACGCACGCACAGTCAGGGGACTGATACCTCAATCACAGGGGATGGGGCCCAGGCACACACACACGCATCCACGAGCACTCCAGTCCTCAGATACCTCTCCCTCCAAAACCCCTTCCCTTGCCTCACCTGCAACCCCCCTCCCAGAAGCTCTTCCTCTGTGAGCTTGGCCTCTTCCCCACAGATCCATCTGACCCAATGCACAGGCGGAAGAGGCGACCACCACACACAGAGGGGAGTGCCCCTCACACCCGGACAACCTCCCCAGGCACAGGCAGACTGAGGACCCCATTAGGAAGTCCCCCGACCAGGAAGGGCAAGACCCCACCACAACCACGCAGCTCCACCACACAGTCTCTCTCCTCCATCCCCCAGGCCACCACTCCACAGGTTCCCCCGCCACACCCTGCCCCAGGTTCCCCACACACCCATACCGCATCCCCAAACTGCTTAGGCCCTCCCCCTACCACTTGCTCTTCCACCCCCAACCCAGACGCTCGGCCTGTTTGTGCCACTGGTGTGGAGACCGGGTCCCCCCTCTGTCCTGCCCCCTCATCTGCCCCCCTTCCACTCCCTTGGAGTTATGCACTGCAGTGGAGTCCACAACCACCCCGTCTGACTTGGGCACTGCAGTGGGGACCTAGTCCACTCCATATGACCGGCCCACTGCAGTGGTGCCAGCACCCACACCATCTGACTTGTGCCCTACAGTGGTGCCGGCCCCCACTGAGTCACACACCTCCACTGCAGTCTGTGAGCTTGGCCTCTTCCCCACAGATCCATCTGACCCAATGCACAGGCGGAAGAGGCGACCACCACACACAGAGGGAGTGCCCTCACACCCGGACACCCTCCCCAGGCACAGGCAGACTGAGGACCCCATTAGGAAGTCCCCCGGACCAGGAAGGGCAAGACCCCACCACAACCACGCAGCTCCACCACACAGTCTCTCTCCTCCATCCCCCAGGCCACCACTCCACAGGTTCCCCTGCCACACCCTGCCCCAGGTTCCCCCACACACCCAAACCGCATCCCCAAACTGCTTAGGCCCTCCCCCCCTACCACTTGCTCTTCCACCCCCAACCCAGACGCTCGCCCTGTTTGTGCCACTGGTGTGGAGACCGGGTCCCCCCTCTGTCCTGCCCACCTCATCTGCCCCCCCTTCCACTCCCTTGGAGTTATGCACTGCAGTGGAGTCCACAACCACCCCGTCTGACTTGGGCACTGCAGTGGGGACCTAGTCCACTCCATATGACCGGCCCACTGCAGTGGTGCCAGCATCCACACCATCTGACTTGTGCCCTACAGTGGTGCCGGCCCCCACTGAGTCACACACCTCCACTGCAGTTGCCGGTGACACTCCTGCACCCACCACCCCTTCACTGCCTCCTTCTGGCATCCCCTGATCCTGTCCCTGCGGTGTCTGGCCTGCCCCTTGTATGCCCCTCCGAGGGGGATGTCCCCTGTGCGTACCAGTGCAGGCAAGCAATGGGTGACAAGTTGTCACATGTCACCCTGTTCAGACTGTGAATGTGGACTGGCCATTGGCCTTAGTTTCTTTTGGACTTCCAATTTTTCATTTACATTGGCTGAATAAAGCGTCTTTTTGTTTACTAGTGGCTTTGCTTTTGTTGTACATGATGTAGATGAGTATCATCATGCATTTGCTGTTGTAATAGTGTTCAGATCAGGAAAATGAAGTGTTGATGTGATGGACTACATGTGGTCCATGGGATATGTGTCCTAATCTAGTCTGGATCCATAGCATCCTTTGCTGCAGTCTGAGGGTGTAATGTTCAGCATTTGACACAGGGATGTACGTTTTGCATTTGTAATTTAACATCTGTGGCTTACACTGATGCACATCTGGTGTGCTTACCACTGTTCAATGTTTCTATTTCCCTGACTGTGTGACCAGCTCCACTGGACATGCAGTTTAGCACATCAATGTTGAAGGACTCATCTGTGTATACAGTGCAACTTGCTTGACACGTGTACTGGGTATATGCAGGTGACTGTAGTGACACTCCCGTACCCAGGCTGATGTGAGCAGAGCCTTCAGTGTGTTGTAATTGTTGACTCACTGACCGAGTGTTCTGCTGACATGTTTGAGTCGTGCACAGACAAGGTTTGGCACAGCGGACCTTCCACAGGAGTGGAGTGCCCTCATGGCAGTGTGTAATCCCGTGACATTGCCTGGGCCCGTGTTGTGTGTTGTGTAAGCATGTCTGTGTGTGTTCAATTCCCTTTTCCTACACCGGCTGTGTCCCTACGGATGTTCCTGTTTGTGATGCTTGCTGAGTTGTCCTGTGTTCATCCAGCATCTTGTACCTGGTTTCTCCGTGATGTGGGTGCATGGCAAACTAATGTTCATCAGGTTGTCATCCCTAGTTGTCTTTGTTGTCAGGGCTGGGGATGTGGGCAAACGCAGATGAGACACAGTCAGGATTCCCCTTGGCACTTGTTGGTTACACAAGTCATGTAATTTACAGTTTGTGGTAGCTTTCAGTGATTGTGACACGTTGTGTGTGTGACTGCTGCCACTCCTCAGGGTCAGAGCTGCAATGTTGGAAGTTGTCTACGTGTGTTCTTTGTGGGTGACCTTGGCTTCTTCATTGGTGTGTGACTGTGGCCGGGATCCCATTGATTGGGGTGGATTTCACGTCATGCCTATGTACGGCGTACTGTGCAGTGTGTCAGACCTTCACGAGTCTTGTTGACTGGCCAGGTGTGATGGGTTTCTGCACCTTAGTTCCCACAACCACCCCTGGGATTGTCATGGGTGCATGTGCAATGTCACCTGTCCATGTGAGCTTCACTGCTGCACATTGGTGGAGATCAAGGTGTGTGGTATTGAGTGTGTGCAAATGTGAGTTGTTCCACGGCTAGACCCCTACCTCCATATTGGCCTTGGCTGACAGGCCGTGCTGATTGATTTGTGCTTGTGTAGGTGTGATGGTAGTTTGTTGCTCAGGGCACATGGCTGTGGTTCACAGTGTGAACGACATCTACCTTTGTCATCACAGTGGGATTATCATGCAGGCTAGTGTCACCACAATGTGGGGTCCCTGGGGGTAGTGCTGTGGTGGGTCTGTCTCTTGCTGTGTTAGTTGCTGTTCCTACAAGCTTGTGTGACATGTGTAATTTGGGCTCCCTCTCATCTAACTATGCCTGATTGCCCACATAGGGGAATCCGATCCATGAGTTACTTTTGTATGGCACTGTATACACATCTGTGTAATTGGAATTCAGGCCTCCTCATGTGTTGTGTGGTTGCCTGTGGACACTGGCACCCCCCCCCCCCCATCACCTGTTGTGTTTGATATGCAGTGTGAGGCTGCCTGTTTGTGTTTGTGCATCTGCACCACTGCATTGGCATATCTTTAGTGTGCCATTGCCTGTATGTTGTTTGGAGGATTTTCCATGCTGTCCCTGGGACTCCTAGGTCATCAGTCAGCACAATAATCATGGTTTGTATGTCCCATTGCTGCCATGGTATGGTATTTGTTCACCTCACATCTACAGTCTCCACAGGATATCTACATTTGTGTGTCCATTAGTGCAGATATGTGGGTCTGCATTATGATGGTCACTTCTGGCATTGTGTAATTGATAAATGGAGACGATGTCAGTCCCCATGGGTGATGTTTGTCTGCACATGGCCAAAGGTATGTTTTATTTGCACTGCACTGTTTGCCTCATCAATCTATGTTGCTATGGGACACAACCACTATTTTGCCATTGATGTGTGGGTTGTTCTGTGACCAGGAATCATCCATGCTGTTTGGCAGTTGCAGCTTTTTCCATGACAACACTTACCTTTTGGTCACTGTGATGATGGGGGTTTGGACCCCATTGCCACAATGTTCAAAATGTGCTTCAGCTATGGACCCCACACTTACCTTTTGGTCACTGTGATGATGGGGGTTTAGACCCCATTCCCACAGTGGTCATGGTCTGCTTGCATTGTGAAGGCCACACACATTTTTGTGTGACACATGTGATAGGGGGTCACATTGTATGTTCAATGTCATGTTCAGTGTTGTAGGCATTTGACACAGACTACACACTCTTGTCATGATGTTGGGGGATGTCTTTTGCTGACATTCCTTATGTTGGAGTATGCTGGTTGTGTCATGCATTACCCATCCTATGAGTGGGGATGGTAGTAGTGACAGGTATCCAGCCCCCATGAGTAGGGGTGGTGGTAGTGACAGGCATCCAGCCCCCTGAGTAGGGGTGGTGGTAGTGGTAGGCATCCAGCCCCCCCTGAGTAGGGGTGGTGGTAGGGGTAGGCATCCATCCCCCTATGAGTGGGGATGGTAGTAGTGCTAAGCATCCATCCCCCCATGAGTAGGGGTGGTGGTAGTGGTAGGCATCCAGCCCCCCCTGAGTAGGGGTGGTGGTAGTGGTAGGCATCCAGGCCCCCATGAGTAGGGGTGGTGGTAGTGGTAGGCATCAATTCCCCTATGAGTGGGGATGGTGGTGGTGACAGGCATCCAGCCCCCCCTGAGTAGAGGTGGTGGTAGTGGTAGGCATCCAGGCCCCCATGAGTAGGGGTGGTGGTAGTGACAGGCATCCAGCCCCCCCTGAGTAGGGGTGGTGGTAGTGGTAGGCATCCAGGCCCCCATGAGTAGGGGTGGTGGTAGTGGTAGGCATCAATACCCCTATGAGTGGGGATGGTGGTAGTGACAGGCATCAGCCCCCCTGAGTAGGGGTGGTGGTAGTGGTAGGCATCCAGGCCCCCATGAGAAGGGGTGGTGGTAGTGGTAGGCATCAATTCCCCTATGAGTGGGGAAGGTGGTAGTGACAGGCATCCAGCCCCCCCTGAGTAGGGGTGGTGGTAGTGGTAGGCATCCAGCCCTCCCTGAGTAGGGGTGGTGGTAGTGGTAAGCATCCATCCCCCTATGAGTGGGGATGGTAGTAGTGCTAGGCATCCATCCCCCCATGAGTAGGGGTGGTGGTAGTGGTAGGCATCCAGCCCCCCCTGAGTAGGGGTGGTGGTAGTGGTAGGCATCCAGGCCCCCATGAGTAGGGGTGGTGGTAGTGGTAGGCATCATTTCCCCTATGAGTGGGGATGGTAGTAGTGACAGGCATCCAGGCCCCCATGAGTAGGGGTGGTGGTAGTGGTAGGCATCCAGGCCCCCATGAGTAGGGGTAGTGGTAGGCATCCAGGCCCCCATGAGTAGGGGTGGTGGTAGTGACAGGCATCCAGCCCCCCCTGAGTAGGGGTGGTGGTAGTGGTAGGCATCCAGGCCCCCATGAGTAGGGGTGGTGGTAGTGGTAGGCATCAATTCCCCTATGAGTGGGGATGGTAGTAGTGACAGGCATCCAGGCCCCCATGAGTAGGGGTGGTGGTAGTGGTAGGCATCCAGGCCCCCATGAGTAGGGGTGGTGGTAGTGGTAGGCATCCAGCCCCCCATGAGTAGGGGTGGTGGTAGTGGTAGGCATCCAGGCCCCCATGAGTAGGGGTGGTGGTAGTGACAGGCATCCAGGCCCCCATGAGTAGGGGTGGTGGTAGTGGTAGGCATCCATCCCCCTATGAGTGGGGATGGTGGTAGTGACTGGCATCCAGCCCCCCTTGAGTAGGGGTGGTGGTAGTGGTAGGCATCCATCCCCCTATGAGTGGGGATGGTGGTAGTGACAGGCATCCAGCCCCCCCTGAGTAGGGGTGGTGGTAGTGGTAGGCATCCAGGCCCCCATGAGTAGGGGTGGTGGTAGTAATGTATTGTATTGTATTGCGCATTTATAGAGCGCACTGTCACCCTACGGGTATCCAGGCGCTGTCACATAGCAGAGGAATTCATCAGTCTACAGTGCTTCTCAGACTTAAGGAGTAATATTATCATTCCTGGGGAAAAAGCCATGTCTTCAGATTCTTTCTGAAACAAAGCAGGGTATCGGCTTGTCTAATCTTCTGTGGGAGTTCGTTCCATAGGCGGGAGGCCGTATTGCTAAAGCCCTTCCTCCCATCCTGGATTTTTTAAATCTAGTAGAGGTGACCGAATTGGCGCCAGAAGATCGAAGGGATCTAGTCGGTTTGTACCATGTGAATCTATCCTGCATAGGAAGGGGACCCAAGTAGTGGTTGGCATCAATTCCCCTATGAGTGGGGATGGTGGTAGTGGTAGGCATCCAGCCCCCCCTGAGTAGGGGTGGTGGTAGTGGTAGGCATCCATCCCCCTATGAGTGGGGATGGTAGTAGTGCTAGGCATCCATCCCCCATGAGTAGGGGTGGTGGTAGTGGTAGGCATCCAGCCCCCCTGAGAAGGGGGTGGTAGTGGTAGGCATCCAGGCCCCCATGAGTAGGGGTGGTGGTAGTGGTAGGCATCAATTCCCCTATGAGTGGGGATGGTAGTAGTGACAGGCATCCAGGCCCCCATGAGTAGGGGTGGTGGTAGTGGTAGGCATCCAGGCCCCCATGAGTAGGGGTGGTGGTAGTGGTAGGCATCCAGGCCCCCATGAGAAGGGATGGTGGTAGTGACAGGCATCCAGCCCCCCTGAGTAGGGGTGGTGGTAGTGGTAGGCATCCAGGCCCCCATGAGTAGGGGTGGTGGTAGTGGTAGGCATCAATTCCCCTATGAGTGGGGATGGTAGTAGTGACAGGCATCCAGGCCCCCATGAGTAGGGGTGGTGGTAGTGATAGGCATCCAGGCCCCCATGAGTAGGGGTGGTGGTAGTGGTAGGCATCCAGCCCCCCATGAGTAGGGGTGGTGGTAGTGGTAGGCATCCAGGCCCCCATGAGTAGGGGTGGTGGTAGTGACAGGCATCCAGCCCCCCTGAGTAGGGGTGGTGTTAGTGGTAGGCATCCAGGCCCCCATGAGTAGGGGTGGTGGTAGTGGTAGGCATCAATTCCCCTATGAGTGGGGATGGTAGTAGTGACAGGCATCCAGGCCCCCATGAGTAGGGGTGGTGGTAGTGGTAGGCATCCAGGCCCCCATGAGTAGGGGTGGTGGTAGTGGTAGGCATCCAGCCCCCATGAGTAGGGGTGGTGGTAGTGGTAGGCATCCAGGCCCCCATGAGTAGGGGTGGTGGTAGTGACAGGCATCAGGCCCCCCCTGAGTAGGGGTGGTGGTAGTGGTAGGCATCCATCCCCCTATGAGTGGGGATGGTAGTAGTGCTAGGCATCCATCCCCCCATGAGTAGGGGTGGTGGTAGTGGTAGCCATCAGGCCCCCATGGGTGTGTATGGCATTGGTGATAGCCATCCCGCCCCTATGGTTCTGCTGTTGCTAGTGTACATCATTTCTGCATCCCTATGTGTGTGTGACATATGTCGGGTATGTGTCGTTTGTTTGTGTAGTGGGTGTTTGACTTACCGTCTGCGCCGTACGCGTCCGTACCGGTTCCGGTAATAGATGTACAGTATTGGTAGGACCTGCGCGATGGGATTCATGGTTGGTTCGTCTCGTTCGGGTTTCTCGTGGCTTCGACTCGTACTCGTAGCTGGCTTGTTCGTCTCGTAGCCGTGGATCGTCTTGTGGCGCGAATCGGAGCTTATGTGCAGCTCTCCCGGATGCTCTGACGTGCCGGACGTAGCGACCAGTTCGGCGCGTACGGAGTGCGCATCGTACTAGTCCGGCCGGAAGGTGCTGTGTATTTACTTCTGTGCGACTCGAATCTGCGTTTCCGGATCCAGCTCGGTCGGGGAACTGGAGCTGGAATGGGTACGTACGGCTCGCTCGGAATTTTAGCAGTAATGCACATCGTACTTGCTCGCTCGGACAACTGTTCGAATCGTTCGGGAAAAACGCGTTCGGCTCGTATTTTTTCCGGACAAATCGTATTCGGTGCGCTTCCGGCCGAGATCGGAATCTACCCCCATGTATTTATACCACCACCATAAAACTAGACTATGTCCAAACACCAACGGTCTAGAATACTTAGACATGATAGCTAGGTCTATACTAAACACCATAAACTTTTAAAACTTCAAAACATCTGTATAACATAATTCTACTATTTTTAAAAAATAATAATTATAACTGTCATGTATAATTTAAAAAATAACACAGATATATATGACATACTATAATTATTAAATTTAAAAAATACAAATCAACATAACCAAAAACATTTTCCACCCAAAATAATTAAAAATAACTTACAGTTATGTAGCAGTAGTCGATCAGAGAAATCCAATAAATCCATAGAAGATAAATCAAAAACCAAATCCATTAAAAAAGGGAACTAAAAAAAAAAATGCAAAAAGACAACTGTAGACACAATGATCCAGCGACGCAATCCTCTCAATTACGAAACCCTCAAAAACCCGAAAAATAGTTTTACATTTAAAAAAACACTTCAACAAACCCGAAAAATAAAAGGAAATGTAAAAAATCTTGTTTTCAATAAACAAAGTAACGTTTCTTTTTGTAGAAGACCACCATCCATTCATGATCGGGAAAACCTGCAAAAAATAAAATAAAACAACACCCACCCACAAAACACGTACAAACCCACAAACATTAACATTGACAATAAATACAACATAACAAAATTAAACAACACATAACTAACACTACATAACACTCTACTCTAATCCAACACTACGGCAAACACATAAAACACTAAGGGGCCCATTACGATACCCGGCGTAAAAAAATCCGCCAGGCATGGAAGCGGCAAAAATCCGCCCGCACACACCGTCTGAACACCGACCACGCCATTACGATTACACAAACCGAAAACCGCCATCGGCGGAAAAATCACACAAAATACCGCCCGCCATCGTCCGAGTCGGAGTCGAACCGCCCGCCACGGACGGAAACACGCACAACAACACAAAACCGCCCGCCCTCACGGCCGACACACCGCACGTGAGATTACGATCGCACCGCCATGAGCGCGGGAAAACTACAAATATACCGCCCGCCAGCGCAAACAACGCCGATGAGAATCGACACGGCAGAAGCCATGGCGCCCACGTCCCTGCACTGAAACCATCCGCTGACAAAAACAATCGCACACAACATGGCCAACAAGTCCACACAGCAAGGCACGCACAAATACACAAGCACAGTACACATCCCGAAAACACCCCCTGGACAAACAAAAACTACAAAGGCCAGAACCCCAGACACAACACACCTGAAAACAACAGACCATGAGGACACACCCACATAGGTAAGTACAAAAGCAGCACTCCCACAGACCACAACCCCTTGCAACATTGCAAACTAGAGAGGAGAGGAGAGGACACAGTGACACAGCAAGGACAGCAGCACACCACAGAAACGCACACATCACAACCACCACCACCACCACCACCACCACCAAACACCGGCACCACAAACCCCTTGCACATTACACAACACACACCGCACCAGCACCACAAACACCATGGCACCACAAAGAATGCCCAAGTTCACGCCCATTGAGCTGACGGTCATGGTCGACGAGATTATCAAGGTGCACCCACAAATCTATGGGAACCTGGTCCAGCACACACCACTAGCCACCAGAAACAGAATGTGGAACCGGATCGTAGACCAGGTCAATGCAGTCGGGACCCTGCCCAGGAACAGAGTCGAAATAAACAAACGGTGGAATGACGTCAAGAGCCTGGTCAAGAAGAAGGAGACCAAGAACAGAGAGCTGGCAGCCGTCACTGGCGGAGGGAATCCCGCGCTCTTCAAGACCTTCAAAGCGTGGGAGGAGAAGGTGCGAGTCATCATACATCCCGAGATCCTCGCCGGATTAGCATGGGGAGTGGAGGCTGGTAAGTACAAACTAATGTATACCAGCACACCGCTATGTACTCACATGCACTACCACCATGCCACAGCTCCCAGGGACAAACACCCCCATATCCAGCACACAATACACAACACATCACACACACATGCAACAGACACCACCACACACAGCCCAAACAGAACAACTGTAAGATGCGTGGGGACATGTGTACACTCAGCCAGCCACGTAACCACCAACAGGTCCCCAAATATGCCAGAAGCGCCACAACGAGCACCCACCACACCCATGTGTCCGCCACAGCTGCACTAACCGACAAGTAACAGGTAAGTGGCAGGAACACAAAGTGCAGTGGGTGGGAGGGTGGACAGCCCAAGTACAACACACACCAGGCCCCTAGTCCCACAGCACAGCAAGGAGGAGCATCCCCCACACCCCACAGCCACGTGTCAGCCACCGCAGTGCACAACGACAGCCGAAAGGTAGACATCACGGTCCACAGCAATCGGTGTCAGTGGGTGTCCAGCCACCACCACGACCCACAACACCCCCCACCCCCACAAACCTGCAACATGGAGCACCCCCGCTTAGAACCATGTGGCATCCAGTACAGTGCACGCCCGAACAACCTGCAGGTGGGAAACTGGACAGGGCTGGATTACTGGAGGCATGAGGACCGTAACACGACCAACACATGGGACATGTCACGTAGCAGACGAACACGCAGCACCGCCCACCATCACGAACAAGTGAACAATGTGCACACGGACATGAACCACAGACTCACACCTCACATGACCCATCACAGACACAGCAACACCCAAGGAGCCACGTCTGCATGCACAAGCCACACTGAATATAGTACCACACGGCAGCCACTGTGCAACTCATCACACACAACCGAAACACCATTGAAGTCCTGTCCATGTAGCCCCTACTGCCTGTCAACCACACACCCCACAACTACGCCTATGTAAGACAAACAACACTAGACGCAACAGAGCGGAACAACATAAATGCACACGAACACCACTGAACCCATCAAACACACAGACACACCATGCACATACAACATACCATCCATCCCATCCGTCAGCCCCAGTCTCATGAAAGGCATGTCATCCGCACAGCTGCCACACATACAGCAGTCACGCTAAGATACATGCCCATGACCAACCATGTGCCAGAAGTCAATGAAGCGCACGCCACACTGTGAGCAACAACACACAACATGGGCCACACCCCCCCACGAGCACTGCAGTGATGCACATGGCACAGGGCAGCACGCACACCAAGGAGATGGGACAACTGCAATACGTTGGCTGGCACACAACCATCACTCACTCATAACGATGCGTCCAATGCCATGTCCAGTAATCACAACAGACAGCAAATATGCAGGCCATGTCAGGCATGCACACACCTCAGACCATGCACTGTCATGCTGCCACAACACATGTCACGTTCGGCACCCATGGCTCACAGCATGTACCCCAAAAGCATATTCCCTCCCAAATGCGAATCTGGGGCATGGCCCCCATGTTGCCATATGCGTTCCTAAGCGTTCCATTTGAACCCCAAAAGCATATTCCCTCCCAAATGCGAATCTGGGGCATGGCCCCCATGTTGCCATATGCGTTCCTAAGCGTTCCATTTGAACCCCAAAAGCATATTCCCTCCCAAATGTGAATCTGGGGCATGGCCCCCATGTTGCCATATGCGTTCCTAAGCGTTCCATTTGAACCCCAAAAGCATATTCCCTCCCAAATGTGAATCTGGGGCATGGCCCCCATGTTGCCATATGCATTCCTAAGCGTTCCATTTGAACCCCAAAAGCATATTCCCTCCCAAATGTGAATCTGGGGCATGGCCCCCATGTTGCCATATGCGTTCCTAAGCGTCCCATTTGAACACCAAAAGCAAAGTACAAACCAGACCCAGGATGGGCCAGGAGCCCGCATACACCAGAGTCACAATAAGTAGGGGCACAGCAACACACCCATCGGCATGGCCAATCCGTCCCATGCCACATGTGCACAGCACACAGTCCCATTGCCAAGCACACACAACTACAAATGGTACAGCCACACACACGCCTCCGGGAAACCCATGTACGAGATTGCACGAACTGTGAATGTCAGACGACAAATACATACTTTGCCAGGTGCAACACAATAACAAATCTCATTCTCTCCACAGGTGACGAACCGCTGGATGCTGGGGATGGAGACAGCAGCCAGCACAGCCAGCCTACAAGCCCCCAACGAGGACACACGGATGTGGAGGATCTGTCCTCTTCTTCAGACACGGACCACCAAGCAGGCCCATCTGGTGTGGCAGGGCCCAGCCGCTCCCCGGGACCCCTCCTACCCACCAACCCATCATCCAGGGCTGCTGAACATTCCCAGCCCCCTGCTGCCACTGTCGTTGCGGCCACACCCACGGTCATTGCGGCCACACCCACGGTCATTGCGGCCACACCCACGGTCATTGCGGCCACTACCACTGCCGCAACCGCCACCATCGCCGCACCGACCACCACCGCCGCCACCACCACCACGTCTTCGCTGGCACCAGCCCCAGCGCAGGTGGTGGCCCGGCCGACTGGATCCACCCTGGGAGCCACAGCGAGGACCGTGGTGAGCAATGTGGCTAGTGGGCAGGCCGGTGGCAGCAGGACTGGTAGGAGGAGCAGGGTCAGGGAAACGCCAGCCTCCCCTGGGAGCCATGCCCTGCCTCAAATGGCCAGAGTCCTTGGGGCCTATGAAGAGGCCCAAGGACAATGGGCCAGGTCAGCTACAGACACGCGTGAGGTGCTGGGGGTGCTGAGGTCCATGGACGCCCGTATGGGCCAACTCGTGGACCTCATGGGCCAGCTGGTGGTGGCGGTGAGGTCACAGCCAGGGACAGCAGCTCCCCTCCGCCACCACCTGCCGGGGCGCAGGGTCGAGCAGCAGTGTCCAGTTCCCCTGCGTCCACAGCCAGTGAGCACACCTCAACCACCAGCATGTCGCAAGCAGGCACCCCCTCGCAAACGTGGAAGGGGCCGTCCGAAGTGGAAACAGATCTCCCGGGAGGACTTTGCACGCTCCAGACGCAAGTGCGGCAGCCAGCCAGCCTTCCTTGACCACCCACTGCATTGACTTGGACTACGATCCCACTCCACACAGCCATCTGGATGGCATGTGTGTGTTGGACTATGGACATAGAACCAGTGGGTACACCCTGAGCATCACGCAGCCATGACCGACAGCTCATTGTCACTGCACGCACCACTTTTGTCATCACCTTACACACAATCACATGTCACAGTTTGAAATAAATGCACCTCTTACACAAACTGCTGTTTGTGCCCTGTGTTTTATTTGTACGGAATACAACGGCCACCTTGGGCGGAAAGGCACCTGATGCGTGGCATGGCAATGGAACCGGAGGGCCTGTAGGGACCTAGGGGTGGGAGACAGAACAGGAGCACATTCAATGAGTGTGTCACACACCCATCACACAGTACATGTCAACAACTACAAGCAATGTACACACATCGCACAGAGCAATAGGGCACAATGCCACAGCCACCAACAGTGGCATACAACCCTGGCCATGGAGCGTTGACACACAGCACGCAGTGAACAAACGGCCACCCTGACACAGCACACACACACCTGCACAGATACAGCCACATCAGCCGTCGTACATGGACACTCACCGTCAAGTGAAGTAGTGGGCGATGAGCTGCTGCCGCACATTACCAGCTTCCTCCTCTCCGCTGTCCTCCTCACTCGAGCTGTCCTGGTCTGCGGGCTGGGGCCCTGGTTGATCTCCGTCATCCACGATGAGGGGGATCTGCTTCCGAATGGCCAGATTGTGCAGCATGCAGCACGCCACCACTATCTGGCACACCTTCTGTGGGGAGTACGCCAGCGCAACCCCGGTGCGGTCCAGGCACCTGAACCTGGACTTGAGGAGGCCAAAGGTACGCTCGACCACACGTCTGGTCCTCCCATGTGCCTCATTGTAGCGATCGTCTGCTGGGGTGCGAGGATTCCTCAATGGACTGAGCAGCCATGCCCCATTTTGGTACGCAGAGTCACCTGGGTGTGAGGGACACAGAGAACCGTTGCTATTCCAACTGGACAGGGGACAGCATCGCACAACCAGCACGCTACACCACTCCACATACTCACCGACAATACAGCCACGATCCTGTTGCAGATTGGACATCAGTCGTGGCAAGATGCTGTTGCGCATTATGTGTGCGTCATGGGCCGAGCCTGGGAACTTTGCACACACGTGGGTGATCACCATGTCCGCAAGGCACACCACTTGCACATTCAGGGAGTGCGTGTGCTTCCTGTTGCGGTACAGGTGCTCAGTGGCCTGTGGTGGAACAAGGCCAACATGTGTGCAGTCAATGGCTCCAACGACGTGTGGGATTCTGCCAAGGGCATAGAATGCACCCTTCACTGCCGCCAATTCACGAGTCCTGGGGAAGCGGATGTACCTGTTTCGGTACAGCATCATGGCTGCCAGTACATCCCTCAGCACCTTGCTGAACATGGGCTGGGACATCCCTCCTCCACTGCCCACTGTGTGCTGGAATGACCCAGTGGCGAAGAAATGCATGGCGGCCATCACCTTAGCCGTGGGGGTGACAGCTGTCGGATACACCCTGCGGGGACGGAGATGGGGTTCCAACATGGCACACAGTCGATGCAGGGTTGGCCTGTCCAGCCGAAACTTCCTAATGACCTCTGTATCGTCCATGTCCGCCAGCAATTGGTATGGGCGGTCAATGTTCGGTCACCGCCTAGGGAAAATGGCAGTGGACACATGTCAAAGCAACACAACACATAGCAATTTCGCATACACATCACTGACATGACTGAGCAAGCACATGAGCCACAGCCCAGCTGTCAAGCTGGGACGGCACGGCCACAATACACTTACACAGGTCTCCCAACAATGGCAATGGCTAGTGATACAAACCACTGCCATGTGCATGCACATGGGGATCTAGGCCCCAATGACTTGCGGGGCGTGCTGATGGGGACTGACTGCATATTCGTCAAGCGGCAACGCCACGGCAACATGAATGTCTGCTGAGCATGGAACTGCTTCCGAGGCTGGATGAGTATGGCACACGACGACGACGATGTGGGCACAGGCTGAGCGGCCAAAACAAGTGGGACCTGTGGCACGAGGGGATATGAGACAGTAGTAGGTGTCAGCACTGCACCCTATGTACAGCACTGTACGGATCACACCTCCCGAAACATTGACAGGTGTCCACATTGACAGCCCCATGCCAAGACGGCTGTGTGCTTGCAGTCACACGTCACAGGTGAGAGGTTACATTGCACGTGCCAGGTGGCAGACGTACATAGTGGGAGCTGGCATGTGTGTGCATGTGTCTCCTGTTCAGGATCCACCAGATGGGCGCTGACTCTGTACTGACCATTGGACACAGCATGTTCCGTGGAAGGCTTGTGTGTGTGGGATGGTGGCACTGGATGTGCCTCCGTTGGGTGGGGGGCCATGCACAGGGCGGGTACGTCGATGATTGCGCATTGTTGGTCACGGTGGGTGCACCCACTAAGATGTGTTGCCCTGTGTTCAATTCCTATGTCCGCATGATGATGGACTGTAGATGTGGGCAGACTACACATTGGTCGATGTGCTGTCTATATGCATGTGCCTTCACACCAGGCACAGCTGCCCCTGCACATGTGACCCCTGCTGGACTCGCTGCTGGGTCTGTGGAGCTGATGCACCTTCTGTGCGTGGGGCGGACAGCTCTCCTCACTTCCCTCATTGCGCATGTCATGACTTTGCCGCAGGTGACATGGATCATGGAGGGCCCACATGTACGCGTGGGTAGGCTACACATGATTGTTCACTGGTCGCCACCCCCAGTCAGTGTTTCGAATGGGAAGGTTGTCGTGCTGGTGGTATGTTCGATGTGGCGGATGGGCGGGCCTAGGTGCGGGCTTACATTCCGGACATGGGGGTAGTTGGATTGGCGACTAGTTGCAGTACACACGGGACACGTCTCTTCCTTTCCACATCTGGGTCATCCCTTGTACTCACTGACAGTGATACAGTCATCTTCGCCCCAGCCCTCATGTCCTCCCCTCGCTCCCCCAATATGCATGTGCACCTGCGAGGCTAGCGCTTGCACAGGCAGCCCCAAGCTCGCACCAGAGAGGGCAAGGAGTGTATGTGTGGGTCCAGTTGCACGAGTGGGCTGTCTCAGGGTATGATGTGTTGCGGGACGCCGTCCACCTGCGTGGTGCCCCAAATGGAGACCCGGCCTGCATGGACTATGCATCACAGTCTTCGCCTTCCGGATCCGCCACCTGCGACACCCAGTGGCTGTGGCTGCCCTTGCGGCCATGCCGCGTCCGTCTGTGACTGATGGCCCACACATTCACTCTTTGGCCTCTCTGGGGAGGGCTCGGGGGTGGTGGCGCACGCGCTTGCACTTAGTCGCAATGGCATGTGGCGTGGTTGGTATAATGGGCAATGGATGGGATGGTGCGAGCCACCTCCCGTGACGTCAGTGCTGCTCGTGCTGTGGTGCGTCCCCCTACACTTCCATTTGACTTGTGCCATGCTAGACGTTGAGGTTCTATTGCCTGCGTGATGTGACCAGGAGGAGCGCGAGGAGACCTCTCACACACCATGCTCCACTGCCATCCCGTGCCCTGTATCGCCTGTGCGGATTGACTATGTTGGGGTTACACCTGGTCGACTGGGGCTGTGTGTGCCTTGTCAAGGGGCATGGCGGGCGCACAACAGGATCCAGCTTGTCCACAGAGGGTGGGCTGAGGTGCGCCTGGTACCGCTTTGTACGTGTGCCCGGCTGCTGTGCACACACGTGTTCACTCCCCGCCCGACAGGTGTCCTCTCACAATGCCCAGGGAAGCGGTGGTGTACTGTTCATGACCCCTCCCAACACGGCGTGCTCCAACTTGGCATGTGCGCATCTACCCGTCACACCCACCCACCTGAGCACTGCGTCCATACGACTTCACACGACACATGTGTGTCTTCCACAGTTGTGCTACTCATTTGCGTTGACATCCAATACCAGTGGACTACATGGTCATGTCACGACTGCCGTGTACTTCACATACTCTCATCCTCTCTCATTCGTACTTGTGAAATGAGTCAGCGGAGACAGTTTTGGTTTCAAACATTATATTGAGTCTTCTGTCCTCTGTGATGCAGTATAGTGGACACTACTGGCAGCGGAATACATGTTGAGGATATACTGAGCATGATTGCAAATGGGATAGGGTGTGGGGTTACATGTGATTGGCTGTTGCATGTGGGATGTGGGCTTCAGAGTTACATCTGCTTGGCCAAGGCTGTGCTAATGTACATTTACGTATAGCTGCGGAGCTGCGGACTTTGACACAGACGGTATACATGTAGCCTACCAGACCGCTTGGCATCATGGGCACAGTCCATCTCAGTTCCATGTGACAGGTTTGCTGCGGTTGTTCCTCATGCACGCGTGCATGTGAGATGACATCAGGGCATGTGCTTGCGTGCATGCAGCGGCGTGCCACTTGTTGTTGCACTGTGGTGGTTACTGGACATGTCACAGTCACTGGGGTCGTGTTGTTGTTGTATGCACTTGTCGTCCATGCAAAGGTCCTGGTATGGGATTCCCGGGGCGGGGGTGGGAGGGGTGCAGCACCCACAGACTCAGGCGACCTATTCATGTCCACTGAGCGGTGTGTGTGTCCATGGGCGCTGGATCCATGTCGTGTCCTGGTTGTTCGTGCAGTTCCGTCCATGTGGGTGCGATACACAGACCCCATGCCACTGCCTCCCACGATGCATGCGGTGTTCCTGGATGTGATGGGGAACAGTGTGCATGTCCCGGTCATATCCGATGTCATGGCGATGTCGTTGATGGTGTGGTTACAGTTGCCGGTCGTTTGGTATGGCTGTTGTGGTGGTGACTGGCCAGTCCGTGCGGAAGCTAAGCATGGGTGCGGGGTTGGACATCATAGGTCAATCGGGGAACCTGCGTTGTGGTCCGACGAATTTACAGGTTGTCAGGTATGCGATGCCGTCCAGCAGGGCTTCCATGTCATTGGTGGTGTACATGTTTGCCAGCCAATGTAGCGGATGGTGGCTGTCAAGGTGTTGTTCGTAAGTTGTCCCTTGGAGGACCATGATGGGGCATGCTGGGTGACATTCGATGTAGCTGTTCTCGATGATCCGTCGTGTGGAGGCACAGTGGTCCCATTTCAGTGCGGGTGCGATGTTGGCCACATACGCCATGCCCCCATAGGCAGAGCAGGCCCTGTCGTGTGCGTCCAGAGGGAGGAGTAGTGGTAGCAGGTCCGCCTTCAGACATGCCAGGTTGGAGAGGCATATCTCCACGGGATGCTGGTAGGGACACCTCCGACAGTAGAAGACGGGCATGACGCAGCTGAACAATGTGATGCGGTAAGTCAGTCGGTAACTTACGTTCAGCAGGGACAGGAGATCGCATCCCAATATATGTAACAGGTTGGTTTTGTACAGCTTGAGCTGTCCGGCGTAGTTGGGTAGGTGTGTTGCGGTTGCCATTTCGCAGCGGTGCATTGTGGTGGCGTGCTCCGGCTGTGTGTGCAGTCTGCAATGTGCACGCTCCGAGGTTGCTGTGAGCTCTGTTTAGTCGTAGGGAGACAGGACTTGTGTTCTGTTGGCTTGTTTGGAGGACACGGGCCCTCATCCCACATGCTTCTCAGACAGTTCAAGGTCAGTGATGTGTGACTCCTTCCAATTAACTTGCATGTGGCCGACATGGGGGAGTGTTTTCTTCTTTCTTCCCCGTCCGTTGTGTGCTTCTGTGATATGCGCTATCTGCCCTGTGGTCGGTCTCCTCGGCATGCCTGTGTTGGTCTATTCTTGGACAATGGCTGTATTCACCGGCTTCTGTCGTAGGGCTGTGGTTTCGGAGTTGGAATGGAAGGTCATTCAGTGCTGTCTGCTCTCCCTTGTGTGGGCGGCAGGCTGCCTTTCCGCTCTGCGTTGGGCCTTGTGTGTGAATGTTATTCTTGGGCCACCTGTTGTCGGTCCCCGGGCTCTTTGGTGTTCCGTTTTATATGTCTTGTTCATATGTGCAGGGTGGTATGGGTGTTTCAGTGTGGTACTGGCGTTCCTCTTCCCGAAGGGGCCCTGTTTCTCCTAGTTGGTGTTGCCGCCGCTGTGTGCTACGCCATGTTTGTTACACTGGGGTGTGTCCTGCTGTTGCGTGACTTCACTGGCATGTGTGCGTCGGTTGTGTGGCGTTGGGTGTTGTCCGTGAATTGGGCGTTGGGGACATGTCTGTGGCAGGCCTGTCACGTGTCATGTGCGTTCGGGGTGGGGCTGATGTGTGTGCTGCTTGGTTGTGTCCCTGTGTCTGTGTGCGACGCATGCATGGCGCTGCGGTTGGCCTCTGCGTTGTGCGCATGTGTGGCAGCGTCATCGCCGCTTTGGGGCCGTGACGGGGTCGTTGGTTCCTAGTCCCAGGTGGTGTGTACACATGTGTTACGCGATGTTACGATTTGGCCTGTGTGTCATATGTGGATGCAATGGTGGATGTGTAGTGTACACGCGCTGGTGGGGGTTGTCCGCTTTTCCGCCCTTGCACTGTGTGCGCTGTTTGCGTGCACTTGTTGTGTGTGTGCCTACCTGCGTCTCCGCGGTACGTTGCGTCTTTGGTGGTGCATCAGCAGGAGCATGGGGAGGGCCTTCAGTGCTGGATTCATGCTCGGGGAGCCGCTTCTTCGTTGTCCGTGCTCGGCGTCCGTGTTACCGCTTCGGTTTGTCGTACGGTATCTCTTGGCCGTGGGAGCCGTTTGTTTGCGGCATCGTAATTTATACGCCGGGCGGGACGTGTTTCGTCGGACGGTGTGTGTCAATTGGGCTGCGCCGCTACGTGTACGGGCGCACTTTGATGGCGGACGGTGTTGCTGGCTTGCCGGCGGTGTTTGGCCTACTTTTCGCATCGTAATTGGGCGGGCGCGTGGACTGCTGCGTGCCGGCGGTAACTGGTGGTTTTTGCATCCGCCAGCACGGCGGTTGTGCTTCCGCCCGCCATCGTAATGACCCCCTAAACTACCAAAACTACACCTAACTACACTAAAAATGAACAAAAGCGGTTCTCACAAACCTAACTACACTCCTACTACCTCACCCCTACCCTAAAACTACCTTAAAAGTTAATTAAAACAAACTTACCTTAAGCGACGAAACGCAGCCCCCAACCGCGAGGTTCCATCTTCCAAAATGACCTAAAAACGAAACAGATAGATAGAAAAGTGAGAAAACTAGAAAAAAAATGGTGGCGTAGTAAAAATGAAAAAAAGACTTACTCACCATGGAAAAGAATAGAAATAATATTAAAATACAAAAAAAATGTATATTTTTATATATTATAAAAAAAGTACAAATGTTCCAAAAATATGCAAAAAAATTAAAATTATATATTAAATATTATATTATAAAAAATATAATATTTAATATATATTAAAATGTATTTATATTTCATGTACTGTAAATTTACCATACATTTTACAATGTATACTGAAAAAAGCATATGTAAAAATATATATTTGTAAATTATTTAATATATTAAATATTATTTGAATAAAAATAATATTCAATGTACTAAATAATAAAATATCCAAAAATATGTAAAATACATTTTATATAATTGTATTAAAAAATAAAATTATATAAAATATATTAAAAATTGTTTACAAAAAGAAATACAAATGTTTACTTTTTATCCTAAAAAAAATAAACAATGAAAATTAAATTGTTTAAAATACACTATTCATATATTTACTTTCCTATTACATGACTGTACTTAAAAAAAGTAAAACATTTCAATTATGTTGTAAAAATATGTCTATATTAAAAACATTGTTAATTTTCCAAATCTACATGAAAAACATATTTGAAAAAACATTGTTAATTTTACAATTCTACATGAAGAATGTAGGTTGAAAAATATTGTTAATTTTACAATTCTGCATGAAAAATGTACATTAATAAATATTGTTAATTTTCCAACTCTACAAACAATTGTATATAAAAAATATATTATACTTTGTAAAAAAATTTGCACTCTATAAAAATACCTGGATAATGTTTTTAATATTGTGAGAAAATGTATAACTAATGCAAATACGAACAAATAAACTGTAAAATATTTAAAAAAATGTGTAATCAATAAGACTTTTTACAAGAATAACTAAAATATATCTCCTTTCTTATTTAAATATACATACAAAATGAAATAACTAATAAACAATAATACATTTCTATGCCTAACTCCAAAACCAACAAAACTCAGGGAAAATGCTGGATAATAAACCTAATTAAATTACTATTCCAACTCCAAAATAAACTCAGGGAAAGTGCTGGATGATAAAACATAATAAATTACTATTACAACTCCAAAACAAACTAAACTCAGGGAAAGTGCTGGATAATAAACCTGATTAAATTACTAGTCCAACTCCAAAACAAACTAAACTCAGGGAAAGTGCTGGATAATAAACCTAATTAAGGGGCCTATTAGGATGGCGGGCGGACTTTAGTCCGCCCGCCACCCTAGCGGTAACGGGACCGGCCGCCAGACATGCGGCGGTCCCACCACCCTAATTATGATGCGACCGCCACAGCGGCGGTCGCATCTGGCGATTTAACATTGCCGCAATGGTGAAATGCCATGTTGTGCATTTCCATGCACAACGTGGCAGGCACCGCGCGGTGCCTGCCACCTTGTGCATGGACATGCAGGGGGGTACCATAGGTACCCCCCAAGTACACCCCCCCAGCCCCCTGGGGACCCGCAACGGGCCCCCAAAGCAAATCCCCGCCAGCCTTTCCATGGCGGCATCACCGCCATGAAAAGGCCTTCAAAACCTCACATCCTAATATGGCTGGCGGTGCGTGACATTTGGGCCCCTGATCCGCCCGGCCGGCATTAGTAATGATTGCCGACCGGCAAAAAAGCGGCGGACGCACTTTGCGTCCGCCGCGATACCCACCGCCATCGTAATATGGTGGTGGGTAATTCACGTTACAATGGCGTAACGGTCGCCACCGCCGGCTCGGCGATGGCGATCGTTACGCCATCGTAATGACCCCTAAATTACTATTCCAACTCCAAAATCAACAAAACTCCGGGAAAGTGCTGGATAATAAATCTAATTAAATTACTATTCCAACTCCAAAACAAAATAAAATCAGGGAAAGTGCTGGATAATAAACCTAATTAAATAACTATTCCAACTCCAAAACAAACTAAACTCAGGGAAAGTGCTGGATAATAAACCTAATTAAATTACTATTCCAACTCCAAAACAAATTAAACTCAGGGAAAGTGGTGGATAATAATAAATTATAAATTACTATTACAACTCCAAAATGAAAATGTTTTCAAAGAAAGTGCTAAGGAATAACATATAATAAATAACTAGTACAACTTCAAATTTATAATAAATAAAAGAATAATTTTTCCAAAATATATCTTTAAAAAAATATTTGAAAATTAAATATTTATTAATATTTTATTACAAATTAATTATTCTCTAAAACAATTACAAAAAATATAGAAAAATGTACTCAAATATAAACATAAGCTCAATAAATTGTTTTTGTTTTAATTTTAAATTTCCATATTTGCAAAAGAATTTAAACATTTTCAATTTCTAATTTAAATTAAATTTATTTTTACTGTACTTTTTTTATAATATTCATAATTTAATTAAACAATTTTAAATATGCCACAAACATATCCACTATAAATACAACATATCACAAATAAATATTTCAAATATTTAAAAAAAATTATTTAGAAAAAAAGAATTTTTATAAATTACTCCACACCCTTATCCCCTATAAACCCAACATCCAGCTCCTCAAATTTAACCAAAAATTTAAAAAATATTCAAATTGTAAATCAAAATTTTTGAATTACTCCCCACCCTCATCCCCTATAAACCCAACATCCCACTCCTAAAACCTAATTAATAAACAGAAAACACATTATTCAACATATATTTTTCTAATCTATTAAACATATAACTAATTCTAATATACTAATAAAATACTAACATTAAAAAAAAATCGATATTATTTACAACGATATTTTTAAAATCGACATTTTCAAAATCGATATATTTGCATAACATTAAATTCGATATTTTTGACATTGAGAAAACTTACCTTGATATTTTCAACCATCTATATTCTTGAGTCGATATTACTGCACTTCGATATTTCCACGTCGATATTCTGTCGCTGCACCGTAAGTGAGGCATGGGGCTCTCACCATTTTCATGGCTTGGGCCCGCCCCCACAATAAAAGTTGCAAGGCTGAACATCAATGGAAGTTACTGTCCACCTTAGTCACCAGCAGCTGAATATTATCTGCCACCATATACTAACCCCATATTAAGGAGGATATACAGATATTTCAGTTGAGAGGCTTTCCTGGTGAAACCATACTCACCCCACCCTATGCCTGGACAGGCATTTTGTGATGGGGAGGGCTTCGTTCTTGCCCCAGTTTATCTTATACCCCAAAAATCCTGAGAAGGCATCAATAAAGGACATAACAGGTGGTATGGCGGAGTCACGGTCACAAAGCATCAGCAACACATCTTCAGCATATAACATGATTTTAACCTGCCCTCTAAGGTATCTAAGCCCCATATGAGGGCTCCAGCGCTAGCACTAGTAAGAACAAGACTGGAGATAGTGGGAATACCTGTTGGGCTCCCTGTTCGATATCAGCGACTCACGACATGTATTCCTGCAGTCTATCTGAGCAATGGAGTTGGTAGAAAGGCAGCGGACCATCTGCAGAAAATGCGGCCCGAACCATGCCTATTGCAGGGTGCAAAACATTTATCCTTATTCCACCCTGTCAAACACTTTCTCCTTCTCTAGGGACAGTGTTATCTTTTCATCAATATCCTCCCGTACCTGCCAAAGAACATTGATTAGTGTTCTAGATGAACACCTGGGCACAAAGCCCCCTTGTGTATCATGTACTAAACTCGGCAGGACTTTCTTAAGCTGGGTAGCCAACATCTTAGAAAGTACTTTCATATCAGTATTCAGTAATGATATTGGCCTGTAACTGGAACAGAGAGTGGGGTCCGTGCCCTCCAGGAGGATGAGACTGATGATCACCCGATTATATTCGCAAAAACAACAATTGATGGACAGAATGCAGAACAATGTCATAGATTCACCCCAGTACAGAGATCTGGGGCTAAATCCATCGTTGTTTTGCTCCCCATGCCATTCCGGTTTGAACCCAGCCATATGCAAATCAGTCTTGACCCTACGCACAATGGGAACAGTCCAGACCGAACTGCCAGGCCAGATCCTCCCTGGACTGGAATCAAGCATCCTAGGAATGGTTTTGGGGTTTCACGCCTCATCAGCCAGGATAGCTTGACTCCAGTGGCATGGAGAGCACGGGACCCACGTCTGGGCATAACCGTTCCACTCGGGGTGACAAATGCAAAAACAATTGATGGACAGAATGCAGAACAATGTCATACATTCACCCCAGTACAGAGATCTGGGCCTAAATCCATTGTTTTTTTGCTCCACATGCCATTCCAGTTTGAACCCAGCCATATGCAAATCAGTCTTGACCCTGCGCCCAATGGGAACAGTCCAGACCGAACTGCCAGGCCAGGTCCTCCCTGGACTGGAATCAAGCATCCTAGGACCGGTTTCGGGGTTTCACCCCTCATCGGCCAGGATAGCTTGAGTCCAGTGGCATGGAGAGCACGGGACCCACGTCTGGGCATACCCGTCCCACTCGGGGTGACAAATGCAAAAACAACATTTGATGGACAGATTGCATAACAATGTCATACATTCACCCCAGTACAGAAATCTGGGCCTAAATCCATCGTTGTTTTGCTCCCCATGCCATTCCAGTTTGAACCCAGCCATATGCATATCAGTCTTGACCCTGCACCCAATGGGAACAGTCCAGACCGAACTGCCAGGCCAGATCCTCCCTTGATCACTGTGCCACTGGATTCAAGCTAGCCTTGCTGATGAAGGGTGACATACCCCGAAACCGGTCCCAGGATGCTGTTTCCGGTCCAGGGAGGGCCTGGCTTGGCAGTTCGGTCTGGACTGGTCCCATGAGGCACAGGGTCAAGACTGATTTGCATATGGCTGGGTCCAAACTGGGGTGGCGTAGTGGGCAAAAGAACAATGGATTTAACCCAGATCTCTTGACTGGGGGAGAATGTTTGAATCATTCACATTCCGTCTATCATTTGTTGCAGTTACACTTTTCGCCCTAAGTGGGATGGGTATACCCAGATGTTGGTCCCATGCTCACTGTGCCACTGAATTCAAGCTAGCCTGGCTGATGAAGGGTGACATTCCCCGAAACCGGTCCCAGGATGCTTGTTTTCGGTCCGGGGAGGACCTGGTTTGGCAGTTGGTCTGGACTGTTCCCATGAGGCACAGGGTCAAGACTGATTTGCATATGGCTGGGTCCAAACTGGGGTGGCGTAGTGGGCAAAAGAACGATGGATTTAACCCAGATCTCTTGACTGGGGGAGAATGTGTGAATCATTCAGCATTCCGTCCATCATTTGTTGCAGTTACACTTTTTGCCCTAAGTGGGATGGGTATATCCAGAAGTGGGTCCCTTGCTCACTGTGCCACTGGATTCAAGCTAGCCTGGCTGATGAAGGGTGACATACCCCGAAACCGGTCTTAAGATGCTTGTTTCTGGTCCAGGGAGGACCAGGCTTGACAGTTCAGTCTGGACTGTTCCCATGAGGCACAGGGTCAAGACTGATTTGCACATGGCTGGGTCCAAACTGGGGTGGTGGAGTGGGCAAAAGAACGATGGATTTAACCCAGATCTCTTGACTGGGGGAGACTGTTTGAATCATTCAGCATTTCGTCCATCATTTGTTGCAGTTACACTTTTAGCCCTAAGTGGGATGGGTATATCCAGACGTGGGTCCCTTGCTCACTGTACCACTGGATTCAAGCTAGCCTGGCTGATGAAGGGTGACATACCCCGAAACCGGTCTCAGGATGCTTGTTTCCGGTCCAGGGAGGACCTGGCTCGGCAGTTCAGTCTGGACTGTTCCCATGAGGCACAAGGTCAAGACTGATTTGCATATGGCTGGGTCTAAACTGGCGTGGCGTAGTGGGCAAAAGAACGATGGATTTAACCCGGATCTCTTGACTGGGGGAGAATGTTTGAATCATTCAGCATTCTGTCCATTATTTGTTGTAGTCACCCTATTATATTCTGCACTAAATGCAGTGCTTAAAGTGAGCTGGTGGTTTCTGGTTCTTGGAACCAGAAATTGTCAACACCGGCACTTGTGACAGCCTGCCACAAGGTGGCACTGTCTGGCTAATAATAGGGATGAGCACAACAACAGTCAAAAATTAATTCAATATACATTAAAAATGACTATTACCTTCCACCCAAGCCATTCTTAAGCCTTTGGAGGCTTCAAATAGTCCAAAATGTCGCACCTGTAGGAGTGTGATGGTTAGTAGTTGTGTTGTTACTATTTCATTGGCAGCATAGATGGGGCAATGTGTAGCACAAGCTGCAGCGGCCTCCTGATGAGACATCTGGCACTTATTTTTTTACAAATTAAGCACTAACTAAACGGAACCCCTGTCTTCTGCTTTATACAGAAGTGGTGCTGCCATCTGC
This sequence comes from Calotriton arnoldi, assembly GCA_963921515.1. Lineage (NCBI taxonomy): Eukaryota > Metazoa > Chordata > Amphibia > Caudata > Salamandridae > Calotriton > Calotriton arnoldi. The sequence continues at coordinate 120,816 of CAWUFW010006881.1, forward strand.
TTATTGCACTTATAGAATTCAATTAAGAATCCATTGTCCTCTGGGGCCTTATTGTAAGGGATAGCAGTGATAGCCTCTAATATTTCTTCCACCGTTATTTCCCCTCTGAGAAAGTTGAAAGTCATACACTGTCCATAAACAGCGATTCAGCCCGGGAGGGTTGTCGGGCGCATCTATACTATAAAGGTCTCCCAGAAAACTGTAAAAAAGTTCTCTTTCGAAACAGGGTGAGTAGTCAGGAGACCCATATTGTCCTTAAGAGGTAGTATGGCAAGGTGATCTTCCTGCTGGTGGAGTTGCACCACCAGAAAACTGCCCGCCTTTTCCTCTTGCTCACAATGCCACTATTTGAGATGTATGAGGGCATATTCCGTGTAGGACATGCAGAGTACTGGTTCATCAAGTCCTGAGTAATTTGTTGCAGTCATCCCTGTGTCTGACTAGCAGTGGACTTGGGAGCCGGCAAATCCCACATCAACTCCCCTCATAGGGCAGCTTCCCCTGCAGCCCACCGAATTTGAGGTGAGGGCTCTGATCCCTCATTCGCTGTGAAGTATTGGTGCAGACGGGCAGCCAGTATCCTTTTGCCTCTGGGGGTCTTGTAATGAGACATGTTGAGATGCCATCTCTTGGGGACCGGTCTAACATGTCCCACATCAAGCTCCAAAAGCACAGGGGCATGATCCAAAATGCCCCCTCTAAAATCCTACGTTCCCTCAGAACTGAGAAGAGCCAGTCCGTAAGTCCATAGTCTGTCATGACATCAGTCAGCACTGCATGGTCCTTAGCACTGGGGCTGTCAAAGGTACCAGTCCTGTAGATGTGAGGGACCAGTGTCATGTTCCAGACCCCGCCCACCAACACCTTAATACAACTAAATTCCAAAAAGAGCCTGGAGAGGGAAGAAAATAAACTGGTCCTATCTGTGTTAGGAGTGTATACAGATCCAACCACCAAAGATGTTCCCATCGTACTAATTTTGGTGAAGGAAAGACATATCTTCCCCCCTTGCTCACCCAGGTTTTCTGCACCATACACAGAAGTGATTTATGAAAGAGAACAGCCACAGCTCACTTCTTAGTGGAGGTAGACTGGCACTGATGATTCTCCCTACCCAGTCCATTTTCAACGTATCCGCCTCTGATTTTGAGGAGTGCCTTTAATGCAAAAGGACAATTTTGAGGGGTTTCAAGGCTAAATACATGAGGGCCTTCTTCCTCTTGATATAATGGATCAGGCCGCTGATATTGAGCGATAAGGTACAGAGGTGTTTGGGGTGACTTTGGCCCACCAGGGTTTTCTGCGTGTGTATGATCATAGGGCTACATGACACAAGTGGTGGGGTAAGGGCTAACCTATGTAGAAAACAATAAAGTGGTGCAATACTAACCCTATTGAGGGCAAGTCACCCTTGAATTAACTTCTTTAAATGGGCAAGCTTTCTCACTCCCGCTTCCCCAGACCCTAAAGCACTGCCACAAAGTGAACAAAACAACAGTCCCCGGGGCTTGCCCCCCATTCAGTCAACTGCCATAGCAAGAAATAAATAAAGGCACTACGACTAAGATCATACAAGGCATCAAATCAGGGTCCCCTTTAGATCCAATACCCCCTCATTTTCTGTTACAGGGGTTGACACCATCCTGACAACCCCACAGAGTTATTCACTCTATCCCTCAGGCAAGGGAAAGTGCCAAAATCCTGGAAACACGCCATAGTCCGTCCATTGCTCAAAAAGCCACATTCAGACCCAAAAGATCTGGGGAATTTCCGCCCCATTTCACTCCTACCCATCTTAGGAAAGATGGCTGAAAAACATGTCAACCACATGCTGTCCCAGTTCTTAGAGGAGAATGAGGTACTGCACCAGACCCAAATGGGTTTCAGACCAGCACACAGCACTGAATCTGCCCTACTACTGGTCACAGAAGAACAGAAGGGAATCATCGATCAAGGAAGCGTGGCTACGTCGAGCCGCGGAATGGCCTCCTTTTGAAGGGGCTCCGCTGACCAGGCTCCAATATCCTACCAAATTACTGCTTGAAGACGCAATCTGTACCAATAAACCATCGCAACTTGCTGGGAGGCGAAACCGCACCACTCGAGCGAAGCTGGGGACTAGAGAAATCTGCAGAGGCCGAGTTATGCGACCCGGCAAGATGCGGCCTTGCTGAAGCGCAACATTGCCGCTGGTCGCTGCTAGAAAGCGAAACTGCATTGGCGTGCTTCTGTGCCACAAAGATCCTCTGGACAACTGAGCCATTTCAGTGCTCCAGCGGAGAAACCAAAATATACAGGGGGCTGCGGCATTGTGCACATACGATCACCACATTCTGCACTACGCCGGCTGCAGAAATCAGGAGGCGCGGACTGAGGCGAAGTCGACGCGCAGGGCGAAAGATCCGGAGACGTGCACCGTTCGTGAAGCTGAGCACCGCGGCTTGTCTGTCCCCTGACTGCTGTGGGCCTTGATGTGCGGGCTGATCTGCGGAGCGGAGTGAGCAGACACAACTGGAGAAAGAGGTGAGTGCGGGCTGGGGGGCTGGGGCGGTGCGGGGTTGCGAGCACTCTTGCCGCGCCGGTTGGTCTCCCCTCAAGCTCTACTGTTGCGGGGGCCGCGGTGTGGGGATTGCCGCGATTGGACCGGTGCAGCGTTTGCCCCCCTGCTGGCACCAGTGAAGCAGGAGGCTTGGGTGTCGGTTTTGAACGACGGTGCGGGCAGCCGTGTTGGGCGCGGTCTGGCTCACACTGTCGGGCGTCCTGCGTTCGCTCCGCGGATGCAGGGGTGAGACCTGGGGTCATGAACAGCGCTCACTCGGGGCCTGATTTGAAAGTTGGGCCCGGTACCGGCCCCCACACACAGCACCACGGGGCAGCAGCCTTCATCCCCTGTGGTACAGGTCTGCATTTAGCCATCAGAAAGCCTTCCTGAGGCCTGCACCGATCCAGAGGGACTGTGAGCGGGCGCTGAAGAGCCTGCGGCAGAGCCAGCCCTAATTTGGCCCTGCGCACAAGAAAGCCGAATTCACTACAGTGATTGCTGACCACCCTAGGCCCGATCTGGGGCGACAAAACCCTGTGCCCATTCCGCGCAAGCAAGCTTATATAAAAGCAGCTTCTCTCTCAGGAGATGAGGAGCATGTGAACTAACCTCCGCTGCACTCTTGATGCTAACACTGCAAAGCTACGCACCAACGGAGAGAGTGACTGCCAAGGCGATCGGCGGCCTGCTTTTACCAACTAATACTGTGGCAATACCTGTGACATTCAGCATTGGATTTGAGCTCCCTACGTTTCCTTCCTCCATACTCGCGCGTGAAAATCGATACGATGGGGAAGACGGACCCCAAACAGGTGAAGCTTCCCTTTGAAAATAAACGTCAAACCAGAACTAATGATGCCGGCCCGGAACAGGACGCTGCCCAGGGTTCCAAGGAACATGCGGAGCAACAAGAAGAAGATCTTCGCACCATTCTGCTGGATCAAAACATCAAAACAGTGGACAATAAGATAGACTCGTTGACATCCCGATTGGACGCAGTCAAGAAACGCGTGGACACTATGAGGTTAGGTTGGATGCTCTGGAGAATAGGCTGTCGGACACTCATGACTCTACTGCAGAAACTAGAACCCAGGTGATGAAGATGGAAAAAGTACTGGCTGTGATTAAGGCTAAGAACGAAGACTTGGAGGCGCGGTCTCGGCGCAATAAACTCTGTATTATCGGCCTGCCAGAATCAACCGCCATTCCGAAAATGGAACCCTATGTAGAAGATCTACTGCGGGACTTCTTTGGGCCAGCCCTCTCACAAGTCATGATCGTTGAAAGGGCTCACCGCTCCTTGGGTCCTAGAGCCCATCCTAGAGCACCACGGCGCCCTATAATCGCGCGCCTTTTGAATTATAGGGACAGAGACACCATCCTTAGAGGTGCCAGAGATAAGAGCCCTATAACTCACCAAGGCAACTCCCTCTCCTTCTTTCCTGACTATACACCTGCGGTTCAAGAGGCGCGGAGAGAATTCCCGCCGGTGAAACGGATCCTTCAGAATGCTTCTATCCCATATGCGATGCTATATCCTGCCAAGCTGAAAATTACTTGCGACGGAAACTCGCAATTCTTCACGGACGAAAAATCAGCACTCAAGTATGCTAAACACATCGGGACGAGGAAATCGCCTTCGTTGTCTTCACAACTGGCAGCCTCAGAGCAGAATTTAAGTGACAATGATTAGTATACAATTATGTTGCTCCCCACTATGTTTCATAAGTTTGTGCCTACTCGTGGAAATTACTGCACTGCCGTTAAATACTCTGATTGCAGCAGAGTTGGGATTGTAACGTAGGCTCCTACTACAATGGTTATATTTATACCTGACAGATTGGGTCTAACATATTATAGCCTGGTCACCCTGCCCGATGCAGGTTGTCGCCGGCGTCCCTAGCCCCAGAGGGAGATCTCCCTTTACACCTATTCAGTTATGGGGTTTGTATGGGAGGGGGGGTGCTTATGAGTCACAACCTAATTGGGAGGTTGGTGTGGGTGGGGGGTGGGGTAGGGGAAGCGGGGTACACTCAGGCGCTTGGTCCTTAATTGCACAGTTTACGGTTGTAACACAAAATGTTTTAGCTCTGTCCAAAGACCACTTGTTTTTTTTTCCTTCACTTCCTGCAGAGTGTGGTATTGGGGTTTGTTTTTTAACGCATGTTGTTCTAATGCGTGCATACGCCACATATATTATTATCATACTACTCAATTTAAGCAATGACTGAGACTAAGGGGCACATGCATCAAGGCAGGCTTTTGCGATTCCTTAATTGCGATTATTAAGGAATCGCAATTAAGGAATCGCAAAAGCCTATGCATGTAGGAATCGCTATAAAAATAGCGATTCCTAAACATTCCTTATTTGCGACTCGCAAATTGCGAGTCGCAAATAAGGAATGGCTTCCCATTCATTCCTATGGGCCTACAGGCCCACAGGAATGAATGGGAAATATGAAGCGCTATTTGCGAGTACCAATAGGTACTCGCAAATTGCGCATGCAATTTCAAGGGTGCAAGGGTGTCAAAGGACACCCTGTTGCACCCCTGAAATAGTGATGTGCACCCATGTTGCACACACACATGCCCCAAGGGCATGTGTGTGTGTAACCTAAAACTTTAAAAAATGCATTTTAGTGCATTTTTCGATGTTTTTGCAAATTACAGACAAGTTTGATTTGTCTGTAATTTGCGGTCCCAAATAGCGAAATCGCTATTTGAAAGTGCTTCTAGCATTGCATTTAAGGAATCGCAAATTGCGATTCCTTAAATGCAATCGCAATTTAGGAATTCGCAAATAATTGTGAATTCTTAAATTGCGCATAGGAGACACTTTCATGCATCTCCAAAGGCCAATTTGCGATCGCAAACGGCCGATTTTTGCGAATCGCACCGTTTGCGATCGCAAAAACCTTTGATGCATGTGCCCCTAACTTCCTAACTTGGAATATCTGCGGGCTTAATGACTTTAGGAAAGCAAGATTGGTACACACATACCTGAGCAGACACCGTATAGACGTCTGCTTCCTACAAGAAACTCATCTAAAAACTGACTCTGATCCTAAATTAAAAAACAGATACTGGGGGGAAATACACTCAGCCCCATACTCCAATTATGCCAGAGGCGTCTCGATATTGATCAGGCGCGGCCTTGGCTGGTCAACAACGCATGTACAGACGGACCCTGAGGGACGGTTTCTTATTTTGAAGGGCTCCCTTATGACCACTAAGGTCACCTTGGTGGCAATCTATGGCCCGAATATGGATGACCCACAATTCTTTCTTACTGTCTGGGCCAAGATAGCGACACTGGGGAGCGACACAATCATTTGGGGTGGAGACTTCAATGTTACTCTTAACAGTGAGCTTGACAGGGGCGGTGCAAATCGCAACCCGCACCTCAAAGCTACCCTGCAACTGCATAATATAATTCTTGAACACAACCTTACAGATATCTGGCGCAGCAAGAACCCCACTGAAAGGGAAGGGACATGTGTAACTTCATACCATAATACCTGGTCCAGGTTGGACTACTGGTTAGTCACCAGTGATATAGCGGCTTGTCCATTGACATCCAACACCTCGCATGCACGCTATCAGACCATGCCCCAGTGGTTTTACGTTGGAAGATACCACAGACTTTACCTCGCGCGTTCAGCTGGCGTTTACCGCCGCACGCACTCCAATTTCTCTGCCAATGAAGGTTCAGTGGACTCCTCCTCAACGCTCTGGGAGGCATTCAAGGTGGTGATCAGGGGAGCCTGCATTTCTAAACAGGCAGGGGTGCTACATTCCATCCGATCTACTACAGTTAAAATCGAGCAGGACAGTAAGGTGGCGGAACAATTGTTCTTTCAGAGGAGAGAATCACGACACTTGGCCACCATCAGAGGGAAAATCTCTGAATTTGAGGAAGAGGCGGATAGAGAGAACCGTTTTTTGGGAAAGCATTCCAGAGCTCGCAGCTATGGGGAGGCCGACAGGCCTGGCAAAACCCTGGCCAACGCACTAAGACATCACACTTCTCCGGCCTATATAGCCAAGTTATTGGACGAAGACGATACGCCGGTTAGGGGTCATGAGGCGACACACGCACTTCTCACTAAATATTATTCGTCACTCTATACAGCTACGCAGAGAATATCCCATCCTGATCTCGCTGACTATTTAAATTCCATTGAATTACTCTGGTTGAGCGACGCCCATAGGGAATATCTAGAGGAGCCCTTCACTACAGAGGACAACACACAGGTTATTAATAGTCTACCTCGGGAAAAAGCGCCAGGGTTGGACGGCCTAACAACTGCATTTTATAAAACCTATGCGGATGAGCTAGCACCCCGGCTGTTAGATGTATACCAGGAATCACTGAAGACTGGGTTCCTTCCACCGACCATGCGCGAGGCCGCAATTATCTCTCTGTTAAAACCAGACAAGGCCCCTAACCTCTGCGATTCATATAGACCCCTGTCGTTGATTAATGTCGACGCAAAGATATTAGCCAAACTAATCGCCAATAGACTACAACCGCTACTACCACTCATAGCCAGGCCGGCTCAATCCGGATTTATCCCAGGCAGGTCCACGGCCCACAATCTACGTACATTCTCTGCTACAATACACCAAATTGACCCCTGTCTGCCCGCAGTTGCGGTGTTTCTGGATGCAACTAAAGCATTCGACTCTTTGAAGTGGCCTTTTCTGTTTACTGTCCTCCCCAGACTAGGATTTAGCCCCAACTTTATCAGACTAATAGGCCTGCTCTACACCAAACCCGCGGCTCGGCTGCGAGCAAATAACCTAATATCGGAACCCTTCGAAATCACCCGGGGAACACGGCAGGGATGCCCACTTTCGCCGCTGCTGTTTGCTGTGGCTATGGAACCTCTAGCGACCAGAATACGACAGCACCATACTTCGCGGGGATTGGGATTTACAGATAGAGGTCTCATAATCTCTATGTATGCCGACGACATAACATTATATATTCGCAAACCGGATGGGAATCTTAATTCTGTGTTGAGAGAAGTCCTCCGATTTGGAGGGATGTCTGGCATACAGATTAACTGGTCTAAATCCTCCATTTTACCCTTGACTGACGCCCCTTTAGACACCAATGTAGAGTTCCCGCTCCAGTGGGCTGATGGCGCGGTTAAATACCTGGGGGTGTGGCTAAGCAGGGATCTGCAGGAAATATGGCGAATGAACTTTGGCAGGTTGCTGTTCTGGCTGGAACAAAAGTCGAAATTTTGGGCTGCCCTGCCTTTATCGCTAGCAGGCAGGATTGCCATTACTAAAATGATAGTCCTTCCTACATTTTTATATCTCTTCGTTAATGTACCTATACCCCTAACCAAGGCTTTTTTTAAATCCCTGCGCTCTACTGTGATCGCCTTGGTGTGGGCCGGAAAGCAACCCCGCGTGAGCTGGGAACTACTGACTCGCTCTCTCTCCGGTGGTGGGCTGGGAGCGCCTGACTTCGAACTCTACGCGCTATGCGTGCAGGCTCAATTTCTTCATTTCTGGGTATACCCTATCCCATTCCAGCCGCACGTGGCCATTGAAACAGATATAGCCGACCCCACCCCCCTACATGTGGCTATCTATAAGCCATATCAAAGGTCAGCAAAGGAGATAAACACAGTTGAAACCTTAAGATGGGCATGGGATGGTTTACGTAAGCGCGTGGGAGTCCCACTACTTTACGCACCTTCCATTTCTATCGCGTACCACCCACATTTTCCCGCTCTTCACGATAAGGAAGCCATCGAATGGGCACGAGACATGGGTATTTCCACATTAGGAGACCTATACCCACAAGATACCTTCTTAGAGCAACCTCAACAGCACGGAGATTCCCAAATACCACTCTAGAATTTATTCCTGTACTTCCAGCTCCGCGCTACCGGCAAGAAAATACATTCCACTTTCCCAGCCCCCCGGCTATAATGAAACCGCTTGAGAACTTGTTAGCTTCCCCATCACCTCGTAGGCTCATCACCAGACTGTACAATCTAACGCAGACAAATACCCCCTGGACTGCCCCCCCAGCCCTGGCGCAGTGGAGAGCCGACCTTGAGGGCCTACCTACAGATGAGCAATGGTCATTTTGCTGCTCACAGTTGAGATACTTATCCCCGAACTATAAATTAAGACTCATCCACTTCAAATTCCTACATAGGATGTATTGCACCCCCATGCACTTATATAAACTAGGGCTACGCCCGGACTCGCATTGTTGGAAATGTAAACGCGAAGCAGCTGCATTTCTGCATGTAGCGTGGAGCTGCCCACTCATTGCTAAATTCTGGGAGGGAGTCTATGACATTATACTTGCTGTTACAGGAGTGTCGCTGGAATGTATCCCTATGGTGGCGCTAATAGGCTATGTGGGGGACCTCCCACCTGGGAAACGCCGCCTGGTGGCCATGATGTTACTACTTGCAAAGCGCAGACTGGCTATCCACTGGGGTGCCCCTAGGATTCCCCGGATCGCTGACTGGGTGAAGGATATAGCTTACTGTCAGGAGCAACTTGCAGCATTCTGGGACCTTATGCCTACGGCATCCCACCCGAGAGATATTTGGGAGCCTTTCAATGTTTGGCTTAGAGGACAGGAGGGGGGTTCCCTCTGGCTGTTATAGCCCAATGCCAGCTGTATCCATGCCGGGGTCGCCCCTACGGTAATTTAACACTTGTCATCTTGCTATACTACACCCGACATATATGGGCCCACTTAATATACAATAAAAAGGACCGGAGTCACAGCCATTCATACATTCCCCAATCACAGAGTTTCACTTGATGTGGTTTCCATTGTATTTTATTTTCGCTTGCCTACAGTTGACACCGCACTGTCTCAGCCACTATTAATGTGTGAATTGTGTTGTTGTTAAATGATGTTGATGGATACCCCTCCTTGAGCTGAACTTCCTTTTACCTCACTGAGTGTATGACGCTATGATACATTATATCTGATGTTTATGGTTATAGATATTTATGTCCTACCATAACGCTTCATTTTGGAACAAAACTGTGTAATGCTTGACATTTATCTGTGATTATACTATTTGTATGCCTGAACAAACTTAATAAAAAAAACTTTTTTTTTAAATCATCGATCAAGGAGGTGCTGCTGCCGTCCTGCTGCTCGACCTCAGTGCAGCCTTTGATACGGTGGATCACAAAACAGTCATTCTTAGACTAGAGAGAGCAGGGATCCAAGACTGCGCACTAAGGTGGGTAGTATCATTCTTGAAGGACAGATCCTTTCAAACCACAGAATGCGGACACTTCTGGGACAGACTAGAGGTCACATGTGGTGTGCCACAGGGCTCCTCCCTGAGCCCTAAGTTGTTCAACCTGTACATGCAACCTCTGGCCAAGATTGTCCAGGAATTTGGGTTGTCAATCGTATCATATGCAGATGACACCCAACTGATAGTTTCAGTGGCAGGGGACCCCAACTCGAAACACAACCTAGTGTCTCCCTGCATGGAAAGGGTAGCTAGCTGGATGACAGGCTCCAAGCTAAAACTAAATGGGGACAAAACAGAACTCGGGTTCCTAGGTAACAATCTGCCACCACAAGTCACCATTGAATGTCCAAAAGAATTGGGATGTCCACCGGTGCATAAAAATTCCATAAAGAACCTAGGAGTGTGGATAGACCACAACCTCACCATGGAAACTCAAGCCAGGAAACTGGCCGCCAACTGTTTTGGAATTCTGCGGATGCTCCAAAAAATTCTTGACCTCATTCCAGAGGAGTCCCAGAGAACAGTGATACAGTCTTTGGTGGTCTCGCACCTAGACTACGGGAACTCTCTCTTCCTGGGGTCACACAAATACGAGCTGAATAGACTGCAGGTGGTACAAAATGCAGCAGCCAGGTTACTCATAAGTATACCAAGATATGAATCAGTGAAAGAGGCTCTGAAAACACTCCACTGGCTGCCGGTTCAGGCCAGGGTCAAGTTCAAAGCACTGTGCATAGCACACAGGGCCTTGAACGGAAAAGGGCAAACTTTACTCAGGGCCCTGATCACACCCTACACAACGGAAAGAGCCCTAAGAACCTCTTCAGATCGCCTGGCCAAAACCACAAGGATTAGGCGATCCAGATGGGGAGGAAGGTCTTTCACGCATTTGGTGCCAAAACTTTGGAACTCCATGCCCATAGAACTAAGATTCCTTACAGATGAGATTGCCTTCAGGAAAAAACTCAAGACATGGCTATTCCCAGGTTGAGTCACTGGTATCCGCTCTCTCCTGCTCCGTAGCGCTGGGAAGCCCTTGGGCAGCTATGCGCTCTACAAAAAACATAAACATAAAGAACAACTTAAATCAGAAACAGTGAACGGAGCAACATACCTTGGACCACGACCACCCAAGTGCCTGACCACAATCTCAAAGTCACAAGTGCAGCATCCTGAAGTTTGCGATCTGCAGGGAAGGCGGTACCCCACCCAGCCCCATTCCCACAGTCCCATCCCCTGGCCAGTTTGGGCAGATCTTACCAGACCACCATCACGTTAGCCGTGGTTCATGCAGCAGTCTCCACTCCCATGCACAGTGGCCGTTTGAGTCATCAGGTCTTGTGGGTGGAGCGAGACATCTCTATCTCTGACACCCACTGCCTGAGAGTCCCACCTGTCCCTGCTTTCCCATTTTTTCATCGAGGTCCCAATTCTCTCATGTTCTGTGAGAGAATCATCTCCCAGGTCTTACTGCTGTTGTTGTTAAAATGTAAAATCTGAGTCCCTTGTTTTTTGATTAAGCTATGCCTCATCCATTTTTCACCCCTGCCCTGCTTTCAGCCTGGCTCTATCCTTGACACTGCATTTGTATAAACATGAGTAAAGAATCTAGATTGGGGCATTGTAGGCTGTGTATACATGCAGAGTCCACGCAAAAGAACAGCTGGCGTCTGCTTGGGGTTTTTCAGATAATGGTAAAGCCTCAAGTAAAGTTTACCCAGATAGCATATCTTGTTGTGCAGCTTCAGGACGCGACAATTGCACAAGGCACCAAGGCTGTCGATTCTTACCGGTACCTCATTTGTGTGTTTTTCCCAAAGTTCTATTTACCTCTGGGCGTCCCTTGTTTGTGATCTTTTGCTATAAAAACCCATGAAACCATCGTTCAGTGTGCTCTCTCCTCAAGTATCTTTATGGTGCTTGTCGGACGAGGCCCCCATTCATGAATGCTAATAAATGACCTATGGTTTGTACTTCACTCCAGTGTCGATTCCTCCTTGCTTGTTAAGAACCCGTGGACTAAGGGTGACCCCTGCACCAGTGGGTTTTAAATAATCCGCTTCCACAAATTGGCGCCCAAACGTGGGGCCCCATCAATGGCTTGCAGTTGGACCGGGGAAGGAGATCGTGTCGGTAAGAAGAACTTCACTGAGGAGCGCACCACCTGTAGAGACTAGTTCTCGTGTCCAAGGTGATTTTTCAGCTCTCCGACTCTGATCTTCCTGGCAGCTGCTAACCTTGACTGGGGCCCTCGGATGGTCATTCTTTTGGATCAGGGAGGATCGACAGGTGGGAGTTCAAGACTACAAATAAGGTAGATTTGTATTGAACCGATTCTTTTGGTTATTTGGAATTTGTCTGGAACTTGTTTGGAATTTTGTGTGGAATCTGTTTGGAATTTGTTTGGAATTTGTTTTGAACCTTCTTTGGAACTTGCTATTTGATATTGATTAACATTTTTTCTTACAGGTAATGAGAGAATATTTTTTCATTTCTCTCTGTTTATAAGTTTTTTATATCTTATATAACATGCCTGTATTTAGCACACTTTGGGTTTTGTTGCTGCTGCTGTGATAAGCAGAGCATTTTTGGAAGCAAATCAGCCGGCGTCACCAGACGGTACGCCGAGTTTTGAGATGTACATTAAATATGGTATTTGTCCCATTATGTATAATGCATTGTGGAATAAATATACAAAAGGGGATCCCCAGTTGCAATGGCCATTAGAGAGAACAATGGACCCTCACAAACTCGAGTATTTAGAGAAACGATTGTTTTTAAAGAAAGTTAGGCCAGCTATGTTTGACAGTTTGCGTATGTGGAGGAAAGAAGTAAAGGAAGCGGCAGCTCAAGGCGGAGAAGGTACAAAGGAAACAAGAAAGGAAGACAGAGTATCAGAAGTATAAGGAATTGAAGGATAAGGAAGTTCAGGAGAAGAAGGAATGTTTAGATCGAGAGCATAGATTGCTAATATCTAAGGAATATATAGTCAGACCGACAGTAACAGCACAAATCCACCAAGAAGATGTGGATTCAGATACTGATGGATTATTGATTGAACGACCCCCGCCCCCATATGTCCCTTTAACACCCCTTCCCCCTGGACCACCAAATGTCGTTCCCCCTGTACCTCCGGCTCCACCTCCTTTGCCCGCGGTTATCCAGCTCCCTATTTTCCAACCAGTACCGGTACATCTTTTCCCACCTCCATCCCAGGCCACTGCACCTGAAATGACTGATGATCCCGTACTTTCTGTATCTGTCTCGACCCCTCTAATTCTTCGTTCTACTGTACCTCAGTTGCGTCAGGACGCGATCAGGTTGATGGTATTAAATTGGTTGAGTGATCTAGAAATGGAGGTAGGAGAAATGATAGATCAGATACAGGATTTTTCTGAGGGCGAGCTTCTTTGTCTTGTAAATAAGCTTTCTCATCAACTTAGGGTCCAATGGGAGATGATTACAGGACAGAATGGCCCTGATGATGTTAGAGCTATTAATCGGCAGTGTCAGATAGGAGCCTTCCCTGTGAGTAGAATTAACAATGCCATAGCAACGATAATTGGATATCGTAATGAACTCTCTTCCTCTCTTCGAATAAGACCTATGAGGGAAGCCGCGCCACAATTCATTCCTGCAAGAGGGAATGCACATAATGATGACCCTAATAGTCCTGATGCTAGAGCCCATTTCTTGTACAATTGGATATATACGCCCTGGAAAAGGACGGATGTACTCACTTTAAAGGCCTCTTTACCAGATATACGGAAAAATCCTAGAGGATTTTATGATGATGTACAGGCAGACATTGATTCTTGTGTCATGACCTTAGCAGATATTGATATGTTTTTTGGTATGATCCTTCCACCAGATATGTGGCGACTTACCCGGAAACAGGATCATGCTGTTGATTTAGGAGGAGACTTGACGGCCATTATAGCAGCCGACAGGGATAGGAAACCTGGTCAGAAACCTAGTCAGCTTATACTGGATCTTCCTGGTAACATACTTACTTACATAAAGACGATAATTCTGGCACGGAAAATAGATTGGACGCTCCTTACTGCTTGTAAGCAAAGACAGGGCGAGTCCGTCCCTGATTTCTTTACTCGCTTTGAGGAAGTTTCCTCTAATGTATGTAATAGCCCTATTCTTCCTGTCCGTAAAAAGAGGGGATGGAATACAGGATAAAAGTTTATCGATTTGTGATTGATTTGAGAGAAAGTAACAAGACAGCAGTCCCTCAATATCCTGTTGTTTCTAAGGTAAAGTTAATACACCTGTGGGATTTTCTGGCATCCCCGTTCAAAGCCCTATTTCACAACAACTGAATGTTAGTACAAGGGTCTCCAACATTTTCTGTAACAAAAGTCACTAGTGATGAAAAAGTGACCACCCCATCCAAGAATGTCAGTCGTGATCACATTGGTGCATTAACCAGGGTTTTCAGCAGTAATGAAAAAAAAAAGGCTTTGACAATTTGAACTGAAATATTACATGGGTACTAGATACAAACAATAGCTGCAATACTCCCTTGCGCCAAGATTTAATTATGAGTAATAAATATCTCCAACTGAAATAATAGCTGTAAGTACATTTTCAAAATGTCAACTATTTTTCTGTAGACATCAGTTTATGAGTTGTGAAAATACAAAAGAAATGTTGTCTTGAATGCATGAGTTTTATTTTTAAAATACAGGTTGGACTGCACACAGGAGAGCTACTCAAAGGTATCTGGTGATCTACTGGTAGCTCACGAGCCACTCATTGGAGACATAGCAATGCAGCAGAAGGTTGCAAACAGACTACAGTGAAATTATTGCATCACTTAGCCTCCTTGGGACAAAGTATCTCTTTTCCAATTACAGTATTGTCAACAGAAGGTTACCTATTTAGGTCTCCTCCTGTCGAAGGGGGGTAAGACGCTACACCAACATAGGATATAATTGGTGCAGAACTTGCCGAAATCACTCACTCAATCTAATATCTGTGCGTTTATTACCAAATTTTTCACTAATTGCAAAACCCCTGCTTGCTTTAACATTAAAGCATGTATGCATGCCGCTTCCTTGGACTAATCAGTGTGAAGCTGTCTTTTTGCAATTGAAAAATGCTTTATGTAATGCTCCTGCTTTAGATAAATCCTGATTATTACAAATTTGTGCATGCAAAAGATGGTTGCAGCTTGGCACGGTCCCATGTAGGAAGGAATAGGTCATGCATATTTCTCCTCCACATTGGACCCCACTGCGATAAAGCAATCTGAAATGTATATTTAAGGTCACAATTTGACAGTTATGGTACCACATTTAGTGGATATCTAAAAAAAAAAAAAATTCAGGCCCAGCACCTGACCAGTGCAATATTAACAGGGTATGAGTTGACACTTTTTGCTCCAAACATCACTCTGAAATGCTGTAACATTTTGAATCCAGCCACTGTACTGCCCCTTTCTGAGTCCCAACAAGATGAGAAGCATGATTGCATATTTATTACTGAGAAGGAGACTAAGGGACGGGTAGACCTGACAGATACCCCTATATCTGACCCACTAGGGGAACTGTTCGTGGATGGTTCATGTTACAAACTACCTGATGGCTCTAGTACAGCGGCCTATACAGTATTCCCTTGAAATCTGTGGTTGAGTTATGTAAAATACAACAAATGTCAGCGTAATCTGTGGAGCTGACAGCTTTGACTAGAGCCTGTGAATTAAGTAAAGATTTGACTGTAAATATCAATATATATGCCCTTGGAGTTGCCCACTCATTCGGACGACTCTGGAAAAAAAAGGGTCTTTTTGACTTTGCATGGTGATAAGATACAGAATGGGGAATGAATAGTAAAGTTACTGGATACCTTGATGTTACCAAAAAGAGTTGCTATTGTTAAATATTTTGTCCACAAGAAAATTATAGATGAGGTAATACAGGGAAATACTTTTGCCAATGAAACAGCTAAACGAACAGCCTATTTAGAGTATAGTTTAATGTATATTGTAGGGACAGCTAGATGGACACCAGAAGTGCCTATGTTTAATCAGACTCTAGATTGCATTAGGGAAGTACAGGAAGAAGCTACGGAGGAAGAGAAGGAACAGTGTAAAAGATATGGGTGTCAGGATGCGACAGGATGTTGGATAGATCTGTCAGGAAAGCAAAGATGAATGCTTCCAAACTGTTATGCGAATGCTATTGTTACCATGGCCCACAGTTCAGCCCACATCAGTGCTAAAGGAATAGTGGCCACGTCAGATTATGTATGGTTCAATAATCTGATTCCCAGGGTGGCAGAGTTCTATGTCAAGAGGTGCATGATGTGCCATACTTATAACACAGGAAAAGGTACCCCATTTCAACAGGATATTTTGCACCCCCAAATCTGCCCTTCGCGGTCTTGCAACCAGTTGAGGTGGTTATGGGGAGGCCGGCAAATGTATAGGGTGTACCAAGATCAAAGACAATCTGACATTGAATATACTTTTCTTGTTGATTACTGTGTTGACTAAAGATTTGCATTTGATCCATTCACAGGTGAAGGCCAGTCTCTCTCCCAGTCTTAAAGGTCCAGGTCACAAGCTGAGGCCTAGAGACTGTGGGGTCGATTCCGATTCGGGCCAAAAAAAGCACCGACCGACTCAGATCCGGAAAAAATACCGACCGACACGTACCTGTGGCGCACGACACGCCAAGTACGATGCAAGGTGCGAAAAATCCGACCGACACGTACCGAAACCAAGTCGACCGACCGAGCCGCACGGAAAACACCAATCCGGCCGGAAAAACACGCGAATCCAACCGACCGACACGCACCCGGAACAAATCCGACCGAAACGTACACGCTAACTCCAAACCGCAAAGTACGATGCAAGGCGCGAAAACCACGAGCGAGTCGGACGGAGGACAAGCCGTACGACCGACACGCATACAAAACCGAGCCGAAGCAACACAATACACCGCGACCGACGCGTATGCAGCATAGAAAACTGCACAAACACAGCGTGAACGAAACGGGAGAACACCGTACGAGACCAATGCAGGGTCCGACTCGGTCACAAGAACGTTTCCAACATACACAAACAGCACAAAGGAAAAATCACCCAAAAAAAGGCCAAACAAGCAATTACCAAGCCAATAAATACTGGGGGGTGGGGACAGAGAACAAAGACACACCCACAACTCCACCTATATAAAGGACACAAATCACTACCATGAGCCTTTGCAAATGCCATTCCACTGCCAGCACCCAAGAGAAAGCAACCACACACCCACAGCTCATCCCTCACACAAGCCACACACCATCAGCACACCAACAAATACCTACCTCACATACACCCAGCAAAACACACACTCACACACCCTCACCTGCACACCAACACACACATCACCCACCATCACCACCCATCACCATGCCCCCCAAGAAGAATCCCAAGTTCCTAGATAGTGAATTGGAAGTCATGGTAGACGAGATCCTCAGGGTGGAGCCACAGCTGTTTGGCACACTGGTCCAACAGACCCCCATGTCGCAGAAAACCAAGATGTGGGAGAGGATCATCAACAGGGTGAACGCCCAATCACCATGTCGGCGCACAAAGACCGACATCCAGAACAGGTGGTATGACGTGCGCAGGAGGGTACGGGACATGCTGAAGAAAGACTACATCAACAGCCAACACACCGGCAGTGGCCCTCCTGCCAAGCCAATATACCTCAGGCCCTGGGAGGAGAAGGTGCGGGCCATCCTTCCGCCAGTGAGCGTATATGGACTAGAGGACATCCCAGAGCCTGGTGAGTACACAACAAATGTACACAATATACTGCCACAAAACACACACATCACTGTCAAGGGGAGAGTCAAACCATGCACTCATAGCAATTACACAGCAACTAGAACAGAATCATCCCAAAATGTGTATGTCAGTCAGATAAACACAACACATGCCATCAAAAAAGTCACATCCAACTGTGCCAACACATGTACAAACACAACCACAACTACAGCTAGGCAGTGGCACAAATAGAACTAACAAACACATCCACACATGTAGCCACCACAACAACACCAACACACAGTGAAGACCACTCAAAGGAAGGAATTCTGTGTATGCTGGCCAAGTCAGTGTAGCCAATAGCATCATGGGAGTCGCAGTCACACATATTGCCCCCCCACAACTGTCCCATCAACACCACAATGAACCATGCGCACATCACAGGGAGTGGAGAAGGACTCACAAGATGGCTGACACTGGCTACTGCTGTGGGAAGCACAAGGCCCTGCTGGCAACTGTGCACCAACAAACAGCAGGACACCACTGACTGACATCCTGAGAGACAACTTACACTCCCTGCAATGCAAGCACGTTCCATGGTGGGAAATCTGGCTAGCTGGGTGGGAAGGGGGACTTGCAGCACTGACCATAGTCACAAGCACCGCCCCTCACACACCCCCCAACACAAACTCCACAGAACCCACCTGGTAGAATGCAATGCCCCCATCCTAACACAAGATCCCACAAAGAACCACCACCCTGGGTTATGTTGTGTGAAGCACAGGGACACTCTTGGGACTCTTAGCCAAACAACTGCCAGGACAACACTCCCAGCCATCCTGTCAGCACAGCCAGCCCACCCCACAGGGAAGCAGATTCAAAAGGAAGGAAGCATGGGCATGCTGGGAAGGGGGTGGAGGCAATAGCATGATGGGAGTCGTAGTCACTGATATTGGTCACCCCCACAACTGTCCCATCAACACCACCCTGACCATGCTCACATCACAGGGAGTGGAGAAGGACTCACAAGATGGCTGACACTGGCTACTGCTGTGGGAGCACAAGGCCCTGCTGGCAAATGTGCACCAACAAACAGCAGGACACAACTGACTGACATCCTGAGAGACAACTTACACTCCCTGCAACGCAAGCACGTTCCATGGTGGGATAACTGACTGGCTGGGTGGGTGGGAAGGAGGGCCGGCTGTCAACCAAACAAAACCAATGCAGACCATGTTCACACACCAGAAAATACATAGAAATGCCCAAATAATGCAGGACAATGTGCCACACCAATATCAACCCCTGACTGTGACGACTTAGGACAATGCAATGTACAGGCCCGCACCCAGAGGCACAGTCACAACTGTCATGTGTGTCAACCATTGATGCCTGCAGAAACATGACATACATTGTTTGTGTCTCCCAAAAACAGGTGATGATGGGGACACAGCAGCAGACGCTGAGGAGTCCCAGTCCCAGGCTCAAGAGGATGCCGAGCTCACTGGCGTCGTACAGCCTCTGTCCTCCTCGGACGATGAAGAACAACCTGGCACATCCGGTGCAAGTCAACATGCAGCACCAGCAGGACCACCAGCTGCAGCACCAGCAGGACCACCAGCTGCACCCCCTGCACCCACCCCTACAACGACTGTCACCACGAATACCATCCCTGCCGACATGGACAGAATAAGGAGCAACACCAGCACAGTGACCCTGGACCAACCTGGGGCCATGGACACCACCACCACCACCAACCCCCAAGGTGGACCAGGGTTATCTGTGCGTGCCACTGCACACACTGCACATGTCAGCAGGGGTGGTGGGAGGGGTGGGAGACAGAGGTCGCTGCTTGCAGACGTTGCTGGTGTGCATGACGACCCACAACTGGTACGCATAGCTGATGCGTACCAGTCCAGCACCGGAGAGCTCAGCCAGGTAGTGGGGCTCCTCAGAGACATTAAACAGCAGCAGGCTGCCCATCATGCCCGCTTGGACTCCCACATGTCCCACGTGGAGTCACACATGTCCCGTGTGGACTCACACATGTCCCGCGTGGAGTCCAAGTGGGATGCACTGCATGAGATGACGGCGGTGCACAGGGACATTTTACAATGCCTCCGCCAGATGAACAGCAACCAGTCCACACCTCCCTGTGTGCCAACACCATCTGGTGCCGAACAAACTGCAACTGCCACAGGGAGGGAGGAGGACTCTGGCGGAGAGTCCCCTGCACCGCAGCAGCCTGCACTTGAGGGCCCCCCCCAAGAAGAGGGGTCGTCCGAGGAGGGAAAAGTGAGAGGCCGATGGCCAAGCGCAACTCCCAGGAAGCCTGAACCTGTTCTGGATGTTCGCCTTTGTGCACAGACTGTTCACCCTGTTGACGGCAACACTACTCCCACACATTGCATGGGGAGTACAAGTTGGACCAATGTGTCAAACAACTGTGGCCCCGATACTGGGGATCCTGTCTACCCGGACTTTCAATTCACCTAGGAACTTGGGATTGCAAGATTCATGTACAGCACAACCCATCCTATGCACTATTAACACAAATGTATCACAATAAACACACTAATACACCATACTTGCCTCTGTCGTGATTCCAACGTGGGTGCTGTTATGGGGATGATGAACTGCAAAATTACACTGTGTATGCGAACAGCAACAGCAAGGACAACACAGGCATGTGAGTACAGGCAACGTGACACACATGAGGGAGACACACCACCAGGGCTACACGACACATACACACCTAGGCCATCTGACTCATTGCCTACACTGATGTTGCCAGGGAAGACGGTGCAATGCACAGACACCACACCCATTCCCAGTTGTAGTCAAGTAGCCCACAGGTGCAGTAAGCAAATGGCAGTCAAATGTGTGACCACAGACAACGCACATCACAAAGTGAAGCACAGGTTTATTACACAGTTGCAACATGCCGTAACCACTACAGATGCAAGGTAACCCCACCTGGCAGCGGGCACACAGTCAACAACTGTAGACGGAAGGAAGTCCATGGGTGTGGCGCACATCACCTGTAGGGACACAACAGCTACCAGCCTGGATGTGCAATCACGTCGTCGGTGGACACAGTTGACCAAACGAATCTGAAAGTACCCTGTGAAGGACAGAAATGACACACAGTCAAAAGCAATGGAGTACAGGACAGAACAGCAAAACTCATGCACAATACATGTTACAAGATACCCACCCAGAACCAAGTTAGCATGTCAACACTGTTGGGGAGTACAGCCCACCTGTCACCACACATCGCAACACACATCCAGTCAAGTAGCCCATGGACACACTCCAACAGCACCAGAGCACCACCCACACATCATGCCAACTCACATCATTGACATGACACCTCAGGATACTCACATTCAGCTAAAGAAGTTGGTGATGAGCTGTGTGCGGACATCACCATCACCATCATCATCATCATCGTCACTGGCATCATGGTCCAGGCCAGGATCCTCCACAGGTGGCGGATGTTGGTCATTGTCATCCTGGATGAGAGGCAACTCCTTCCGCACTGCCAGGTTGTGGAGCATGCAGCAGACGATGATAATCTTGCACACTTTCGCAGGGGCATATGGGAGGGACCCTCCGGTCTTGTCCAGGCAGCGGAAGCGGCTCTTCAGGAGACCAAAGGTCCGCTCAATCACTCTCCTGGTCCGACCATGTGCCTCATTGTAGCGCATCTGGGCAGGTGTCACAGGGTTCCTGAGGGGTGTCAGCAACCACGGCATGTTGGGGTATCCCGAGTCACCTATGGACAGACAAGTGCACATTAGCTGACTTGGAAAAGTGGGCGGAATACTACAGATCAGATCACACACAATGGCACAAAGTCAGTACACACCGACAAGCCAGGCACGCTGGTTCTGCATCTGTGCCATCATCCTGGGGATGCGACTACTCCTCATCACAAAGGCATCGTGTGCTGAACCAGGGAAACGGGCACACACGTGTGTGATGGTCATGTCTGCAAGACACACCACCAGTGCATTGACCGAGTGGTAGTGCTTGCGGTTCCTGTAGGCCTGCTCCTGGGCCTGTGGTGGTACCAAAGCCACATGTGTCCCATCAATGGAGCCAATGACATGCGGCATCCTCCCCAGGGCATAAAAGTCACTCTTCACGTCAGTGAGTCGTCGCAGTCTAGGGAAATAGATGTACCGGTTCAGAAAGAGCAACATTGCCGCCAAAACATCGCGGAGCACACGGCTGAACATGGTCTGTGACATCCCACCAGCAGTCGCCACAGTATGTTGGAAGGTACCAGTGGCAAAGAAGTGTAGGGCTGCCATCACCTTCACCTTGGGGGTCAGCGCTGTAGGATACGGCCGGCCAGGCTGCAAATGTGGGGACAACTGCACTGCCAAATCCTCAATCAGCTGCCTGGTGAAGCGGTACCGTCGGATGCTGTCCCGTTCCACCATAGTTGCCAGGTCTGGGAATGGCCGATGGACAGCAGGAGCCCTGCAGTGCAGAGGAGAAGTAAGCAAGATTGTCAGTCACCCCACATATGCGGCATTGAACACACTCAAGATCCCAACATACATCATTATGAGGCACAACTACATGAAGTGTGCAGTACCGGAAGGACATGTATGGTACATACATGGCCAACATCTGTCAACACGGTCCTACAGGTGGCATCAATTTGTCCCAGGTTGGCCCATTGGATATCATGAGGCCGTGTCACAGTTCCCATCTCCTGCTGCCGTGTCACAATAACCCCCCACAGTGACATGTGAGGACAGATATGCCCCAGGCACCACAGCTCAACGACAGGTACATTCCCAGGGACCCTGTAATGCCACATGGACACTGGCATTACATGGAGTATCATGTATACACCACAGCAAAACAACCATGAACCCCACAGGTAGTGGCCCCACTTGCCACGGCAGGACAGACATGGACGTCTGTGACACACACGCACAACATCAGAGTCCATGCACACACAACGTGGATGTGGAGACTGTCTCCCATTGTGCACATGAAATCAGAGACATTGTAAACACTACATGCACAAAGACTGTGGAGGACCATCACTATTGTGCCACTGGGACACCCTGGCTCAAACATACCGTCCCACATGGGACTCACGGGGTATGTGACATGACATACACATACACCACTGTGAAATGTGACCATGGCACATGCACAGATATGAACAGTTGCACATCACAGTGGTCACCTACACGTAACACCCATGATCCTGTCCCCATGAACACGTGCACAGCCTGGGGGTGGCTGCCCACAGGTGACACACACAGGACAACATGTACACCAACATACACACAATAGGAAATGCAGCCTTACATGCCTTATGATAAGGTTTGGACAGGCTGTCGTGATGTAGGTGTGCCCCTCACTCCCTGGGAGCTATCTGTGGCTGGCATATGTCCATCTGAGACAGGCATGCTGACATATGCCAGTCACATGTACAGTGATGCGTTGAACAGCAATGGACCGATCGGTGCCTCCGGCCGGCCCATTGCTTTCAATGTGTGCGGGTACGCGTTGTACCCCTGTGCGCGTTGAACTGCAATGGACCGATCGGTGCCTCCGGCCGGCCCATTGCTTTCAATGTGTGCGGGTACGCGTTGTACCCCTGTGCGCGTTGAACTGCAATGGACCGATCGGTGCCTCCGGCCGGCCCATTGCTTTCAATGTGTGCGGGTACGCGTTGTACCCCTGTGCGCGTTGAACAGCAATGGACCGATCGGTGCCTCCGGCCGGCCCATTGCTTTCAATGTGTGCGGGTACGCGTTGTACCCCTGTGCGCGTTGTACCGCAATGGACCGATCGGTGCGCACCCATTGACAATGGGCTTGCCTGGCAACGGACGCGTTTTCGAATTTCGAACGAGTCGGTTGCTGGAAAATCAGTTGGTCACCCACAACAATGTTGCAAAATCATGTATGTCATGAAGTTGAAGATTTGAAGGATGCTGTGGGCGTGTTTTGGTGCTGCTATTCCATGGATTGGCCAGATTCAGAAGATGCAAACGACTTGGACCTATCACTTTGGACACAAGGGACAGTATCTGCCTCTCCAGCACATATATATTGCTGGCTGTTCCCCTGAGAGCCCACTTGCCTGCACTACATGCTCCAAGACAACATCTGCCACTGCACTGCTGCTGTCTCTGCCCCTCTGGACCCTGCAATGGCATGTACTGTGGAGAGAGCCCCAGCCTTCAGCCTTGAAGAGAACCAGGCCCTGCTGGACAGCCTACTTCCACAGTACAGCAAGCTGTATGGGACACCAGGGGAGCAGGTGAGTGTTCTGTGCACTGCCTTTCTGAATGTGCATTTTGTGTGACTAGCAAGGCTGAGAGTCTGCACGCCACTGGCTAGCAGGCTCACTGAGTAGTTGTCACCCCCATAGTGTGTAGTGACTTGCACTGGACAGGTATGGTGCAGTGACAGTGCATTTGAACATGGTTTTACTTCCCATGCAATGATACCATGTAGTGACGTCTGGCAAACTGTCCATGGTCAGCTTTGCACTGCCTGTGTACATCATGTGCCCCTGTGTTTGAGACATGTATATACGACTGTGTCATGCACGGATATGTTGCATGTGTGGTAATGACCTTTTCACTTTGTCATCCTCACAGGTTAATGCCCATCGGAAGCAGGAAATCTGGAAGGACATCGTCCGGGCTGTCCGGTCCGTGGGGGTCTACAAGCGCCGGATCCGCAACTGCCAGAAGAGGTGGCAGGACCTTCGGGGCTGGACCCGGAGGATTGCACGGGTCCAGCTGAAGCTGTCGCCTCCTCGCAGGAGGGGCGGAACACGGACCCTGACCCCCCACATGCTCCAGATCCTGGCGGTGGTCTTTCCAGACCTGGATGGGCAGCTGAAGGCCAGACAGCAGCAAGGAGGGGGTGAGTCAAAGACTGCACTGTGAACTCTGTATTACATGCTTTGTGCCCTCCTCTGGCCTGGTTCAACTGCCACAGTGCAGCAGTCATGTTGTCCAGGAGCCATGTCCCTCTATTGTGCACTGCCCACTGCTCATCTGATACCCAGGTGTGGCCCTTACAGTCAGGGAATTGTGTCACTTGTGACTGTGTCCTTGCAGTTTGCTTCACTAAAGGTGGGGGACAGCATCTGTTTCCCTGACTCTGTTGTGGGCATCATGGGTGGGTCCATTGTTCACACAACGCCTGGGTTTGGACATGTGATCTGCGTGTTGCTTTGATATGTGGTCCACTTGCTGAGCTGAGCCACCACATGTGCCTGGGGTATGTGGCACACGCCCATGCAGCGGGTGGGAACAATGTTTGGGCCCCAGGAGTGTGCAGATTACGTGTGTCACACATACATAGCCAGCTATCCACTGTCCAGGGCACATCCCTCATTCATGTGGAGTAGGACAGTCATGCCTACTCCAGGCCATGCAATGCACTCTGTACTCCCACTCCCGTGTATCAGCTGACACATTGTGCACAGTGATTTGACCCCTCCGGTGTCTGCCTCTGTGTCAGTGTGCTGTGGATTAGTTGCCAGGACTGCTGTGGTGTTTCTTGGTAGGGGCTCAGCATGCCCCTGGAGATGTGACCATAGGAGACGATACTTGTGTGTCACATAGGTGTTTGATCAGCTGCCCGTGCAGACTGGGGTATGCGAATGTGATGTTCAGGCAGCTGTTCCCCATTCACAGCAAATTGTGAGGGGCTCAGGTTCAGAGGGTAGTGTCACAGGTCTCCCATATGTCCAATAGGTGTGACCTGGACAGATGAGGGTTGAGATGATGTGTTGTGTGGGGGATGTACATGTGCACTTGTGCAGCTCCAGGACTTGCATTCCCCATGACCTACTATTGTGACACAGTGCATAGTGTTGTTGTCTGGCTGCCAAGTCATGCATCACTGAGACAGTGATGTATGACTTAACAGTCATGCCTCTGCCATGGCATGTGTCAACTTATTTGTGGTCCTGCAGGGGAGTGACATGTGCTACATGCACACCATAGTGGCGCTGGCTATCAGGACATGGGTGCATCATGGTGTCTGTCGCTGGTATGCATCACATGCATTTCCTATTTGACTCTGGGCATCCCTTTCATCCGGAAACCTGTACTGACTCAGTGGCAAGAGCTGTGATGTGTCCACACCGTGTCCTCTGCACTGTCCAACTACTGTGTACTTGGTGCATGTGTCCACACTGGGGTGTTGCAATCCAACAGACACCAGACAGATGGGTGCAAGGCCATGTGGGATGTGAGTGCCATGCTTGGCATCAGACTGACAATTGGCTTCTCCTGTTCAGTTAGGGCACTTTTAGCAATGTACAACTAATGATGCCAGGGCTTGCTCTGTGATGTGCTGTGCTCACAGTGGTGTGTGCGTTTGGTGCAGGTGACTGATGTCTGTCTGTTTCCCCATTGTTTGCAGATACATCCACGGCCACGGAAGGGGACAGCTCCACGGACCAGGAGGAGCCAGAGAGCCAGACTGGGTCAGCAGCCGAGGAGTGGTCGGAGGGACCCAGTGGCACGGAGGGCGAGGGGAGCCACACCGAGGAATCCTCAGCACCATCCACCTCAGCTGAGGACCAGAGCAACTCGGAGGATGACTCCCTTGTGGAGGCGGGTGTCAGCAGCCACCACACCCCAGCTAGTGTTGCTGTCCCCGCCACCACCAGCACCACCACCGCCCTCCCATCGGCTCCCATTCCCCAGGTCCGTAGAGGCTCCCATGTTCGGGAGCGTGTCTCCTTTGGCCCAGGCACCGCACCCCCTGCCCCTGTGTCCCCTGCTGCCCTGAGTGAGGAGTCTGTGTACCTCCTTCGCCAGCTCCATGTAGGGCAGACAGCCATGCTGAGTGTCCTCCATGCGCACACCGCACTGTTGACTCAGCTGGTGTCGTTCATGGAGGGCATCTCATCGGGCATGTCTGACCTACAGAGGGGCAACAGGTCCATGGACTCCTCCCTGACGGCAGCAGTGTCCCTCCTCCGACAGTCCCTCACCCCTCCTGCCTCTGCTCCATCCACACTCCCCAGCACCTTGCCCGTCCCAAGCACACACACACCGGCACAGGCACACACCAGCACACACACGCCACAAACTAAACGCACACGCATGCACAGTCAGGGGACTGAAACCAGACTCACAGGGGATGGGGCCCTGGTACACACACACGCATCCACGGGCACTGCGCAGTCCTCAGTTGCCTCTCCCTCCAAAGCACCCTCCCTTGCCTCACCTGCAACCCCAAAGACCCAGCGCCTCTTCCTCAGTGACCTCGGCCTCTTCCCCTCTGATCCAGCTGCCCCAGCATCTAGGGGAAGAGGAAGCCCCCACACGGAGCAGAGTGCACCTCGCCCCCGGACACCCTCCCCCAGGCGCAGACAGACTGAGGCCCCCACCCGCAAGTCCCCCGGAGTGGTAAGAGCAAGACCCCGCCGCCGCCCTGCAGCTCAAGCACCAGGTCACCTTCCTCCATCCCTCAGGCCCCCACTCCACAGGTGCCCCCGCCACACCCTGCCCCAGGTTCCCCCACCCACAGATATACCATCCCCAAGAGGCTCCGGCCTTCTCCCCCTGCCACTTGCTCTCCCGGCACCACACCCCCCGCTGCGCTTGTCTGTGCCACTGATGTGGTGAGGGTGTCCTCCCCTCTGTCCAGCCCACCTTGCCTGTTCCCCATTCTCCTCCCCTGGTGGTAGGCACTGCAGTGGAGTCCACTACCACCCTGTCTGACTTGGGCACTGCAGTGGCGGACCTGTCCACTCCATCTGCAGGGTCCACTGCAGTCGTGCCGGCACCCACAACATCTGAGCCATGCCCCCCAGTTGTGCCGGCACACACCATGTCAGACACCTCCACTGCAGTTGTCAGTGGCTCTCCAGCACCCACCACCCCTTCCCTGCTTCCTCCTGGTGAGCCCTGATCCTGCCCCTGCGGTGCCTGGCCTACCTCCCCGGTTGCCCCTCCTAGTGGATTGTCCCTGGTTTTGTGCAGGCATGTGTAGGGTGGCATCTGCCACTGTCACCCACTTGTGACTTTGTTGATGGACTGGCCATTGGCCTTTGTTTATGTTCTACTGGACTTCTACTTTTAATGCCACATATGCTGAATAAAGCAACTTTCTGTTCTCTAGTGCTTTTGCTTCTGATGTACATGATGTTGATGATGCTAACAATGCCCTTGCTGCAGTGATGGTGATATTTGGTCTCATGATAATGAAGTGTTACTGTGCAGGAACCCATGTGGTCCAGGGGTTATGTGTCCTATCCTGTGGTGTATCCATGTAATCCATAGCAGCATCTGAGGGTGTCATGTGTTCAGTATTTGGCAATGAGATTTCCTACTTAGATTGGCAACTTCACATCTGTGGCTTCCACCCCTGCACATCTGTTGTGCCTGCCATTGTTCTATTCGTCTACTTCCCTGACCGTGTGGCCATCTCCAGTGAACATGCAGGTTTGGGCATCAATGGGGAAGGACTCATCTGTGTTGTCAGTGCAACATTGCTATACAAGTGTGTTGGATCTGTGCTGATGATTCCGTTGGCACTTCCATGACCAGGCTGATGGGACGGGAGCCCTCATTTGTTGCTAATTGTTGATTGTGTGTCCCATTGCTGCCATGGTATGGTATCTGTTCGCCTCACATCTGCAGTCTCCACAGGGTATCTGCATGTGTGTGCCCATTGGTGCAAATATGTGGGTCTGCATTCGGATGGTCACTTCTGTCATTGTGTCATTGATGATTGTTGACGGTGTCAGCCCCCATGGGTGTTGTTTGTCTGCACATGGCCAAAGTTATGTCTTATTTGCACTGCAGGATTTGGCTCCCCCAATTTATGTTGCAATGGGACACATACACTACTTTGCCACTGATGTGTTTGTTGTTCTGTGACCAGGAATCATCCATGCAGTTTGGCAGTTGCACCTCTTACTTTGTCAACACTTGCATTTTGGTCACTGTGATGATGGGGGTTTGGACCCCATTGCCACAATGTTCAAAATGTGCTTCAGCTATGGACCCCACACTTACATTTTGGTCACTGTGGTGATGGGGGTTTGGACCCCATTGCCACAATGTTCAAAATGTGCTTCAGCTATGGACCCCACACTTACATTTTGGTCACTGTGATGATGGGGGTTTGGACCCCATTGCCACAATGTTCAAAATGTGCTTCTGCTATGGACCCCACACTTACATTTTGGTCACTGTGATGATGGGGTTTGGACCCCATTGCCACAATGTTCAAAATGTGCTTCTGCTATGGACCCCACACTTACATTTTGGTCACTGTGATGATGGGGGTTTGGACCCCATTGCCACAATGTTCAAAATGTGCTTCTGCTATGGACCCCACACTTACATTTTGGTCACTGTGATGATGGGGGTTTGGACCCCATTGCCACAATGTTCAAAATGTGCTTCAGCTATGGACCCCGCACTTACATTTTGGTCACTGTGATGATGGGGGTTTGGACCCCATTGCCACAATGGTCATGGCCTGCTTGCATTGTGGGTGCCACACACATATATGTGTGGCACATGTGCTAGGGGGTCACATTGTATGTTCAAAGTCATGTTCGGTGTTGTAGGCATTTGACACAGTCTACACACGCTTGTCATGGTGTTGGGGGATGTCTTCTTCTTGCATTCCCTAGTTTGTGGTGTGCTGGTTGTGTCATGCATTGTCCATCCTATGAGTGGGGGTGGTAGTAGTGGTAGGCATCCTGCCCCCTGGCTAAGGGTGGTGGTAGTGGTAGGCATCCTGCCCCCCTGGGTGAGGGTGGTAGTAGTGGTAGGCATCCTGCCCCCTGGGTAAGGGTGGTAGTAGTGGTAGGCATCCTGCCCCCCTGGGTGATGGTGGTAGTAGTGGCAGGCATCCTGCCCCCTGTGTAAGGGTGGTAGTAGTGGTAGGCATCCTGCCCCCCTGTGTAAGGGTGGTAGTAGTGGTAGGCATCCTGCCCCCCGGGTGAGGGTGGTAGTAGTGGTGGGCATCCTGTCCCCCTGGCTAAGGGTGGTAGTAGTGGTAGGCATCCTGCCCCCCTGGGTGAGGGTGGTAGTAGTGGTAGGCATCCTGCCCCCTGGGTAAGGGTGGTTGTAGTGGTAGGCATCCTGCCCCCTGGGTGATGGTGGTAGTAGTGGTAGGCATCCTGCCCCCTGTGTAAGGGTGGTAGTAGTGGTAGGCATCCTGCCCCCTGCGTGAGGGTGGTAGTAGTGGTAGGCATCCTGCCCCCCTGTGTAAGGGTGGTAGTAGTGGTAGGCATCCTGCCCCCCTGGGTGAGGGTGGTAGTAGTGGTAGGCATCCTGCCCCCCTGGGTGAGGGTGGTAGTAGTGGTAGGCATCCTGCCCCCCTGGGTGAGGGTGGTAGTAGTGGTAGGCATCCTGCCCCCCTGGGTGATGGTGGTAGTAGTGGTAGGCATCCTGCCCCCCTGTGTAAGGGTGGTAGTAGTGGTAGGCATCCTGCCCCCTGGGTGAGGGTGGTAGTAGTGGTGGGCATCCTGCCCCCTGGGTGAGGGTGGTAGTAGTGGTAAGCATCCTGCCCCCTGGCTAAGGGTGGTAGTAGTGGTAGGCATCCTGCCCCCCTGGGTAAGGGTGGTAGTAGTGGTAGGCATCCTGCCCCCTGAGTGAGGGTGGTAGTAGTGGTAGGCATCCTGCCCCCTGGCTAAGGGTGGTGGTAGGCATCCAGCCCCCCTGGGTGAGGGTGGTAGTAGTGGTGGGCATCCTGCCCCCTGGCTAAGGGTGGTAGTAGTGGTAGGCATCCTGCCCCCCTGGGTGAGGGTGGTAGTAGTGGTAGGCATCCTGCCCCCTGGGTGAGGGTGGTGGTAGTAGTGGTAGGCATCCTGCCCCCCTGGGTGATGGTGGTAGTAGTGGTAGGCATCCTGCCCCCCTGGGTGAGGGTGGTAGTAGTGGTAGGCATCCTGCCCCCCTGGGTGATGGTGGTAGTAGTGGTAGGCATCCTGCCCCCTGTGTAAGGGTGGTAGTAGTGGTAGGCATCCTGCCCCCCTGGGTGAGGGTGGTAGTAGTGGTGGGCATCCTGCCCCCTGGGTGAGGGTGGTAGTAGTGGTAAGCATCCTGCCCCCTGGCTAAGGGTGGTAGTAGTGGTAGGCATCCTGCCCCCCTGGGTAAGGGTGGTAGTAGTGGTAGGCATCCTGCCCCCTGGGTGAGGGTGGTAGTAGTGGTAGGCATCCTGCCCCCTGGCTAAGGGGTGGTGGTAGGCATCCAGCCCCCTGGGTGAGGGTGGTAGTAGTGGTGGGCATCCTGCCCCCTGGCTAAGGGTGGTAGTAGTGGTAGGCATCCTGCCCCCCTGGGTGAGGGTGGTAGTAGTGGTAGGCATCCTGCCCCCTGGGTGAGGGTGGTAGTAGTGGTAGGCATCCTGCCCCCCTGGGTGATGGTGGTAGTAGTGGTAGGCATCCTGCCCCCCTGGGTGAGGGTGGTAGTAGTGGTAGGCATCCTGCCCCCTGGCTAAGGGTGGTGGTAGGCATCCAGCCCCCTGGGTGAGGGTGGTAGTAGTGGTAGGCATCCTGCCCCCCTGTGTAAGGGTGGTAGTAGTGGTAGGCATCCTGCCCCCCTGGGTGAAGGTGGTAGTAGTGGTGGGCATCCTGCCCCCTGGCTAAGGGTGGTAGTAGTGGTAGGCATCCTGCCCCCCTGGGTGAGGGTGGTAGTAGTGGTAGGCATCCTGCCCCCCTGGGTGAGGGTGGTAGTAGTGGTGGGCATCCTGCCCCCCTGGGTGAGGGTGGTAGTAGTGGTAAGCATCCTGCCCCCTGGCTAAGGGTGGTAGTAGTGGTAGGCATCCTGCCCCCTGGGTAAGGGTGGTAGTAGTGGTAGGCATCCTGCCCCCCTGGGTGAGGGTGGTAGTAGTGGTAGGCATCCTGCCCCCCTGGGTAAGGGTGGTAGTAGTGGTAGGCATCCTGCCCCCCTGGGTGATGGTGGTAGTAGTGGCAGGCATCCTGCCCCCTGTGTAAGGGTGGTAGTAGTGGTAGGCATCCTGCCCCCCTGTGTAAGGGTGGTAGTAGTGGTAGGCATCCTGCCCCCCCTGGGTGAGGGTGGTAGTAGTGGTGGGCATCCTGCCCCCCTGGGTAAGGGTGGTAGTAGTGGTAGGCATCCTGCCCCCCTGGGTGATGGTGGTAGTAGTGGTAGGCATCCTGCCCCCCTGTGTAAGGGTGGTAGTAGTGGTAGGCATCCTGCCCCCCTGGGTGAGGGTGGTAGTAGTGGTAGGCATCCTGCCCCCCTGTGTAATGGTGGTAGTAGTGGTAGGCATCCTGCCCCCCTGGGTGAGGGTGGTAGTAGTGGTAGGCATCCTGCCCCCCTGGGTGAGGGTGGTAGTAGTGGTAGGCATCCTGCCCCCCCTGGGTGAGGGTGGTAGTAGTGGTAGGCATCCTGCCCCCCCTGGGTGATGGTGGTAGTTGCCCCCCTGGGTGAGGGTTGTAGTAGTGGTAGGCATCCTGCCCCCCTGGGTGAGGGTGGTAGTAGTGGTAGGCATCCTGCCCCCCTGGGTGATGGTGGTAGTAGTGGTAGGCATCCTGCCCCCCTGTGTAAGGGTGGTAGTAGTGGTAGGCATCCTGCCCCCCTGGGTGAGGGTGGTAGTAGTGGTGGGCATCCTGCCCCCTGGGTGAGGGTGGTAGTAGTGGTAAGCATCCTGCCCCCCTGGCTAAGGGTGGTAGTAGTGGTAGGCATCCTGCCCCCCTGGGTAAGGGTGGTAGTAGTGGTAGGCATCCTGCCCCCTGGGTGAGGGTGGTAGTAGTGGTAGGCATCCTGCCCCCTGGCTAAGGGTGGTGGTAGGCATCCAGCCCCCTGGGTGAGGGTGGTAGTAGTGGTGGGCATCCTGCCCCCTGGCTAAGGGTGGTAGTAGTGGTAGGCATCCTGCCCCTGGCTAAGGGTGGTAGTAGTGGTAGGCATCCTGCCCCCCTGGGTGAGGGTGGTAGTAGTGGTAGGCATCCTGCCCCCTGGGTGAGGGTGGTAGTAGTGGTAGGCATCCTGCCCCCCTGGGTGAGGGTGGTTGTGGTGGTGGGCATCATGCCACCCCTGGGTGAGGTGGTAGTGGTGGTAGGCATCATGCCACCCCTGGGTAGGGGTGGTGGTGCGCATTCAGGCCCCTGTGTGCATATGTGGCATTGGTGATGGGCATCCCGCCCCTATGGTGCTGCTGTTGCTGGTGTAAGTATATTCAGCATCCCCGTGTGTGTGTGTGATGTGTCGTGTACGTGTTGTATGTGTTTTGTGGTTGGTGTCTGGCTTACCTTCTGCGCCGTACGCGTCCGTGCCTGTTCCGGTAGTAAATGTAGAATATTGGTATGATCGGGACGAAGGGATTCATGGTTGGTTCGTGTCGTTCGTCCTTCTCGTTGCTTCGCGTCGTCCTCGTCGCTTCGCCTCGTCCTCGTCGCTTCGCCTCGTCCTCGTCGCTGGCGTGTTCGCCTCGTAGCCGTGGATCGTGTTGTGGCGCGAATCGGAGCTTATGTGCGCCTCTCCCGGATGCTTTGACGTGCCGTGCGTAGCGACGGGTTCGGCGCGTACGGAAAGCGCATCGTACTTGTCCGGCCGGACGGGGCTGCATTTTTCCTTCAGTGCGACTCGATTCGGCGTTTCCGGATTCGCCTCGGTCGGAGAACAGGACCTGGTTTGGGTGAGTACGGCTCGGCCGGATTTTTTGCTGTTGTGCGCATCGTACCTGCTCGTTCGGTGTACTGTACGGATCGGTCGGGAAACAGGCTTTCGCATGGCTTTTTTCCCGACCGAATGGTATTGGGTGCGCCTCCGACCGAGATCGGAATCGGCCCCTGTGTCTTTACCCAACAGTTTCAGAGGAAGTCCAGCCTTGCACCATGCTAGAAGGGTCCAGTGCAAGTTCTCATCACCACTCAGACTGCTGTTAAGTGCACAGGGCACAGACACTGGATCCATGCCAGTGATGTGGAGAAAGCAAGCGCCACTCCCTTTGACATATGATCAGTGGATAACAAGAGGAATACCTGATTTTGAATATGATCAGATCTCTCAGCAAGTGCCTTTTGGGGATGGTGATCTTTTTGAAACATGGTGAAGTGGTGTCATTGGAACAATAACTTGCTGCCATCATGTCTGACCCAGATTAACAGATTCTGTTTGAACGTCCTGACATTGTTCAGCCCTGATACAAAATGCGGCCAAGGGCCGAAAAGAACTATAGACTTTGATTAAAGAAACTATCTCTGGAGAGGTAGCAACCCATGCCGGTGGTCAAGACCGCCAACGTCCGGACCGGTACATAAGCTTGCCAGTGAGGCTTTGAAGCAAAAGACACTTGGGACTTAATGCTCTCTGATACAGTAGTGAGGGAATTTTGGGAGAATTGAGATTACATTGCTCTGTTTCTGGCTGATCGTTATGCTACTCTTTGTTACCTTGGCAATCAAACAACAAATACTACAGTAAGAGGAAGGAAGGTTAATAAACATACAGGTTGAATATAAAAGATCAGTATAGGGAATAGTGTTAGGTGTTCTTCTGAAATAGGTATTTGTATATAGATTAGGTTGAAATGGGTAGAGTTGTCAATCTGCCATTAAGGCCCTTTTGGGAAGGTGTTTTTTTACCTATTAGGAGGAATAGAAGAACTTGCCCCGAATGCCCCCGCTAAAAGCTGACAGTTTTGGATTAAAAGGAGAAAAATAGGGATACTTGTATGTTTTCTATTGTTAGTATTGGGATTTTTGGGTTTATTTTGGAGGCTTGAAACATATTACCCTGTTCATAGCCTAGTGCCCCCTACTCCTACCGCATCTGAACATTATCACTTCACCTTGTCACTCTCTTAAGGACTCACACTGCCAAATATATAAGCACAATACATTTGTTCAATATTTACATAAAACGCCCTTAATGTTAATTGAGCCACACAAAAGCTTCACCAAATAGCTGCAGAAATACACCAGGAAAAAGGAACATGGACTTGATCAGAATGGTTTTGGGGTATGTTTTCTACTTGGGAGCTGGAAAATATTGATGGTAATAGTGATAATAGGAGCCATCTTTCTTACTTGCTGTTGTTGCATTCAGTGTGCCCCTACGATATGTACAGCTTGTATAACCACCTGTAATAATATTAAACCTCCCCCAATTAATGTTCATGAATTGAATCGAGAAATGATGATGCACACTGAAATTTACGAATTTATGAACATTGATATACGAGATTAAATTATATACTTTTAAAAATGGATTCAGCATAGGCTGAAAAGGAAGGACTGTTAAAATGTAAAATCTGAGTCCCTTGTTTTTTGATTAAGCTATGCCTCATCCATTTTTCACCCCTACCCTGCTTTCAGCCTGGCTCTATCCTTGACACTGCATTTGTATAAACATGAGTAAAGAATCTAGATTGGGGCATTGTAGGCTGTGTATACATGCAGTGTCAGCGCAAAAGAACAGCTGGCGTCTGCTTGGGGTTTTTCAGATAATGGTAAAGCCTCAAGTAAAGTTTACCCCAATAGCATATCTTGTTGTGCAACTTCAGGATGCGACAATTGCACAAGGCACCAAGGCTGTCGGTTCTTACCGGTACCTCATTTGTGTGTTTTTCCCAAAGTTCTATTTACCTCTGGGCGTCCCTTGTTTGTGATCTTTTGCTATAAAAACCCATGTAACCATCGTTCAGTGTGCTCTCTCCTCGAGTATCTTTATGGTGCTTGTCGGACGAGGCCCCCATTCATGAATGCTAATAAATGACCTATGGTTTGTACTTCACTCCAGTGTCGATTCCTCCTTACTTGTTAAGAACCCGTGGACTAAGGGTGACCCCTGCACCAGTGGGTTTTAAATAATCCGCTTCCACATTGTCACCCAGCAAGATCTGTACATCGAGCAAATCGCTTGGTTGCAAGGTGTCAATGTCTTTAGTGTCTAGCCATTTCAAAAATTGTTCTAGGTCTTCCAATTCTGTGAATTCCCTGTGGGAGCCGTTGATGGTCAACAACATTGCGGTGGGCTCCAACAAACCATATTGTCCGTCTAAATCACAAAGGTGTTGGCGAAGAACCAGGAATTTCTTTCTTCAAAACATAGTGTCCTGTGAGAAATTAGCTGCAACATGGATTTTGGCATCTTTGAAAGAGAAGGAGGCATTGTGGTGTTTCGCCACCACGATAAGTTGCAATGCCTGCTGATGTCACAAGAAACAAGCAATAATGGGGCATGGGGTCGGATGATTCTGGCCAAATTGAGAACGGATAAGATGAGCCCTTTGGAATTCCAGCAGCAGAGTAAAGGTGATGCCGGAAAGAATGTCACCAGGAATCCCTCCATATCCTCTACTTTAAATCATTCAGGCAGCCCTATCAAGCAAACGTTGTTTCTGCGGCTCTAATCCTCCATGTCTGCTAACTGTAGCTTCATCTGCTATAGTAAGTGACCCAGATACGGACCTTTATCACAGACCTCCATGCACTTATCTAGGGCATTCACCTTCCATTCCATTGTATCGAGATGAATCTGGAAGGCACTGAGGTCCTCAAACATCGATTAGAGGTCACTAGCAGTTGATTTGGTGTCCTAACACACTGAATCTATTGTCTTTTTTTGGCAGTCAACTCCCTCATCAGGGTCTCCAAAGTAATTTTGGCCACTGCGTCCCGGCGAGTGGGTTTCCCTGCCACCACCTCCACAAATAAAAGCTGGCATGACATCTTGTCATTGGACATTCATGTGCTGCAGATGGCAAAAGCCTGATTCTGGCGAGAGACACTCGGGGTACTTAGACTGCTTGAGCCCCACCTTGGCCTAAAGCCCCACAGAAGGCATTCTATCAGCAGCAAGTCCCTGATCTGAGGTTAGTTGCTCAACCCTCGGTTGACACAGTGGACCGTTAGGATGAGGGTGAGACCTTTGACATCAATGCAGTGGTCTGCCATCCACACAATAGATCATGCCTCCCATCCACCTTGCTGACAATCTGCCGCTTCCAGGTGACCCAGTAGAACTGCCTTGTGTGCTGCCAATACTGACCCCGAGGATGACAATAGAAATGGGTCCTGACTCCCTCACATAGGCCACCACCTACCCTACATGTCACTCGGCCCAGTGATGAGAGGCATTGCCAGACAGAACAGTAATATAGGGTCCCACATTGACCTAGGGTCCAAAGAGATAAAAAAAAATGGCCTTGCCAGAGAGCGTCCCTTTCTTCTGGCCTCTCGCCCTCTTCAGTGCTGCCTTAAATTTTCATCCCCCTGTGAGGGCCACATGCAGGTGGCATCTGTTGGCCTAATCCCCGGGATCCATCGCCACGTAGGCTATTTCCCCCTAGCGGTCCTCTCAACCACACTGAAATGGAGGACAAGTGGAGACGCTGCAGCTTGACAGTGTGATCGCCCAGCACTGAAAGGCGGTGCCATTGTGGGGGCACTATAGGTTGTCAGAGCTGTGCGGCCTCCCTTATTTCCCGGCTGGGCCACGGTTGGTGTACGGCTCTTGGATCCGCTGCTGTTACAATAATGCAAATTTCTCCCCAGGGGCACTGCAGCAGACCCACATGTCAGGGACAGCAGCACACCTTTCATGGTGCCCACGGCCAGTGTAATCTGAAGTGCAGCACCGAGGTAGCATGGAGCTCTATCGGGAGCCGGCCATCTTCCTCATGGCCTAGCTGCTCCCCCCAGGCAATCACTCTTTGAATTTATTCTTTTGCTTCCTTTTTGGCAAGATAGGGGGTATTAAGAATCATTTTAAAATTTACTACTAAGAGTATAGTTAAAAAATAAAACTGGATTTAATATTACTTGAGGAGGGGAGGCAGTGCCGAATCTCATAGTCTATTCACTACAATGTAATATTTTATTATAGCCTTTGGAGAAAGTGGCACCTTTTGAACAAGTGAATCTTGGGCAAATCATGCTTTCAGTGTGCCTCTGCCCACTAATCTGACAATGTATGAACTGTAAACAAATGAGACAGTGAAGAGAGGGAGGGTTGCTCGAATGATTGGGCAGTGAAGAAATGGTAATACATGAAGACTGTGGATAGATGGGACCGTGAATAGATGTTGTCGCTGTGAAGAGATGAGAGAGTAAAGAGATACGGAGGTTGTTATAAATGTGACAGTGGTAAGATAAAGGGGCAGTGCAGAAATTATGGGGGTTTAGAGTGATGCTGGTACTGTGGAGGGAAAGGGCAGTGAAGGGATGTAAGGCTTGTAGAGATATGGGACAGGAAATAGTTGCAGAGAATATAGTGAGATCTGACAGTTGAGAGATATGGAGGCTGTGATCGATTTGGCGTTGGCATTTCTTTATGTTTTTATGTTTGACTTCAAACATTCAACCAAAATGTTTATAATTTCCATTATAAAATTACCAGAGGACCCCATGTCACACAAGACACAATGATCCAATACTGAACTTTCCTTTTACAAACACTTGTAATCTGGTAGTATAATCCAATTGAGATCATTCATGACCCTCCAAAGTTAGGTCCATGAGACCCTGTCGAAAGGTTTGTTGGCATTGAGCAGAATCATTGCCAAAGGATAGCCTCGCTCCGTTGCGACATCAAATAATGCAATGGCATGATTTATATGATTGGTAGTTCCTCTTCTAGGAACAAAACTATGTTGCCATGGTGAAACTACTTTGGCAATGACCCTGCAGAACTGGGAAGCCAAAATCTTTAAGTACACTTTCATATCACAATGTATTAATGAAATAGGTCAATATTACCACCTGGGATCAGTGGGAGATGTATTAGTTTCTGGAAATAACATGATATTCGTCCATGCCCATGAGTCTGTAGTTATATTATTTTTTCGAACTTCTGGAAACAACCTCAACAAGAAGGGCATAAGAATGGAGCTCATTTTTCTAAGAAATGCAAGCGGTATCCCTTCCTCGCCCATAGCCTTCTCCGCAGGTAGAACTG
The DNA here is from genome assembly GCA_963921515.1 of Calotriton arnoldi. Taxonomy (NCBI): domain Eukaryota; kingdom Metazoa; phylum Chordata; class Amphibia; order Caudata; family Salamandridae; genus Calotriton; species Calotriton arnoldi. Next base: position 159,278 of record CAWUFW010006881.1, read on the forward strand.
TAATAGCGTCTCCTGATTTATGACTGGTAAACAGCCCCAGACAAAGCAAACTGCTCGTGAATATGTGCTTCTGATGGATCCCTAGTAATAATTGCCTGGATATGTCTATATTCTAACCTTTCCTATAGCAAATATGCGTGCCCGGTTTTGTTGTGAATGATTTTATCTCTTCTGATTACATAGCTTAAAGTAGCTCTCAGAATACCTGCCTTAAAGGCATCCCAGACAACTTAGAAAATGTCTATCCCAATATTATGATACATAATGCATTGTTATCCACTACTACTTAAACTTCATATAGGAAGGCTTCAAAAGCAAAGATCTATCAAAAGTCCATATAGAGCGAGATCTCTGCAAATTCATATCCTTGCATTCTTACATTAAAGGAGTGTGATCAGGTATAACTGTGAGAATTTTTTTTGTTTGTGCATTCAATTATGCCTCCTTGTCAATTCAAACAAAACCAATTTGGGACTATTTTCTTTGAAGGTGGAAATTAAAGGTAAATCCAGGAAGACTAGCCTGTAAAGTAAGCCAACAATCTGCTGAAACCATATAAACCCATAAGTCCTAAAGCTGAAGTGCTAGTGTTTCTTATTCTCTGCCTGTTGATTGTGGCCTCCGGCCCTGACCTTTCCAGAGTACAATTAGAATCATCACAAATGATCAATGGAATTCCCAATTCTAATAAGACCTTATCTAGGAATTCAAATCTTGCTGTACCATCCTGATTTTGACCATAGAGTGAACATAAATTTAGCTGCCTTTGATCTTGTTTTAGTTGAACTACAACCCATGTACTTCTTGGATCAAGTAACTTTTTAAGTACAACAAACTCATCAGGACTACTCAATATTGCTACACTTGCTGCACTGTTCATGTCAATAGGCGATAACTCAATTTAGCAAGAATTGTTAGTTATTTAAAAGATATGTGTGTCTCATGTAGACAAATTAATTTGTTTTTTAAAACTCTTAATTCTTGTGCCATCATTTGTCTTTGCAACTTTGATTTAAAACATTCACTTTGCAGGTAGCTATTCTTGAATTAGCCATGCCTATCAAAACTTATTCCTATCTGATTTGCACTGCTACTTGCATACATTTCTTCACTTTGATTTGTTTTGCTTTTCTTATCTATCAAGCCCTTCACCATACCTATTGTTCCCTCTACCTCAATGACTCTTCCTAACATTCCTAAGATGACCCCCAAGCTGTGCCAAACTCCCTCCCCAGGTCCCCCTGAGTAGGGTACATCACTCTCATTACGGCCATCACTTGAAAGCCTAAAGCGCTCAACCCTTGACTCATTCTTCCTCAAGCCAGAACATCAAGCATACGCACTGTACATTGTAAACAATTCCTAGAAAATAATCCTATTTAATTAATTCCTTTTTAATGATTGATACTGAGTCTAGAAAATTGGCACTGAATTCAAAGTAAACATATATGTGCAAGTCTTTTACTATGTTAAACAAGCTGGATCTAACAGAAATGCCTGCATCTTTAAGTCCTAAAATTGCTTGATCAGCTGGCGAAGATGCAATCTCATTTCTTGAGTACTATGACAAAAATCTGGTCTCACAAAAAAAGAAAGTCCTTAACAGTTGGCCTAGCCCTTTCAAAAATTTTGGGGCATATTTACAAACAAATGATGAAGCACGGCGCTTCAAGCAATTTAGCAGCGCCGCACTGTGTCAATTAGAAAGGCAGGGATGCACCTTATTCACAAAAATATGGTTCACCCTTGTGTTTTCCCTTGCGCCGGCGCTAAAAAAGCTGGCTTGCGCCAACGCAGACACCCTTGTGCCATGGTGCAAGGCTGCCTGCATTGCAGGGATGATTATTTATGTGCAGGAAGGGGCACATAAACAATCATTAAAGGTGATTTGCTCCTTCTATGTGTGCTGCAGAATACAGCACACATAGAAAGAGCAAGAAACGGGGAGACAAAAAGTATTTTACCTCGTTGCCTCACTCTAACTCCTGCTTTTCAATGGCGCTATTTTTTGGCACTGCCTCAGATTTACAGATCCTTGTAAATCTTGGGCAGCATCAAAAAGCAATGGGTGTTGCGGTACAACCCCCACAGCAACACCCATTGCACGCATCGTTCATGCAAAGTGATGAGTGAAAAGAGGCCGTATTTACAAGGCCATGAAAAGCCACGCAGTGCCACCAGACCGTCCAAAAAAGTGATGCTCCGGGGGCGCTAGGGGCTTATAAATATGCCCTTTTGTGTGTTAACATGAAATTACCAAAAAATCAGTATTGCCTTGGTCTATGTTATGAATCAGTAGGATCAGATTTCATTAGATTGAGAGAATGGAAACAATGTGTGTGTTGAATCTGACTATTCCAATCTTCTAGAGGTACAAAACAAACTCAGGAATATGAACATTGTGCAACTTCAGCAATACTGATTATTGACAATTCTTGAAATCATCAACTTACCGTTAGATATCAACAAACTGAGGGGCATATTTACAAGAAACTGGCAAGGAGGGCATTGTGTTACCTCAAAACTGGTAACGCTGCGCTCCGACCGTTTCAAAACGCAGGGATGCGCCGTATATACAAGAATGCAGGGCACCCCTGCGTTACCCCTATTGCTGGTGCAAAAAAGGCTGCCTAGCACCAGGGGAGGCACCCTAGCGCCAATTTTCTAGGGTGCCTGCGCTGCAGATGCAATTGTTTATGTGCAGGAAGGGACACCTTCCTGCACATAAACACTCTTTACAGGCGATTTGCTATATCTATGTGTGCTGCAACATTTCTCCTCGTATCGCCTGCTTAAGACCAGGTATTACTTGGCGATATTTTTGGCGCTGCCCCATACCTTATAAATATGGGGCAGCATCAAAAATCAATGGGTGCTGTGGCGGAACGCCCACTGCAACACCCACTGCATGCCTCTTTAATGCTAAGTGCTGCGTGAAAAGGAGCATTTTTTACAAGGTCGTGTTAAGCCACGCTAAGTGGGCAGAGGAGTTAATACCACCAGAATGTCGGAAAAAGTGACATTTTGGTGGCGGTAACTCCTTGTTAATATGCCCCTGAGCTTCATATCCATCATTCTATTTTTGCGCATCTTTTGAGTCAGATTCTACCACCACAGTTCACTCTTGTCCCTCTTTCATTCTCCCTACAATGTCTGTACATATCTTGGACAATTTATGAACAGCACCTTGCACTATCTCAGCGAGTCTCTTAAAACTCTGCCAAAATCAATTGATAAACGGAACCGAGGATGGGTTCACACCCCTCTTTTAAGTCAGGCTGCAAGGGCTGAGGGACTTTTTCTTCTACATTTTGCTTAGTAACTGTCTGTAAAATCCCATCATAACGATGTTGAATCATGTTCATCAAATTCTCTGGCTAGCACCTTATCCTGCCTTCTAATAGTTAATTCAGAGCCATAGTCCTCTTTTTTTAAATAAGATCAGAATATGAGCCAGAATATACAGAATCAGAGCTACCATTTGTTCCAAATAGATCATTAGAGACATCAGAAAACAAGTAGAATTTTTCTGGAACATCATACATTCTGTGGTCTCTTCTGCTGGACTTTATATGTGCAAATATGTTGGTTCTGCATGCAGTCTAAAAGAGGAATCATTTTAAAGTGGACAGAGTAGGCAGTTAACAATATTACATATATTTTCCAATGGGATAAAGCTCTGGAGGTCAATGAAGTAATTTGGATGGGGGTCTATATTGCAATCAGAATAATTTATTTTAAGTACAAAGTAATTGGAAGATTGAGCCAGTTTAGAAGAGGAATCAACTTCACTGTCATTCCCAATCACTGCATTCATTCCAGTGCACTTTTCTGATGTAGCAGCTGCAGCTCCAATATTTTTGAGAGCTGCTATGGAAGCATGTTCCTCCGGTACTGCATCCAGACATTGCAACTATTTCATTCTACAATTCTCATCCACAATTTTACCATAGTAATTTATCAGAATCTGCAAGTTAACACCACCAGAGTGTTTACAGGGCTCTGTAAATGCAGCAAAAAATCACCCTTCTTACCGGGATTTTCTATATTTGCTTGATTTGAGAGTGCTCTGTCATCTGAACTCTTGCTAATCTCAGCCACAGAAATTCCAGTGTCCTGCAGCAATCGCTCACTATCTTGGGGTGTGTGTAAAGCCTGCTGCATAGTCTCAGGGGTGCACCACCATGGGAAACGGCCTTTACAATGTGGCTTCAAGCATGCATTCCATTTCACCGCAAGCTACACAATGCTTGCCTTAACCACGCATATGCCTGAACCACCATCCACTTTCTCCACTCAACTGCTGCAGCATGGTTTGCCCGAGGAGCCCCCGTCTCTTCCCTCAGGTCACAACCCCCTCTGCATCACCATCTGCAAGCCTCTCCAATGAGTATGTCCATGATTCTTTCTTGATTCTTCCTCTGGCCCAAAGTGACTCCCGGCCAGATGATCCACTCTATTCTTGCGGGAGAGTCACAATACCACTGCCAGCATTGCAGGATTGTCTGAGACCTTTTGTAGGCATCACAACCCCAGCCAGCTGCATGCAGAGCATCCCGAGAGGCGTTACAAGAGGCAGCAAGGCGTGAAGGATGTGGTGCCCTCAGCAAATCGTGCACTGACTGTGACACAAAGTATGAAAGTACAAAGGTCCAGTCCATGTTACGAGGGTCACAAAAGCTAAGTCTGGTGTTTTTTCTGACTTGTACTCCCCCTTTTCTAAGCGTACAGGTATATACAGTTCCAAAGTATGGTCAAGTAGCAGGTGAGCGCCAAATCTTTACATGTGGACAATATCAAACTGTAGCATGCTTCAACCCTGACAAGCTTCTTCAACATAATTTTCTAGTGTTTGTTGTACATTACTGACATTTACCTATGATCACATCTTATACAGGTAGTAGCATATGACACCATACCAATCTCCACCAAATTAGGAATGGTGTGAAATTAAAAACAGAAGTCATAACAAGCATAAGAATCCTGCCCAGTTCTACCTGTTGTAGTAGTTATCAACAACCCTTGAAGTGCTCTGCTCCTAGCAGCAGGGGGGGGAAGACAAAAGAGGTTGTAGGTCTTATGGTACTGTGGAAAACTAGCTGCAATGGTTGTTAGATCAGCTGAAGCCATTTTGTTTTTTTCAGCCATTTTAGTTAGCCATGTGCTCGCCATGTGCTTTCTCCCTCTTCACTGTTGCCTGCTCTTGTATTTCACTTGAGTCAGGAACTATAATTAACTCCTTCAGTACTGAGCCAGAGCACTGCACATGCTCAGAAAGGTCTAGCTGCTTATATGCACCTGCTCTTAGAGTAACTGTCAGGCTATTTTAACTAATATCAGCAATATTGTAAGCCCTCCCACTCTGTTGACTAAGCAATTCTTATGTATCCTTATATGTAACTAGCAATTCATGTGCACACTTGTACCGCCTCTTTTTGAGTCTACATGCTAACTCAGCGGTAAACTGGGCATAAAAGACCCACAGTGTTTGTACTCCATAGACTGTCTCCTACAGTGGCCTGCGGGTACTGTATTGACACAGTCTCCCTTATGTGAGGTTAATAAAGTTGTTATTTTGATATTCCAGCTTCCGTGCCAATCTCTTCTTTGTTGGTTTAAGGACCAGGTGCATCAGTGAACCCCTAGAAAGGTTTTTTCTTCTACAAATTTGCGCCCGAACGTGGACCTCATCGGAGAAGCGCCTATCCAAGGGAGTGGTCTTGACGGAAGACAGGAATCTACTGAGGAGGTACCCTGCATGAGGAGACCCTTTGTCTTTGCAGAACAACGTATTTTCCGGTTTTCCCGATCTGACCCTCCAGGTGTTGGCCGCTCCCGACTGAGATCTTCTTTGGTGTGAGTATTTTGAAATGACTGTTAGGTCACTCAGAACTTGGCAGGTGGAGGTTGGAGACTTTGGTTTGGTAAGGTTGCTGTAGCAACACTTTTGTTTGGATTAGCTTGGCCAAGATTTTGGTTGGTTTGTTTGTTTGCTGCAGCAAATGAAGGCAGGTAATGAGGAGATTTTTCTCTAACTTTGAAAACTTGAACGGCACAAATTGTGTTAAGTGTCACTTGGAGTATAATATTATATATGCTATAATATTTTTGGCATGCCTGCTCCTAGCACACTTCGTAGAAAGTGTTGCTGTCTTGGAGGTACCAATATGGATTTAGGAAGTACTCAGCTGACTCCCCTAAGAGGGGATACCTAAATGGGTTTAGGTATATTAAAAAAATGGTATTTCTTCCATGATGACTAGTACACTATGGAACAAAAATATATATAGAAGGATCCTGATCTGCCAGCCCAACTGGTAATTTGGTGTATTATTGGAAAAGGCCTGAGGCGTGAGCCTGTCTTTTTAAACATGGCAGTCTTTTGGCTGTCTATTTGTCTTGGTGTAATCTCTGTACCTTTTTTTTTAGAGTCCTTTCGTTTGTAAATATGACTTACAATTGGTATTTACAAATGGTTTGCTTTGAGTACAGTCTGTGAGCAGTCTCTTGCTTTTGTCCTAAGTGTTAATTTGTGGGTTAATTGTTTTTTTTGAGTGTCCATGTGGTTGTGGATTGACACCGGTGGAGAAGCTTGAAAGTACTTGTTTCAGTAACTAGTGACTATGGGGCCGATTCCGATCTCGGCCGGTAGTGCTCCGAATCGGATTTGGATTCACCGGATCCGATTCGGAGCCCTGTTTCCCGACCGAATCGTACGCGGGTCCGGCCGAGCGAGTACGATGCAAGCACCCGTGAAATCGCCGACCGACTCGAACGCGGCTTCAACACGCTCCGACCGACTCGCATGGACACGACTCGCACCGCGCTATGGAGACGTGTCCCGGCCGGGTAAGTACGATGCGTGCCGCGAGCAGTCCGACCGACTCGCGCCATCCGGCTCGAAAAGCTGTCGGAGCCGGACTTTGGGGGTCCGCGTCGGACCCCCTGTGCGCGTAGGCGCGCGAGTCGCACACAGGGTGGACCCATGGGTCCCCCCTACCTGTGCGTGTACGGCGCGACCCGCTTCGACGCGTACCCGCTGTAGGGGCTGCCCTTGTTCGCCTCGCACCCATTGAGTCAATGGGAGCCCGCGTACGCGTTGTACGACCGGCTCCCATTGACTTCAATGGGAGTCCGACCGACTCGAGTCCGATAGCATGCGAATGCATCGTACTCGTCCGGTCGGACTGCTAGGGTCCGATTCGGTCGGAAATCTCTCCGGGTCCGGCTCGGTCGGAGAGATTTCCGGCCGGAATCGGAATCGGCCCCTATGTTTTTTGTGTGAGAATGGCTTGCCTTAGCAAGCAGTGTTGTGTGCTCTGAGTGTGTGGCCCCCCTTTTTGAAAATGTCTGGAATGAGCTCAATTTGTTTTTTTTTTGTCGTCATTCTGTTATGCAAATGTCATTGAAAGAATTACCTTTTAGAATTCAAGGAATGAATTATGTAACATATGCTAAATAGCTGCATGCTACCATTAGAAGTAAAACAGTAACAAAGTATAGATGTGTGAATATTGCCACAAGAGAAATTAGAATTAACACTCAATAGGAAAAAAATAGGCCTCATAGAAAGGAATAAAAAAACGAATTTGTGTGCTTTCAAACTAGGACTTAATACCAAATGTTACAGCATTATCCTTAAGGTATTAATATTAAAAGGCATTCACATCATCTGAGTAAATTGGATGCTGCTGAAATAAACGCGCCTTTTTTTCACATTACAAGACGATAGATTTGTGCCAGCTTGGAATGCCTGTGTTTTAAATAGACTGTACTGTGCTCAAATTTCCAGCACCAGAAAAAGAGCTTTTAAAAAACAGCTGTTCAAAGCTGTCTGTACCGAAGGAAGCTGTCTGTCAAAACAGACGGAGATCAAACTTTTCAGGACATTACAATACAGCAAAGGGTTTTTCTCCAGAAAAAGGCGTGGAAATTGAGGCTTGCTGGTCGTAAAAACACAGCTGAGTAAACAACACATGGCTATGCCGGCCACAAGCTACAGATCCAACACGTGCGTTAAAGACTACTGATTTTAAAAGTTACAAATACAGCTTCATTATTTTGGATAAAATAGAAAGGATCAAAAGCAGGGATTTTCTTTCTTGTTGCTTTTCTAAATAAGCATATCTGGGGGCGTGGCCAAGATGGCGACGTGAGCAGACGTGTTGCTCCGGAGCTCCCGCCGACGGCCCGCTAAAAGCACCGGCTCATAGCCGTTTAAAGCTGTTGCTGGCGCTAGCACCGGGGCTGTACTGGCGACGTGGCTTGCGAGAAGTGCACCGGATGAGCCCACAAGCCAGACACCCGCAAGATACGCGACAGGCGGCTGCAGGGATCTCCGGCCCGCGGGGCCGAGAAGCGAGGCTCCGAGATCATCGGCGGCGGAGCGGTCTGCCCGGCAGCCAGAGACAAGAGCACCGAGAGCCCTAGTCGGAGCGGCGGCAGAGGTGGAGGGTCTCGGACTGCACCAGCGGTGAGCGCGGACGGCGGCGCAGGAATACCGCAGCGGCTGTGACGCCGTGGTGGACGTGAGTGGGCCTGGGAGCTGCGCCGGCCATCTTGCGAGGGAGAGACCCACAGCGCTCATCCCCCTGCGGGATGCTACAGTGGACCCTTGGGTGCAGGGCCGGCGGGAGGTAGCCGGGGGCGTTGCCCGCGTCCCAGCGAGGCACAACAGCAGCAGAGTGACCGGGCTGCCGCCGACCGCTGGTGCGGAGACGTCGGTGCACGAAGGGCTGCAGGTAGGCCCGAACTGAGCGCGCCCCAGGGGTCCCGGCCTACGAGGCCCAAACGAACAGAAGTCTCCCGGCGGTGCATGGAGGGCGGACACAATACCCACTCCGCAGCCACGTGAGTGAGGGGACGGCTGCCACCCAACAGCGTCTGAGGGAGGGCCAGCGGTCCGGGCCTCGCTGTCCAGTGGGGGCGGCCCCGATCGACGAGCCCGTCAGGGGGAGAGAGAGACTAGGGGCCCTGAGGGAGACACAGAGGGGGCACCACCCACTGACAATAGAGGAGCAGGTCGGAGTGAAATGGTGGAGGCCAACGCCGAGTGGGGTGCCCTAAGGACCTAAGGGAAGGTTACCACGCCGGCGCCCACAACTGAAAGGCTCCCACTAAACGAGGTGCAGTAGCGCACACCATCGCCCAGAGTTGTGGCGCCAAAGAACTGTTCCAAGCAAGAATTACATGCCAGGCGCACCCACTCGGTGGTGAGGAACGATAAGAGAGCCTGCTATGGCCGCCATGAGAGTTCCCCGCAGGGACGGACTGGACGACATAGAGCCGGGGCACTGAGCTCCCTCAAGGGGCCTTGCTGGGGAAAGGGAGAGCTACTACAACGGGGACCCGCGCAGAGACCGCCCCTGACATAACCCTGCCCGGCTGGCCTCTAGGCCAAAAGACGCACCGGCGCCAGGAATCGGAGAAGCACCGGGCATCGCGGGACCTGCGACACATAGAGGAGGTAGTTGCGAGACTCCGGCGGAGACACTGGCAGAATCAAGGCGCTCGGTCACACGGGGAAAGAAGGAATTCACGTACTGCACTCGGCCGCGAGGCTTGGAGGGCAATATAGACGGAGATGGGGGTGAGTCCAGCTAATCCGGGGTAGCACCCGGCCCCGCCCTTGCCACGATATGTCCATGTCTCGGGGACGCAAAGACAGGACCCTGAAAGACATGTTTGCGAAAACCCCGGCTGGTCAACAGACAACAGACATGGCAATGGGCACTGACCACCCCGTGACCGAGCGAAACGAAGGGATGGAACCGATCACCAAAGCATTCCTGGAATCCATGTTTGTAGCACTAAGAGAGAATATCCACACGCTGAAGTGGGAATTCACCACGGAGATTAAAGATGTCCGTAGAGACATGGATGGGATCGGTGAGAGAGTTGCCGAACTTGAGGACAAAAGCGACGGGAGGGACACGGAGCTCGCGGCGTTGCAACAGGAGGTCCTCAGGCTTCACGATCAGCAAGTAGACCTACAGACACACCTGGAGGACCTGGAAAACCGCTCTCGGCGGCACAATATCCGGATCCGAGGGGTGAAGATGAGCGACGACACGAAAGACCTTTTTAAATACACGAAGGAACTCTTCAATCACATCTTGGGCAGACCCCCTGAGACAGACTTACGTCTGGACCGAGCGCACAGAGTAGGCCCTCCGTGGGCTCCGGCGGCTCCACCGTCTGACATCCTAGTCTGTGTCCAAGATTACCACACCAAGGAAGACATCCTAAAAAAAGCACGCCAGATGCACCCCTTGAAGTTCCGTGATCAAGCACCGGTCCTCTACCAAGACCTGTCCGCACTCACGTTGCAAAAGCGGAGAACATTTAAACCTATCACCACACATATTCGGCAACGCAACATCCCGTACAGCTGGGGCCACCCGTTTCGCCTCGTGTTCCGCATAGAAAACAAGCTGCAGCAGCTGCGCTCTCTGTTGGAGGCTTGTCAGCTGCTAGGGGTGGATCCACCCATGGAAGAGAGCGGCGCAGAGAGTTCTATGATGGATGCAGCTGATCCTAGACCCCGATGGCGCCTACAAGGACGAAGACGCCGTGTCAAGAAGCCTCCTCCTGAAGAGATAATGAAGGGGCAGCAGTCGGCCCTCGTGGCTGTCTCCACGGAGCTGTCTGAATCCCGGCCGGACTGAAAGTTGTAATCACGAAAGGCCAGTTAACAATGTTCACTTGAGTTCTGGGCCGTGGGCGGGAGGGGAGCCTTCTGATTCCCCACAGGACTACCCTCAACTGCCTTATTTCCATTCACCAAAAGATGATGGACAATATGTTGCTCTTTTTCTATTTCTAATTTTATTGTAATTTTGAGCAGGATTTTTTGGTAGGGGTTCTGGGGTTCCATGTCCACTTTCTTTTTAGAGATTGCGTAGATGTCCAGATACAAATGACTGCTTCTCGACTCTGTAGTACCCATAGAGGCACTGTACTTAAGTTACCGGTCCCTTGGTCACTATAAATGCCTGCCAACACGCTTAAAATACTTACCTTAAATGTACGAGGCCTGAATAACCCGGTGAAGCGCAAAGCGGTTCTATCATGTTTGGAAAACACTCAAGCAGATATATGTTTATTGCAAGAGACCCACCTCTTAACTAAGGATTGCCACCGCCTCAGGTCCCGGAAATTCCCAACCCAACTTTTTTCCTCAGGACCAACTAAATCAGCTGGGGTGGCTATCTTGGTGGCTCAACATTTCCAAGGGGCGGTCTTACATAAGGAGGCAGAAATAAGGGGTAGGCTACTGGCTTATAGATTCGCTGTAGGCACTTCCACACTCACAATTGGATCCCTATACGCCCCGAATGACGGCCAAGAACAATTCTTGCACGACGCCCTCACTGAAACAACGGCCACGACTGATCGACACATTCTCCTTGGGGGAGACCTGAATTTAGTTTTCGATAATATTATGGATAGGTCCTGCCAACGCACACATACAACAGGCGCACTCTCCACAGAAGGACTAACCCGGCTGCATGACCTAGGGCTCAGAGATCTGTGGCGTGGTTTTCACCCCCAACGCCGGGAGTATTCTTATTACTCCAATGCTCACAAAACTTACGCCAGACTTGATTACCTCTTAGCATCTGCACCCGTATATACGCTCACGACTGGGGTCGAAATAGGTGTAGCCTCCCTTTCAGATCATGCACCGGTCACTGTCATCCTCACCCTCCCACCCACTCAACAGCCCCTCAGAGTATGGCGTCTTAGAGACACTTTACTACACCACAGGGAGGTGGTTCAACATATACAACGCTCCATCACCGACTATCTTTCTCACAATGCTAACTCAGACACAACCCTTGCAACACAATGGGCAGCACTCAAGGCGGTCTTGCGGGGGGAGCTGATAGCCATTTCAGCAGCGGAGAATGTAGAACGCCGGCACAAGCGGGACGAACTCACGCAACAAACCAGAGAGCTGGAGCAGATGCACCAAAGGACGGGAGCCCCTCGGGTCTGGCGTCAACTGAAAAATGTGTGGCACCAGCTCGCGGCGCTTGACCAGGATAGGGCAGAGTATGCAGCACTACGGCTGCGGCATGCCTATTATATAGGCGGGGACAGATGCGGGCGCCTTCTTGCCCACAAACTTCGTGAGTCCCACCAGAAACAGGGGGTCCAGGAGATCAGACGGGAGGACGGCAGACGGGTGACAGAGGATAGCGATATCGCAGAGGCATTCTGCGATTTCTATACGAACCTCTACGCTTGCGCCCCATTAGAGAACTCGGACGGATCCGCCTTCCTTGACTCAGTCACCCTACCAGCCCTGACTAAAACCCAGGCGGATTACCTCGACAGAGACATCCAAATAGAAGAGGTCATCGCTGCCATTGCCCGCCTTAAACTGGGAAAGGCCCCAGGGCCGGACGGCTTTTCGGCTGTCTTCTATAAGACTTTTTGTGGCCTGATTGCCCCTCTCCTCACCCAGCTTTTTAACTCTTTCGCCGGTCCCGGGACGATCCCAAGAGATCTTTTAGAAGCCTCCATAGTGGTGATTCCCAAGCCTGGGAAAGATAAGACCAGTTGCGGAGCGTATCGTCCTATTTCCCTCCTGAATATTGATCTCAAATTGTACACGGGGATCCTGGCCGCCCGCCTATCGCCCCACATGCACAGCCTCATTGACCCGGATCAAGCGGGCTTCATCCCGGAAAGGCAAACCTCGGATAACACGAAACGGGCTCTACACCTCATAGAGAAAGCCGCGCGTACACAGGGAGAATATATGATGCTCGCTATCGACGCTGAAAAAGCGTTCGATAGAGTCCATTGGCCCTATCTGGAGCAGATTCTAGAGCGCGTGGGGATAGGGGAGAAATTTCGCACATACATCCTGAACTGCTACAAATTTCCGACAGCCTCTGTCCGAGTTAACGGACACACATCCTCCCGATTCCCTATCGAGAGAGGCACTAGACAAGGGTGCCCTCTGTCGCCTCTCCTTTTTGCCTTTTATATGGAGCCGCTAGCCCAGAGGGTGCGCCATAATCCGGAGATCACGGGGATCAGATTTGGCGGCTATACCCATACAATCAGTCTCTACGCCGATGACGTGTTGCTGTCACTAGCTAGCCCTGGTCGTGTGCTGCCAGCGTGCCTAGCAGACTTGGAAATCTTTGCACAGGTTGCAGGGTTTAAAGTCAATATGGACAAGTCGATAGCCTTAGATCTCTCCCTGACGCAACACACGCGTGCGCATCTGCAGAGCCTGTCGCCCATTCAATGGACGACAGACACGATCCCATATTTGGGAATCCAATTGGCTTCCTCTCTACCGACAGTAGTTGCTAACAACTATGCATGCCTACGACAGAAAATTCGTCGAGAACTTGGCCAGTGGAAACACTAACCCCTTTCGTGGCTAGGCAAAATCGCGGCGGTCAAAATGACCATTTTACCACAAATCCTCTATCTGTTCCGTACTATCCCTCTCCACCCCCCCACGGGCTGGATACAACAGACACAATCAGAACTGGCTCAGTTCATTTGGAATGGGCGGAAACCACGACTCAAGCGAATGTTGGCTATGCTCCCCCCGGATAGGGGTGGACTTGGGATCCCGGACCTTCGGCTGTACTTCCAGGCGGCCCAGTTGCGCCACCTGGTCGAATGGAGCCGCTGGGAATCGGAGAAGCACTGGCTGTTCCAAGACCAGGCAGTAGCGGCCCGACCCCTGCAGGACATCCCTTTTCTCCGTAAGCAACACAGACCCCTCAATCTCTATGCCTCATATATTACACGAGTCCCACTAGAGGTATGGGACCACACTAATACCAAACACGGTTTCACCACCTTTCCGTCCCCGCTCACGCCCTTGCTGGACAACCCCGACTTCGGCCCGGGCATGGACACGAACGCTTTTGCACAATGGAGATCCGCGGGCTGCCGCTCTCTGTATCATATGTATGATGCGGACGGAGTTATCCCATTCCATCAATTTAAATTGGGATTTGGGTTACCTGAAGCGGAAAGACTCCGCTACCTGCAGACACGACACTGGGCACTCCACGATCGGGTCCGCTCGACAGCCGATAGAAGCCTCTCCACTTACGAGCGGTGGCTTATAACTCGCACATCCGATAAGAAGCTAATATCTGACCTATACAAGATGCTTCAGGACAGTTATTCACATACTTACAACTCCGGTCAGACACGCTGGGAGAGGGAATTGGGCAGAACACTCAGCCATAAAGAATGGGACGGGATATACTACAGGGCTCGCCATTCCGCATATCACATGGGGCTGACTGAAACTCTTGCGAAAGTGGCAACCTACTGGTACTATACCCCTGAACGTCTTCACTCAATGGATCCCACGCGGGAGGCAACATGTTGGCGGGGCTGCGCACAGGTAGGGACTCTGGTACACCTCTTATGGGAATGCGAACACATCCAGCCCTACTGGAAACAAGTGATAGACGAAATAGATAAACACTTCAATACGGAGATTCCCCGGTTCCCAGCATATGTCCTATTGGGCCTTCCCAATCCTTTGACCTACCCACTACGATCCCGGAGAGGACGACAGATGGCAATCGCGCTAGGGGCGGCGACACAAAATATACTTGCACATTGGCATACCTCTCACACTCCAACCTTAGTAGGATGGCTACATCGCTTGTGGTATGTTCTCGGTATGGAGAAGCTGACATTAACAATAGCGGGGGAGGGGTCTAAATACGTTGAGCTATGGCAACCCTTTCTGTCCCTCTTGGCCTCTGAGTTTCGCGAGGTCACCTGCCCCCGATACCTCCGTCTTTTGCGCCTCTCAGACACACCACAGCCAGAGAGGTGATGGCGACCAGATATAATATTGGGGGGTTAGTTAGTGGACATGGAACACGGGTGGTGGGTGGTGAGGGAGGGCGGGGGTGGGGGGTTTACACTGTTCCCTTTTTTCTTCCCCTTTTCTCCCCCTTTTTTTCCTTTTTCCCTCTCCCTGATTCACCTTATTGCATGTAAGGTCTTCCCGTTCTAAAACGAGCCTCTACTTAGGCTTGCAGACGTGCGCTTGACTGTTTAAGCACCCGGCTACGTGATATTGACGATTTGATAGCCATACTCACATGTTTATAATGGTGCTTGTTTGAAATTTCAATAAAAAGATTTAAACCATAAATAAGCATATCTGTGGTTCTGATGGTAAATAATTACTGCCCTTTAAAAAGTGCAACAAAGTATTTTATGTTTCAGTACAGCTTATGTGCTTAGTGTTATAAATACATGCATTTAAAGGCAAAAGGAAAGGAATGAGGCTTGCTTTTCATATGTGGAAACATCAAAAGGGTTAGTGATCATTATTCAAAAAAATTGATTATATGAAGAAAAAAAATTATTAAACATATTTGCACTAAAATCGTTTTTGCATTTTTCAATGTCTAATAATCCTACTGTGACAAATATATAAGCTCCTAGCATCAAAGTTGAATTTGAGCAGCACTTTACCACAATGTGGGGAGTGAAATGTGAAATTTCACTTTACCCAGGCATATAAAAACTTATTTTATAAGGGTGTACCTTATACATTTCTGTCCCCCACCTCTGGGATATCTAGGGAGACCCTGGGGGTCCCTAATATGCTAAAACATTGTAGGGTATTCATTTTTAAGTGCCCCTACCACCACAGTCGATTTTGGGCACAATTTACTTTTTAAAAGCAGTCCTGGCCCCCAGGGCTGTTTTCAAACTGATCTCAGGTTTCAGCAGTGCACACATGCGACTGCAGAACAGGTAGCTGGCCTCTAAACTGCTAGAAAGCACATCACACACTGCATACGAATAAAAATTACTTTAAAATAAGACAGCAACAAGTGCATCTTACCTTTAAAATTATTAGCTCACAGGCACGGAACAGGACTGCTTTTCAGCTGTGCTTCTCTAGAGTTCCTTTGAATTGGAAAGACCGCATGGAATAGCCTTACTGACAGGGGACAGCAGGTTTAAGGGTCAAGAGGCCAAGTTCTGTATTTAGAACTGACCAGCCTTACTGCATGTAAAAATTTCCACGCAGGGAGCCACTGTGACAGTATGTGATTTCTACATTACACTATGAAAGCTTGTAATGTTACAGAGTAGTTTAATAAACTGATTTTTTTTGTATTAATTAAATATCCTGATTCTAACATTGTAGGGTAAAACACTACAGGTAAATGTAAATTTTGCTCTAATGATGTCTGAGGCTATAATGTGCCTAGGGAAATTAGGGTGAAAATGAATTCTCAATTCTTGTTAATAATATTAGGGATATCGCCATTAGTAATTTAACCACATTTAAGAAATAGAAGAATTTACTTAGTTGTTTCACTAAAGTTATGGCCTTGATTAAGCCTTCCTGGAGCTAGGGCCAGATTAAAAGGCTCTGAAATTCAGTTTGCATTCATGCGCCCTCATGTTACACTAGTACAATTGCTAAAGGAATTGGTAGTTGGTTATTAATGTTTTCTAGCTAGCTCAAATGTGCTATTTACCTCCTACAAGTTTGTTTGTGCCCAGCTGCCAAAAATAGGGGTAGATAGTGTCGACAGAAGGTCACCTGTTTCAGGTTACCTGCTGTCGAATGAGGGGAAGAGATTAGGGAGATTAGCTTCTGGGCAAATTAAGGGTAACTACAATTAAGTAATACATTGTCATTTTTCTTGATTTATATGCTCTCTCTCTCTCTCTCTTTTTCTCACTCTCTCTTGAGCCTGTCTAAGTTGTCTAGGAACGGCCATGAGACGTTTAAATTGACTATTTAGTAATACTGTTTTAAAATTGTTAAGATTCATAAAAAGAATAAAAAAATACGCCATGTTACTGCCCATCCTGTCTGATGAATTTATGAAAGGATGAGTAGTCTAGATTGATGTTCCCTTATTTGACCTTTAAAGGGGAACTATATGTGGGTAGTTTTTGTTCTAAAATTCTCAGGTGATAACACCATTATTGTTTGTTATTTTTATGCTACATACAGTTTTGCAAAGCCATTATTAGTCTCTTATTAGTCTGTGTAATTGAGCTGACAGGATCCCTGTTAAATTAGCAGTTTTGGATTTTCCCGCCGCGCCTATAACATGAGAGCATGGTCCGAAGCGTAAAATGTAGGTGTTTTTATTTAAGAAAAATAATTTTAGAAGTGTCTGCAGTCCTGTACAAGTAGTGAAAGGTTATAACTTATGAAACACAAGCTTGTTAAGACAAGAAGCACAAAAGAATGCTTGTTCTAAAAATTCCCTTTTGTTGAGGTTCTTCAGATGAATAAAATAGGAATACACAAATGTAAGGATTTAGAGTATGTCCGTATTGTTTTTCTTTTTCCCTCAGAATTTAGTAAATAAACATAGACTTCCTTGGCTGCTTCACATAGTGTAACGTTTTACTCTTGTCAGTTCACCAAAAAGTTCCTTTTGTACTCGCTAATAGGTCCAGAGGTGTTTTTTTACTCTCAGATAGATGAAGTGGTTCTTGGGTGCCTTGCTAATGTATGGGGCGCCCCAAGCTAAAAAAGGAGAAGGTATTTGGAGATGGACTATCCTCTCTGTTGATAGATTATTTGTATGACTTGTCTAAAGATTTTTTGTTCTGTCCATCAATAGATATCTGCTGCCCTACAACCATTGCCAGAGGGGCCCGGACATCAGATTCAGCTTGGGGAGTTAGCGCCAGTCCAGCTTGAAGCCAAGGTGAAGGGAACCAGCACAGGCATTGCTGGCAACTAGGACCTCAGTGAAGGTAGAAGGCCGGAAGCACTGGGACGTGAAGTGTGTACCCCTGCTACTGTCTTGGACGAAAGACGGGGTCACAAATCAGGATGGAGAATTTTTGCGTGGATCCAGTTTTTGATGCCCAGCTGAGAGAGTCACAGACCGACAAGGACGGCAAGGAGGCGTTTGCTTGAGGTGACCCCCTTTGAAACAAGGGTTGCTTCACATATCCCAGCATCAGGCCTCTGAGTCCTGGTCCCCAAGTGAATGCAAGTCTGCACCTCTGTTTGTTGATCAGGAGGTGCCTGGGCATACTGGGTACAATCTTTGGCCCCGACAAAAGAGCAGTGCGCCAGCGGAGCAACACAGGAGTTAGGGAAGGACTTGAGTTCAGGGTACAGGTGCTGTGCCTTTGGTGCCTGTTAGATTAAAGTGAAGAATACTGGTGCACTGCCTGAGACACTGGACAGGATCGTTGAGGGCATTTGCCCCGGAGGGTGATTGCCCTATCCTGAAAGAAGAAACCTTTTCCCTTAAAACTGGGCCGTGATTGTTTTCTTGAGTTGCAAGTTGTGCAGCTCCACCGTTGGAAAAGAACTTGATAGGAGCCTGCCTGTGAGGCTCAGACGGACACAGGGAGAAGACTCCCCTCTGGCTGGTTGTACAGCGGCTTCTATTCTTTAAGTACTTTTTAGCAATGTACCCTTTGGTCGTCCCATTTTTGAGGAGGAGCAGCCCTTTGCGGCTCCTCATCCTAATTCCCATGGCCCCGTTTGGTCTTCCTGGTCCCCTGGAGCGAAAATTGTTTTTGTAATGATCCTTGTATTTGCTTTAATATTTGCATTAGGAATGTTTATTCTGCAAGAGAAACGTTTTTTTGAACAGTTGATAAATACTCCTCTTCCCTCCTCCTGAGCATATCAATTGGTACTCTAGCCCTCATAAAAAGAACACTGGAAAGGTCTATTAAAAAATGTTTTTTATTTAAGATATTATATTAGATATGTGCTGTTGGCTATTCTGAAGCTGAATTAGATGGTCACTGAAATACATAGGAGCCCTGAAACATAGAATTGGACTGGATGGTTTTGGGATTTACTTTTTGCTTGGGGTTGGAAAAATTGATAGTTCTGTTTATAATAATAGCCATTATTTTCTCCTGTTATCTGTGTGTTCATTATGACCCAATGCTCTGTTCCCCATGTATTTCTACTTGTATCTCACCAGTTAAACAATGTTAAAAATGTAACTGCCCACCTAGCAATGGATAGGATAAATGTGCAGGATAACTTCCATGCTTCTAGATCATAGCGGATGTCTTCAGCTAATGCTAAAACGGCCATCTGTGGAAAACTAGCTGCAATGGTTGTTAGCATCAGCTGAAGCCATTTTGTTTTTGGCAGCCATTTTAGTTAGCCATGTGCTCGCCATGTGCTTTCTCCTCTTCACTGTTGCCTGCTCTTGTATTTCACTTGAGTCAGAAACTATAATTAACTCCTTCAGTACTGAGCCAGAGCACTGCACATGCTCAGAAAGGTCTAGCTGCTAGAATGCACCTGCTCTTAGAGTAACTGTCAGGCTATTTTAACTAATATCAGCAATATTGTAAGCCCTCCCACTCTGTTGACTAAGCAATTCTTATGTATCCTTATATGTAACTAGCTATTCATGTGCACATTTGTACCGCCTCTTTTTGAGTCTACATGCTAACTCAGCGGTAAACTGGGCATAAAAGACCCAGAGTGTTTGTACTCCATAGACTGTCTCCTACAGTGGCCTGCGGGTACTGTATTGACACAGTCTCCCTTATGTGAGGTTAATAAAGTTGTTATTTTGATATTCCAGCTTCCTTGCCAATCTCTTCTTTGTTGGTTTAAGGACGAGGTGCATCAGTGAACCCCTAGAAAGGTTTTTTCTTCTACAGTACAATGGGATTAAGGCAAGTATCCCCCAAAGGTGGTGTGTCCTATCAGTTCTTATCGCCAAGTCCCCGGCAGTGGGACGTCAGGATGACCCTCAGCTTGTCAGGTGTAAAATAATCAATGCAGCGGGTATATTCGACTTGTTTTTGCACCTTCAACAGTTAGGAGTCGTATTCCAAGAAGCTAGTGACCATCTCTAACCACAAGACCGCAATGGGCCTTCAATGTATGCCTCTGTATTCCTCAGCGCGTAGCGCCGTACTTTCAGATGTGGCCCATTTCTACACCTCTGTCTGCAACCTACTGCGAGGGGGGGCATGCTGAGATTTCCAGTGGCTGGCAATGTCCCTGCGGGCTATCCCTAGTGCCAGGTCCATACATCTGTTCCCAACTTTTTTTCTCTGGTTTCCGGGCATGTAGCCCAAGAAGGCAAATTTCTATCATGTGGAGCTGGCAGCGACTTAATGTATGCTCCAGGTCCTCTGTGACTTGGCACCAGAAGACGCTTATTACTGGGCAGCTCCACACCATATGGAGGAAGCCCGCTTTGGTCAAGGGCACATCTGGGGCAGCTCAAATCAGTGGTGTGTAACATGACATTCAGTCTATGGAGTGTGATTTATGTACAGCGTAGGTAGATGAATTGGGTGTACTTGAACCTTGTGTTGCGTGTGAGAGTGTAAGTGCACTCCAGAGTCTGGCCCCACTCCTTTCCAGAGAATGATCTATGTAGGTAGTCCTCCCACTTGACCTTCAAAGCTGGGAGGCGCTCTACTCTCATGGCCAGTGTAGTTTAGTATAACCAGGAAACCAGGTGCCTGCTTCTGCCAAAGGTAAGTAAGGTCTGCAGGACATCGTGCACTGGGGCTTTGGTTCTAAAGGGCCCAGGAGATGTATTATGGCTCCAGTCAACACATAGGTTAAAAAGTGAGTGTCAGGTAAGTTATCTTCAGCCATAAGCTCCTCCAACAAGTGGAAAGAGCTCCCAGAGTAGCAGTCCCCTAATGTCGCCACTCCCACCTCCGTCCAAGACGTCCATCAGCAGGCAGTGAAGTAGCCCTCTCTGACAGTTAGCAGGCCCACCAACAGCGCTGTGGGGACATACAAAGTGGCAGTCCCCATGCAGCGGTGTGCCCCCCAACAGCAATGGGCAATAAGGAGCAATTGCAGTTTGCGAAGTGGGTTGAGCTTAACTCCCAATAACATAGCTAACAGCGCTCCCACCCTGTTTGGGGCTCCGAACTTCCCCACCTCTGCCAAGTTTAGTCATGCTAGCCAGCAGGCAGTCCACTGGAGCTGTGCAGCAAGGTAGTACAGTTCATAGTCTGGGATGTCTAGGCCGCCTGGTGTTCTGGGTCTCTGAATTCCTCGCAGTGACACCTTGGTGTGGTGTCCATCCCAGATCAACTCTGTAAGCAAGGTATTCAGAGAGCAAACCCATGCTCCCGGTATCCAAAGTGGGAGGGTTACAAAATAGCAAAGGACTCTGGGCAAGATCACCATTTTGATCAGAGCTATTCGGACCATGACAGGAAACTGCAACGACTGCCAAAAGGCAACGCTTTCCTTGATGTCCCTCATTACATCTCCAAGATTGTCCTCTTGGATATCAGCAACATTTTGATATACTCTAATCCCTAAGTACTTGAGGACCCTGGGCCCCCATTGTAAACCAAGGGTTCTAATTGGCTCTGGAGGGCTTGTGCATTCTGGGAAGACCGGGAAGGCACAGGATTTCTGCCAATTCATACTGAGGCCAGAGATCCGTCCAAAGTTGGCAAGCAGCATGGCATTGCACCAGACTCCAGTTCAGGGATTTCTCAAGAAGATCAACATGTCATCCGTTTACAGTGAGCATATTTTTTCCCTGTCATGCAGTGGAATACCCGTCTCAGCCTCTAGTCCCAAAAGGCAAGTGAACAGTTCAACTGCCAGTGAAGAGCAGCATGGGGAGAGGGGACATCATTTCCTCATGCCCCGGCAGACTGCAAAGGGATCAGAGATGCCTTTACCCATGTGCACGTGCACGCTGTTATACAGCAATGTAACCCATTTGTTCCAAACCCCCTCTAGGGACATACTGGCCATGACCGTCCGCAGTTAATCCCACCAAAGGGTATCAAAGTCTTTTTGTATGGCAATGGAGAGGACCAAGTCTTCGGAGAACTGAGCCTTATTCATTTCATCCAGCACACAATAAAGGCACCAGATGTTGTGGGACATGTTGCACTTTGGGATCAAATCATTTTTGTCACCAGTGCAGAAAGGTGGAGTTGTAACCAGTTTGCCAGAATTTTGCTAAGAATTTTATAGTCTAAGTTCAGCATAGAGAGTGGGCGATATGCTATCACGTTTGTGGTGTCACTAAGTGGCTTAGGGATAGAAACAATCGTGTCTCTGGTCGTATCCAGGAGGTGTCCGCATTGGCATACATTTCAGCCAGTCTTGGGACCAGGTGTGTGGTATAGGTCTGGTAGAATTCGGCTGGAAGGCCATCTGTCCCGGGCATCTTACCTCGTGCCAGGCCTTTGATGGCCTCTCTGATTTCAGGCTCCGAAATGGTGGATTCTAGGCCCTATCACTCCTCCTCTGGCAGCTGCTGTAGCAGCACTTTGTCTAAGAAGGTGACCAGAATCTCACCCATGAAAGAATCACTGGCCTTGTACAATTCCCAATAGTGCCCCATGAAAACTTTATGGATACCGGTTTGAGAGTAGATCATTTCTCCCATTGGCCCGACGACTTGGGTAAAGGGGTTTCTCCTGCCTTCCAGGTGGGCCAGCCATGCCAATAATTTGCCTGTTCGCCTTCCCTCTGCGAGTGCGGCTGCTGTGTATTCCCGCAGGTGCATGGAGTGGAGTTTCCCCAGTGCCACAGTGTGCTTCTGCCACTCTTCCAGTAGGGATGACATGATCTTTGGGCGATCTGGGGCTTCAGTCTCCAAACATTGGATTTTGCCATGCAAAGTGGTCAATTCAGTGCAGAACGATTGCTGTACACCCACTGGTTGACTGAGGCAGAGCCCCCTTATCACGGCTTTGAAGGCATCCCATTCAATATTTGTATGGGAAGCAGTATGAGCATTTGTGGAAAAGTAGTCTGCAATCTGGTCTCCCCGGGGGTCCCTGAAGGTGGGCCAATATGGATAGCCGGGGAGAGCCTCCAGGTGGGGATGGTGATGAGCTTGCACGCCCCTCCCCCTTACTGCTATAATGTGAACATTGAAACTACATGTCCTGGCATGCACAGTGCTATCTATCGATCTATCGATCTATCTATCTATATTAGAAAGTGACACTATAGTTAGGAATTGTAATAATATATTACTTTACATTTTTTTTTTAAACTTATAAATTTGCTGAAAAAAACAAAGGTTAAAGGGAAGTTAAAGTTAGGTGAAATTGTCAGTTAAAACATAGGGCCTTATTACGACTTTTCGCGCTCCGTGGACTGCTGTACAAGTGGTGGTGGTCCGACGATGGAGAGCTTGGCGCTCCAACCAACGTATTATGAGTTGGGCGGATAGGCTTTGCGAAGACTGCAGCTGATCCGCTGAGACCGCCAGCAAACCATGCACCACCGGGTTTGCGGAAAGGCAGCTGCCATAGAGCGGAACAGGGGAGCTGCCCCGCCGTCCGTATTACGAGTTACCTTTTCCACGAGCTGACCGAGGCGGTCCGACCGCCTGCTTCAAGGTGGCAGTGACGAAGGATTTGGGGTGCATACTCATCCCGTTCTTGTTCTTCCAAGCACAGTCCGACGTGGATCTCTTTCTTCAGGTCCCCCCTTCACAGCAGGATCTTCACCCCAAGGACTACGACCCTGTTTGCGGTGATCTACAGGTGAGTCCTTTTTGTACCATATACCCATTGCCAGGCCTGCCCACATATGGGCCGGACTCCAGCAATGGGTATGTGGTATTTTTCCGCATGTATCATGCATATGTAAGCATCCTACACATATGCAGTCAGAATGCACACATAGGCATCAATACATTTGGGAAAAGTACTCACCACCGCCGCAAGATCTCCACATCCACACTGCCGGCACCGTAGTCAACTTGTAACATGGCGGTCTAAAGGCTGCCAGCACTGTGGGCTACTGGTGGACGCAGCTCTCAGTCAGTCGGAACGCCAAGCTCGTAATCAGGCCCATGCTGTTTTAACTGAACTCATGCTCAAAGTATATATAACTCGAGCTCCTGCCATGCACACTGTTATCATCAATTATGCCATTTCAGATTTTGCATTCATAATAACTTTGGTGCCATTTGACATATCTTCCCAAACTTTCCCCCAAAAAATGTCATCCACCTCAACTCTGTGGAAAGTTCATGGAAAGTTTTGGGATGATCAGCCAGACAGAGGCCAGAGGAAAAGGGGGTCCCAGAATACTTTTTTTACCCATTCAATTTCCATAAGAAAAATTGTACAATAATGCAGAAAAAACAGCTGAACACAATTACACCAAATTTGGCAGAAAGCTAGATCTTTACTCAGAAAGTGTGCTTTTTGTGATTTGGTTTTAAAACGGACATAAGTATAACTTGCACCGCTATAATGCACTGCTTAAAAAATCACAAATTACACCACTAATGACATTTAAAATCTATGGCTAGTTACAAATAATTTGTGAACTTCAGTGTTTTTTTGTTTTTTAACTTGTAGTGCTGTTTTAGTGAATTCCTAACTGTTTTTTCCATGTAAGTTAAAATCTTACTAACTTCCTCATATATATATATATATCAATCACCAATCCTTCCCACCAGGGGAGGACAAACGGGTCACACTCTTGTAGGTATTTTGCGATTTTTCTTTATTTTTGTTAGCTCATAGTCAGGGTGAAGGCAACTGACCAACGCGTTTCGGTCTTAGCATAAGACCTTGATCACGATCCTAGATAGCGTTTGACAAAAACCAGTAAAAATACTTTGAAATTACTGATGTTATTTCCTGTCTATTTTTTTGTCTACGCTCCTAAGCATTGTGGGAGATGTAGTCCACATGAGCCATTACTTAATTACAAATATCCTGTGCACGTGTACAAACAAAATTTTAAAACAGTGACAATGAAGTGTTAACATTAAACAATTATTTTCTCTACTGGGTCCATCAATCTGGATAATATTTGAAATATTTTGCAATATTTTTTCAAAATTCTCTATTTTATTCTCTTAGGGGCCCATTACGATACCCGGCGTAAATAAATCCGCCAGGCATGGAAGCGGCAAAAATCCGCCCGCACACACCGCCTGAACACCGACCACGCCATTATGATTACACAAACCGAAAACCGCCATCGGCGGAAAAATCACACAAAATACCGCCCGCCATCGTCCGAAGTCTGAGTCAAACCGCCCGCCACGGACGGAAACACGCACGACAACACAAAACCGCCCGCCCACACGGCCGACACACCGCACGTGAAATTACGATCGCACCGCCATGAGCGCGGAAAACCACAAATATACCGCCCCCAGCGCAAACAACGCCGATGAGAATCGACACGGCAGAAGCCATGGCGCCAACGTACCTGCACAGAAACCATCCGCACACAAAACCAATAGCACACAACATGGCCAACAAGTCCACACAGCAAGGCACGCACAAATACACAAGCACAGTACACATCCCGAAAACACCCCCCGGACAAACAAAAAATACAAAGGCCAGAACCCCAGACACAACACACCTGAAAACAACAGACCATGAGGACACACCCACATAGGTGAGTACAAAAGCAGCACTCCCACAGACTACAACCCCTTGCTACATTGCAAACCAGAGAGGAGAGGAGAGGACACAGTGACACAGCAAGGACAGCAGCACACCACAGAAACGCACACATCACTACCACCACCACCACCACCACCAAACACCACCACCACCACCACCACCACCACCACCACCACCACACCCCGGCACCACAAACCCCTGCACATTACACAACACACACCGCACCAGCACCACAAACACCATGGCACCACAAAGGATGCCCAAGTTCACGCCCATGGAGCTGACGGTCATGGTCGACGAGATCATCAAGGTGTACCCACAAATCTATGGGAACATGGTCCAGCACACACCACTAGCCACCAGAAACAGAATGTGGAACCGGATCGTAGACCAGGTCAATGCAGTCGGGACCCTGCCCAGAAACAGAGTCGAGATTAACAAACGTTGGAATGACGTAAAGAGCCTGGTCAAGAAGAAGGAGGGCAAAAACAGAGAGCTGGCTGCCGTCACTGGCGGAGGGAATCCCGCGCTCTTTAAGACCTTCAAAGCGTGGGAGGAGAAGGTGCGAGTCGTAATCCATCCGGAGATCCTCGCCGGATTAGCAGGGGGAGTGGAGGCTGGTAAGTACAAACTAATGTATACCAGCACACCGCTATGTACTCACATGCCCTACCACCATGCCACAGCCCCCAGGGACAAACACCCCCATGTCCAGCACACAATACACGACACACACATGCAACAGACACCACCACACACAGCCCAAACCGAACAACTGTAAGATGCGTGGGGACATGTGTACACTAAGCCAGCCACGTAACCACCAACAGGTCCCCAAATATGCCAGAAGCGCCACAACGAGCACCCACCACACCCATGTGTCCGCCACAGCTGCACTAACCGACAAGTAACAGGTAAGTGGCAGGAACACAAAGTGCAGTGGGTGGGACGGTGGACAGCCCAAGTACAACACACACCAGGCCCCAGTCCCACAGCACAGCAAGGAGGAGCATCCCCCACACCCCACAGCCACGTGTCAGCCACCGCAGTGCACAACAACAGCCGAAAGGCAGACATCACGGTCCACAGCAATCGGTGTCAGTGGGTGTACAGCCACCCCCACGACCCACAACACCCCCCCACCCCCACAGACCTGCAACATGGAGCACCCCCGCTTAGAGCCATGTGGCATCCAGTACAGTGCACGCACGAACAACTTGCAGGTGGGAAACTGGACAGGGCTGGATTACTGGAGGCATGAGGACCATAACACCACCAACACATGGGACATGTCACGTAGCAGACGAACACGCAGCACCGCCCACCGTCACGAACAAGTGAACAATGTGCACACGGACATGAACAACAGACTCACACCCCACATGACCCATCACAGACATAGCAACACCCAAGGAGCCACGTCTGCATGCACAAGCCACACTGATTATAGTCCCACACGGCAGCCACTGTGCAACTCATCACACACAACCGAAACACCATTGAAGTCCTGTCCATGTAGCCCCCACTGCCTGTCAACCCCACACCCCACAACTACGCCTATGTAAGACAAACAACACTAGACGCAACAGAGCGGAACAACATAAATGCACACGAACACCACTGAACCCATCAAACTCACAGACACACCATGCACATACAACATACCAACATGGGAGTGAGACGACATACAACTCACAGCCCCAGTCTCATGAAAGGCATGTCATCCGCACAGCTGCCACACATACAGCAGTCACGCTAAGACACATGCCCATGACCAACCATGTGCCAGAAGTCAATTAAGCGCACGACACACTGTGAGCAACAACACACAACATGGGCCACACCCCCCCGAGCACTGCAGTGATGCACATGGCACAGGGCAGCACGCACACCAAGGAGATGGGACAACTGCAATACGTTGGCTGGCACACAACTATCACTCACTCATAACGATGCGTCCAATGCCATGTCCAGTAATCACAACAGACAGCAAATATGCAGGGCATGTCAGGCATGCACACACCTCAGACCATGCACTGTCATGCTGCCACAACACATGTCACGTTCGGCACCCATGGCTCACAGCATGTACCCCAAAAGCATATCCCCTCCCAAATGCGAATCTGGGGCATGGCCCCCATGTTGCCATATGCGTTCCTAAGCGTTCCATTTGAACCCCAAAAGCATATCCCCTCCCAAATGCGAATCTGGGGCATGGCCCCCATGTTGCCATATGCGTTCCTAAGCGTTCCATTTGAACCCCAAAAGCATATCCCCTCCCAAATGCGAATCTGGGGCATGGCCCCCATGTTGCCATATGCGTTCCTAAGCGTTCCATTTGAACCCCAAAAGCATATCCCCTCCCAAATGCGAATCTGGGGCATGGCCCCCATGTTGCCATATGCGTTCCTAAGCGTTCCATTTGAACCCCAAAAGCATATCCCCTCCCAAATGCGAATCTGGGGCATGGCCCCCATGTTGCCATATGCGTTCCTAAGCGTTCCATTTGAACCCCAAAAGCATATCCCCTCCCAAATGCGAATCTGGGGCATGGCCCCCATGTCGCCATATGCGTTCCTAAGCGTTCCATATGAACTCCAAAAGCAAAGTACAAACCAGACCCAGGATGGGCCAGGAGCCCGCATACACCAGAGTCACAATGAGTAGGGGCACAGCAACACACCCATCGGCATGGCCAATCCGTCCCATGCCACATGTGCACAGCACACAGTCCCATTGCCTAGCACACACAACTACAGATGCCACAGCCACACACTCGCCTCCGGGAAACCCATGTACGAGATTGCACGAACTGCCAATGTCAGACGACTAATACATACTTCGCCAGGTGCAACACAATAACAAATCTCATTCTCTCCACAGGTGACGAACTGCCGGATGCTGGGGATGGAGACAGCAGCCAGCACAGCCAGCCCACAAGCCCCCAACGAGGACACACGGATCTGGAGGATCTGTCCTCCTCTTCGGACACGGACCACCAAGCTGGCCCATCTGGCGTGGCAGGGCCCAGCCGCTCCCAGGACCCCTCCTACCCACCAACCCATCATCCAGGGATGCTGAACAGTCCCAGTCCCCTGCTGCCACTGTCGTTGCGGCCACACCCACGGTCATTGCGGCCACTACCACTGCCGCAACCGCCACCATCGCCGCACCGACCACCACCGCCTCCACCACCACCACGTCTTCGCTGGCACCAGCCCCAGCGCAGGTGGTGGCCCGGCCGACTGGATCCACCCTGGGAGCCACAGCGAGGACCGTGGTGTGCAATGTGGCTAGTGGGCAGGGCCGGTGGCAGCAGGACTGGTAGGAGGAGCAGGGTCAGGGAAACGCCAGCCTCCCCTGGGAGCCATGCCCTGCCTCAAATGGCCAGAGTCCTTGGGGCCTATGAAGAGGCCCAAGGACAATGGGCCAGGTCTGCTACTGACACGCGGGAGGTGCTGGGGGTGCTGAGGTCCATGGACGCCCATATGGGCCAATTCGTGTCCCGTATGGACCAACTCGTGGACCTCATGGTCCAGCTGGTGGTGGCGGTGGGGTCACAGGCAAGGCCAGCAACACCACCTCCGCCACCACCTGCTAGGGCGCAGGGTCGGGCAGCAGTGTCCACTTCCCCTGCGTCCACAGCCAGTGAGCACACCTCACCCACCACCAGCAGGTCGCCACCACACCCCCCCCCTCCCAAACGTGGAAGGGGCCGTCCGAAGAGGAAACAGATCTTCCGGGAGGACTTCGCACGCTCCAGTCGCAAGTGAGGCAGCCAGCCAGCCTTCCGCCAGCCTTCCTTGACCAGCCACTGCATTGACTTGCTCTACGATCCCACTCCACACAGCCAGCTGGATGGCATGTGTGTGTTGGACTATGGACATAGAACCAGTGGGTACACCCTGATCATCACGCAGCCATGACCGACAGCTCATTGTCACTGCACGCACCACTTTTGTCATCACCTTACACACAATCACATGTCACAGTTTGTAATAAATGCACCTTTTTCACTAACTGCTGTTTGTGCCCTGTGTTTTATTTGTACGGAATACAACGGCCACCTTGGGCGGAAAGGCACCTGATGCGTGGCATGGCAATGGAATCCGGAGGGCCTGTAGGGACCTAGGGGTGGGAGACAGAGCAGGAGCACATTCAATGAGTGTGTCACACACCCATCACACAGTACATGTCAACAACTACAAGCAATGTACACACATCGCACAGAGCAATAGGGCACAATGCCACAGTCACCAACAGTGGCATACTACCCTGGCCATGGAGCGTTGACACACTGCACGCAGTGAACATACGGCCACCGTGACACAGCACACACACACCTGCACAGATACAGACACATCATCCGTCGTACATGGACACTCACCGTCAAGTGAAGTAGCGGGCGATGAGCTGCTGGCGCACATTCCCAGCTTCCTCCTCTCCGCTGTCCACCTCACTCGAGCTGTCCTGGTCTGCGGGCTGGGGCCCTGGTTGATCTCCGTCATCCACAATGAGGGGGATCTGCTTCCGAATGGCCAGATTGTGCAGCATGCAGCACGCCACCACTATCTGGCACACCTTCTGTGGGGAGTACGCCAGTGCACCCTCGGTGCGGTCCAGGCACCTGAACCTGGACTTGAGGAGGCCAAAGGTACGCTCGACCACACGTCTGGTCCTCCCATGTGCCTCATTGTATCGATCGTCTGCTGGGGTGCGAGGATTCCTCAATGGACTGAGCAGCCATGCCCCATTCGGATACGCAGAGTCACCTGGGTGTGAGGGACACAGAGAACCGTTGCTATTCCAACTGGACAGGGGACAGCATCGCACAACCAGCACGCTACACCACTCCACATACTCACCGACAATACAGCCACGATCCTGTTGCAGATTGGCCATCAGTCGTGGCAAGATGCTGTTGCGCATTATGTGTGCGCCATGTGCCGAGCCTGGAAACTTGGCACACACGTGGGTGATCCCCATGTCCGCAAGGCACACCACTTGCACATTCAGGGAGTGCGTGTGCTTCCTGTTGCGGTACAGGTGCTCAGTGGCCTGTGGTGGAACAAGGCCAACATGTGTGCAGTCAATGGCTCCCACGACGTGTGGGATTCTGCCAAGGGCATAGAATGCACCCTTCACTGCCGCCAATTCACGAGCCCTGGGGAATCTGATGTACCTGTTTCGGCACAGCATCATGGCTGCCGGTACATCCCTCAGCACCTTGCTGAACATGGGCTGGGACATCCCTCCTCCACTGCCCACTGTGTGCTGGAATGACCCAGTGGCGAAGAAATGCATGGCGGCCATCACCTTAGCCGTGGGGGTGACAGCAGTCGGATACACCCTGCGGGGACGGAGATGGGGCTCTAACATGGCACACAGTCGATGCAGAGTTGGCCTGTCCAGCCGAAACTTCCTGATTACCTCTGTATCGTCCATGTCCGCCAGCAATTGGTATGGGCGGTCAATGTTCGGTCTCCGCCTGGGTTAAATGGCAGAGGACACATGTCAAAGCAACACGGCACATAGCAATTTCGCATACACATCACTGACATGACTGAGCAAGCACATGAGCCACAGCCCAGCTGTCAAGCTGGGACGGCACGGCCACAATACACTTACACAGGTCTCCCAACAATGGCAATGGCAAGTGAGACATACCACTGCCATGTGCATGCACATGGGGATCTAGGCCCCAATGACTTGCGGGGCGTGCTGATGGGGACTGACTGCATATTCGCCAAGCGGCAACGCCACGGCAACATGAGTGTCTGCTGAGCATGGAACTGCTTCCGAGGCTGGATGAGTATGGCACACGACGACGACGATGTGGGCACGGGCTGAGCGGCCAATACAAGTGGGACCTGTGGCACGAGGGGATATGAGACAGTAGTAGGTGTCAGCACTGCACCCTATGTACAGCACTGTACGGATCACAGCTCCCGAAACATTGACTGGTGTCCACATTGACAGCCCCATGCCAAGACGGCTGTGTGCTTGCAGTCACACGTCACAGGTGAGAGGTTACATTGCACGTGCCAGGTGGCAGACGTACATAGTGGGAGCTGGCATGTGTGTGCATGTGTCTCCTGTTCAGGATCCACCAGATGGGCGCTGACTCTGTACTGACCATTGGACACAGCATGTTCCGTGGAAGGCTTGTGTGTGTGGGATGGTGGCACTGGATGTGCCTCCGTTGGGTGGGGGGCCATGCACAGGGCGGGTACGTCGATGATTGCGCATTGTTGGTCACGGTGGGTGCACCAACTAAGATGTGTTGCCCTGTGTTCAATTCCTATGTCCGCATGATGATGGACTGTGGATGTGAGCAGACTACACATTGGTCGATGTGCTGTCTATATGCATGTGCCTTCACACCAGGCACAGCTGCCCCTGCACATGTGACCCCTGCTGGACTCGCTGCTGGGTCTGTGGAGCTGATGCACCTTCTGCGCGTGGGGCGGACAGCTCTCCTCACTTCCCTCATTGCGCATGTCATGTCTTTGCCGCAGGTGACATGGATCATGGAGGGCCCACATGTACGCGTGGGTAGGCTACACATGATTGTTCACTGGTCGCCACCCCCAGTCAGTGTTTCGAATGGGAAGGTTGTCGTGCTGGTGGTATGTTCGATGTGGCGGATGGGCGGGCCTAGGTGCGGGCTTACATTCCGGACATGGGGGTAGTTGGATTGGCGACTAGTTGCAGTACACACGGGACACGTCTCTTCCTTTCCACATCTGGGTCATCCCTTGTACTAACTGACAGTGATACAGTCATCTTCGCCCCAGCCCTCATGTCCTCCCCTCGCCCCCCAATATGCATGCTCACCTGCGAGGCTAGCGCTTGCACAGGCAGCCCCAAGCTCGCACCAGAGAGGGCAAGGAGTGTATGTGTGGGTCCAGTTGCACGAGTGGGCTGTCTCAGGGTATGATGTGTGGCGGGACGCCCGTCCACCTGCGTGGTGCCCCAAATGGAGACCCGGCCTGCATGGACTATGCATCACAGTCTTCGCCTTCCGGATCCGCCACCTGCGACACCCAGTGGCTGTGGCTGCCCTTGCGGCCAGGCCGCGTCCGTCTGTGGCTGTTGGCCCACACATTCACTCTTTGGCCTCTCTGGGGAGGGCTCGGGGTGGTGGCGCACGCGCTTGCACTTAGTCGCAATGGCATGTGTCGTGGTTGGTATGATGGGCAATGGATAGGATGGTGCGAGCCACCTCCCGTGACGTCAGTGCTGCTCGTGCTGTGGTGCGTCCCCCCTACACTTCCATCTGACTTGTGCCATGCTAGACGTTGAGGTTCTATTGCCTGCGTGATATGACCAGGAGGAGCGCGAGGAGACCTCACACACACCATGCTCCACTGCCATCCCGTGCCCTGTATCGCCTGTGCGGATTGACTATGTTGGGGTTACACCTGGTCGACTGGTGCTGTGTGTGCCTTGTCAAGGGGCATGGCGGGCGCACAACAGGATCCAGCTTGTCCACAGAGGGTGGGCTGAGGTGCGCCTGGTACCGCTTGTACGTGTGCCCGGCTGCTGTGCACACACGTGTTCACTCCCCCCGACAGGTGTCCTCTCACAATGCCCAGGGAAGCGGTGGTGTACTGTTCATGACCCCTCCCAACACGGCGTGCTCCAACTTGGCATGTGCGCATCTACCCGTCGCACCCACCCACCTGAGCACTGCGTCCATACGACTTCACACGACACATGTGTGTCTTCCACAGTAGTGCTACTCATTTGCGTTGACATCCAATACCAGTGGACTACATGGTCATGTCACGACTGCCGTGTACTTCACATACTCTCATCCTCTCTCATTCGTACTTGTGAAATGAGTCAGCGGAGACAGTTTTGGTTTCAAACATTATATTGAGTCTTCTGTCCTCTGTGATGCAGTATAGTGGACACTACTGGCAGCGGAATACATGTTGAGGATATACTGAGCATGATTACAAATGGGATAGGGTGTGGGGTAACATCTGCTTGGCCAAGGCTGTGCTAATGTACATTTACGTATAGCTGCGGAGCTGCGGACTTTGACACAGACGGTATACATGTAGCCTACCAGACCGCTCGGCATCATGGGCACAGTCCATCTCAGTTCCATGTGACAGGTTTGCTGCGGTTGTTCCTCATGCACGCGTGCATGTGAGATGACATCAGGGCATGTGCTTGCGTGCATGCAGCGGCGTGCCACTTGTTGTTGCACTGTGGTGGTTACTGGACATGTCACAGTCACTGGGGTCGTGTTGTTGTTGTATGCACTTGTCGTCCATGCAAAGGTCCTGGTATGGGATTCCCGGGGCGGGGGTGGGAGGGGTGCAGCACCCACAGACTCCAGGCGACCTATTCATGTCCACTGAGCGGTGTGTGTGTCCATGTGCGCTGGATCCATGTCGTGTCCTGGTTGTTCGTGCAGTTCCGTCCATGTGGGTGCGATACACAGAGCCCATGCCACTGCCTCCCACGATGCATGCGGTGTTCCTGGATGTGATGGGGAACAGTGTGCATGTCCCGGTCATATCCGATGTCATGGCGATGTCGTTGATGGTGTGGTTACAGTTGCCGGTCGTTTGGTATGGCTGTTGTGGTGGTGACTGGCCAGATCCGTGCGGAAGCTGAGCATGGGTGCGGGGTTGGACTTCATAGGTCACTCGGGGAACCTGCGTTGTGGTCCGACGTATTTACAGGTTGTCAGGTATGCGATGCCGCCCAGCAGGGCTTCCATGTCATTGGTGGTGTACATGTTTGCCAGCCAATGAAGCGGATGGTGGCTGTCAAGGTGTTGTTCGTAGGTTGTCCCTTGGAGGACCATGATGGGGCATGCTGGGTGACATTCGATGTAGCTGTTCTCGATGATCCGTCGTGTGGAGGCACAGTGGTTCCATTTCAGTGCGGGTGCGATGTTGGCCACATACGCCATGCCCCCATAGGCAGAGCAGGCCCTGTCGTGTGCGTCCAGAGGGAGGAGTAGTGGTAGCAGGTCCGCCTTCAGACATGCCGGGTTGGAGAGGCATATCTCGACGGGATGCTGGTAGGGACACCTCCGACAGTAGAAGACGGGCATGACGCAGCTGAACAATGTGATGCGGTAAGTCAGTCGGTAACTTACGTTCAGCAGGGACAGGAGATCGCATCCCAATGTGTGTATCGTGTTGGTTTTGTACAGCTTGAGCTGTTCGGCGTAGTTGGGTAGGTGTGTTGCGGTTGCCATTTCGCAGCGGTTCGTTGAGGTGGCGTGCTCCGGCTGTGTGTGCAGTCTGCAATGTGCACGCTCCGGGGTTGCTGTGAGCTCTGTGTAGTCGTAGGGAGACAGGACTTGTGTTCTGTTGGCTTGTTTGGAGGACACGGGCCCTCTTCCCACATGCTTCTCAGACAGTTCAAGGTCAGTGCTGTGTGACTCCTTCCAATTAACTTGCATGTGGCCGACATGGGGGAGTGTTTTCTTCTTTCTTCCCCGTCCGTTGTGTGCTTCTGTGATATGCGCTATCTGCCCTGTGGTCGGTCTCCTCGGCATGCCTGTGTTGGTCTATTCTTGGACAATGGCTGTATTCACCGGCTTCTGTCGTAGGGGCTGTGGTTTCGGAGTTGGAATGGAAGGTCATTCAGTGCTGTCTGCTCTCCCTTGTGTGGGCGGCAGGCTGCCTTTCCGCTCTGCGTTGGGCCTTGTGTGTGGATGTTATTCTTGGGCCACCTGTTGTCGGTCCCCGGGCTCTTTGGTGTTCCGTTTCATGTGTCTTGTTCATATGTGCAGGGTGGTATGGGTTTTTCAGTGTGGTACTGGCGTTCCTCTTCCCGAAGGGGCCCTGCTTCTCCTAGTTGGTGTTGCCGCCGCTGTGTGCTACGCCATGTTTGTTACACTGGGGTGTGTCCTGCAGTTGCGTGTCTTCACTGACATGTGTGCGTCGGTTGTGTGGCGTTGGGTGTTGTCCGTGAATTGGGCGTTGGGGACATGTCTGTGGCCGGCCTGTCACGTGTCATGTGCGTTCGGGGTGGGGCTGATGTGTGTGCTGCTTGGTTGTGTCCCTGTGTCTGTGTGCGACGCATGCATGGCGCTGCGGTTGGCCTCTGCGTTGTGCGCATGTGTGGCGGCGTCATCGGCGCTTTGGGGCCGTGACGGGGTGGTTGGTTCCTAGTCCCAGGTGGTGTGTACACATGTGTTCCGCGATGTTAGGATTTGGCCTGTGTGTCATATGTGGATGCAATGGTGGATGTGTAGTGTGCACGCGCTGGTGGGGGTTGTCCGCTTTTCCCGCCTCTTGCACTGTGTGCGCTGTTTGCGTGCACTTGTTGTGTGTGTGCCTACCTGCGTCTCCGCGGCACGTTGCGTCCTTGGTGGTGCATCAGCAGAAGCATGGGAAGGGCCTGCAGTGCTGGATTCATGCCCGGGTGCCGCTTCTTCGTTGTCCGTGCTCTGCGTCCGTGTTTCCGCCTCTCTTTCACGTGCGGTGTCTCTTTGCCGTGGGAGCCGTTTGTTTGCGGCATCGTAATTTATGCGCCGGGCGGGACGTGTTTCGTCGGACGGTGTGTGTCAGTTGTGCTGCGCCGCTACGTGTGCGGGCGCACTTTGATGGCGGACGGTGTTGCTGGCTTGCCGGCGGTGTTTGGCCTGCTTTTCGCATCGTAATTGGGCGGGCGTGTGGACTGCTGCGTGCCGGCGGTAACTGGTGGTTTTTGCATCCGCCAGCACGGCGGGTGTGCTTCCGCCCGCCATCGTAATGTGCCCCTTAGTCTCATTAAGTCCCTCCAGTGGGTATAGTTTTTCTGTTCTTAGTAATTCTTATTTCATCAAGTCATCCGGACCCATTAAATATTATTTATTTCATATTGACAGTGATTGTGCTCTTTTTCTTTTCTTTGAAGTTTCTCTTTCTTCTTTTATTTTCCTTATAACTGAAATTCAGGAAGTTATTCATTTTTGGGTGTTTATTTTTTGGGTTTTTGGGTGAGTAGTAGATTGAACTCAAAATTTTACCCCCAATTAACACCAGGAAATAAAGTAGACTTGTTTCAGGAGGCGGTAATCCACGATATATATAAAATGAAAAAAAACAAATATATGGATAACCTAACGAAATCAGAGAGAGAAGCGCTGGAAAATCTGACTCAGGACAATCAAATTGAAATTAAAATCGCGGACAAAGGCGGGAATGTGGTAATTTGGGACCGCTCCGCCTATGTCACAGAGGCACACTGTCAACTAAGAGATCTGGAATATTATGAAAGACTAAAAACAAATCCAACAATGGATTTAAAAAGAGCTTTGGATAAAAAACTCCAGGATTGGTTATCACAGAACCTTATTGATGAAGAAGAAAGGAAATATCTAACTGTGAACTTCCCAAAAACAGCTACTATTTATTTCCTGCCTAAACTGCACAAAGACACCAAAAAACCACCAGGCCACCCTATCTTGTCGGCCAAAGGTTCATTGTTGGAACCAATGGCTAACTACATTGATCATTTTTTAATGCCCTTTGTTGCCAAATTAAACTCTTATATAAAGGACACCACCGATTTACTAAGGAACCTACAAAATACACCATGGCAAGAGACTTATAAACTCATCACAATGGACATTATATCTCTGTATACGAACATAGAGAATGAGATAGGAATCAGAGCCTGTAATTTCTTCCTTCAAGAAAGAAACATTCATTATAGCAATCACAACAAAATGCTAC
Source organism: Calotriton arnoldi (assembly GCA_963921515.1). Taxonomy (NCBI): domain Eukaryota; kingdom Metazoa; phylum Chordata; class Amphibia; order Caudata; family Salamandridae; genus Calotriton; species Calotriton arnoldi. The sequence goes on from CAWUFW010006881.1 coordinate 196,357, forward strand.
TTGAAATGATTTCAATGTGCCTTACGCAAAATATCTTTGTATTTGGCGAAGAAATATACCGCCAAAACAAAGGGACCGCAATGGGGTTTTCCTTTAGCCCCAGCTACGCCTGCCTAGTGATGGGGTGGTGGGAAAAAGAGGTAGCATGGCATACACAGAATGATAAATTCGTGGACAAAACAATAATGTGGATCCGGTTTATTGATGACCTACTAATCATCTGGGATGGTACAGAGTCTGATTTCCAGGAATACTTTGAAATCCTGAACCCCAGCACAGGAAATTTGAAATTCACCTATAACATCGGCAAGGAGAGGGTGACCTTCCTGGACACTGACATTTACATCAAAAATAATCAAATTCAAACGACTCTCCACCGAAAAATGACAGCTACCAATGCCACATTGCAAGCTACAAGTTTCCACCAACCATCAGTAATTTCCAGCATGCCGTACGGCGAATTTTTAAGGATTTGCAGAATCTGTACAGAAAATGAGGAATGGCAAAGACACAGCGCAGCAACCGCGAAAAGATTTGAAGAAAGGCAGTATAACAAAAGCATAATAAAAAGATGTCTAAAGAAATCAAATGAAAAATCAAGAGAAGAATGTTTAATTCCGAAACAACAAAAAAAGTGACACAAGGGTCTGAACCAATAAGGTTAATAATGGATTTCTCTAAAGAATCAAAGGAGATAACGTCAATCCTTCGAAAAAATTGGAAGATTTTGCAGATGGATAATACTGTTGGTAAACTGGTAGGAAAACATCCGAACGTTACTTATCGCAGAGCAAGAAACCTGAAAGACAGACTCATTCATAGCCACTACAAAGGAAAAAATCAAAAAAACAATCAGTGGCTCAAAACACAGGGTTTCGTCAAGTGCCATAATTGTAAAGCCTGCCAGATTGCCAAACCAACTACAGAAATCAGATTAGCTAATAACAAAACAGGGACTATCAAAAATCTGATCACCTGCAAAAGCCAATTCACAGTTTATGTGATTGAATGTCCATGCCTTCACAAATATGTAGGCAGTACGATATGCAAACTTAAAAAGAGAATACTGGAACATGTTCGGGCCACAATCAACAAGGACAAAACCAATGCAGTGGCAAAACATATGGAGCAGCATCACGGAAGTGATTGGAAAGCACTTAAATTCTATGGAATAGAAACTGTGCCACAGAATGGTCGTGGTAGAAACAGGGAAAAAATACTGCGGCAAAAGGAATCACACCACATTCTGAATTTAAGAACGTTAACACCCAATGGGTTGAATCAGAGCGAGGAGCTTTATATCCATCTATAAAACATCTACTACTCACACAAAAACCAAAAAAATAAACACCAAAAAATGAATAACTTCCCGAATTTCACTTATAAGGAAAATAAAAGAAGAAAGAGAAACTTCAAAGAAAAGAAAAAGAGCACAATCACTGTCAATATGAAATAAATAATATTTAATGGGTCCGGATGACTTGATGAAATAGAAATTACTAAGAACAGAAAAACTAGACCCACTGGAGGGACTTAATGAGACTAAGAGAATAAAACAAAGAATTTTGAAAAAATATTGCAAAATATTTTGAATATTATCCAGATTGATGGACCCATTAGAGAAAATAATTGTTTAATGTTAACATTTCACTGTCACTGTTTTAAAATTTTGTTTGTACACGTGCACAGGATATTTGTAATTAAGTAATGGCTCATGTGGACTACATCTCCCACAATGCTTAGGAGCGTAGACAAAAAATAGACAGGAAATGACATCAGTAATTTCAAAGTATTTTTACTGGTTTTTGTCAAACGCTATCTAGGATCGTGACCAAGGTCTTATGCTAAGACCGAAACGCGTTGGTCAGTTGCCTTCACCCTGACTATGAGCTAACAAAAATAAAGAAAAATCGCAAAATACCTACGAGAGTGCGACCCGTTTGTCCTCCCCTGGTGGGAAGGATTGGTGATTGATAGAAAGCGGTCTGGCTCGACCGCAGGATACCGCACCGTGAGTGAGCGCCAGTGAACCCGACGAATTGAGCCCAAGTTTGTAAGATATATATATATATATATATATGAGGAAGGTAGTAAGATTTTATATAAAACAGATATATATGTATGCATGTATGTATAATATACATATATATTCACTGAAAAAAACAAAGATTACAGGGACGCTATAGTTAGGCTCAGTTTTCACTCATACAAAATCAGTCAAATTCAGCAGCTATAGTTAGCCGAGCTAACTATAACTCGTGCCCCCCGCAATCCACTGCTTACGACCTCACATATTACATCACTCATGACATGGTCAGTGACATCACTGATGACATCTCAAATGGTATGACTGATGACATCATCCACAGAATCACTGACGCACCCACTAGCACCCCATAGAACCTTTCATACACACACTCCCACACAACCATTCTCAAACCCATTCACAGACCCATACGATTACTTACACACCCACTCACTGATTCATAGATCTACACACACATCCACTCACTCACCCAGACAGCCATTCATATACCTACTCAGTCACTAATAGAGCCTCTGACATATCCACTCATACACCCATACAGCCACTCACACACTGAATCAGTCACCCATAGAGCTACTCACACACCTAGTCACTCACACATACAGTCAATCACACAGCCACTTACTCACACACCCACCCGCTCACTTACTTATACAGATACTAAAATGTACTCACTCACCTATACAGTCACTCTCACATTCACTCACTCACCCAGTCACTCATATACCTCAACACTCACCTATACTGCCTTTCACATGCCCAGTTACTCACCCATATACCACTGACACATCCACTTACTCACCCACACAGCCATATACACTCTCACCCATACAGCCCCTCACACACGCACTCACTAACCCATACACCCACTGACTCACCCACGCACTCATCCATACAGGCAGTCACACACCCCCTCACCCACCCACACAGACACTCAGACAACCATACAGGTACTCAGACAACCAATCACTCACCAATACAGCCACTCAAGTACCCACTCGCACACCCATGCAGCCACTTAGACACCAACTGACAGACTGATACAGACATTCCCGCAACCAGCCACTCACACATACATTCACTGAAACACCTAATCACTCACTTATATAGTCCGTCATGCACCCACTGATTCATCCATACAGGCACTCATACACCCACTGATTCACCAATACGCCTTGGTGTATGTATATTTAACACTCATAAACTTTTTAAAACACTCAGTCACCAGATGATGTCATCAGTGATGCCATTTGAGATGTCATCAGTGATGTCATGAGTGATGTGATATGTGAGGTCATAAGCAGTGCATTGCAAGGGGCTCGAGTTATAGTTGGCTCAGCTAACTAGAACTACTGAATTTCACTAGTTTTGTACGAGTGAAATCTGAGCCTAACTATAACGTCCCTGTAACCTTTGTTTTTTTCATTGAACTTTTAAGGTTTTTTAAATGCTATTTCCTAACTATAGCGTCCCCATAACCTTTGTTTTTTTCTGTGAATTTTTAAGGTTCTTTATAAGCTAATTCCTAACTATAACGTCCCTGTAACCTTTGTTTTTTTCAGTGAATTTCTATGGTTTTTTAAGTAGTAGTCACGTTTGCAGAGTGGTGGAGAAAGGGGGCTGGACCTCTGGCCAGCTCTCAGGAATCCCACTGTGTAGAAATTACGGGAGATCCCTGCCAGCTCTCCACCTCCTGAGGGAGCCGGCATTGCTTTTACACATAGGGATCTGCTAACATGCAGCTCCCTGTGTGTAAAAGCAAAGTGTGCTCTGCTTTGAGCAAGCAAGAGCAAAATGCTCTTGCTTGTCAAAGCGGAGCACTGTTTGCTATGGCTTGGCGGGAGTAAACCATAGCAAACTGCAATGTCCTGGGGGTGAGCACCCCGGGACAGTGCTGGAGCCGGCCCTGGGGGGTGGTGGTCCCTTCGCAGCCCTACTCCTTTCTTACTTTAAGGCCTGCCCCGGGGAGGTGGCGGTCCCCGGGGCTGAGAACAGCCCAGGAGGAGGGGCCTCCCATTTTAGAGTTTGGCCCCATGAGGTGATAGTCCCCAGGGCTCAGGGGACCTGTGAGGCCCCCCAAGCCAAATATAAAAAGACCCAGGGAGGTGGTGGTCGCCGGGGCTAGGGGGGTCCGCGAGGACCACCATACTATTGTAATTAGCCCTGGGGAGGTGACGGTCCTCGGGCAGAGGGGGTCTGCAAGGCCCCCCTATATTATCGTAATTAGCCTCCGGGAGGTGGTGGTCCCTGCGACATAATAATAAGTGCCCCTGGGAGGCGGCTGTCCCCGGGGCTTTGATAAGCCCTAGGAGGGGGGCCCCGTGCGCCCCCTCCTATATTTATGATATGCCCCCAGGACCTGGACCACCTGTGGGTTATTTAAAAGCAAGCACAGGAGCCCCATGCTTGTTTTATTGAATTGTTTTGCCGCAAATTTACAAATATGGTGATTTTGTGGCAATGGTTTGTTTTTTTTAAATGCGTTTATGCCATGGCGGGGTCCCGGGTGGAACCCAAGAACATGGCTTGTGGGTCAGCGTATTCCTACCCTGCCCCCTTTTCTTCATTTTCTCTTTTTGTCCTTTGGATTCGGTGAAGCCAAGTCCCAAGATGGCTGCCAGCACTTCCTGGTTGGGGTGTGGGCAGCCAATCAGAGCTGTGCATTTCCCTGCACGAGCTCATCTTTTTTTGCGAAATATTCGCAGCCAGAGATATCACTAAGTTTTTCTTCTCAAATTTCTCAACAACTACTGAACGGATTAGCACTAAATAACAAAAGGCACAATCTGCATAACATCTACCTCTCTGACAAATTTGGTGTAGTTCCATTCAGTGGTTCAGGCTGTGGTCATGTTGACAGGTTCCTATGGGAATTAACATTGCAAACGCACCCTTTTTTCAACCCCATTTTTCTCAGCCTCCTCTTCAAGAATACCCCCAAAACTTTCCATGCGCAACAAGAATCACCGGAGCACTTTTTTGGGAAAATTTTGTGAAGATTCGTCAAATGGCACCAAAATTATAGCCAAGTCAAAAAATGCTATTCCTATGGAAACATGGTCCTAACTATAACTACCTGGTGACCAGTATATATATGCACATACACACACCACAGGTGCAGCGATAGATTTTCCATTGAAAGTCATTTTTTGTTACCTTAATAATTTTGATGCCTTTCTAGAAATTCGAAGGAAGCTTTGCAAAAAGTACCCCCATTTTGAGTTCTTCATGCAAAGTTTTAGACAGATCAATCAAGCAGGGCAAACAAAGGGGCGTCCCAGAAGTGACATTTGCCATTTTAACTCCCATAGGAATTTTTTGCTCCTCGATACAGAGAAAATAACTGAACAGAAATATATATATATATATATATATCTCCAACAACGAGTTGCCTGCTGTAAGGAGACCCCACACAGGTAGGTTCAGTTACGCCGTCATTTATTGAATGAAGGAAAACAATGTTCAAGCAGCGGCAGCGCCTCGCATCAAGTGAAATGTCCTGCCCAACGCGTTTCGTGATACCAATCACTTTCTCAAGGGCTGCGGGCATTCTGCGAAGGAGAAAACGGCAGTTTAGTTGAAACCATTTTTAAAGTATTTCTCCCGCCCTGATAGGCGTGGCCACCCCCGTGGCCTGCTGGTCTTTGCAGTGCAACTCTATTCATCCCAGTGGATCGCCGTGTGCTTACTTCCATCTGCATAAATTAAAATCCCAAGTGGGTTGCGGCACACTGCAGATGCCTGTCATGCCTTTACAATCCTCCATAGGCAAACCTGTTCCTCTAGCCACAGCGTCGGTTGGCGCTGTAGCAGGACTGCACAAAGTGCAGCTGGGCACTCCTCGCGGCTCAGGCGGGGCCGCAAAAACATCCAACAACGAGTTGCCTGCTGTAAGGAGACCCCACACAGGTAGGTTCAGTTACGCCGTCATTTATTGAATGAAGGAAAACAATGTTCAAGCAGCGGCAGCGCTCGCATCAAGTGAAATGTCCTGCCCAACGCGTTTCGTGATACCAATCACTTTCTCAAGGGCTGCGGGCATTCTGCGAAGGAGAAAACGGCAGTTTAGTTGCAACCATTTTTAAAGTATTTCTCCCGCCCTGATAGGCGTGGCCACCCCGTGGCCTGCTGGTCTTTGCAGTGCAACTCTATTCATCCCAGTGGATCGCCGTGTGCTTACTTCCATCTGCATAAATTAAAATCCCAAGTGGGTTGCGGCACACTGCAGATGCCTGTCATGCCTATACAATCCTCCATAGGCAAACCTGTTCCTCTAGCCACAGCGTCGGTTGGCGCTGTAGCAGGACTGCACAAAGTGTAGCTGGGCACTCCTTGCGGCTCAGGCGGGGCCGCAAAAACATCCAACAACGAGTTGCCTGCTGTAAGGAGACCCCACACAGGTAGGTTCAGTTACGCCGTCATTTATTGAATGAAGGAAAACAATGTTCAAGCAGCGGCAGCGCCTCGCATCAAGTGAAATGTCCTGCCCAACGCGTTTTGTGATACCAATCACTTTCTCAAGGGCTGCGGGCATTCTGCGAAGGAGAAAACGGCAGTTTAGTTGCAACCATTTTTAAAGTATTTCTCCCGCCCTGATAGGCGTGGCCACCCCCATGGCCTGCTGGTCTTTGCAGTGCAACTCTATTCATCCCAGTGGATCGCCGTGTGCTTACTTCCATCTGCATAAATTAAAATCCCAAGTGGGTTGCGGCACACTGCAGATGCCTGTCATGCCTATACAATCCTCCATAGGCAAACCTGTTCCTCTAGCCACAGCGTCGGTTGGCGCTGTAGCAGGACTGCACAAAGTGCAGCTGGGCACTACTCGCGGCTCAGGCGGGGCCGCAAAAACATCCATCCGTGAAGACTGCACCACCCCGGGAATTTGAGTGGGGGCCACGTAAGCCTGAACTCTCAGAGCTGAATTGTGGACAGTAGACAAGCTAGAAAACCGGACTTTTACTGATAAGAGGCCCACTGAGGGTAATATAAAATGTTTTAATTACAATGCATCACAGAATCTACTAAAGAGAAAAATTAAACTGAAAGGAACTACAAATCCCAGCAGACAATGCAGTTATTACACCTGCGAGAACCTACTAAAGGAAATGGTAATAATGAAATGAAAAACGTTATGTCTTTTCAGTGAATCTGTGAGCTTCGTGAAGAGCCTGTGATCAAGGAGCGAGCCTCCGAAACGCGCGAGGCAAGAAAAAGACTCCAAAAGTGAAATGCCGGTTGCTGTAAATAAAAAGAATTCCTTGAATTCGTCTACAGTGGAGTGCGTTTTTGAATTGGGGGCACTTTTGATGGATAATTATTTAACGGCAGCCCATCCGTGAAGACTGCACCACCCCGGGAATTTGAGTGGGGGCCACGTAAGCCTGAACTCTCAGAGCCGAATTGTGGGACAGTAGACAAGCTAGAAAACCGGACTTTTACTGATAAGAGGCCCACTGAGGGTAATATAAAATGTTTTAATTACGATACATCACAGAATCTACTAAAGAGAAAAATTAAACTGAAAGGAACTACAAATCCCAGCAGACAATGCAGTTATTACACCTGCGAGAACCTACTAAAGGAAATGGTAATAATGAAATGCAAAACGTTATGTCTTTTCAGTGAATCTGTGAGCTTCGTGAAGAGCGTGTGATCAAGGAGCGAGCCTCCGAAACGCGTAAGGCAAGAAAAAGACTCCAAAAGTGAAATGCCGGTTGCTGTGAATAAAAAGAATTCCTTGAATTCGTCTGCAGTGGAGTGCGTTTTCGAATTGGGGGCACTTTTGATGGATAATTATTTAACGGCAGCCCATCCGTGAAGACTGCACCACCCCGGGAATTTGAGTGGGGGCCACGTAAGCCTGAACTCTCAGAGCCGAATTGTGGGACAGTAGACAAGCTAGAAAACCGGACGTTTACTGATAAGAGGCCCACTGAGGGTTATATAAAATGTTTTCATTACGATGCATCACAGAATCTACTAAAGAGAAAAATTAAACTGAAAGGAACTACAAATCCCAGCAGACAATGCAGTTTTTACACCTGCGAGAACCTACTAAAGGAAATGGTAATAATGAAATGCAAAACGTTATGTCTTTTCAGTGAATCTGTGAGCTTCGTGAAGAGCCTGTGATCAAGGAGCGAGCCTCCGAAACGCGGTATTTAAAAAATGTTCTGGTATGGGCATTTAGAAACTGAATTCTAGAGATATCTGGACATTTAATTTGGGGATCCCATACAGATTAATAAATCCACAGAGGATTCAGGAATCCAGTAAAAAAAAAATATATAGGCGCACCAGTGATCGAGGGAGTTTTAGCTCCTCTTGTGAATTGCATATTCACCAATCGGTCTGCTGATTTGTGAATCCACTGCATTCAAATTAGCTGCTTGTCACAAAACAAATTCTGTTGTACCCAACATTACCTAACATAGTACACTGAGCACCTAGTTGAGAAAATAACACATCATGGCATAATGCGATTGTGTGAACCTATCCTGACCCACCCCTCTGGCCTATGTGTTGGGCATCAAAGGAACCTCCTTGGTAATAAAAATAACTAGTTTAAAATGATTTTTCTCACAGGATTTATGAATCCACTCTCATATTTCTAAATCTGGGACCCTCCAGATTTTCAGTATTTTTGGAATCCAGCACAGCATTCATGAATACTGAAATGATGAGGAAAAACAATTCAGCATACTATGGATGCTCGGTGGGGGTTCACCACCCTTGGTGAATGGGTGAAGTGTCTGGCCACAGAACAGGTCCTGCAGCCAACGCCTGCTGCACACTGCCGAAGACCAGGTGCACAGAGGGAGTTGGCCACCTATGGTGGGTTTACTGTGGGGCTGAGCACAGGGTCTGGTTAAAGGACAGGCCACGTGACCAACGCCTGCTGTGCATGACCAATGTCATTTAACATGGAATAAATAGTTCCATATGTAAGGTCCTAAGGCGTGTATGACAAGGACATGAGTTATGATTAGTTTATTTAACAATCACTGACTAATTTCAGTGGTCGTTAGGTTTTGTTTTGTAACCACGATTACACTTTAAGAACAGGTTTTAGTGAAATTCTTAAGCACGTCCTTTAGTGTCTTATTACCAAAGCGAACCATAACTTTACTTTAGTGATGTGTGTGTACATGTCTGTGTGTGCATATGCACAAAGTGCTTACGATGTTCCAATGTAATCTTTGGCTCCTTGTGTGCCCTCAAAAAATCATCAAGAAGAGAAGCTCTATTGAGGTGAGCACGGCTGGAAAAGGGTGAGGCTCAGGAGCTGCTGCATTGTAGAGATGTAGAGATGAAAATACATACAGATCAGCTGCTGACATGCAAAATGAATTTTTAAGGCCAGTGACTTGCCTTCACGTACTGCTGTATGAAAACCAGAAATGGGCAGTGCACAGAAATTGGCTGTGTGAAGGCGAGGCCATCACAGAAAGAGGCTGCACTGTGGAAGATGGCACAGGTTGCAGCTTTTAAGGTATGATTGAATCTAAATATCATAGCTTCTTTAAAAGAAGTGAGATCGATTAGTTTTGGCAATGCTTGTTGGCATTTGACATTTGGCGTAGGGCATTGGTAACTGCATGGGCAAAACGTGGACAAATTCAATGGGTGCTTAGCTCATGATATACTATAGTGCAAAGCGGGGGCAAAAATATATTTGCACCTCTTTCTTATGCTCTGATCTAAATGACCTCTAGGCGAGCGGCCTACAAGTTGCACAACTCTTTTAACCTAAACCAGAGATGTGTTAACAAACAGGCAAAGTGGGCAATTGCCCAGAGCCCCCACCTTCCAAGGGCCCCTGGAAAGGTGAGCTTATTCTCTATTTTACCTTTGTCTGTTTCTCTGGCTCAACCTTTAACTTATGATTTCATTTTGTTTGTCATCAAGGGGAGTGAATTGGCAGAATATGAGTAATAAAATTCAATGATGTTCCAAACAGGGGCCCCAAACATATTTCTTGACGGGGCCCCTAAAATCCTTAGGACTTACCAAGCTGTGCTACTGAAAATAACACTTTTGAACAGGAGCAAAACAAGCCTTAACTTGAGCTCTGGCTTTTGTGTCTGATGTTTCAGTTTTAGGAGGGTTTCAACTTTTCGCATTGGTACTTTCTTCACCTATTGCCTCCAAGAGACACTTATTTTTAAGCGTAGATGCAGACTGCAGCTGTCCTCCAATAAAAGAAATGGAAAATCCCTATTCTGGCCCCATCATTAACTTCCTCGAGACTGTGAATTCTTCAAAGACTGAAAATAATATCTTCAACCAAGTCACGGAAAGGAGCCGAAGGAAATGTCAAACTACCAATAAAGATGGGGTGTTCCGCTGGTAGTTTTTCAACTCTAATTGGGGGAAACATAGGATCAATCACGCTGCGAAAGGCCGTGGCTTCTCTCCCCCTGGCAATGTACACAGGCCCTTATGTACCAGCGCATTTCCCCATAGACACAGCACGGAAAAACAGGCCCAGAGCATCTAAGATGCCATCATTAAACGCGGGGTTCTTCTTAGGAACGAAACTTGAACATCTCACTAATTATAACAGAAAATTAACAATTAATTGCGCAAGAGCAAAAATAAATTAGAGTTAAGGGATGTATGAAATGCGATTTCTGTAGCTTTTGCATGTAAAGCAGAATGGAAACATACGTATGTATCTTGTATTAGTAAAAACAGTGAGCATGTAAATAGCATGGAGGAGAACCACAATTGAAGACTATCAGAGTAGGTATATATATTCGAACAAAGGATGAAAGGTTAAGCGAACTCACCACACTTCATAACCAGAGGGAGGGATATTTTCCTCTCTCTGGGGCACTATCAGAGGTTCTAAAAATGATCCTTTTAGACATCCCAGTTTTCAACTTTCTTTTGAAAAGCAACAGGCCCTATTCATAAAGGTAAGTTTGCATGTACAGATCTCTTCACATATAGATTTACACCTACAGCGAGGTGTAAATGTCCTCATGGATAAAATGTATTAGTTCATGCATAGTTTTACACCTAAATGTCAACTGACAAGTCTGCACCCCACAAATGAATTTACGACTGAAAAATTATTAATAATAATTTGCCGCCTGTTTGTGTAGATTACCGCCACTGGGCCGTAAATCTCCCAACAGAAAATAAAAGGGAATTTTAAGAAGATTAATTTTTAACTAAAATATAGATTATTTATTTTTTAAGAAATATTAAAACACTTTTCCCTAACTCCTGTTCCTGTAGGACTATGATAATAAAAAGGCACAATACATCTGAAGTAAAACTTAACATATTATATTTTAACTTAATTACATTTTATCACTTATAATACATTTTTTAAATGAAATTAAATGTTAATTTTCTCTTCCCCGTCCCTTACAGAATCATTTTTGTTGAATGTGTTGCAATCTCGGATGCAAGTTTTGTATTATATCTGTGATTTACAAAATCAGCTATCACTTACAATATATTGTAGTAAAATGTAAAAAGTATAAAAAAACTAACATTTACTATTTCAATTAAAAAAATTATAAAGATGAAAATAAGTAACAAACTTTTATTCAATATGCTATTTAATGTAATTAATATTTTGTATTTACTTGTGTCTTAGAGTTATTGCCTGCATCTGTTGGTTTCAATGGAAGTGTGTTGCAGTTCGAGTGGTTGGCCATGTGCGGTTCTGGCCTTACTCCAGGGCTGGTATGGAGTACATTTGAGCCTGTTTTCTCAGTAATGTTTTTGTAGTAGATTTAAATGTGTATTTTCTGAATTGCAATTGTCTTACTATTATGAGGGGGTTGCATTTTTTTACCATGTGCATCCCTAAATCCTTCTTTCAAATTCCCTGAACCCCACCCCTTTTGTAATAATCATTCCCCCTTTTCCCGCAACTCCCCCTTGTTCTTTCCATATTTACTACTAAGTCCTATACCTAGATAGGTGGCGAGCTCCACCACCTTGGTGGATATCCTCGCACAGAAAAGATAGAAAAGGCAAAGCTCTTCAACCAAAGTCTGTGGATTGTATTTTGGAGTGCGAAAATGGTACTACTTTATATACCCCAAAATGGCTTTTGTGAATAAGCTTCATAGACTTTAATGTTCATGTCAATAAACACTGAAAATTCCCTTGTTCTGGTTCTGCAGATTAAATCTTACCACCTAAAGTTTTGGTAATGCTTGAAAACTTGGCAGTTCACTCAGTAGCCCTTTTCAACTATCCCCTGACACTATTGCGCTAATTACAAGTAGCCTGGGTTTCCTATTTGACCAGAAAACTCCTGATTTCATTTGAAAAGGGATTACAAGTGATGCACTGTTACTGGGCAAGGTACTCTGAGGCCTGTCTGACCCCACAAAAATGAGCAATTCACCCATGGGTTAGATACAAGATGATTACATGTATCGGTGATCCTAACTATGCCTATCGTACACCTCTCCACCTCACTTCATGTGTAACTGCAGGCACACCCCAACAAATAGAACGAGATTCCGAGATCAGCCATATGTTTTACACTGCGGACTAAACACATCTGAAGGACTGAAAGGTATGGGCCTAACCTGTGCTCCATCACTGAAAAGCAAGGGAACTGTAAATGTATCACTATTACTTTGGGGAGGACAATACGTTGACGTTATATTTATTTTTTCATTTTCTTATCATTTTCATTAACAAAAATGAAAAAAGGCCACCAAAAATCATTCTGGTTGCATAAACTCACTCATGGGCGAGTGCTGAAAAACCCTGAATGTGTGGGTCACTCATAGGGCATGGTGGCAGAGCCAAATAAATTGCCCACATGTCCCTTCTGCACACTAAGCTCATATTAAGGAAATAGAACATGCTCTGGGTGCCAGGGCTCAGTGCCACCATTAAACTTGTTTATCTCCTCCTTCATCATTATCAACTAGGCTTCAGTGCCGGAGCAATTAGAATCTGTGAATACACCATCATCTGACACAGCAACACCAAGGATCTGGGTAACTCGCTTCCACTGCAAAAAGGAGCATACCTTGATTCAGTGACAAGCAGACATTGACGATCATGTTGCAGTAATTGGGCAAAAACCTGTGTCTTGCTACAGTCTGCTGGAATATGGTCCAATTCACTTTAAGTAATGTCAGTTTTATACTTCAGCCACAGAGAAGCTTCTACTTGCTTGGAGATAACAGCACTAGAAGTACAGAAAATCACTTCTGATTATACTCCAGGCACACAGCGCAGGCTTTCAGTGGCTAACTGATTGGAGATCTAATACTACAGTGAACTATCTTCCTTTCCTACCTGGCATGTATCTTTATTTGTATTTATATCATATATATTTTTTTTGTCTATTTATGTATTTACTTCAACATTTCCTATCATACCATCAAGCCACTTCTCAGTCACGTAGAACGCTATGCAAGCCAACAAATATTGTGGTAGTGGATATAATTTTGATGGCTATAATCTAATTGTGGAGATTAGTATAGTTGAGATAGTTACTGACCTATTGTCAGGAGTTGCCCATATCTTTCATATAGATAGGCAGTAACAGCAGTGCTTAATTTGCAAAACAATAAGGGGCCGATTCCGATCTCGGCCGGTAGGGCTCCGAATCGGATTCGGCTTTACCGGATCTGATTCGGAGCCCTGTTTCCCGACCGAATCGTACGTGCGTCCGGGCGAGCGAGTACGATGCGTGCGCTCGCGAAATCTCCGACCGACTCGTTCGCAGGACCCGACCGCTCCGACCGACTCGCACGGGGATGACTCGCACCGCGCAATGGAGACGTTCCCCGGCCGGGTAAGTACGATGCGCATCGCGACCTCTCCGACCGACTCGCGCAGTCCGGCTCCAAGGAGCTGTCGGAGCCGCACTTTGGGGGTCCATGTCGGACCCCCCTGGAAGCGTAGGCATGCGAGTCGCACACAGGGGGGAGCCATGGGTCCCCCCTACACGTGCATGTACGGTGCGACCCGCACCGACGCGAACACGCTGTGGGGGCGCCCTTGTTCGCGTCGTGCCCATTGAGTCAATGGGAGCCCGTGTACGCGTCGTACGACTGGCTCCCATTGACTTCAATGGGAGTCCGACCGAATCGAGTCCGATGGCATACGTGCGCATCGTACTCATTCGGTCGGACTGCCAGAGTCCGATTCGGTCGGAAATCTCTCCGGGTCCGGCTCGGTCGGAGAGATTTCCGGCCCGAATCGGAATCGGCCCCTAAGTGCCTGGGCCCATGTCAGAAGGCCACTGCAGCTTGCACCACCCATTGCCCTGCCAGCGCTGCCAATGGCAGTACCCGCACACTCCTACATGTGACAATTCAGACTAGTCCAGGTCACCCAGAACTATAAGAATAGCTTGGGTGGCAGATATTAGTCATATTTAATGTATACAGAACTACTAAACAAATGTTGTGCTCATCTCAAAATTAGACAAACAGCGCCACCATGTGGCGGGCTGTCATAAGTGTCAGAGTTAACAAATAAGTGCCAGTGCCAAGCACCGGAAACCACTGGCTCACATTAAGCTGAAAGTTAAATTTGGAGTGCTCTGTGTAATGTGTAATCCAGTCCCTACCTTCAAATCCTCATGCCATCTGTGATGCTTCACACCAAACAGGCCTGCCTACAATAAGCTGAAAACAATCCCATGGTCCCAAGGATTTATGTCAGAAAAATTCACATGTGGTCAAGTTTCGTTAAGAGTCTGACTTTCTTTCTTTGAAAGCTAGAAACAAGATCCCCCTAAATTATTTTCTCGCTAAGTAAAAATTAATTGCAGTTCCTCTGGTCAAACCATTTAAATACTCCTTAAAATATCACCCGAGTTACTTCTTCCTAAAACTGAAAAAGAAAAATAGCCATCTCCCACCTCCCTCGATGCAAGCTTCCCAACACTGCTGATAAACGTGCAGGATTCTTGCCTAGTCAAACAACACACCTGCCCGCTTTAACTACATAAAGTGAACTTCTCAAAAGGGCAATCCAATGTAAAAAAAAAAAAAGAAAGTAAAAAAGCACCTCTCTTTACTCAGCCATGCGTGTTGACCAATAGGAATTCCAGAATGCGCTTTTGTTTGCTGATGTCTGCTTGAAGTGACCTGTTGTGACATTATTTATCAGAAAATGTTAGTCGAACTTGGTGCGCTCAAATTTGCATGAAAACTAGAGAATATGGCGTCACTAATGCAGCTACTCCAGGATTGTGCATTAATCCACCGTAATGTTTGAGATGACATAGAGGAATCAATGCATGGTTTCTGATATTCATAATTCCCTGGAAGCACCACTAATATTTAAATTACTTGTATAATAATATAATTAATGTGTCGTTCATTCCAGAATATGGGAAACGTGTGCTTTGGTATCTTGCAGCCGGACTAGTGCACAGTTGAACATAAAGAACTAATGTCGGACAGTTAGTTTAGCTGTTAGTCGCAAACTGCACAAAAATAAAATAAAATATTAGCAATTGTGCAACCTTACCTCACAGAGCGTCGATCCGCTTTGTTCATGTCTGTTGCTGATACCGTGAGTTCACTAATCTTGATCCTCTCCACTCTGTCGTGCCTCATGAACGAGTAGTAAATATAAAACTTCCCATTATTGCGAAAATTGGGGTGAAAAGCCATGCCTAAGAAACCTCTCTCGTCGCCTAAATATGGTGTGGTGAGCACAATCCCCTTCAGATCCAGAAAAGGCTCCTCTAGTCGGCTCCCATCAGGCATGTACACCCAGATCATTCCCAGCTGCTCGGCCACGAACATGCGGTGAGTGTCGTCGTTGGCGTGAATCATTAACACCGGGTTCCTTAAACCATTAGCAATTTCAATCAGGCAAATCCTGAGACAGCCCTTGGGGTCCTTCACCATGGAACCAAGGTTTCGATTAAGGCCTTCACTTTTTAACACACGAGGAAAGCAATAATCTGGGTCTGGAATGTTCAGCAGGTTGCAGAATTGGGTCCTGTCCTTCTCACAGGACTCCCGAATGAGTTTGTCATTAGAAAGAAATGCAATGGTTGAGCTGCATTTAATATGGAACTCGGAGCAATAGTTAAAGCAAAGGCCTGGAAGTTCTCTCAAGGGTGTTTGCAGGTCTTCAGCATCATACAAGTGAGCAGCAAATGGAGAACATTCCTGGAAAGAAATTAGGTACACATATCAGTGTATCAGCAAGTGTAATAAGCCTATTTAGATTTAATGTTGCAAAATTCAGGCATAATATATTTTAACAGCAAAAAGTGCAAATGATTTCATGTGAGTGGCACATATTTCCTTAATATCACCTTGTGGAAATACTAATGTGATTTTTGCACTGTTTAACTGGTAGAAATGCCTATGTAAACATCACACTGCACCTATCCGATGTTCATTATGCAACCCGGCACCGTATGGTACCAGTGAAGATGAAGAGGAGCCAACCAGAAAACATTTACTGGAGCGGGTCCAACTGCTTCAAATTACAAAAACGGTGAAGAAGATGGTCTGTGTTCTTTATGCTTACATTCATACCTTATTTATTATTTTACATGAAAAGGGGCTTTGTTGATTTGGTATGAAGTCACCTGCATTTAGGACTCAAAATGTCTGAAAAGTAACACTAGCACTCTAGCTCATCGAACCACCTAATATTCTAGGCCACTGTGCTTTCTATACCACCAAATAGATCAACACATGGATGACGATTCTTAACAGTTTTACAGGCATGAAATAGAAAATCAGTTGGAAAAATTGTAACCTGGGTCTGTGTATTATACGTGTATTATAAGTGTACTATACATCAGGCTCACAAAGCATGAAGCACAAGTAAAACATCCCTGATTGTAAAATCTGGTTGTGCAAAGTGCACATGGATCTAAGTTCTTTTATAGTGTTCAAATATATCTACTAATAAACTCATGAACTCAATTTCCTTTACTCCCATCTCATCTAAAAATACATTAACATTTAGCGGCTGTAGCAAATTTAAATTTTCTGCATGGTCACCCCAGATTTTTCATCTTTTTCTGGACACCATTTTTACTGGTGTAAGGACTCTGAGCTGTGTGACAGTGCTGTTCAGTTACACAGAGTGCTTACTCTGGCCCTAAAATGGTATTGCTAAAGTTGGTTACACCCAATTGAAATATTTACCTTTCCTGTTAGACCACAATAGATGCCACCGAAAATGCACCAATGGCATGAGAGAGAAAATGCCTTATAGTGTAATTACACCACCCTATTACAAGGTTTTTGATAACTTGAACAGAAAAGTAACTTTATAAAAATGTACTTTAGGCTGCCTGAGCCAGAAATGGCTTAAGGCTGCTTCCACTCATCACACTTCCAGAGATGAAATGCACATCCTTGTCTGGGAGAGTTAACGATTCTGGCTCAGAAGACAGTGTCCTACTTCTGATCTCAGACAAGTTGGTGTTAACTGCTGACCACTTAGTAGGTATTAGCTATCTGGGAGTACACTGGAACAGCTAGTAGAACAAAGGAAAGCCTTAGCACTGTCTCTTTTGACTTGGAGATACCAGGGAGGGCTTCTCCTATTCACTCAAGGGAGCAAGGCTCCAGTCACAGTAGAGACCCGGTCAGTGGGGAAGAGGGCTTATCGAAATAGAAAAGTGGTTAAGGAGCTGAACTCAAGGCTGCCTGGAGGCAGCAGTGTTCTTTCATACTGAAACAGGGGAGCCTTAGTAAATCTACAGTGAGGCAAAGAGGAAATGCTGTAAAAAGTAGTGGGGGGCTGCAAGAAAATAGCTAGGATTGGGTGGCAGTATTTCTCTAGAAAATGGCTACTGCACAGGATAATTTTGAAACCTCAGCCACCACCTCCTCAGAACATTCCTGTACCTGGGAAGACTACGCCTGAAGATAAAGGTCCTGCTAGAAGAAGACTCCTGACTTCTGACTCCTGCAGGAAGAAAAGGAGGACTCAGTCAAGTGCTCCTGTCTACTTCTGGCACCCAAGGACCGGAACTTTGCTGCTTCAGGGAACGAAAACGTAGAAGGACTCCTGTCTTCAAAAGGGCTGAGCTGACCACAGAGGACTTGGCATCACAGGAGACCTTGTAGGAGAGTGGCCTAGTGCCTAGAAGCCTTTTCTGAGGAGCTAGGGGCTTCAGGACTGACCAGAGCAGACTCTGTCCTAGCAGTTGGAAAAAAGTGGACCATAGAGTCTGATTTGGAGTGTGGCGGACAGGTTATTCCATCATAAATGTGATGCATATCCCATCCGCCCTATTACAGTACCATTGTATATAATGCACTTATAATACGTGGAATTCTGCAATCGCTGAGCAAAAATCTGTCTCAAATTTCTTTATAATAGGCAACTTGTGGCGCACCCAGTTGCCTATTAAAAAGAAATGGCGTAGCTGCTCTACTGTAATAAGTTCAGATGTCACAATGCTTGCTGCCAGAGCCAGAATCCAGGGCAAATGAAAATCAGATCCTGGAACATAATTAAAGCTGCAGTTTTAAGAACAAAAAATGAAACATGGCTTCTTTCATGGCTGTTTTTCTACCTGTACAGAGACAAGCAAAAAGGAGATATTTATAGCAACATGTATGCTTTTGTAACTTCTTAAAGTACTCATAAAGTACCTCCTTATATAATAAGGATATTGCAAGTCACCTTGGAGTTCCACAACCTTATAAAGGAACTTAGCCTTCAACTCCATTCCTCTACATGGCCATGGAAGTCCTTGGTAACTTACAATATGCTTATAATGGAGGGGGGCACTTTGTCCCATATATTATAAGGCAGACTGTATATCTGTCATGTTTGTGACAAAGCAACCCATCCCTCAACCTGAAATCAGACCCTTAGTCATTTTTTCCACCTCTTGCGGAACAGGACAAGGTTCTGAAGCTTGCTCAGGCAGGTCACACTGTTATGTAGGAACCATATAACAGCACCCAAGGCAGGCAAGAAAACCAGGTACACCCAGCCCAGAGTTTTTTGCCACACTGAAAACAGGTTCAATATGACTTTGCATTAAAGGTGTCCTTCCTCATGGAGGCCTGCATAGCTACATCTTTCACCCTTGCCTCCCTGGAGATATGTGACTTTTGAAAAAGTGATAAGTCTAAAAGTAAAATCTTGGACTGGGACAAGGCGGCATATCTATCTGACTGATGACGCATCTTCAGCAACCATGAAATCCAGGTTTGTCCCACTCTGAAATTTTGACACCAAAACAAGCAGCTTCAGAGGAAGATTGATTATGACATATCTGACTTTGAGACTTCCTCTCTGGCCACAGCCTTGGAATCATGCAGTGAAGGTAGATTTTGACTTCCATTTCACGGACCAAGTCAGAAGGTAAACACTTGACCCGGATGACCCACTTGATGTATCCAAACTCCACTCCATTGCTGTAGGCAGGAAATTGTGCTGACGTCCTTTCTACCATGAACTGTTGTTTTTCAAAGAAGATTTACTTTTTCAAGGCACTCTCAGTATTACTAATTTAAAAATTCATATCTCCAGTTCCCCTTAACCTATTTTAATGATCTTGGTGTCTTTTTTGCTGGTTCATTTGTTCACTATTTTTCTAAATTAGGTTTGAATTTATTCTGTTGTATTATTTGCTTTAAAATTGTTGACACTGTTTTAACTTAAAGCAAGCTTCTATAGGGATTGCCTACAGCTTGTGTCGTAACTATCAGGGGTTGAGCAGAGATTCTTTCAAAACTCTTAATAACCCACCTTTTGACAGAATCTTATCACATTGAGTGACTTTTTCAGAGTCTCATTTCTTCTCTTTTCAATGAAATATGGGAAACAATAAATAGCATTTTATGTTCTACAAATAACAGGGAATGGTTTAACAAATTCCTCAGTTACCACTAATAGTGCTACCTATAGTTCCCGTACTAGCAGCACATGTATTACTACTGGTATTAAATTCAACAGAACTACACACTAACTATACAAACATCAGTAATAATAGTAATACTGCTTTTAGTATCATTTCATTACTACTGCTCGTATCACTATATCACCTCCTACTCTTACAAGAAGTGTTTGTTGGTATCAATAATATCATACATATTTCTTCTACAGAGATGAGTATTATTAGCAAATCTATTGGAACCAGTACTAATGTCACTACTCTTGATACCACTGCCATAAGTCCTACTGCGACTTGAGATGCAAGAAATAAAACTCTGCAACTGCTAATACAACTACGAGTGCTATTATTATAGCTAATACTATGGTTATTACTATTATTAGTAGCACTACTATGGCTCCTACTACTAGTAATGTTACTACTGTTGGAAGTAATGCTTTTGCGTCTAATAATACTACTACATACATAAACAACAATGTCTATTACTAATGCTACTTCCAGTGTTATATTAACTGCTGATATTACTAATACTGCTATAACTAGTGGCAGTTCTCATTGTCCTACTATTTCTTTCAATATTACTTTTACCATTAAGTTCATTAATAGTTGTAGCCCTATTAAAAAGGTAAGTTTGCAGGTGAAAATCTCATCACGTGTAGATCTACACCTACCCCTAGCTGTAAATTCCCTTATGAATGTAATTCACCATTTCCATGTGTGTATTTACCACAATGTAGACTAACAAGTTTCAATGTCCTCCAATGCGGGGGAGGTGATGCCTACCACTGTATTTATGGCCGAAAATTACTATTAGTAACTTTGCACCTGTTAGTGGAGATCTCTGCTAAATGTACTGCGATCTACCTAGAGACATTAATAGAGAATTTTAAGAATATTAATTTTTAAATTTAAAAAAATATTTGTTTTATTAAAAAATTATTAACATACATTTCTCTAACTTCTATTCACCTAGAACTATCACAGTAACAAGGGACAACACACCTGCACTGAAACTTAACATGTTGTTTAATGTTAATTATATTCTATTATATTTAATCATTTAAATTTTTTTTTAAATATTGCGTTTCCCACCAACACCCCTTACACTATCATTTGTATTCAATTTGTCACGATCTTGGAAGCGAGTTATGTATTATTTTATTTGTGATTATTTTTTAAAAACAAGTTGTCATTTCAAATATATTTTATTAAAATATTATGATGTATATCAAACATTAACATTTTATGTAAAACATTTTAATGATAAAGAAAAATAATGCAAATAAAGTTTAATTTAAAATAGTATTTTATTTTATTTTTTGTATATGTTTGCCTATGTGTTAGTTGAAGTACAGTGGTAGGCCATGTGTGGTGGTTGACCTACACCAAGGCTGAGCTGTAGTACATTTAAGCCTCTTTTGTCACTAGTACTAGTACAGTAAATGTGATTTTATATATTGCAACTGTCTTACTCTTACGTGGGTTTGTATTTTGTAGGATCATGTGACTTCCCATATTCATCTTAAATTTCCTTTAATCCCCACCTATTTTGGAGTAAGTATTCCCTATTGTCCCATTACTTTCCCTTGTCCCTCCCATGTTTACTACTAAAGTCTATACTTACATCTGAAGTGATCTCCACCACCTGGGCTGCAATCTCTGTATAGAAAAGATAGGCGAGGCAGAGAAGGAGATTTCTAGCTGCATGTTTGTGAATTGCATTTTGAAGCACATTAAATAGTACTATTTGCACATTTATTTCAGTAAGCCCTGCGGCATTTTGCACTTAAGTCAATTTCATCAAATGTTGATACTTTTCTTGATAAATTTATTTATGTTATCTGAAAAGCCCAATATGAATAAAAGCATAGGCCAATTGAAAAAACTTTTTAAATGTTTTACTGTGGCGCTAAACACACACAGAACAGGTTACATGTTTCTTATACTTATTTTCATAGCCATAAAATAGAAATGATTTAAAATGCAGTAACAAATATTACAATGAAATTGGACTAACACTTGCCTTTCTCTAATTTCTTAGCCCCTTCCTTTACTCAGATAACTATTTACTTTCTGGTAACACATTTTCCAACATAATTCTCTTCTTGCTTTGAATTATATAAATATCCGTTTGTTTCCAAAGTGTTCTACAAGATTTATGCTGTTTGTACAAACATGTTATTACTTATGTAAAAAAAGGTGAATTTCCTTTGTGACATCATACTTTCATTATATCGTTACTATAAACTGGCAATACAATGGTTATAATCAGCGCTGTTTAATATTTTTTAATTAATCAATGTGAAGTGGAGAAATATGATTTTAGGTACATATGTCACAGCAGTCACTGAATGATATTTTTTATAAGTGTGAGACTCGATGTGTTTGTATGCTATGAAAAGAAATTCAATAAGAAAAAGTTGATGGGTAGTCCATGAAAAGACTCAAAATAGTAAACACTTGTGCACAAATAGTTTTGAACTTACTTTTGATCAGTAGGCATTCCCAAGGGAATGTTGGAAGAACAATCATGGGAGGGGTTTATGGAAAAATAAGGTGAAGTTTAAGGAGGGACGGGCTACTACAAACACCCATCCACAAAAGAGTGAACCCATTGCTCTGCACAAAATACACTTCTAAAGTTACCACAGTCCTAAAGGTCACAAAACTAGAATTAATGTACTCAGGACCAGCCTTAGAGTAAGTCAAGCAGTGCACAAGGCCACTCACAGGTACTGCAACACACTTCAAGAAAATAACACCATCGTGGAACAAATGTTCCTCTGGGGTTAATGTTAAATAAATTAAATTAAGTTGACCTTTAAAAGATATATCTATACTTTGTTTAATGTTAACAATATGTACATAATTATTTTAACATTCAAAAACAAACTTAATTTAAAAATAAAATGACATTTATCATTTGAACTTTTGTTACAAAATGTAAATCATTTAATTTAATTATACACACTTAAAATGTAATACATATTAAATAAAAAGACAAATATTTCAGTGGATGAGTTTTTTAAAATGATTCTTTAAGAAATATTCATTATAAATTTTAAAAAACATTGTAATTAGTTATTTAATATATATTTGATTGTATGAGTTAATGTGCTGTCAGATTTTATTTTATTAGTTATAGCTCTATAATAAATATTTTACATTTACAATTTGAAATATAGTTTTTATGTTTTTTTAAAGAATAATTAACTTTAATAATTTTCTGTATACTTTCCCAAAGACAGATCTCCACCATGGTGGCAGAGATGTCCACCTACGTGTAAAAATGACTTGTAGTAATTTTACACTTGCAAAACCTGTTGAAAGCTGATCCACCAGGAGGTGGAGACATGTAAGTCTACACTTAGGTGCAAATTTACCTAAGATATGGTAAATAGTTAATTTTCACATAGGTGCAGTAGTAAATTTACAAGTAAGTAAATTTCCACATGCAAATTTACCTTTGTGACTAGGACTCGGAATGTAAATTAGATGAAAACCCAGACTGGCATAATTTTGTGGCCATTTACAAGCATTCAGAGCAGAGCATTTTTCACACCTGTCTGTACACCTAATTTACAGCTTCGTAATTCATCCTTAGGTGGAGCAGGCAGCAAATGTGAGAAAATGCACCAGTATTTATGTCTTACCCACTGCGCCCTATTCACAAAGGTACATTTACACATATAGATTTATTCATGTGTAAAGTTACTCCTGCACATAGGGATAAATCTACAGGTTTGTGCTATTCACCATTTGTGAGTGTAGATTTCCACATGAATGTAGACTTACAAGTATCCAAGGTATAGTTTAAATTAATACAGTTTATAAAACTATAAAATATATTTTATTGTAAAATAGAATTTAAAATAACTATCAATAACCTAGAACGAATAAAATGTTACAGTATATTACCCATCAAACTAAATATTTATTGAATATTTAAATAATCAAAATATATTCATTTCGTTTACATAATTTTGTAAACAAAATGTTTTTAAAAATCCCACCCACACTAGCATAATATTATTTCATCAAAGGTTACTGAAATGTATTACAATTTTATTTGTTCAATTGTTTTAAATTAATCTTAAATTATTAATGGTTTACAAGTTTCATTTAATTATATCTCTAAAAAGTTAGTGATTAATATGTAAAATTACAAATTAATTAATTTTTGATATATGTTTTTTAACACTAACAAAATTATATATTAAAGCTAATCTTAAGGGAAGGGAAACATTGCTGTTTTCCAGAAAGGATAAAACTTTATCTGCAGCTTATGAACTGAGGATGATCACGGGGTTCAGCACACAACATCAGCAAGTGAGGAAGATTCTTGCACGACACTAGCATTTGATTAAAAGTGATTCTTCCATTGGGCCCACTTTGCCTAGTAAACCTCTACTCACCTTCCCACACGCTAAATCTATGCAGCAAGAACTGGTGGTGAGTAGCCCTGAAATGGTCACACCACAGACATGGCTCGAAGGAAACCCAGGGTTTCAGCGCTGTCATAAGTGCAAGGCATGCATACACTGTGTTAACACCAAAGAGTACACTTCATTCTTGACCAACACCACATTTCAGATTCATAAAGCATTTAGTTGTAGAAGTGAATTTGTGGCATATGTACTACAGTGCACTTGCCGAAGATCTATGTTGGCAGCACCATCCTTAAAGTTCATGTGAGAACCTTCATGCAATTAAGAATGCAGATAAGACCTATCCTGTTGCCATATTAATGAAGTACACAATGACAATGCTGCAGAGTTAACCTATTTTGTAATCGATTCAGTGCCCAAGAACATCAGGGGAAAAAATAGAGAACTCCAGTTAAGGAGACTGGAGTCCAGATACATAGTAACCCTGAACAGCATTATGCCTGTAGGACTTAATTTTGATGAGGAATTACATGTGCATTTATGAATTATTGGATATAGAGGCTTCCTCTCCTCCATTTAGCTACCTATAGACATGTAGTATGCTCCGTGTTTGATCTATTTTATTTTTCTTAATTTATTTTCAACACTTTATAATTTCTCTTGCAATGCACAATTGACAGAACTTTAACAGTGTGGGCAATGTGAGAGCCAAATGCATATTGTGAATCATTGATGTATGTTCTGGTATTTTGGTCCTTATAAAACATTGCACTTTGCATTTGCACAAAGGTAGAAGACATATGTAATGTATATGTATCAGCAGTCAAAGAGGCTTGAGTGATAGCTCATGGGGATCCACTTGGGTTCTTTTTACATTTTCTTTGATATTTTCTTTTGGTGTTGTGTTAGGGTATATAATTGTCATTGCCGGTGATTAACCACTAGGGTTTTGAAATTAATTCATTTATATTCAATATGAACTACCCTTTAATGAGCAATAATTGTATAATGTGTGCAATATAATTAATATTGCGTGATATTTCCATTATTCATTCTTTCTTTTGTCTTATCTTTTCCTGCATTTTGGGCATGGAATCATGTTGTAGATATGAAAATGCTCATTTGCCATATGAGCAGGATAATGTAGAGAGCAGGCAATTGGATAATTAACCATAAGCTACACGTTTGCATGTGTTCATGATCAGGACCCATATTAGTATGGATACACATTAATTTTTAGTATTTGTTCTGTAAATGACAGTTGTGAAATTTGCTGATTTCAGTGTTCATATTGTATTAATTTCCAATCCCTTGGAAAAATAGAACTGTCTGTGGACCATGCATGATCAACATACACTTTGTAAATTAATTTAGGCTTCGTATTGGTACACTTGTCACTGTTTTTATTATTATTTGTATTTTTGTGTACACACAACAAATTTTGTTTATGGCAACGGCAGGCCGTACAATATGAGTGCAGTATTCTTTCCATGTCATTGCTGTTTTGTACGTAACACATAAGACTATGTAAATTAATTCATTCCTCGCATCTACGTTTGTGAGAAAGGCAGTTTGAAATCTAGCCATGTCAGTGCCTGTTTGTCATTACCGAAAACATTTTGGGAGAGAATGATGACATTCAAAATAATCTTATTCATTTAACGTTACAATGTAGGGGTTTTATTTTAAGTTTTGCTTTAGTCAGTACACCCCACCAAATATATAATAACATAAACATTAGTACTGACTACCACAGGGGTAAGGGAAATGAAAGCGTCCTACGTATGCTCCAGTTCAGGACGAAAGGCCCTCACCTACTTGATAGGTGGCATGCTTCATCCTTGGACCCCTCCTGGCACGGATCAATAGGATTTAAGTGCGACCTACAACTCACTATATTGTTGAAAAGCTCCAGAGTTTTTTTGATAATAAAAGAGGGTTATGGTGAGGCCACTTTTATTTGTTGCTGGGTGCGAGGGTAGCTGTGCAGAGGGGAATGGAAGGTGATAAAGGTATCTCATTGATGGACAATATGTATTTTATTGTGTCCCAAGGGATACAATAGTAATATAGAGTGAAAAGAATTACAACACACATAAAAAGAGGTTCCATGTATGTTGGGTGTTGCCTTCAAAGGTTCATGGTCTACTGATCTAGAAAATTCAAGCCATGTGTTTTCTATCTGAGCGGTAGAGAAAAGGATCAGATCTTCATCAATGCATCCGTCCTGACATCTCCATACATGGCAACCTTGTGCTGATGAACCCCATTTACACCTAATTAGAGGATGTCACATTGCAATGGCAGGAACATGTAGACCTCCACCAGTGAGTCAAATCAATGCACAACATAATTTTAATTTTATCCCTGGAGACACAATAAAATACATTTTGCCCATCCATGACATAGTTTTACCCCCCTGCATTCCCCTCTGCACAGCTACCCTTACTACCAGCAGCAAATCAAAGTGACCTGACCAGAACCCTCTTCTGTTATCAAAAAACCTCTGGAGCTCCCGACAATACAGTGGTTTGCAGCTTGCAATTTGATCCTGTTGTTCAATACCAGGAGGGGCCCAACGAAGAAGCATGCCACCTATTAAGTGGGTGAGGACCTTCCATCCTGAACCGGAGTGTACCTAGGACTCTCTCATTTTCCTACCCCTGTGGTATTCAGTACTAGTGTGTATGTGGATTTATTTCAGGTACCTGTGGCCATTATTTTCTATGGGAGTATATTGCAATACCTGTGAGAGGCCATGTATGGATGGGCACCGCTGGCTGTTGTCACTCTAGCGCAAAGAGCTGGGGGGGTGTCGGGGACTGTCATTGCTGGAACTTCACGTTGGCAGTCACCACGGGCTGTGGTTGCTGTAGCGTGAAGTACAGATCCTGCATTGCCATTTGCTGCAGTGCGAAGAGCAGGTCTTTACTGAAGCTTAGCATTGCAAGTTGTCATGGGCGGCAGAGTCTTAGTGCGAAGGGGCCTGTTCAGGTTCATGAAGAGTCCAAACTTCAGCATTTCACCTTGTCTCCATTGGAGGAGCTCGGAACTGATGCCAGTTAAGGGCACAGGACCTGGGGGTACCTCTTGGGGATCCAGAACTCACTCCAGCAGAGGCCAGAAGGGCTCAGGAAGGTGGGTCCAGTTGCAGCAAGTTAGCTGGGAAGTTGCAGGGAGGCCTCTGGAGCTTGTGCTGTCCCTGTAGTTCAAACAGGAGGTGAGACAATTGGCCATTTGGAGATGCTTAGGTTAGTCTGGGATGAAGGTAAGCAGGTGCAGTCTTCCTTCTCAAACAGCAAGACAGTCCTCAAGCAGCATGGCAGTCCTTCTTCTGTAATGTCCACAGGCCCAGGAGTGTTCTTCTGAGTGGGACTGGAGGTTCAATATTTATACCTGATGGCAACCTTTGAGTGTGAGGGGCCACCTTGTCCTAACCCCACATCCGATTCTGGAAAGTTCTTCCCTTACTCTTTTGTAGTTGGATGTTCGTATTACCATGTCTCTCCATAAATCCACTCTTACTCCTCTTTAAACCCCTTCTTAGTCTCCTCCCTAAACCCCCTCCTATTTTGTAGTAAGTTTCCCCATTTTTGAACCACTCCCTCTGGTCCCTCCCACATTACAATCTTATATTTACATATGCAGAGATGTCTGCCACTTTGGGGGAGATCTCCACATAGAAAATGAAGGAAAGCTGGAGGTGGAGAACTCCCCTAGTAGGTTAACACATAGCATATTGTGGTAAATGAGTGGCATTACGACAGTACTACTCCACGCACTACAAAGTGCCCCAAAGTGTGCGGAGCAAGGACAGCTGTGCTTTGAAATACGTTTTTTATTGAATATGAAACATTTACCCCTCGGAATCATTTAATAAAAGTGAAACGCTCTATGAAACTTAAGAAGAAATACATTAGACTGCCAATCCTAGCGTCTTTTTACATATAGCGCTACACACTGCAGTGTTTCCCATCTATGTGCTGTAAGTAATAAATATTGCAATTGTTCAATTTAATGGTACTCAATGTAGCAGCCTCAGAAGGATGGAAATTTGAGGTGAGATCGCCTCCTGCAGGCCACAGTACCTATCGATGGCAAGCATTTAACTCAAAATCATTTAGTTTATTTTAAATAAATAAATAAATCAAATCCGACAAAATTCCACCTCATTCCCATGCATACTGTATCCAGTTATACATTACATTCACATAGCCTATGAAGACAGATGTAGGTCATCCATGTCAGTGAATACCATGTGGTCATGCATGTAAATTATTACCTGCACTATCTAGGCACACATGGGTCAAATGCAGTGGCGTAGCTAGGCACTCTGCCGCCCGTGGCGGTCCCTGCCTTTTGCCGCCGCCGAGCGCCTAAGAGCGGGGGGAGGGGAGGGGGGGGGGTGCTGGCGATAAATTTACCTGCCGCCCCCAAATCTCGTGCCGCCCGGGGCGTACCGCCCCCTCCGCCCCCCCCTTGCTACGCCAGTGGTCAAATGTGCTTACGAATCAAAAATTCGAAAAAGAAGACCATATGTAAATCCCTACTCATACATACTTGCTTCCCCTGTGCAAATAATGAACCATGGAACACCAAGGAAAGGGGCCATTAGAAGAAAAAAAGTGACACAAAAGTTTAAAAAACTGTGATAAATTCGAACAGATGCTTATTGTCAGCAGTAATTGTACATACGAATTACTCGGCAGCTCCTGGCAGCGTGCAATAATTCGATTTCTCTTGTTTTTTTAAAGTGATAACTTAACATATGTTCTGAACTAAGGCTCGGAAATGTATTTATCTGCTCCAGACAACTTTGCCTCTCCTCCTCCCGCTGACAACACCGCCAGGACTGGTTTCATTTACCCAACAATTCCCATCAGTTTCCCTTTTAGATCTATCCAGCTGGGTCCCTTGTGCCTCACTCTTCCCTCTGGTTTTGTCATCATTTGCTCGGTGGGTGTCAATTTTATAATAAAAATGAAAAAACATGTAACATTTATAAAGTAGCAACATTAATGCGCTTGATTGTAAATTATGGTACATCAGCTTGTCCAGGGTATAATGTCAATGGATTTATACTGGCACATGCATCAAGGTAGGCTTTTGCGATTCCTTAATTGCGATTATTAAGGAATCGCAATTAAGGAATCGCAAAAGCCTATGCATGTAGGAATCGCTATAAAAATAGCGATTCCTAAACATTCCTTAATTGCGACTCGCTAATTGCAAGTCGCAATTAAGGAATACCTCCCCATTAATTCCTATGGGCCTAGAGGCCCATAGGAATGAATGGGAAGACATTCTCAATTTGCGATTCGCAATTAGAGAATCACAAATTGAGAATGCAATTTCAAGGGTGCCAGGGTGTCAAAAGGACCCCCTGTTGCACCCCTGAAATCTGCATATGAGTACATCTTGCACACACACATGCCCCAAGCTAATTTTTTTACTTTAATGCATTGCATTTAAGGAATCTCAATTTGCGATTCCTTAAATGCAATCGCAATTTGAGAATTCGCAATTAATTGCGAATTCTCAAATTGCGAGGGCCTTGACCCTTGATGCATCGCAAAAGGTAATTTTGCGATCGCAAACGGCCGATTTTTGCGAATCGCACCGTTTGCGATCGCAAAAACCTTTGATGCATGTGCCCCATAGTGGCTTATTCCGCAGTTTAGTTGAGTGATGCATCCCTGCATATATACAGGTGTGGGGGTACCACAGCCATGGCTAAATTAAAACATCACACACCAGTACCCATTGATTTCCAGGTGAGGAGCGAAGCATTAGGAATCTAAGGAACAGTTCAGAAACCTTTGAGAAATAATTAATTTATATCTCAACATAAATCTGGATTTTTATACAGAATACTATTGTTCATCGAAGGTCAAGTCTCCGGGACAGAGCACAAGGAGCCGCTACTGGGCATCATCCGTACTGAGTAGTGTCCCAATGAAATTTGGCTCTCCGGTTGACTAACAATATCACTCCCTTTGTAGACCGGACTCTGCAAGGGTAGCGAACCCGAGCAGTAAAGGCTTACTTCTAGATGCGGTAGAGAGTTTGTAGCTCAGATACTGTATGACGTGTAATCGCACACAATAAACTCAATTGGGGCTAAAATAAGGAACATTACAAAAACTAGAAGGTCTTCTCACGTTCTGGTCCAAGATACAGTCCCAAACCATTTTAGTGCTTGTTTGGTAATGGGTATAGGGCCTGATTACGAGTTCGGCAGTCCATCAGACTGCTGAACCTGTGGTGGAGGTGCGGTGGTGGTCGGGGACTGCCGCACCAGTGGTCCGACCGCCGTTTAACAACTACGGCGGTTGGACCTCCATGGCACCACCGCAACCGCCAGGGATCTGCGTTCCCTGGTGCTGTCGTGATGGTGTGAGGCTGCAATGTGCTTGGCAGGGCCACTGCGACCCAGCCAACCATATTAGGAGTTTTCTCACTGCCAGTGGTTTCATGGCGGTGTTCAAGCCATGAAACTGCTGGCGGTGAGGAAACTAAGGAGGCCCTACTGGACCCCTGGTGCCTCCTGCCACGGAGCTGCATGCAGGGGGGCACATGGTGTGCGCCCCTGTGTGCATGTGCGCCCAGTTCCTGCACGGCATGGACTTAACTCTCCATGCCATGCAGGAACTTCCTTTGGCATTCCCATTACGGTGCCTTTTTTAAAGGCACCACCGTGGGAACGTCAAAGGGCTGCCCGCCACGCAACAAGGAAAAACTTAATCTGGCGGTCGGCTGGCGGTCGAGTTTGGCGGTGCGGGAGCGGGGCACTGGTGTGCCACCCCGGGCCCGCACCGCCACACTCGTCTTCAGGCCCATAGTCTTTAACGGCCCTTATCCAGGTTTTCTACAGATTAGTTACTGTAGGTATACATCCTTTTACAAGGAATTCACTCATGCATTACAGAAATGTTATGCCACGCTTGAAGTTGTAGGACAAGGTCTCATTAGTGGGAACTGTGTGGGTTGTAACTGTGGGATACTGTAGTCATCACTCCCAAGGTACCACCAGAGGCTCTTTCTCAAAAAACGATTACAAATTGCAACCATCCAGGGAGCCTCCCTATAATCAATTGAGGAAAAATCCTTCCTCAAGCTAAAACAGAGATGGCATTTTTACTGCCTGCATTAATTACCAGCCAACATCCCACTAGGTCTCTAAAGACATCAGAATTGGCACCATGGCAGCCTCTCGTAGTCAGAGACTTCAGGGTAAAAACAATCAGAGTATTTCAGCAAAACCTTGGAAAATTGAAGCTTTGAGCTTTCACCCTTACAGAGAGTGGAAAACCACTGAATTGCCGGCAGCCATGCTCTGCGGCCAGGACCTGCACCTAAGCCCCTGCTCCCAGCTCAAGCCCCCATACTGCACAGCCTCAAGCCATGCGCAGCAAGGGTTGGGCACAGGGCCCTGCACCCAACCCTCTTCTGACAGCCTCCCACCTGCAGCAAACAATCTTCGACCGTGTGCACTACAACAGGGTGCATGCCGTGCACTCAGCCCCAGCCAAAATCCTTGTATTTTCCTCTAGGTCCCTATCCCCTGTGCCTTTGGGTCAGACGTGTCTCTCCTTGTCGGTGGAAATTTCTTTCCATTCCACAAAAGTCAAGAACCATGACTGATTCACATGTCATTCACAAAATGGCAGTCGATCCAGCATCTAAAAAGATTGTTCACGGATTACGGGCACTGTTTGATGTGCAAATTGCTAAACAAAATTCCCGTGTGAGACTAGTTTTGCACGGATCGTGGTACTCCTCAGCACTCCCTTGGTGTCGAACCCCTCTGAAGGTGGCCACCAGGGCTGTGGAATATTTTTTTCCAAAGTGCAAAGTCGTAAATCGGAATTACTTTGCAATTTTCAGAGTTCTTCTCCATTAAATCAAAAAATCTAAATATGATTGACAGGAGATGTGCATCATCATTCGCAATGTTATACAATACATATACAAAAGCATTAATTAACCCTAAGCCCATCTAGCACTTTTTTTAAATGCTTACTCCTCAAAAACTACCGAACAGATTTATGCCAAACCAAACAAGCATTGGCATAGCCAATAGGTCTCGCTTTTGGGACCTTATAAGTATTTAGTTATGCAGCACAATATCCTTGGTGCAACAACATCAACTGTTACATGGCTAAGCACTTATAAGGTCCCAAAGGCGAGACCTATTGGCTATGCCAATGCTTGTTACTATTGTTTTTGCCTTCTGTATTTTTTAATATTTAATAAACCTGCATGCTGTGTAAACTTCCTGGATTCAAACTTTATTAAGGCTTATTTAATTGATTATGCTGATTTAGTTGCTGTAGAGAGATAGAGAGGTAGAGAGAGGTAGAGAGGTAGACAGAGGTAGAGGTAGAGAGAGGTAGAGAGAGGTAGAGAGAGGTAGAGGTAGAGGTAGAGGTAGAGGCAGAGAGAGGTAGAGGTAGAGGTAGAGGTAGAGAGAGGTAGAGGTAGAGAGAGGTAGAGGTAGAGAGAGGTAGAGGTAGAGGTAGAGAGGGGTAGAGAGAGGTAGAGGTAGAGAGGGGTAGAGGTAGAGAGGGGTAGAGGTAGAGAGGGGTAGAGGTAGAGAGAGGTAGAGGTAGAGGTAGAGAGAGGTAGAGGTAGAGAGAGGTGTAGAGAGAGGTACAGAGGTAGAGAGAGGTAGAGCGAGAGAGGTAGAGAGAGAGGGAGAGAGAGAGAGAGAGGTAGAGAGAGGTAGAGGTAGAGACAGGTAGAGGTAGAGAGAGGTAGAGAGAGGTAGAGGTAGAGAGAGGTAGAGGTAGAGGTAGAGAGAGGTAGAGGTAGAGAGAGGTAGAGGTAGAGAGAGGTAGAGGTAGAGGTAGAGAGGGGTAGAGGTAGAGAGAGGTAGAGGTAGAGAGGGGTAGAGGTAGAGAGGGGTAGAGAGGGGTAGAGGTAGAGAGAGGTAGAGAGAGGTAGAGGTAGAGAGAGGGTAGAGAGAGGTGTAGAGAGAGAGGTACAGAGAGGTAGAGAGAGGTAGAGAGAGAGAGTTAGAGAGAGGTAGAGAGAGGTAGAGAGAGGTAGAGAGAGAGGTAGAGAGAAAGGAAGAGAGAGGGTTTGTGCTCTTCTGTCCCCAACACACATCCCCTCTGCAACCATCAAAGCAGGAAGAAAAGTATCAGCAGCTGACAAAAAGTCAAGGTACTGTCGTCCCAAACATAACCCATACTTGGAAAGAGATGTAAACAGTGAAAAAATGAGATTTCTGGTAAATAGCCCATCTTAAAAAAAACATATAGAAACGGTCTAAAGTTCTTTCTGTGCCTGAAGTCCATCTGACAATATATCAAATAAACATGATTTATCACAGCGCCTCAAACAAAAGGCAGAAACAAATCCGAATATGTTACTAGTTGTGCGTACACTTTCCTAAGCAGCTGATCTTCAGTGGGTGCAGACATTCACGCTGGTGGGCCCTCATAGGACTACAACCCACTAACGGAGCTTAAAACACACCTTAGTGACACACGTCATCCTCCCACGGTCCCTTTCCCCACTGATACTTTAGTAACCGGAGAAGAGCACATCAAGTAATTACACAACCACCGAGAAGCTCTATTTCAAGCCTGAAACCTGGAAAAGTAGACCACCTGCTACATCCAGCTCTTGAACCAAGTGCAAAGAAACTGACAATCTGTCGGGAGGAGCTTTTGATCTTCCCCAGACCCCCCTCTCCCACAAGACATGCGCCAGATTGATGTAAGGGATATCAAAGCAGTGTCCCACCTACCATCAGAAATGTATAAGGTGCGCAAACAATCTCACAAACAGGGAAAACCATACTAGACTGTCTTCACCTAATACGCAGACATACTCACTCCTTAACAAGACCATCCAAAGCTTCCCATGCCGTATACGGGAACAGAATGGCTGCTATTGACTACCATTGTATTTTGTAACCCCAAGACTTCTGTCTCTTTGGATCTTCCACCCCATACAAATATGCTATTGTATGCGATAGCAATTGTTTATTGTAATCCATTTGTGGTTTGTTGATGCAAATAAAAAGGACAAATTAAAAAAAAAATTAAAAAACACAATAAGACCTTCAACTTTCATCTAACGTTCCTCAACGTGCTTCTCGCTATACAAATGCCCAAACCTTAAGAAATGTTGCACTTGGGGCAAGCTACTACTCTTACTGCAATCTCATTTGCTCTGCAGGCGCCTTCTCCTATCTAGTCGTCTGCAGAGATAGTGTTCTCTTAACAAGGATTGGAAATGCCAACTGGTCTTGGCTTAATGTGCTCCAGCTGCGCACACACAGTCCCAGCACTCTCCCCAGTACAGGAACCTCTTGTACTCAACCCTACGAGACATTTGCACTCATGAGCAACCACCTCACACAGACACATCCTGCACATAAACGCAGGCACCTTCCCCATACACTCGCCGCTTGCAGGTACCCTTTCACAGGGTCAGACTGGGACAAAAAAAAACAAGTACAAACTCGCGCACGCTGGGAAAAAAAAAAAAACAAGCGCTGAAACACAAACGCGGCCCAGCGGCAGCGAAAGTGAAACTACTGGGCTAGCAAGTGGGAGGGGTGGGGGGAGTGCGAGAGAACACACAGCGATTCCCTTGCGGGAGCGAGCAAACATATGTTGCCAAAGCTCGCTCCCGCAAGGGAATCGCCAAACGTGCACGCATTGCCATTGAAAGCAATGCAATGCGTGCACGTTTTTGGCTGAAAAGCCGAAACGATTACTATAGGTCTTTTTCCTATGCAGCGCATGCGCGCTGCGTAGGCGAGCCCTAAAAAGCACTGTTTCTGACTAAAGTTCCACTTTCATGACAAGTTTGGGTTTGGTGTAGATCCATTCAGCAGTTTTGATAGTAGACCCAAGCAAAATTTCCTTTGGGAGCAAAAATCCAAAAACACGTATTCCCCCCCCCCCCCCCATCGCCACCCATCTTCAACTTTTTTCTCCTGCATGGATCTGAATGAAAATTGGCAGCCCAGACATTAGCAGACTACTACAAGCAACTGCTAAATTTGGTGCAGATCCATACATGGGTCAAACAATTTGGGCAATCTAAATAAATACTTTTTCAATGGAAAGGGCTACTGAACCATAACTACATAGTGGCTTCTGCCACAGAGTAAAATATATAAAATGTCAATTATTCCAAACGTCCTCCAATGGGTCAATCAAGTGCCCTATGTTTAAAAAAGGAGACAGAGCAATTATCAGTACTATTGAACGCCTTACTATGCGTTGCAGCAAAGTTTTTATGCTTGCATCTTTTTGAAGGATGTTCAAAGGTGAACAAACGAAGAAGAACTAATTTCTCAGTATCAAACAGAGTTTAGTGCTAGGTAATGTTGGTAGTATGATTCTGGTTTACAGATACTCTAACATAAAGCATATGTCTCTATTACATAGACCTGCAATCAGCTTTTAAATAGTGAGTGCAGGAGTCTATTGTGGCACACAACAGGAAGGCTTGCTGCACTGCTCTGCGTCAAAATATAGTAAATGAGGACCAAAGTTCCTTTATGACAGCCCTTGGGTTCAGGTCAAGGCAGGGTGGGATCAGCCGTCCACCCAAAACTTTACAAGTATTGAGGGTTAAAGGAGGGGGGTTGTCTCAGCATGGCTGTTATTTAGTTTATACACTGCCTGCTTGGGTTCCTTCTTAAGTACTGTAGTAACTAAGCCGTAGAAGTTATATGAAAAAACAGTCTCAGTTTTGCATTATGCTGATGACACAGCATTGCTCGACCTGTAAACCTTGGTTTGCAAATAGCCGTGGAAGCTCTCGATAGAATCAACAAAGATACTAATGGTAAATGCCAGCACATCTGAGTTCATAATATGCAGGAGGGAGAAATTGAAGGGAGCAGTGTGTTACATTGACAAAAGACTGATTGATCGGGTGTTGACCTATAATTACCCAGGCGTCTATGTTGAGTCTTCCAATGGCATTTGATGTCAGCACTTAAAATTGAAGCTTTGAGCTTCTGGTCTGATCTTTGTCCTACTTCACATTTATTCAAACCTTCCCACTCAAACTGCTGACCGTATTTTTAAAGTCATCAAGGCAAAATGTTTCCCAACTCTTACATATGCACACAAGGGTTGTTTCAACAGCCTTGTTTATTAAAACAGTTTAGAGCAAAAATCAGCTTGTATTCATTTGATAAAAGGTTTGGTCTGGGGAAGTATTGCTTTGGGTCTTAAAATGCCGGAAACCTTTGTCAGATTATCTTAATAATTCCCTACATTGCATAGAATTGATATCTGTTTGATATAGTAGTATCCGCTATAAAGGATATAAACCTATTAAGTTTAATATAAGTGCATTGTCATATAAATAAGACCTTCCACTGTTAATTGTATTGATTGTAGACAGCTGGTTATGTGAATACCTAAATGCTTGAATACATATTTGCTTTTTTATTTTTTTATATTTTGCTGTTTTCTTGAAGAAAAAACTTCCGGCACTAATGCATGAACCTGCCCCTTAAGTTATTACCATTGGTTGATCTCACCTAGTAATTGCCCAGCAATTATTTACGATACTATAGGTGGAGGAAGGTGAGGCACATCTTGTATGTTTTCAAATTTGAAGAAGGAAGGTGAGGGGTGTAAGTGTGGTGTGTGAAAGAAACAATGAAACTAGTGAGGAAAATGAGTTGTTGGCCATCTATGTTGCGAGCTAAGAAAGTGGTGTACATAGCTTGGGTGGATTGTACCAGCTACTGAACAGTGTGATATGTGGGGTGGGTGGATTTGAATGCTTTGGCTGAATCGTGCTCAACCTATAACATATATTGATGAAACCATGCTCAAGAAATTGAGGGGTTTAAAACTGGGAAAGGGTTGAAGTGAGTTTCATGGGATATTGCACTGTGTAGCTACCTGTTATTATGTGTTTTAAAACTTATATATTGTTCAATGAACAAAGTATGACTGGCATGGTATATAAGTGGTCAGTCAAGGAATACACTTGGTGGCCTGGAAAGAACAATGAGAATTGGGTGTAGTATTAAATTTCAATCAAGTATTTTTCTGAAGCACTTGGGAGACTGCAAGTTTTTTGTCATAAGATCATTGTAAAGGTGATGTAAAGCCCCTAAGGTCCGACTCATCTGACTTTATTCAAGCTAGATCTGTCGCCATTTTAGATCATGAAGGTCGCCATTTTAGATCATGGAGGCTGTCATTTTTCTCCATTTATGCAGAATCATTGCCATGCCTGCTATTTGACGCAGATGTCGTCTTACTCTAATATTTTTAAGAACTGTGAAAGTGATGCGACATATCTCTGGTTCAAGTATCTACATGTCACCATTTCTAGGTCAAATCGCATCAAAGGGGTTGATTACGATGTCTTCCGGAAAGACTCCGAAAGGCATTCGTTTTGTCTGAATCCGATTCGGAACCCGCCTTTCCGACCGACTCAGACACTTTTTCCAAAGAGCGATTACGATGGCTGGAAAGCGTTTGGACTGTCCGACTCGGTTCCGAAAGGCATTGGGAGTAACCAAGTCGGTCAGAGCTGAATCGTAGCGGTCTACGGCCCTCGTTTCCAGCCGAGCGATTAGGATGTCAGATTCGGACAGCCTTTCCGAATCAGTTGTTCCGAGATGCATCGCCTGTGGGAATCTGACTTTGGGGGCCCGTAGCAGGCCCCCCTTCTCCCAGGGCCCTCCGAATCGGGCCCGTGGGGGTACCCATGGGTCCCCCCTTTCCATACATGCACAGTGTCGCAGGCACCATGGGGTGCCCACAACAGGGTGCAAGGTTTTCCCCAACAATCCCTTTTGTCAATGGGAGCCTGTTTTCTCGTTCGGAACACAGGCTTCCATTGAAGTCAATGGGAATCCGACCGAAAGATGTTGGGAAGCATCGTAAGCGGTCGGTCGGACTCGCAGAGCCCAAATCGTTCGGAAACGATTCCGAAACCGATTCGGTCAGTAGAGTTTCCTAACAAGATCGTAATCGGCTCCAAAGTCTAGACATATAGTCAAAATAATGTAGTTTGAATTGACATCCTCTTATTACAGCAATTCAAATCTCTGATAAGATTTAATATATAAGGACAG
This sequence comes from Calotriton arnoldi, assembly GCA_963921515.1. NCBI lineage: Eukaryota > Metazoa > Chordata > Amphibia > Caudata > Salamandridae > Calotriton > Calotriton arnoldi. Next base: position 234,714 of record CAWUFW010006881.1, read on the forward strand.
CCATTAGATCATTTAGTTGATAGGTCCTTCTTCAGATTATCACCCGAATTCTGCCAGAAGATGGTATCCCTTAATGCCGGCGCACTTTGAAGATGTGACATCTCGCTAAGTGCTGATAGAGCCAAGTCCCGGAGGAAGGCCGTTACTGCAGCGTGCATGTACCATTCGCAGTCAACACTGCCTTCATGCCTCCACTGTTAACAAGGGCATTAGCTGTCAACTAGGTAGGAAGTGTGTCACCTCTCCCTAAGTAACTCCAGACTGTAAGTTGCTCTGCTTTCTATGCTCTCTCAGTGTAGTGCATAGAAGATTTTAGGGTGTTAGGTTTGAGATAAAATTTTAACCATGTAGAAATGTTCATTTTATTGTCATTAGTCGCAACGTGCCTTTTTATGATATCCTGTGTATTTCTTTTAAATGTGCTGAGAAACAAGTTATTCCTGTCATAATAAAGGCTTTCATTTAACGTTTCTGTTCTTCTTAGTGCAGCGTGTGTGGGTGTGTGTGTGTGTGCTATTGTGAATAACGAAATAGGTTTGTTTCTGTTACCTCGGTGCCCTGATCCCTTTATAAGGATTGTTAGTAACCCAAAAGCAATGACTCTATTTCAACAATTTAGCACTGGTGCATTTAACTACGTTCACTGGTAAGACCCGTGGCTGGAAAAGCAAACCTTGCAGAACTACGCGTGTACGCAACAAAGCAACGTGTCTCCCTATGTGTGCATAAAGTGAGGAATGTGACGTTAAAAATGCGGCCTGCACTATGTGAGAAATTAAACTATTTAAACAAATATGAAATTATTGAACCTGTAGAATTGGCAGAGTGGGTAATCCCATAGTGGTTGCAAGAAAGCCTGATAGTAAAATCAGAATGTGTGGGGATCTTAGAGATCTGAGCAATGCATTTTGGGCTAACTACCACCCATTGCCCAACACAAGAAAGATGTTGAATGTATCAAACATATATTATTAGATTAAGTTGTATCCATCAGTGCATCATCTTAAGTCTTTTAAAACTCTGAAAGGGACGTACAGGTTTATAAGGATGCCCTTTGGTTTTACGTCAACCCCAGCTGTTTTCCAAAGAGCTATGTAGAAACTGTTTGCTGGGATGGAAAAGGTGAGACAGTTTCAAAATGATATTTTGGTGTGGCACAAGTACCAAGAGGAACATGATACATTGTTAAGAACTGTCCTATGAATATTTAATAAAACAGGTCTAACAATCACCAAATACTGTGTTGCTGTGGAAAAAGTATAATATTTAGAAAATTCAGTCCAGTGGAAGGGATCAAGCCTGATATGAAGCTGGTCAAGGTGATAGAATAGGTGTTGTGCCCTGAAAACAAAGAACAATTGGGCGCATTTTTGGGTATGGCCAAATACTGTGCCAAGTTTGTGCTTCATTTTTTGAAAGCGCAAGAGCATTAAAGGCATTACTAAAAAAAACGTCAAGTTTGAGTCGGCAGAAGGAAGTAGTGTTGCGTTCGGTCATATCAAGGCTTGCTCTGTAATTTTGACAGTCTTGAAACCGTGTGATGTGAGGGATCACTCAATAATTTTCACTGATGCCACTGAGTACAGTACGGGTGCAGTACTCATGCAGGAGAAGAATGAAACAGAGCGAGTAGTGGCATTTTCTCATATTCAAGGGAGATGAGCACATGTATAGTGTAATAGAAAAGGAGGCATTGTCATGTTGGTGGGCTATAAAGCCTTTAAGACCTCAACGGGGGCAACATTTGAAATAATGATTGATCACAAACCATTAGAAGAGATTTTCTTGCCAAACGGGGTTGGAAAGTCTACTCCTGGTTAATAAAGTGGCCATTCTATTTACAAGAATGTTCCTTCAATTTGAATTATGTGCTGTGCAATAAAAATATCAATGCAGATTGTTGTCTCAACTTCCCATTAAAGGAGAAGAATCTTATTAGTAACATATGAATCATGAACATTGCTTAATTGTGAGCTTACCTGAGTGTTTCAAAGGGGCAATCTGTGAAGTATAGTGGAAGGCAAGCATTGATCAAGATATTGAATTGAGGTAGATTAAGTGTTGTTTAAGTGATGGTTGATCAAAGGTGAAGGAAAAGGACTTATTGTAGTATAACTAAAAGATGAAAGGAGATGAACAGATGGTAAACAGTGGCAGCTTATATCATGGTGATAAATTGGGGTTTCCAGAGTCTTTAAGAGTTAGGTTGGTATATGCTTCACTAGGGACATGGAGGTATGTTGGTAAAATCGTGAAAGGCTAGTTGTAACTTTTGGTGGCCTGGTCATAGAAAGGCATTTCAGAAATTATTTACCCTGTACTGTGACTGACAAGACTCGTACTTTGGAAGCAACTCCGATAATACTGAGCCAGTTCTCAAGTAAAGCCTGGCAGAAAGTAGGACTGGACATATGTGGGTCTTTTAGTGGCAAAGAAGTGTCTGGAAAATGTGCCTTGGTTATGATTGATTACTTCTCTAAGTGGCTGAATGTACGGTTTGTGTATGTGACAAATACGGGGTCTCCGGTGGAATTCTTAAATAGTGTTTGTGCAAGAGAAGGATGACTGGAGAAGTTATTGACTGATAATGGCCCCCATTAAACATTGTTTCAAAAGGGGAACATATTGATGGAAATGGATTCAGACATAATCGAATGGGCTGGTGGAACAGTTCAACATGTGTTGGGTGAAAATATTCAAGTAATAATGCGGCATGGTTTGCACTGGAAGTAGAGGTACAGAAGTTGTTTTGGAATTACAGGACAGTGTCATGGGAGAATCTTAATTTTTCCTGTTGTGTGGCAGGACTTCTTGTTTTAAGGTGTGTCCTGGGTGGATGAACCAAAGTGTTTAAAAGGAGCTTGATGTGACACTTGTGAAGGAGATGATGCAAGGTTACCAAGCAAAATATTGAACGAGGATAAAATTGGGACCTAGAAAGTTCATTGAAGTATGTGTCTACATAATCATGGTGGGGAGCGGTGATGTGTGGAATGCTAGGAAAGTAAGACAATGTCATTTGAAGGAAGTACTAAATGTAATGTAAATTTTGTGGCAATACATCTGGTAGCATAAAGCAAGAATATGTTGTATACTTAAATATTGAACTACATTAGTATGTTATAAAATTGTATCAATTGTAGTGTTGTTATTATTGAGGAGGGGGAATATATTATGATTAAAATTAATAAGGTTAGAGCAACAGAAGCAGTAGATGGAATGTGGTACTGGAGGCGTTCTAAAAAAGTCAGTTGCTGCTGACTGAAGGAGCTGGCGGATGTATGACTCACTGTAAAGGTATTCCACCAAAATATTGATTCAAAAATATTGATTGACACAAATATTGTGTCAAACATATTGTGATGTCAAAAATAGGAATGTTGAAGGTAAGAATATTGTTTTTTTTTATAATCTTTTAAAAAAAAATCTAAAATAATGTAATTATAATTTTATAATATAGTTAAAGGATTGTTTTATTTTATTTCTATTTTTTATTTTTTGGGCAGGTTGTTGGGCTTGTAGGGGAATAAGGTGGGAAGTTTTTAGATATTTAGTTTTTTATTTGAATATAATTAAATATGAATTTGTTTTGTACATTTTAATTTGTTAATTTGAGTATTAATGATGTACTTTTTTTAAATTATATAATGGTTAATTTTAAATGCCTGGTGATTATTTCTTTAACTGTTGATTCGTTATTTGGATAGTTGTATCTATTAATTATTTAATTGTTTTGACTAATTTGGTTATTAAATAATTATATTACATTTAAGGTTTTTTTCATAATTATTCATTTTATAGTGGTATTAGTTTTTTTTTAATGTGTATATGGCATTTTTTTATTCTATTAATTTAATTTGTTTTTGTGGCTTTTGGAACTGCAAGGTAATATAGTGGATAGCGTATTAAATCTAATTTTTTTAAATAATTATTTTGATTTAATTTTAAATATAATATTATATATAATTTTATATGTTAGTTTAGTGTTTTTAGCTTTGTATTACTTATGTAAATTACACAATGAAAAACTATATTGATGTTTCTTTATTTTATTTTGTATTTTATTTAGGGGCCGATTCCGATTCGGGCCAGGAATAAAGTCCGACCGACACGTACCGGCGCTGCCCGACCTGGGTAGTACGATGAAATGCATGTGAAACACGACCGACTCATACGGAACACAAGCCGAACGACCGAACAGGACGGAAACAAGCTATCCGGCCGGAAAACCACGCGAATCGAACCGACCGACACGCACCAGGAAGGAACCCGAACGAAACGTACACGTGAACTCCGAGCCACGTAGTACGATGCAATGCGTGGAAAACCAGACCGAGTCGCACGGAGACCAAGCCGCACGACCGACACGCATACAAAACCCAGCCGAAGCAACCCAATACACCGCGACCGACGCGTACGCCGCACAATAAACATAGCAGAAACACAGCGTGAACGACTCGGAGAAGCTGGCACGAGACAACTGCAGCGTCCTACTCGGTCAGAAGAACGTCTCCTACATGCACAAAAAAAACAAATGGGAAAATACAAAAAAAAGGGCCAAACAAGCAATGACAAAGTCAATAAATACAGGGGGAAAAAAACAGGGAACAAAGACACACCCCCAACTCCACCTATATAAAGGCCACAAATCCCTACCATGATCCTTTGCAAATTCTACTGACCTGCCAGCACAGAACACCATCACACAGCAACCACAGACACACTCACAGCTCATCCATCACACAAGCCACAACCATTAGCACCCCAACAAATAGCACCCTCACATACACCCAGCAAAACCTACACACACACACCCTCACTTGCACACACACACACATCAATCACCACCACCACCCATCACCATGCCCCCAAAGAAGAACCATAAGTTCCTAGACAGTGAATTGGAAGTCCTGGTAGATGAGATCCTCAGGGTAGAGCCACACTTGTTTGGCACATTGGTCCAACAGACCCCCATGTCGCAGAAAACCAAGATGTGGGAGAGGATCGTCGACAGGGTCAACGCACAATCACCATGTTTGCGCACAAAGGAAGACATCCAGAACAGGTGGTATGATGTGCGCAGGAGGGTCAGGAACCTACTAAAGAAGGATTACATCGTGAGCCAGCGCACCGGCAGTGGCCCTCCTGCCAAACCACTATACCTCAGGCCCAGGGAGGAGAAGGTGCGGGCCATCCTACCACCAGTGAGCGTATATGGACTAACAAACATCCCAGAGCCTGGTGAGTACACAACTAATATACACAATATTGTGTGGCAACAGACACACATCACTGTCAAGGGGATAGTCAAACCATGCACCCTTAGCAAATCCACAGCAACCAGAAGATAATCATACCAAGATGACCTGCCATCTCATAGTGATATGGAACAGTGTCATGACAGGTACAAACATAACAATAAATAGAGCAAGCCAGTGGCACAAATATAACAAACAAACAGTCACATATGTTGCCACCACCAGAACACCACCTCACAGGGAAGCTCACTGAAAGGAAGGAATCCTGAGTATGCTGGCGAAGTCAGTGTAGGCAATAGCATGATGGGAGTTGTAGTCACAGATATTGGTCAGCCTCATAATTGGCCCATCAACACCACTCTCAACCATGCACACATCACAGGGAGTAGAAAAGGACTGACAAGATGGCTGACACTGGATACTGCTGTGGGGAGCACAAGGCCCTGCTGGGAACTGGCCACCAACAAACAACAGGAACACACTGTCAGCCATCTTGCCATTGCTGTCACACTCACACACAGTGAAGTCCACTAAAAAGGAAGGAAGTATGGGCATGCTGGGAAGGGGGGTGTAGGCAATAGCTTGATGGGAGTTGTAGTCACAGATATTGCTCAGACTCACAATTGGCCCATCAACACCACTCTCAACCATGCTCACGTCACAGGGAGTGGGAAAGGACTGACAAGATGGCGGACACTGGGGACTGCTGTGGGGAGCACAAGGCCCTGCTGGGAACTGTGCACCAACCAACAGCAGGACACCACTGACTGACATCCTGAAAGCCAAATTGCACCCCCTGCAATGGAAGCACGTTCCATGGTGGGATATCTGGCTGGGTGGGAAGGATGACTGACAGCTCTGACCATAGTTACAAGCAGCTCATCCCACATACCCCCTTAACACAAACTCCACACAACTCACCTGGGAGAATGCAATGCCTCACACTGTAATTTAACATCCCACAAAGAACCACCACACTGGGTTATGCTGTGTGAAGCACAGGGACACTTTTGTGACTTGTAGCCAAACAAACGCCAGGACATCACTGTCAGCCATCCTGCCAGCACAGGCACACTACCCCACAGGGAAGCAGAGTCAAAAGGAAGGAAGTATGGGCATGCTGGGAAAGGGGATGTAGGCAATAGCATGATGGGAGTGGTAGTCACAGCTCAACATCCCCCACCCACATGGCCCAGCAAGCCAGCACTGAAGCATGCACACTTCACAGGGAGTGAAAAGCCACTTCAAAGATGTCTGACACTGGCCTCAGCTGTGGGGAGCCCAAGGCCATGCTGGGAACTGTGCACCAACAAACAACAGGACCACACTGTCAGCCATCTTGCCATTGCTGTCACACACACACACAGTGAAGTCCACTCAAAAGGAAGGAAGAATGGGCATGCTGGGAAGGGGGGTGTAGGCAATAGTATGATGGGAGTCGTAGTCACAGACCTTGGTCACCCTCACAATTGGCCCATCAACACCACTCTGAACCATGCTCACATCACAGGGAGTGGAAAACTACGGACAAGATGGCTGAAACTCTGTACTGTTGTAGGGAGCACAAGGCCCTGCTGGGAACTGGGCACCAACAAACAACAGGACCACACTGTCAGCCATCTTGCCATTGCTGTCACACTCACACACAGTGAACTCCACTCAAAAGGAAGGAAGTATGGGCATGCTGGGAAGGGGGGTATAGGCAATAGTATGATGGGAGTTGTAGTCACAGATATTGCTCACCCTCACAATTGGCCCATCAACACCACTCTGAACAATGCTCACATCACAGGGAGTGGAAACAAACTGACAAGATGGCTGACAATGGTGCTCTGTTGTGGGGAGTACCAGGCCCTGCTGGGACCTGGGCACCAACCAACAGCAGGACACCACTGACTGACATCCTGAGAGTCAACCTGAACCCACTGCAAGGGTGGCATGCTTCATGGTGGGATAACTTGGCTGTGTGGAGAAGGAGGGCCGGATGTCCACCAAATACAACCAATGCTGGCCATGCACACACCTCAACATTCACATTTAAATGCCTCAGGTTTGCAGGACAATGTGCTACACCAATATCAACCTCTTACTGTGACAACTTAGGTCAATGCAATGTACAGGGCCGCATCCAGAGGTACAGTCACAACTGTCAGGTGTGTGAACCATTGATGCCTGTAGAAACATAACATACATTGTGTGTCTCTTCCAAAAACAGGTGATGATGGGGACACAGCAGCAGACAATGAGGAGTCCCAGTCCCAGGCCCCGGGGGACACTGAGCTCACTGGTGTGGAACAGCCTCTGCCCTCCTCGGATGGCGAAGACCTACCTGGCACCTCCGGTGTGAGTCGTCATGCACCACCAGCAGGACCAACATCTGCATCCCCTGCACCCACTCCTCCAACAACTGCCAACACACAGACCACCCCCGCCGACACGGACAGACCAAGGACCACCAATGACAGCAGCACAGGGACCCTGGCCCAACGTCGAGCTACGGACAACGACCCCAGTAACAACCCACAAGGGGGCCCAGGGACACCTGTGCGTGCCACCGCAGGTCCCGCACGTGTCGCCAGGGGTGGTGGGAGGGGTGGTAGACATAGGTCGCTGTTTGCAGAGGGGTCTGGACTGCATGATGACCCACAACTGGTACGCATTGCTGATGCGTACCAGAATAGCACCGGAGAGGTCACCCAGGTAGTGGGGATCCTCAAGGACATTCAACAGCAGCAGGCTGCCCATCATGCCCGCTTGGACTCACACATATCCCGTGTGGAGACACACATGGCTGGCATGGAGTCCAAGTGGGACACATTGCAAGAACTGACAGCGGTGCATAGGGACATATTGACATGCCTCCGCCAGATTAGCACCAACATGGCCACACCTCCCTGTGTGCCCACAACATCTGGTGCTGCAACACCTGCCACTGCCACAGGGAGGGAGGAGGACTCTGGCGGAGAGTCCCCTGCACCGCAGCAGCCTGCACGTGAGGGTCCCCCCCCAAAGAAGAGGGGTCGTCCGAGGAAGGAAAACTGAGAGGTCGATGGACATGTACATCCCCCAGGAAGCCAACACCTGTTCTGGAAATTCTCCTTTGTGTGCAAACAGTTCACCCTGTCGAATGCAACACAGCTCACCCGCATGACATGGGGAGTTCAAGTTGGACCAATGTATCAGATCACTGTTGACTTTACCCTGGACATTTCTGCTACCAAGACTTCCAACTCACCTCGGAACTTTGGATCACAATACCAATGTACAGCACCCACCATCCTGTGCACTAACCTCACACATGTATGTAATAAACTCACCAATACACCATACCTGCCTCTGTTGTGATTCCAACGTTGTCATCGTCACGGAGATGATGATCTGCTAAATGACACCGTGCATGCTAACTGCCACAGCAAGTTCAACACCGTCATGTGACTCATGGTGACGTGACACATATGAGGGAGACACACCACTAGGGCTACACAACACATAGACACCAGGGCCATCGGACTCATCGCCTACACTGATGTTGCCAGGAAATATTGTGGAATGCACAGACACCACACCTATTCAGAGTCTGTGTTAACTAGCCCACAGGTGCAGTAAGAAAATGTCAGTCAGAAGTGTGACCACAGACAACGCACATCCCAAAGTGAAGCACAGGTTTATTACACATTTGCAACATGTTGTTTCCACCACAGATGCAAGGTAATCCCACGTGGCAGTGGCCACACAGCCAACAAGTGTAGAAGAAAGAAAGTCCAGGGGTGTGGGGCACATCACCTGTAGGGAAACGACTGCTTCCACCCTGGAAGTTGAATCATGGTGTCGGGGGATCCGAGTTGACCAAACAACTCTGAGAGCGCCCTGTGAAGGACAGACATGACACACAGTCAAAAGCACTGAAGAACAGGACAGAACTGCAATACCCATGCACAATACATGTCACAAGATACCTACACAAAAACAAGTTAGCATGTCAACACTGTTGGGGAGTACAGACTACCTGTAAGGACACATCGCTGCACGCATCCAGTCAAGTAGCACATGGCCACACTCAAACAGCAACAGAGCACCACCAACACATATCATGCAAACTCAAATCATTGACATGACATCTCTGGATACTCACATTCAGCTGAAGAAGCTGGTGATGAGCTGTGTGCGGACATCACCATCATCATCATCATCACTGGCATCGTGGCCCAGGCCAGGATCCTCCACAGGTGGCGGATGTTGGTCATCGTCATCCAGGATGAGAGGCAATTCCTTCCGCACTGCCAGGTTGTGTAGCATGCAGCAGACGATGACAATCTTGCACACCTTTGCTGGGGCATATGGGAGGGCCGCTCCTGTCTTGTCCAGGCAGCGGAAGCGGTCTTCAGGAGACCAAATGTCCGCTCGATCACTTTCCTGGTCCGACCATGTGCCTCATTGTAGCGCATCTGGGCTGGTGTCACAGGGTTCCTGAGGGGTGTCAGCAACCACGGCATGTTGGGGTATCCGGAGTCACCTACAGACAGACAATTGCACATTAGCTGAGTTGGAAAAGAGTGCGGAACACAACATAGCAGAACACACACAATGGTACAAAGTCAGTTCACACCGACAAGCCAGGCATGCTGGTTCCGCATCTGTGACATCATCCTCGGGATGCGACTACTCCTCATCACGAAGGCATAGTGTGCCGAACCAGGGAAACGGGCACACACATGTGAGATGGTCATATCTGCAAGACATACCACCAGAGCATTGATCGAGTGATAATGTTTACGGTTCCTGTATGCCTGCTCATGTGCCTGTGGTGGTACCAAAGCCACATGTGTCCCATCAATGGAGCCAATGACATGTGGCATCCTCCCCAGGGCATAGAAGTCACTCTTGACGTCAGTGAGTTGGTGACGTTTAGGGAAATAGATGTACTGGTTCAGACATCTCAACATTGCCTCCAAAATATCGCGTAGCACACGGCTGAACATAGTCTGTGACATCCCACCAGCAGTCGCCACAGGGTGTTGAAAGGTACCGGTGGCAAAGAAGTGTAGGGCTGCCATCACCTTCACCTTGGGGGTCAGCGCTGCAGGGTACGGCCGGCCAGGTTGCAAATGTGGTGCCAGGCGCACTGCCAAATCCTCAATCAGCTGCCTGGTGAAGCGGTACCGTCGGATGCAGTCACGTTCCACCATCGTTGCAAGGTCAGGGAATGGTCTATGGACAGCTGGTGCCCTGCAGTGCATAGGTGAGGAAAGGAAGATTGTCAGTCACCCCACATATGTGGCATAGACCAGACTCAATATCACATGATACAACATTACGAGACACAAGTACATGATGTGTGTGCCGTTCCGTAAGGACATGTATGGCACCGAAATGGACAACATCTAACATCACAGTTCAACATGTGTCCTCAACAAGTCCCAGGTTGTGCTATGGGATATCATTAGGCTGTGTCACAGTACCCATGTACTGCTGTCACGTTCCAAACACACACCACAGTGACATGTGAGGACAGATGTGCCCCAGGCATCACAGCTCATTGACAGGTAGATTCCCAGGGACCCTGTATTGCCACATGGACACTGGCATGACATGGTGCATCATGAATACACCACAGCAAAACAACCATGACCCCCACAGGTAGTGCTCCCTGTTGCCTCGGCAGGACAGACATGGACGTCTGTGACACACACACGCACAACATCAAAGGCCATGCACAAACAACGTGGATGTGGAGACTGTCTCCCATTGTGCACATGGAATCAGAGTCATTGTATACACAACATGCACACAGACTGTGGAGGGCCATCACCATTGTGGCAATGGGTCACCCTGTGACGTACATACCGTCCCACATGGGACTCAGGGGGTATGTGACATGACATACACATACACAACCGTGAAATGTGACCATGCCACATGCTCTGAAATGAACAGTTGCACATCACAGTGGTCATGTGCACAACACACAAAGGAACCTGTCCCCATGAACACGTGCACAGCCTGGGAGTGGCTGCCCCCAAGTGCCACCCCAAAAACCACATGTTGACCCCCATACACAGAAAAGGTAATGCAGCCTTACATGCCTTAGGATACAGTGTGGACAGGCTGTGGTGTTGTAGGTGTGCCCCTGAGTCCCTGGCAAGTATATGTTACTGGCATACGTTCACCAGTGACAAGCATGGTGACATATGCGAGAGACCTGTACAGGGAAGCGTTGTACAGCAATGGACCGATCGGTGTGCACGCACTGGCCATTGTATTTGTCATGTGCGGGTACGCGTTGTACAGCAATGGACCGATCGGTGTGCACGCACTGGCCATTGAATCTGTCATGTGCGGGTACGCGTTGTACCCGGAATACGCGTTGTACAGCAATGGACCGATCGGTGTGCACGCACTGGCCATTGTATTTGTCATGTGCGGGTACGCGTTGTACCCGGAATACGCGTTGTACAGCAATGGACCGATCGGTGTGCACGCACTGGCCATTGAATCTGTCATGTGTGGGTACGCGTTGTACCCGGAATATGCGTTGTACAGCAATGGACCGATCGGTGCGCACGCACTGGCCATTGAAACTGTCATGTGCGGGTATGCGTTGTACAGCAATGGACCGAATGGTGTGCACGCACTGGCCATTGTATTTGTCATGTGCGGGTACGCGTTGTACAGCAATGGACTGATCGGTGTGCACGCACTGGCCATTGAATCTATCATGTGCGGGTACGCGTTGTACCCGGAATACGCGTTGTACAGCAATGGACCGATCGGTGTGCACGCACTGGCCATTGAATCTGTCATGTGCGGGTACGCGTTGTACAGCAATGGACCGATCGGTGTGCACGCACTGGCCATTGAATCTGTCATGTGCGGGTACGCGTTGTACCCGGAATACGCGTTGTACAGCAATGGACCGATCGGTGTGCACGCACTGGCCATTGTATTTGTCATGTGCGGGTACGCGTTGTACAGCAATGGACCGATCGGTGCGCACGCACTGGCCATTGAATCTGTCATGTGCGGGTACGCGTTGTACCCGGAATACGCGTTGTACAGCAATGGACCGATCGGTGCGCACGCATTGGCTATGGCCTGGCATGGCAACGGACGCGTTTTCAAATGTTTAACGAGTCTGATGCTGTGAATTCAGTTGGCCACCCACAACAATGTTGCAAATTCATGGGTGTCATGAAGTTGAACTTTCGAAGGATGCTGTGGGCGTGTGTAAGTGGTGCAATTCCATGGATTGGCCAGATTCAGAAGATGCAAACGACTTGGACCTATCACTTTGGACACATGGGACAGTATCTGCCTCTGCAGCACACATATAATGCTGGCTGTTCCCCTGAGGGCTCACTTGCCTGCACTACATGCTCCAGGACGACATCTGCCACCAACACTGCTGCTGTCTCTGCATCCTCTGGATCCTGCAATGGCACGTACTGTGGAGAGAGCCCCAGCCTTCAGCCTTGAGGAGAACCAGGCCCTGCTGGACAGCCTCCTTCCACAGTACAGCAAGCTGTATGGGAAACCAGGGGAGCAGGTGAGTGTGCTGTCCACTGCCTTACTAATTGTGCATGTTGTCTGACTAGCAAGACTTACAGTGTGCACACCACTGGCTAGCATGCTCACTGAGTAGTTCTCCCCCCCAAAGTGTGTAGTCACATGCACTGAACAGGTACAGTGCAGTAACAGTGCATTCCAACAAGGTTTACTTCCCATGCAATGATACCATGTAGTAACTGCTGGCAAACTGTTCTTAGCCATCGTTGCACTGCCTGTGAACATCATATGCCCCTGTGATTGAGACATGTATATCCAACTGTGTGATGCACGGATATGTTGCATGTGTAGTAATGGCCTTTTCACTTTGTCATCCTCACAGGTTGATGCCCACCAGAAGCAGGAAATCTGGCTGACCATCGCCCGGGCAGTAAGATCCGTGGGGGTCTACAAGCGCCGGATCCGCAACTGCCAGAAGAGGTGGCAGGACCTTCGGGGCTGGACCCGGAGGATCGCAAGGGTCCAGCTGAAGCTGTCGCCTCCTCGCAGGAGGGGCGGACACCGGACCCTGACCCCCCACATGCTCCGGATCCTGGCGGTGGTCTTCCCTGACCTGGATGGGCAGCTGAAGGACAGACAGCAGCAAGGAGGGGGTGAGTCCATGACTGCACTGTGAACTTTGTCTGACATGCTATGTGCCCTCCTCTGGCCTTGTTAAACTTCCACAGTACATCAGTCTTGTGGTCCAGGACACATGTCCCTCAATTGTGTCATGCCCACTACTCATCTGATACGCAGGTGTGGTCCTTACAATCAGGAAATTGTGTCACTTGGGTACTGTGTCCTTGCATTTTGCTTCGCTCAAGGTGGGGGACTGCATTACTTCCCGTGACTTTGTGGTGTGCTTCATGGGTGGGTCAATTGCTCACACAATGCCTTAGTCCTGACATGTAATCTGGGTGTAACTTTGATATGTGGTCCACTTGCTGATCTGAATCACCACATGTCCCTGGGGTATTTGGCACACCCCCATGCTGCGGGTGGGAACAATGTTTGGGCCTCAGGAGTATGTATATCAAGTGTGTCACACATGCTTAGCCACCTGCCTACTGTCCAGGGCTCATCCCTCCTTCAAGTGGAGCAGGACAGTCATGCCTACTCCAGGGCATACAATACACTCTGTACTCCCACTCCCGTGTATCAGCTGACATGTTGTGATCAGTGAAATGTTCCCTCAGGTGTCTGCCTCTGTGTCATTGTGCTGTGGCTTCGTTGTCAGGACTACTGGGATGTTAATCGGTTAGGGCTCAGCATGCCATCTGAGATGTGACCATGAGAGACGATACTTCTGTGACCTATAGGTGTTTGATCACTTGACTGTGCACACAGGTGTATGCGACTGTGAATTTCAGGCAGCTGTTTTTCATTCACAGCAGACTGTGAGGTGCTCAGGTTCTGAGAGTTGTGTTTCATGTCTCCCATATGTCCAATTGGTATGACGTGGACAAATAAGAGTTCAGATGATGTGGTTTGTGGGGTATGGACATGTGCACTTGTCAGATACATAACTTGCATTCACCATGTCCTAGGATTGTGACACAGTGCAGACTGTTGTTGGCTGGCTGCCATGCCCATGTGACTGGAGACAGTGATGTATGACTTTGCAGGCATGCCTGTGCCATGGCATTGAACTTCCTAAGAGTGATCCTGCAGGGGAGTGACATGTGCAACATGCACCCCATTGTGGCATTGACTATCCGGACATGGGTGCATCATGGTGTCTGGTGCTGGTATGCATCACATGCATTTCTAATTAGACTCTGGCCATCCCTTTATCCGGACACCTGTACTGACTCAGTGGCAAGAGATGTGATGTGTGCATGTTCACATACTTCACCGTGTTCTCTGCAATGTCCAACAACTGTGTAGGTGGTGCATGTGTCCACACTGGGGTATTACCATCAGACAGGCACCAGACCGATGGGTGCAAGGGCAGGAGGGGTGTGAGTTCCATGGTTGACCATCAGACTGACAATTGGCTTCTCCTAATCTGTGTGAGGACTATTGGCAATGCTCAACTAAGGATGCCAGGGCTTGCTCTGTAATGTGCTGTACTTACTGTGGTGTGTGCGGTCAGTGCAGGTGACTGATGTTTGTCTGTTTCCCTAATTGTTTGCAGATACTTCCACGGCCACAGGAGGGGACAGCTCCACGGACCAGGAGGAGCTGCAGAGCCAGACTGGGTCAACAGCCGACGAGTGGTCGGAGGGACCCAGTGGCACGGAGGGCGAGGGGAGCCACACCGAGGAGTCCTCAGCACCATCCACCTCAGCTGAGGACCACAGCAGCTCGGAGGATGACTCCCTTGTGGAGGCGGGTGTCAGCAGCCACCACACCCCAGCTAGTCTGTCTGGCCCCGCCACCACCACCACCACCACCACCGCCCTCCCATTGGCTCCCATTCCAGAGGTCCGTGGAGGCTCCCGTGTTCGGGAGCGTGTCTCCTTCGTGCCAGGCACCGCACCCCCTGCCCCTGTGTCCCCTGCTGCCCTGAGTGAGGAGTCTGTGTACCTACTTCGGCAGCTCCATGTAGGGCAGACAGCAATGCTGAGTGTCCTCCATGCACACACCACTCTGTTGACACAGCTGGTGTCGTTCATGGAGGGCATCTCAACGGGTATGTCTGCCCTACAGAGGAGCAATAAGTCCATGGACTCCTCCCTGACGGCAGCAGTGTCCCTCCTCCAACAGTCCCTCACCCCTCCTACCTCTGCCCCATCCACACTTCCTGGCACCCTACCTGTCCCAAGCACATGCACACCTGCACGGTCACCCAAACACACAGACACGAGCAGCACAGAAACACCCACAACAAAGGCAAGACGTGCACACAAGCATCCTCAGGGGACTGATACCACACCCACAGGGGATGGGGAAGAGACACACACACAGGCATCCACAGTCACTCCGCAGTCCTCCAAATCCTCTCCCTCCAAGACCCCTTCCCTTGCCTCACCTGCAACCCCACCTACACAGAAAATCTTCCTCTGTGACCTCGGCCTCTTCCCCTCCGATCCCGCTGATCCAGCATACAGGGGGAAGAGGAAGTCCACCCACACAGAGGGGAGTGCCCCTCGCCCCCGGACACCCTCCCCCAGGCGCAGACAGACGGGGGCCCCCACCCGCAAGTCCCCCTGGTCCCGGAAGAGCAAGACCCCGCCACCGCCCTGCAAGTCAAGCACACAGTCTCCTTCCTCCATCCCTCAGGCCCCCACAACACAGGTTCCCCCACCACACCCTGCCCCAGGTTCCCCCACCCACAGATACACCATCCCCAAAATGATCCGTCCTTCTCCACCTCCCACTTGCTCTTCCAGCACCACACCCCGCTGCACATGTTAGTGCCACTGGTGTGGAGACCGTGTCCTCCCCTCTGTCCTGCCCACCTTACCTGAACCCCATTCTACTCCCCTGGAGATGGGCACTGCAGTGGAGTCCAGTAACACCCCGTCTGACTTGGGCACTGCAGTGGGGAACCTGTCCTCTCCATCTGGCCAGCCCACTGGAGTTGTGCCGGCACCCACACCATCCGGCTCATGCCCCCCAGTTGTGCCGGCACACACCATGTCAGACACCTCCACTGCAGTTGTCAGTGACTCTCCAGCACCAGCCACCCCTTCCCTGCCTCCTTCTGGTGAGCCCTGATCCTGTCCCTGCGGTGCCTGGCCTGCCCCCCGTATACCCCTCCGAGGGGAATGTCCCTGCTCCATGTCAGTGCAGGCAAGCAGAGGGTGACATCTGCCACTGTCACCCTGTTTGGACTTGATTCATGGACTGGACATTGGCCTTTGTGTTTTTTCTTGACTTTAATTTTGTATTTAACATATGCTGATTAAAGCTACTTTCAGTTCTCTAGTGGTTTTGCTTCAGATGTACATGATGTTGATGTTGCTAACCATGCCCTTGCTGCAGTGATGTTGATTTTTGATGTCAGGTAAATGAAGTGTTACTGTGCAGGACCCCATGTGGTCCAGGGGGAATGTGTCCTATCCTGGTGTGTAGCCATGTCATCCTTTGTATCAATATGAGGGTGTCATGTTTTCCATATTTGCAAATGGGATTCCCTACCTGTTTTTTCAATATCACATCTGTGGCTTACACCCCTGCACATCAAATGTGCTTGCCATTGTTCAAATGGTCTATTTCCCTGACCGTGTGACCATCTCCACTGGACATGCATGTTTGGGCATCAATGGGGAAGGACTCATATCTGTGGTATCAGTGCAACTTGCTATACATGTGTATTTGATCGGTGCTGATGATTTGGGTGACTATGCCATGACCAGGCTGATGTGACGGGAGCCTTCATTTTGTGCTAATTGTTGACTGAGTGACCAAGTGTTCTGCTGACATGATAGCGCCCTGCAGAGACAACGTATGGCACAGCTTTTCTTACACAGGAGTGGAGTCCCCTCATGGCAGTGTGTAATTCCGTGACATTGCCTGAGCCCAAGGTGTGTGTTGTGTGAGCATGTCTGTGTGTGTTCACTTCCATTTTGCTACGCAGGCTGGGGGCCCTAGTGATGTTCCTGTTTGTGATGCTTGCTGAGTTGAGCAATGTTCCCCCCAGATCTTCTCCCTGGGTGCTCTGTGATGTGGGTGCATGGCACATTACTGGTGATCAGGGTGTCATCCATAGGTGTGTTTGCTGTCAGGGCTGAGTTTGTGGGCAAACGCAGATGAGACACAGTCAGGATTCCCCTTGGCACTTGTTGGTTACACAAGTCATGTAATTTACAATTTGCGTTAGCTTGCAGTGATTGTGACACGTTGTGTGTGTGACTGCTGCCACTCCTCAGGGTCAGAGCTGCAATGTTGGAAGTTGTCTATGAGTGTTGTTTGTGGGTGAGCTTGCCATCTTCATTGGTGTGTGACTGTGTCCGGGATCCCATTGGTTGGTGTGGATTTGACGTCATGCCCATGTACAGCGTACTGTGCAGTGTGTGAGACATTCACAAGTCTTGTTGACTGGCCATGTGTGATGGGTATCTCCGCCTTAGTTCCCCCCACCACCCCTGGGATTGTCATGGGTGCATGTGCAATGTCACCAGTCCATGTGAGCTTCACTGCTGCACATTGTTGGAGATCAAGGTGTGTGGTGTTGAGTGTGTGCAAATGAGAGTTGTTGCACGGCTGGACCCCTACCTCCATGTTGGCCTTGGCTGACAGGCCGTGCTGTTTTATTTGTGCTTGTGTAGGTGTGATGGTAGTTAGTTGCTCAGGACACATGACTGTGGTTCACAGTGTGTACGACATCTACCTTTGTCATCACAGTGGGATTATCATGCAGGCCAGTGTCACCACAATGTGGGCTCCCTGGGGGTAGTGCTGAGGTGGGTCTGTCTCTTGCTGTGTTAGTTGCTGTTCCTACAAGCTTGTGTGACATTTGTGATTTGGGCTCCCTCTCATCTAACGATGCCTGATTTGCCCACATAGGGGAATCCGATCCATGAGTTACTTTTGTGTGGCACTGTGTTGACATCTGTGTAATTGGGATTCAGGCCTCCTCGTGTGTTGTGTGTTTGCCTGGGGACACTGGCACACCACCCCCCTCACCTGTGGTGTTTGATATGCAGTGTGAGTCTGCCTGTTTGTGTTTGTGCATTTGCACCACTGCATTGGCATATCTTTAGTGTGCCATTGGCTGTATGTTGTTTGGTGGCTTACCCCTGCTGTCCCTGGGACTCCTAGGTCATAAGTCAGCACAATGATCATGGTTTGTATGTCCCATTGCTGCCATGGTATGGTATTTGTTCACCTGACATCTACAGTCTCCACAGGATATCTACATTTGTGTGTCCATTGGTGCAGATATGTGGATCTGCATTGTGATGGTCACTTCTGTCATTGTGTTATTTGTGAATGTTGACAATGTGAGCCCCCATGGGTGATGTTTGTCTGCACATGGCCAAAGCGATGTTTCATTTGCACTGCACTGTTTGCCTCACCCAATCTCTGTTGCTATGGGACACAAGCACTGCTATGCCACTGATGTGTTTGTTGTTGTGTGACCAGGAATGATCCATGCAGTTTGGCATTTGCAGCTTTTACCATGACTACACTTACATTTTGGTCACTGTGGTGATGGGGCTTTAGACCCCATTGCCACAATGTTCAAAATGTGCTTCAGCTATGGACCCCACACTTCCCTTTTGGTCACTGTGATGATGGCGGTTTAGGCCCCATTGCCACAATGTTCAAAATGTGCTTCAGCTATGGACCCCACACTTCCCTTTTGGTCACTGTGATGATGGGGTGTTCGACCCCATTGCCACAATGTTCAAAATGTGCTTCAGCTATGGAACCCACACTTCCCTTTTGGTCACTGTGATGATGGGGGTTTAGGCCCCATTGCCACAATGTTCAAAATGTGCTTCAGCTATGGACCCCAAACTTCCTTTTGGTCACTGTGATGATGGGGGTTTAGGCCCCATTGCCACAATGTTCAAAATGTGCCTTCAGCTATGGAACCCACACTTACCTTTTGGTCACTGTGATGATGGGGTGTTCGACCCCATTGCCACAGTGGTCATGGTCGGCTTGCATTGTGGAGGCCACACACATTTATGTGTGACACATGTGATAGGGGGTCACATTGTATGTTCAATGTCATGTTCAGTGTTGTAGGCATTTGACACAGACTACACACTCTTGTCATGGTGTTGGGGGGGTGTAATTTTCAGGCATTCCTTATGTTGGAGTATGCTGGTTGTGCCATGCATTACCCGTCCTATGAGTGTGGGTTGTGTGGGTGGTAGGCATCCATCCCCCTATGAGTGGGGATGGTAGTAGTGACAGGCATCCAGGCACCCCTGAGTAGGGGTGGTGGTAGTGGTAGGCATCCATCCCCCTATGAGTGGGGATGGTAGTAGTGACAGGCATCCAGGCACCCCTGAGTAGGGGTGGTGGTAGTGGTAGGCATCCAGGCCCCCCTGAGTAGGGGTAGTGGTAGGCATCTAGCCCCCCATGAGTAGGGGTGGTGGTAGTGGCAGGCATCTAGCCCCCCATGAGTAGGGGTGATATTAGTGGTAGGCATCCATCCCCCTATGAGTGGGGATGGTAGTAGTGACAGGCATCCAGGCCCCCATGAGTAGGGGTGGTGGTAGTGCTAGGCATCCATCCCCCTATGAGTGGGGATGGTGGTAGTGGTAGGCATCTAGCCCCCCATGAGTAGGGGTGGTGGTAGTGGCAGGCATCCAGGCCCCCCTGAGTAGGGGTGGTGGTAGTGGTAGGCATCTAGCCCCCCCATGAGTAGGGGTGGTGGTAGTGGCAGGCATCTAGCCCCCCATGAGTAGGGGTGGTATTAGTGGTAGGCATCCATCCCCCTATGAGTGGGGATGGTAGTAGTGACAGGCATCCAGGCCCCCCTGAGTAGGGGTGGTGGTAGTGGTAGGCATCCAGCCCCCTATGAGTGGGGATGGTAGTAGTGACAGGCATCCAGGCCCCCCTGAGTAGGGGTGGTGGTAGTGGTAGGTATCCATCCCCCTATGGGTGTGTATGGCATTGGTGGTAGCCATCCCGCCCCTATGGTTCTGCTGTTGCTGGTGTACGTCATTTCTGCATCCCTATGTGTGTGTGACATATGTTGGGTACGTGTGGTTTGTTTGTGTAGTGGGTGTTTGACTTACCGTCTTCGCCGTACGCGTCCGTACCGGTCCCGGTAATAGATGTAGAGTATTGGTAGGACCTGCGCGATGGGATTCATGGTTTGTTCGTCTCTGTTCGGGTTTCTCGTGGCTTCGACTCGTACTCGTCGCTGGCTTGTTCGTCTCGTAGCCGTGGATCGTCTTGTGGCGCGAATCGGAGCTTATGTGCAGCTCTCCCGGATGCTCTGACGTGCCGGACATAGCGACGGGTTCGGCGCGTACGGAAGGCGCATCGTACTAGTCCGGCCGGAAGGTGCTGTGTATTTGCTTACGTGCGAATCGATTGGACGTTTACGGATCCGGCTCGGGCGGGGAACAGGAGCTGTAATGGGTGAGTACGGCTCGCTCGGAATCTGGGCTGTTATGCGCATCGTACTTGTTCGTTCGGACGGCTGTTCGAATCGGTCGGGAAACACGCGTTCGGCTTGGTTTTTTTCCGGACGAATACTGTTAGGTGCGCTTCCGGCCGAGATCGGAATCGGCCCCTTAGTATTATTTTATGACTGGGAAAAGTTCATCTGAGTTCAATATTTTCCCTACTGTTCCTTACACGGGAATGGGAATAGTTGTTCTGACTCCTCCAAAGTCCAACACTTTCCCTACTGTTGCTTACGCTGTAATGGAAATAGTAAATCTCACCCCTCAAAAGTCCAACACTTTCACTACTGTTGCTTACGCTGTAATGGAAATAGTAAATCTCACCCCTCCAAAGTCCAACACTTTCCCTGCATTGCTTACATTGAAGTAGAAATAGCAAATCTGACACCTCCAAAGACCAACACGCGGTTGCTTATAATGGAGTGTGAATAGTAAATCTAACCCCTTCAAAGTCCCACACTTTCCCTACTGTTGCTCAGGTTTGGAGTGGCAGTAGTAAGGTTGACTCCTCCAAAGTCAAGCACTTTCTCCTCGGTTGCTTATATTGGAGTGTGAATACTAAATATAACCCCTTCAAAGTTCAACACTTTGCCTACTGTTGCGTAAGCTGGAATGGGAATAGTATATCTTACGCCTCCAAAATTCAGCACCTTCCCTACTGTTGCTTACATTGTAGTGGAAATAGTAAATCGGACCCCTCCAAAGTCCAACACGTACCCTGCTGTCAATGCTTAATTTGTGAAAGAATGAGCGTCGGTGCCCAAAGCTCTGCACACGTTAGGAGCTATTAAATGTCAGCTTACCGAATACAAAGGTTGCACAGTCTTCAATCCACATCATGCCTCTATAATTGCTTCCAGACACTGTCTTCCCCTTCATCTCCCTCTTACAGGTTCCTGCTTTCTCCTTTTGTGACTGTTTTTGCTGTCTTTTTCTTACTCCATCTTACCATGTGTATTTTCTCTCTCTTGCTCTCGGGAAAGGTCCAATCAGGAAAAATATGTGCTGGTCTGTAAACATGAGTGTCGATGGCCCACACAGGCTCAAATTAAGCACTGGCTGCTGTTGCTCAGGTTGGACTGGCAGTACTGAATTTGACCCTCCTAGGTCTCTTTTTTATCTGGGTTTTTTTTGTTTTAATATAAAAGTTGGTATAGTGTAATTATTTGTATTACATTTTTGTAATATATACTGTTACTGTGTACATTTTTTTATTTTAATTTTTATTATTTAGGGCCTTATTGCGATGTCGGGCTTAATCACTTCCGCCCGACACTGCATCGGCACCCGGTCGGCAGTCCCGACCGCCACATTAGGATGCCACCGAACACTGTTCGGTTGCATTCCTACATTTTACTATTGGAGCATGCATTCCGCCCGCAAACCGGCCGGAATGCATGCTCCCATAGTAAAATGGAAGGTGCAGTTCATCCCTGCACCCCGTGGCAGGCACCTCAAGTGCCTGCCACATGGTGCAGGGATCAACAGGGGGGCACCGTAGGTGCCCCCTCGGCCTCCAACCAGAGGCCGTGCACCCAAGTGGGACCTGCTGGGGGCCTCCAAAGATGCTTTCTGACATGGAAATTTCCAACATGGTTTCCATGTCGGACAGACCGGCATGGAAACCATGTCGGAAAGCGTCATCGTAATCTCAAGGGCGGAAAGGCCCACTCTTGAGATTACTTGCTGCATTCCGACTGGCAGATGGGGTCTCCGAGCCCATCGGAAGGCAGCCGGAATGACCAGTCCGATTCCTTTGTGACCTCCCCATTTTAATGAGGCGGTCGGAAAGGAATCCGACCGGCACATTACAATGCGGTTCGGAGGGCTCCGACCAACGGTCGGAGCCTTCCAAACCGCATCGTAATTGGGCCCTAAATGTTTATAATTATTATTAGTATTTTGTTTTATTATTTATGTTTTTGATTAGTTTAAAGTGTATTTTTTAAAATGTTTTTAAGTTATGCTTTTTATACATTTCTGATATTATTAGTATTTTTTTATGTAATATTATTTATAAATATAGTATATTTTAAAATTAATATAATGTACAATAGTCAAAATTTGATATACTTCCCTATTTTGTGACAATAATGTGATGGTC
Organism: Calotriton arnoldi; assembly: GCA_963921515.1. Taxonomy (NCBI): domain Eukaryota; kingdom Metazoa; phylum Chordata; class Amphibia; order Caudata; family Salamandridae; genus Calotriton; species Calotriton arnoldi. Next base: position 257,663 of record CAWUFW010006881.1, read on the forward strand.
TATATTTTTGTAGTCAATATTTTTGTCTTTACATACAGAGTATGTAAAGTCAAAGTCAAAAACAAACTTTATTCGGTTTCATGAATAAAATCCATAAATGTTTACACATTAGAAATAATACATCAAATCCATCCATGGTGTTTAAAAAGAATAAAATTGCCCATAAAAGGTCATAGCATTTAAATTAATATATTACAGAAGAACAAACTGTAATCCGGGAACATTCATTAAAGAACAGTTTACCCACCCAACTGTTTACGAATTATAATAGCCCTCCACAAAAACTTAGACACAGCAAAACAAACCACTAGAATGCAATTGTTGCAAAAAAAGCAGCACTGGTCTACATTGTGTCAAATTAAATTTACAGAATAGCGGCTTTATAATTTGCAATTGGGGAACTTCATATAATTTACAAAACAGAGTAAAGTGTAGTGGGAATTGATCAGAAACACCATCACATGGGCATGTGTCCAATTTAGCTGTCCAATCGTTTACTCGAGAAAAGGATACAAGACGGTGGATAATATTACATCTAAAATGAATTAAAACAAATCTGTGCAGAGGGTTGTGTACATGCGCCAAATAAAATAGTATAACATTACTTTCAAGCAGCAGTTGATAACCTGCAACACTAGGCTTTCCACATTCCTTAGTGAATCTTTCCTCCTCTAACAAGTTCAATGCTAGGTATTTAATTTCAGCCTCAGGAATGCCCAATAAGGAGAATGGATCGTTAAAAAAATCTGATCTTCCCAACCTATAAAAATAGGCCTTGACATATTTAAACCATGGTATTGGCTCACAGAGAGAATGTTGGAAGAGCATTCCTGGGGAAGATGGTTGCGAGGACAGTCGGTTCCTACTTTACTGGTGCCAGGGCTTTTGAGTATGAAGAAAAAACCTTGGAACCTGTGCTGCATCATGTCGTTTGGTTTATGGACTTAACAGTTTTTGTAATGATTGACTCAAACCCGTTTGTCGAACCCATCAGGTTTACAGGCCATTTACATCTCCAGCAAGACTATTATTCAAGTGTGAGTGCTTTACTGTTGGCGCTGCCGGCATCAGCTAGGGACCACTTTGCTTCAATTGGTGCAACCGGCATCAGCAACTTTGCTGCTATTACTTTTAATTGTGCTCATAGCAGCTGACGGTTGAAGGTGAGCCTTGCGTAGAGGCCGTTGGGCCACGAGCTGCCTGTTTACGTGCGAGCCTTCCCTTCGCCCTGGACTCATGCCTTGCTTTGCCGTTTGGTACGCTGGAGCTGCGAGCGCATCCCTGCCTGGGAGAACGTTGGAGACATCTCTGCGCATCTTCCACAAGCAGCGTAGGCACATCGGGTCACACTGTGTACGGCCATTTTGGTTTGGGCCATTTAAAGCGGATCAGCACATCTTCACGGTGATGTGCACACCATTTCACATATTAAGGACGCATTAACCCAGCGATCCTCTTCTGCCTCCGGCTTGTATGTATAGTTGTAACACGCACACCAAGGCAGACACATGTGCTTACTTTGCATATTTTCAGTCTGTTGGACTGTATTTGCGGTGACAGGCACACCAAGTATTTGCAGTGTGTCATCCAAAAGGGTTTATTTTCGATGCACTGGTGACTAATTTATCACTGTGAAAGTACTCTCTATGGTACACTGGTGATTAATTAATTACTGCCTATGGTGCACAGGTGACTAATTAATTTCTGTGAGTACTGCTTTACCTAAGGCAAGTTTTAAACAGTGACACGCACACCAAAACATACGCATGTTAGCCCTTTAAGTATTCTAGGGTTTTGGAGCAGTAGAGTTGTAAGTTATACTTATGAGAGCCAGGTTAGGATTTTAGAATGGCCACAATGAATCTTACATCACTGTGTTTAGCCCCAACACACATCCCAGAGTTTCCTTTCAATGAAGGAGTACTTCTCCTCCACCAGAGTCAGTGCCCAGGTTGCAAAGGCCATTCTATACCATCCTCCTGTAGCTGGGACAAAACTGCCCCTAAGCCCTTCCCACTAGCGTCTGTGGTGATGAAGCTCTTGCACCTGGATCAAATCCTTGGAGCGCCAGGGCAGTGCAAATGTATTCTTTAGTACTCTCAAAACTTTTCTGGTATTCCTCTGACCACAAAAATTTACAGCCCTTCTTCAGTAGTTGTCGGATGTGAAACATCTTCCCTGAGAAATGTTACCCAAATTTAGAGTGAAACTCTGTTAATCCTAAAAAGGACCGTACCTCATACTTATTGTGTGGAATGGGGGCCATTCTTGAAGCCATTCTTATAGCATCTACCAATTCCGTTTTTGAGCTGATACCTCTGTAACTAATTTAATGTCCCTAATATGTTACTGTGTTTTCGGAAGTCTGCATTTGGTTTCCTTGTCGGTCAATCCATACTGTTCTAATGTTCTCAGTACAGCACACAACCCCAAGTCATGTCCTCTCCTGTCTTTTGCCAATATCAAGATGTCATCTTGAAAAAAGGTGACATTTTTCCTACCCTGGAACAACTTATACTTGAGAAGCTGGAACATGGCGGCAACCGAGGTAAAGCCAAATGGTACCCTTTTGAATTGGAAACACCCTATGGGGGTAATGAATGTAGTGAGGTGTTTACTGCTGTGGTGTAGTGGTACCTGGTGATAGGCCGATGTAAAGTCTATAGTGTAGAACCACCTCATCCCCTTTGTTACTGTTAACAGTTCATGAATCTGGGGTAAGGGAAACATATCCACAAAAATGTTCTTATTTAACTCTCTCAAGCCCACACACAGGCGGATGCGACCATTAGCTTACCGTGCCACAACCCAAGGAGCCACCCAATCAGACGATTTCACCTGCTCAATCACACCAATATCAACTAATTAATTGAGCTCCTTGACTACTTCCTCTTTCACATTCTAAGGAATGTTCCTTAAATTATGTATACATGGACGTGCGTCCTTTTTTTAAACAATTTTGTGGACGAATCCCTTAAGTTCACCCACTTTGCCTGTAAATACCTTGGGAAATTTGTTAACCATTTAATTCTTTCCCTTTCGCCATCACTTACAATTAGTAAAGGGTCTGAGCTGTTGGGATCAAGCAAAATGCCCAATTCTCCCTAATCCAACCATCCCAGAACACATGGACCAGACACTGCCATATACAATTACATTCTCTCTGCCTTTGAATTCGAACAATTTGCGGAAACCTGAGAGATTTACAGTTTTCCCAGTGAAACTTTGTGGATGAATATCAGGTTCCTCCAATTTGGAACCTATTTTATTGCAAAACAAGCTTGTCCACGGATCTTTGTTGATAATAGTATATGGTGACCCAGAGTCGGCCATCAATGCTCCTCGAACTCCCCAAGCTACCATTTCACAAATGTTTTTTTCCTGTTCTGCCCCTCAACACTCATCACACAATCCTGTATGTACAAAACTTGTGGACTGTCTACTTCTGAGCTTGAGTGATCTTCCTCTTGTTCCCACTCCTCGGCAACATAGGGGATGTTGCTTTCAAGTGCACTCTCACGGTCCGAATACTGTATTTACCATAATGCAATACTCATTAAAAGCAATATGTTGCACAGATCCTCATGTGGGGCTTTTTCTATCTACCTGCGTAGCTGCGTGGAAACGTTGATTCCACTCTACAAGCAAAGAAAAACAGGCAAATTGCATTTTCTGAAATCAGCCCGAATATTTGGCCCACAACTGGGCGTTTCGTACCCTTTGGAACAATACATTTGTAGCACCACAACATTATTTCATTTATTCATTAATAACATGCAGTTAATGCCAGAACACGTTGAGCTTCTAAGTGCAGCAATACAAGAAATACATGATTTACAGCACGCATAAAACTCTATAAAACAATATTATACAGAGAGGGCCTGATTCACGAAGGTAAACTTGCACTTTGTGTGTAAGTTTAGTACTTTCAGTATTCACAAACTATGTGCAGAGTTTTACGACTCCGTACTCCCTGTCATATATGTGCAGAGTTCTTTGCACCCAGAGACTACGCAATCAGGGTAAGGAACTCCTCACACGTAAGTATAAGGCCTTATTCACAAAGGTAACTTATGAGTAGTAAAGTTACAAGTGCAGAATCTCCGCACTTGGGGTGGAATCTCCGCACTGCAGTGTGCAGCGTGGAGAGTCTGCCCCGAGTGCAGAGATTCTGCATTGAGTGCAGAGATTCCACCTCATGTGCAGAAACTCCTCACTCCTTATTTTACTACTAGTAAGTTTCCTTTGTGACTAGGGCCCATAGGGAGTGCAGTCGTAACACTCCACACATAGTTTGTGAATACCAAAAAGTAGTAAACTTACACAGAAGTCTAAGCTTACCTTTGTGAATCAGGCCAGTATTTCCAGGCAGTTAAAGAGTTAGAAAGCTCAGCAGCTTAGTGGCAGAGATACCTCAATGGTATCTTTTCAACTTAAACTTTAAACAGCCCGCAAGTGTCTCGGGTAGTGACAGTGGCCCACATTATTCTGACACTTGTGCAAACCCCCCATGTTTGCAGAGGGATCGGAAATATGAACTGTGCAGAGTTTAATGTACCTGTTAAATTCTGAATCACTTGGCATCGGGTATTATCACCAGCCCCTCTGGGGAACTACCAATTTTACCTCATAGACTAGTAACACAATGTCACGTTCTGGGTACCCACCTTAGTATATGTCCAATTTAAATTCAGGCCCATATTTTCTAAGCCCTAGCTTTACCACTGAATCACGCTAGGTGACGCAAGGGTTTAAGTGATATTTACTAAGCCACTCAAAGCCACCTTGCATGGCTCTGCCTGGCTTAGTAAAATCTAGAGTAAAACAAGGCAGCAATGGGAATGTGTGGGCATTCCCACGCATCAACCCATGGATTTTGGCGCATTCCCAGATTTACTAAGGGTAGTAAACCCAAGAATGTGTCAAAAGGCAACCCCATCCCAACAGAGGCATGACGAGGAGAAATATGTTTATTTCTCCTCCTTATTTCCTCTTTCTACATTGCTGTATTCTGCAGCATACATAGAAAGAGGAAAATGGCCTTGAGGATTGTTTTTGTGCAGGAAGTTGTGCTTGCTCGTAAAACAGGCCCTCTTGCACCATGGCGCAAGGGTGCTTGCACTGGCGGAAGGCTGCATACAGTGCGTCAGCACAGAGAGAGAGCAAGAATGCGCCATATCTTAGTAAATATGGCTCATTCCTGCTCTCTTCATTTCACACAGCACAGCAATTTGTCTTGCTGCATTGCTTCAAATGTTAATAAATATGGTTGTCAATGTTCACGGCTGCACGCTCATACCATTCCTAACTCTTTCTTCTATGGAACATAAACCTGCAAATACAAGCACAGTCCTGCCTGGTGTGGGATTTTCGGTGTCATGTCCTGCCTGTTGATTGTGGTCCACAGACCGACCTCGCACAGGGTGGTGCTGAGTTGCAAACACTGCCAAGCTTACATTGTCACCCGCATTGCATATAAATCTGCCTCAGGACCAGGGTTGTTAGCTGCCATTGGTGCAGCAGGTGCAGTGGCACTAGGGCCCAGAGCCCTGAGGGGGCCTTTAAACCCTGACAATGATGTGTTTTACTATCCCAACAGCAGTAAAAGGGGACATATTCCCTACTTGCTCCAGGGCCCATGGCATCCTTGCTATGCTACTGCTGAGGCCACCATTGCCCAGATATAAACTGGAATGGCGTGGCAAGCAAAATAACGATGGATTAAACTCAGATCTGTGTCTGGGGGTGAATGTTTGACAATGTTCGACATTCCGTCCATCATCTTTTTTAAATATATTTTATTTGTCAAAAGCACATAGAGCAGGGCTCTGTAACCCAGAGACTTCCGTAGCATCAATATACATTATCATGACTTTGACACTTTTCTCAAATATATAAGAGAATATTGAAAGGACTTGCAATTAAATCAAAACAGAAGAAAACGAAAAACATACAACACCCCCCCACCCCCCACCCCATCGCACTGTTAACCATGTAAGATCAATATATACAGTCAGAGCAACATTCCTACGCTCACTACAGTTCACTTCTAAGAAAGCTCTATCCCACCAAATGTACACAAAGAACACCCCAGTGAAGAAGGGGGAAAGATTAGAGCCGGTCCGAGCCCTGTGCTGGAACAGGCTCCAATTCCAATCCCCGATAGTCTGCCCAGCGCTTCCAAATTTTGTAGTGTTTACGAGGGCACCCCCTCGCAACAAAGATGGGAGCCTCCAAGCCCATACAGAAGTCTAGACCTGTCTTCCAAACCGAGACGGAGGGCGCTGCTGTCGCCTTCCAGGCTCTAGCAATGTCACGTTTGGCCAAGGTAAAACCTAGGAGCATAAGGTGACGTTTGTAAACGTTGCCCCCGATATCGTCCATAACGTGCAGGAGAACTAGCTTAGGTGAATGAGGGAGGTCCCAACCCAAAACCTCCGACAGGCAGGTCATTACTCCCCGCCAAAACCGCGCCAGCGCGGAACAATCCCATATGGTATGGAGCAAGGTGCCCTCTTCATGCATGCAGCGAAGACACACCGGGGAAGCCACCAAGCCCGCCCTGTACAACCTGACTCTAGTAAAATATACCCTATGGAGGTATTTAAACTGGATAAGCCGAAGGCTCACCGCAATGGCCGCCCCACGAGGGGAGGCAAGGGCCTCCGTCCAGTCCTCCTCTTCGAGCGAGCCCACATCACTCTCCCAGGCCTCACGGAGACGCTGCAGAGATGGGGAACTATGTGTGACCAGGGATTGATAAGTTTGAGAGATTTTATGGTCCTGCAAATCACCCATGAAAACTTTCGCCTCCACCGGACTGAAGTCGGCCAGCACCTCCAGTCCCACCAAGCTGGGGGAAATAGCATGTCGAAATTGCAAATATTTAAAAAATTGGGTACGTGGCATTTGAAAATCTTTCTGCAAGTCCTGAAACGACTTCAAAACGGGCCCCCGCATAACATCTCCCAAGGTGGAGACCCCGATTGCGTCCCAGTCGCGGAATCCAGGCAAGGCCGCCAACTGCGGCAGGCGTCCATTTTGCCACAGCGGGGTCTCCCGGGTCAAACGGTTCCACCAACCCATCCTCCTCAGCGCCTGCCTCCAGATCCGAAAAACAAGCTGTGTAGCAGCCGGCAAAGAGCGCCGCAAAGGCGCAGAATATAGGAGTGTGTGTAGCGTGTGATCACCCATAAACCGTCGTTCCACAGCATACGCCGGATCCGACCTATCCCCATACCACCATTCATTAAGGACCAACAAGTGCGAAGCCATATAGTACGAAAGAATGTCGGAAGTCGCAAGCCCCCCACAATATGTGAACTGAAAACAGGTACGGAGAGCCACCCTGGCCGCCCCACCCCCCCATAAAAACTGGCCCAAGACCGTATTGACCTGGCGGAACCATCTTGGGGAAATAGGATATGGATGATTCTGTAGCTGGTATAATAGACGAGGAAGAGAGACCATCTTAAAGATGGCCGAGCGACCATAAATAGACAAGGGCATGTGGGACCAAGTCTTAATATCCTCACGCACCCTGTTCCAAACTGGCACCAGGTTTCTGTCCCATGAAGTTGGCTGCGAATCGGAGAGGAACACGCCCAGATATTTCATCCCCCCGTGCACCACCTGCACCGTGGAGGCCCATGTACCAAGATCGCCCCCTCAGCCCAAGACCCAAAGGGTGGACTTCCGCTCATTCATATAGAGGCCGGAAGTCTCACCGAACACCTGCATGATGCGCAGCAGCCGCGGGCCAGTCCTGTCCAAGTTGGTGATAAAAAACAACAGGTCGTCGGCGTACAGGGCTATTCGAGACCGGTCACTTGCGCGTCGATACGCACCCAGGCAGCCAGGGGCTCCATGGCCAAGGCGAACAAATATGGAGACAATGGGCACCCTTGCCTGGTGCCTCGACCAATAGTAAATACCGACGAGACAGAACCCGCCACGCGTACAGACGCCGTTATGTCACTATAGAGTAGAGTAAGATAAGACAAGAAGCGAGGCCCTAAATTCAACCTGCGCAGAAGCGCAAATAAATACTCCCAACTCAATGAATCGAAAGCACGGTCCATGTCCGCAAGCAAAAGCGCTGCATGCACCCCCAGGCCCCTGACTGCTGCAATAGCTGTGTGTGCTCTGCGAATATTATGGCGAGTAGCCCGCTGGGGCATAAACCCGGCTTGATCCGGATGTACTAAGGAAGAAATATATGGGGCCGGAGACGGTTGGCCAATGCCTTGGCCAGGACCTTGGCCTCGGCGTTGAGGAGGGAAATAGGGCGATAGGACGCGTGGTGTTCGGGAGGTCTACCGGGCTTATGAAAGACCACCACCTCTGCATGCCGCCAATCACAGGGCAGAAGACCGTGCTCTCTGGCTTCCTCCACCACCTTGCAGTAATGAGGGCCGAGTTGTAGGAAGTAACAGTTAAAAAATTCGTTCGGGAAACCATTGGGACCTGGGGCCCTCCCGGGGTGCAACTCCCGGAGGGCGGCACCCAGTTCGTCCTCCGTGAGTGGACGGTCCAGCTCCGCACTGACTTCGTCTGACAGGGCCCTAGGCGGGAGATCATCTAAAAAACAGCCTATCACCTCTGCCGGCAGACATTCCTTAGGAGTGTACAGGTCCGCATAATACGCCGCAAAACTCTTTGCAATGGCCGACGGGTCCAATATTGGTGACCCATTCGATCCGATAATACCTGGGAGAACCAGGGAGCCCGACGCTCCTTGACACAATCTATGTAATAGCTTACTCGACTTGTCTCCCCACTGGTATATCCTACTCCGGGTTGCCAACCAAGCCTGGCGGGCTTCGTCTAGCAAGAGAGATGAGTAGCCCTGTTGCGTGAGCAGCAGTTGGCGGCGGACCAGCCGCCCCTCCAGATCCAAAATTGTAGCTTCAGCCCGAATAAGAGACTCCCTACGGACCTTGCGGGCCGCAGCGCAGAGGGAGATGTCCACCCCGCGAAGGGTGGGCTTTATTGCCACCCAGAGAGATTCCGCCGCCGGCACCGACCCTACATTATATGACAGATACTGGTCAATGGCCTCTTCCATGCATTCCCTATAGTCTTCATTCTGGAGGTTCCATGGCGAGAGGCGCCACCGAAAGGGCCCACGTGCCAATCCGGCGCGCAGAGTAATGGCCAGCGGCGAATGGTCCGAGAGCCCACGGGGGAGGATATCCGCCTCAACCACCCTGTGGCAACCCCCGGGAGACGAAAATGCAGTCAATGCGGGAGAAGGAGTCGTGGACCGCTGAGAGATAAGTGAATCCCTGAGTCGTACCATGCAACCTGCGCCACGGGTCAACCCAGTCCTGGCCCACCACCAGGGAATGGAGCTTGGTGGGGTGGTGAGCCACAGGCGCCCCGCCAGGCCTCCACCGGTCCAGGACTACATCCACCACATCATTCCAGTCCCCACCAACCACCGCCAGGCCCTCTGAAATGTCCGCCCATCCGGTCACATGTTTCTCTACCAGCCCCCAGGATAATGGCGGTGGGGCATAGACACTTCCCAATATCACAGTCTCTCCTCCCACCGTGCCCTGAAGGAAAAGGTACCTGCCCTGCGTGTCGCCCCACGTCTTAACGTGAGTGTAAGGGACCCGTCGGTGTATCAGGACTGCAACTCCCCGGGACCCCCGCACAAAGCCCGAATGGAACACTTGTATGTATCCAAAGCGTTGGAAGCACAGTGCCTTCGTCCCCATGAGGTGCGTCTCCTGCAACATTAAAATATCGGCGCCGGCGCGCTTTGCTTGCTTGAGGATTGCTCCGTGCTTGATCTTGTCCAGCGCCCCCCTGATATTCCAGCTCAGTATGCGCAGGGACCCCAAAGAATCGAACGGTCTACCCAACATAGCAGCCATGTAAGGGCTTCGTGAAGATGAAGAACACCGGTGGCCAAAGAAAAGTAGCGCAGCAAGGCTTCGACATGTAATGGAACAGTGAGATTAAGAACAACAACACCCCTGAACAACCCAACCAACCCCCTCCCCCCACCCTATACCTCAAAAACAGTGAAGTATCTGTCGCGGCAGGCAGAGCAGGCTGACCCCAGCAGGAGGTACCACCCCTCAGCTGCCAATGGATCCCCAACTTACAGCCCATCGTCCTCTGGCCCCTTTCCCTGTCTGTGAATGTCCAGCAGAGATACCGGCCGTCTTCGATCTCCTCCGGCCAATTCTAATATCCTGAGGACTTTAAGTGTGTGAACACAAATATTGATCAATCAGCTGGTGCCGCCTGTCGCGAGGCAGATCCCACACGTGACGGGGCATCGCCGGACGTGGACCGCCTTCTGGACCTGGAGCGTCCAGACCTCGTCCCTTGACCTTAGGCAAATTCCGCGCCACCCCACTTGGAGGACGAGTCAGAGTCTCTCCCGGGCGGCGAATGAGGGCGCAGCCGCACCGTCTCATCCGTCCACTGGAACACCTCCTCTGGGGAATCAAAAAAGTGGGTACGAGAACGATAGACAACCCGCAGTCGGGCCGGGTAGAGCAATGCATATGGAAGCTTGAGCTCTCGAAGGCAGCCCTTAGCCGCTAGGAATGATTGCCGCTGCTGTTGGACCAATTTAGTATAGTCAGGGAAAATCAGGATGCGGGCATTATCATACAGCAAGGGTTCTTTGGCCCTGGCCTGTTTCAGGATAGCGTCCCGGTCATGATAGTTAAGCAGTTTCGCAATCACTGGCCTCGGACGAGCCCCCACCAGGGGTTTCTGCATCAAGGCCCTGTGGGCACGTTCAACGACAAAGCATTTGGATAGGGAGTCCGGGGGTAGCCAACTCTCCAGCCACTGAGTAAGGAACCGCTCCATATTTCCAGACTCACATCCCTCCGGAAAGCCAACAAAGCGGAGATTGTTGCGTCACGCCCGTCCCTCGGCATCCTCCACCCTTGACGCCAGGCCCCGTTGGGCGCTCTCCAAGGAGGTCACTCGCTGTTGCAGGGTGGTAACCACGTCCTCCACCCCTGAGATTCTTGTTTCGGTCTCAGTGATGCGTGCCACAGCATTCCGCAGGTCTTGGCGCAGCAGCATAACATCAGTTCCCACCGCCCCAATTTTGGCATCAAGGGCGTCCCTGGACTGAGTAATGGCCGCCAGGAGGGCGGCATTGTCCGGCTCATCTCCCTGAGCCCCTCCCGATGCCGCCGCGGGGGCCCCAGGGCCGGCAAACTTATCCAAGGTGCTCTGCTTGGACGAGCCCCCACCGGTCTTGTCCCTCGTCATGGCGGGCCAAATGTTCTCTCGCAACACAAATACCAAGCGGTCGGACACTGGCGAGCCCGTCCCCGGATGGTGGGTCAATACAGGCGGTGCAAAGGCGGTGCCGGGCAGCGGCCCGCGCGGCTCGATCCAGCCGCCGAAACGACCGCCATTGAGACAGGGCCCAGGACACACACCACAAGGCCACCACTAGACAGTCAAGCGGCACCGCCCGCGCCAAAGAAGGGACCCCCGCGGTCCAACTGGCCTCCAATGGGGGGAAGGGAGAGCCCTGCGGGCCCCCTTGCCAGCGACGAGACGCGCAGGTGGGCACGCACGTCCGTCCGGACCCCAATATGCCAAGCGTCTCCGCTCCGCACCCCCAGGCAGTGTCTTTCAGGCAGGCGAGCCCCCGTAACCAAACCGTGTGGGGGGGGTGGGGTGGGCCCCGGGATGTCCAGAAGCAAAACACTAAGCCGAAGCAACAGGCCCCTCTGCCCAAGGGCCGCCGACTGCAGGCCCGGCCATGGGACATGGGGAAACTCCCCCAACAACTGCAGGCCCACAAGGAAGCGCCCCCAAGGCCACCAGGGGAGGCAGAATACCTATCCCACAGTGGTCACCAGTCCACACCGCCACGCGGCCCAAAAATGCCGCCGAACCCCCGTACCGGCCTGTGGGGGGAGGAACAGGAGGAGACCCACACCACAGGGTGGGCGCCGGTCCGCAAAAAGTCTCAGGCTCCCAAAGGCCCCAAGCGCCCCCGGCAGGGCCCAAGGCCACCAGAGGAGAGTCCACAAACTGAAGGGGGGCCACTCACTCCGCGACCCGGGGCATCACAGAAATGGCGGCGACTCACCAAAGCATCTCTCAAGCCACCAGCACACTTCCCTCGTGGTCCGAACTGACCGCCGTACGAGGAGGATCAGCCCCGTGATGCACAAGGCAGGGGGCGAATGATAGGCTCCGGCGGATATGCAGGGTCCCGCACAGCACCTTTCGAAAGGGCAGACCAGCCGCCGCAGCTCCACCCCCACCAGGGAACGCCAAAGGGCCGCACGCAAGGTCGCGGTCTCCACGCTGTCTGTAGGGTCACCCATTGAGCGTAAATGACATAATTTCAACTCTTGTTTGTCTCATTGGACTGAAATAACCATACATATATACAAATTACGAATGTTTCTTAACCAGAAGACAATAAGGTATTATGTTTGTGTCGGAAAGTCATCTTTTTTTGCCCTAATTTCCCCTATTTTTTGACTGATGCTGGTGGTTACTGAATCTGAAAGTTCCCTGGGCTCTGCTAACCAGGCCCAGGACTCTATCTTCTAAAGGTATATGGTAATTGGTATAATCTTAATTGGTAAAGACAGCCTTCCTGCAAGTCCTAGTTTATGATATGGCATGTAGGTTTAGTGGCCCAACTGGACTCAGTGCAATCAAGTGTGCACTGCTGTGGTGTCTGGTGTCATTTTAAATCCAGGCCTGCCTTGCAGGCTGGTTTTAAAATAAAACTATGTCCAAATTCAACGTTCAAATTAAAAGTGTGTCCAAAGTCCAAAACCACGTTTTTATAACTTATTTGTCACCCCTAAGTTCTCTCTTAGGTGCCCCAAGGGTAGGTTGCATTGTTATAAAAAGCAGAGACAATATAAAGTATGTTTTATATGCCCTGGTAGGGAAAAACAGCCAAAGTAGTTTCTCCCTATTGTAATGCTGTAGCCCCTTAAGCTAACATGGGAAGGCTTTATTAAACTTAATAAAGTCTAATTTTTGATTGGAGCTAGCTAGACATAGCCTTCAAATTATCAAAATAATGGTTACAATGTATCCAACAACTTGCCAAGGTCGTATTCATCATAACTATTACAGGAAAGTAGTTTTAGAACTTACTATCCTGAAGTTACCTAAAGCAGCCTTGTAGCTTCAATAATGCAGCCATTTAGCGGGAGGAGATTTGCTTCCTGAAGAAGCCAGGGACAGGAGGGGGGCTGGGGAGATAAGCTGGACTTCAAAGGCAGGAGAACAGATCTCATAGGACCCAGGCCAGCCTCACTTCCTTGATCCCCTGCCAGGTGGGAGCCCCCTTAACTAGAATAGGAGAAGGGCTGGAAGGGGACTGAAGTGAGTTGTGAGACACACCTCTGGGTTGAGTTACACAGACCCACACACCAAGGAGAGAATTTCTCCATCTTGATTTTTGTTAAAACAGTGCATTCTGGTACACAAATATGCCACATTTTGCAGGAAGTGGTTATAGCAGAGGGAGGTAACTTTGCCCTTATTGGTTGGGGTGTCCCCCATCCTGCCCGCCCAGAAAGGGGGATAAGTATGGGAGAGCTGTTGGAGTTCCTCGGATCACTGCCTGGAACATCAGAAGAAGAAGGACTGCCCTGCTGGACCCTTGGACAGCAACACAGAAGGCTTGCACTCAGAAGGACTGTACCTGCTGCACTCACAAGGCTCCACAAAGAAAGGACTGTGCTTGACTCAAAAGAAAAGGAGTGGACTCCCTGATCAGCAACAGGTCATACAGAGCTGGAAAAAATCACCTGCCAAGCCAAAGAGAGAATCAACCCAGCTGACCAGGTGCAACTGGATTTTTCCTGGCCTGTGCAGGTGCATTGTGAGAAATTGAGTTCTAGCCCCCAAGAGGCATTCCAGAGTCTCTGAACCCTTGGCTGGTGCTACTGGACCCTTGTTTTCCCCAAAGGACCACAGAACCAACAAGATCTCCAAGTTTCGACACTGCAAAGTTTTGCAGAAAAGCTCCAGGACGAGACCGACTCAATGTCGAGAGTCAAGCCGCGATCAGTGACTCGCAAATAGGCCTGACCATGCTGGTTTGTCCCACTGAAAGCTCTGAAGCTCCTCGCCTTTGACATCAAGGACGAAGACTTCCAGAGAATCACCGAGACATTGCACTACAGCAGGCCGCCGTCGTTGAATTGGACGCCGGATCCAAGGTACCTGAGGACTCAGTGTAGAGAGAAAAGCTCCAAGAAAAATACCAAGGGCCTAATTTAGATGTTGGCGGGACTGCAACGGAGTGGGCTTTTTTGGGGGGTCTTCCCGCATGCCGCCCTGGCGGTCTGCCCACCTGATTTAAGTGCTGGATGGCAATGTGAGAGGAGTCCGCCACAGTCTCGCCGACTCTGCCAGGACTTTTCTTTCTGCCCCTACAGCAGGATGGGCTGCAGCAGGCAGCAGCAGACTCCAGCCAGGATTTCCACCCTCCGGATTTGGATTTGGGCTGTTTCGAAGGGAATTCCGGCGGGAATCCTACCTATCTACCACGAGTCGGTGGTACAGCCTGCGATTTCATCCTCTACTCCTTTTCCCAGGTTCTCTCTTACCTGCTGCACCTTGACCATGATGCACAGCCACCCAGTTTTGAAGGACCTGAAGGTATGTGTTTGTAGTGTGTGCGGGCATACTTAGCATGGTGTGTGCAGGGTGGTGGGGTGCAATGCCAAATGTACAATATATGCTCACTACACATAACCTACATACACATATGTACACATACACAACATATATATGTTTTACGTAAATACAAAAATGTTATATACCTGTCTCTCAACCACCACGGTCACCCCGTAAAACTCTGCTGAAAGGACATTGCCAGCCCAACAGGAATATCCACATCTGCTCGGCGGGACCCCGCAGTCGAGATAGCGACGGTGGGCGGCTCACCAGCACAGAAGACCATCGCCGCGGCGGTCTTCTGTGTAATCACATATACATCTAAATATGGTGGGTGGAAGACCGTCAGCTCAGCGGAGGACTCAGTCCAACCGCCGCAGCGGGACGGCGGAAAGACCGCCAAGATCTAAATCAGGCCCTAAGTTCAAAGGTAAACTTTTGACCGGGACCTCGCCCTCAGCCTATCCAAACCGCGCTCATCGCGGTCGGCTTAAAACTTTGACTTCGTCCCGGTCCAGCGCGACCAGATAGCGATGAGTGGTGCTTTAAGTTTTCGTCGCTTGAATGCACAATTTTTTATTTAATCTTTAAAAATGCATACCTCCCCTTCCCTTCATTAAATTTTTGTCATTTTGATGTTGTTTTAAAGTTAAAAATATTTTTATAAATTCGTGTTGGAATTTTATTGTGCTGTGTCTTATACTTATTTACTGTTTTGGTGGTATTAAATGCTTTACAGATACCTGTCTCCTAATTTAAGACTGATTGCTCATTTGCTAAGCTACCAAGGGTTGAGCAAGGATTAATTTACTGAGGCTTGACTGGACCTAATAGTGATTGCGGTATTGTTACTAGCTGAGGGTGAATACCTCACTTACTAATAACCCACTTTCCTACAGTTCCAAAAACTTCAACCACTGGATATCCAGAAGTTAAACTTTTGGTGGCCTAAATGTGCATGATGCACTGCAACACTTGGCACTGTATGCCCATCACTACCACCATCTAACAGAAGGCAACTTTGAGTTTAAGCAGAAAAGATAACTATATGGCCTCATTTAAACAGAATTATAACAAAAGTGTTGGAGCTGGCACTTTCTGGTTGGCAGAGGCAATGGCCAGCCAGGCAGAACCTACCACTACCGCCAGGGGTGGGTGATTACACACACTGTACAACCTGTGCTCACCCTTGGGTAGCTTGGCACCGAGCAATCAGGGTTATCACAGAGGCAATGTGTAAAGCATTGGCACAGCACTCACTCATGATAAATACACTGAGCATCACAAAAGAGACTTCACACATGATGTATGTAAATAACATTTGTATTCAACACACTCAATAATCAGCACAACATGAACATCGTGTATTTCGGGGCATAAATCAATAATATGCACACTTGGGAAAAATTCTATTCTAACATACCCTCCAGCACCATTATGCAGTGCAATACATTGTCAACCCCACGCCTACCCCAGCAATTCTTATAATTCAATTCCACACAATTATAGGGTGCACCCCGGGTCACAACACTATCAGAAATATGTATATACAAAGAATGATAACACTTTTTAGCAGCACTGAGGGCCGAGGTCGCGCGGGTAAAATCAATGTCAACCGTAGTGTTCTTCTGGCAATAAATCAATGTGTTACGCAACACTTTCGGCCAGTGTTGTGAATCACAGACTGTCTGCAGACTGTCACTCCCACACACACACTCACTCTGCACTGATACACGGTGCAACGGATATCAGGCAAGTCTGTACGGAACGCGCTCGCACACTTACGCACTCAGCACCATAATGTGATGAAACTGATACCCAGCAGGCCAACTGATAGCACACTGCAGACCCCATGGACCAAGCATCCCTCTACCCTCTAGCTCACCCCAACTATCCTACACCCACAGATGGAAGATAACCAGCCCTCCTCCCAGATACTAGGCTGCATGTGTCTGAAGACACACTTAGTCAGGATCCCAGGAAAGCAGGTGGGGTTAGGTAGCAGGACTAAATAGGAAGCATTCATCAAATTGGGGATTGGCAGCCACTCAGGACGTTCACCCACAGGATGTGGAGCAGAAGTGGGCTGAGGGCAATAGTCAGTCACTCAAATGGGTTCCACAAGGGCCTTTCGGCACCAGCCCAGTTCTGCGAAGCACAGGGGGATCACCCAGTGTCTTGACCCACTTCAGATCGCTCACAGAAGCGTTCCTTCAAACAAGTCAGTCTCTCTCACTACCCTAACCTGAGATGGGCAATACTACTTGGCAACACGATGTTGTTGGGGGCTGGGTGATGAGAGGGCAGTTGGTCCGCCGTGCTGAGGGCCAAAATGGGAACAATCGATGTTTGGGGAATGTAGAAGGGGAGCATCTCGGAAGAAGGAGACACCCCATCAGGTACACGTTGATCAGAGTCGCACCCAGGCAATCTGGGCACAACTTCTGGTACGCGTTGATACGGGACGCACCAGACCATTCCAGTCATACAAAATGAAGAGTTGTAAATTTTGTACCTCCGTGGAAATGAGGCACAACGTTTGGTGCGCATTGATATGGGTCACACCAAACAATTCCGGTCACACACAACGTAGAGTTGCAAATTCCGTACCTCCCTGGAAATGAGACACAACGTCCGATGCTCATTGATATGGGTCTCACCGGACAATTCCGGTCACACACACAGGTGTAAGTTCAGCAGTGCCTCATGATTTAGAATAAGGCACTACTACAGTTACGCCCCCACCACTGAGGTTCGCAACCTGTGAATCGGACACCGCATGCAATGAGCATGCAGTTGGGGTGTCTCACAAGAGAGATGCAGCATGATCAGCGAAGCGGGCCATGCTGAATTGCACAACCGGTGAATCCGCTCACCGCCAACAAGACGCTTATGCATGCCAAGGTCCCCACAATGCAGGGATCACATGCCTTAGATGTGGCCAAGATTTCTGGAGCTCCGCACAAGGCAATCCAGTCTCTTGGAGCAATTCTTAGTTCCATTCTCATGCCGCGCTACCAGTTGGGATCCAGCAGACAATGTGGGCACTTAAGAGGGCACCGCTTTCCAGGTGTCACAAGTAGACAGTGTGGGTCCCTCGTAGGAGATCTTTGGTGGCCCTGAGACCTTCAAAAGAACAGGGGGCAAGCCAACAAGCCCTTGGAGAGCACACTTCAGGGTGCCACACAGCAGCAGGTAGTCAGTCTAGCCACTTCTCAGGAAGGGCACGCGGTCCTTTTCAATGGCAGTAATCCTCCTTGTGCACAACAGATGCCTTTGGCAGTGTGCACCACTCTCCATTTTCAAGTCCCCACAAGTGTATCTCTGCCCTGCTGAAGTATGGCACCTGTAGTTCTACTGTAGTGTGCCTTTGAAGTCAGCGGGGTGGGGGTTCAGAGGGTCTCCCTTTGAACCACAGATGTCTCTCCTAAGTTTCAGACCTGTCTGCCATGAGGCCACGGACTGCAGATCTTGATCTTTAGTGGGGCCATGATCTGGCTCCCAGAGGCCATGTGTCAAAACCTCTTCCTCCAATCTATCCAGCCAGGCCCTCAAATCGCAGAGGTCTGTTGTTCCAGTTGCATGCCCAATGTTTTATAGCCGGGAAAAGCCCAGATGTACTCCCCCAGCCTCCAATGTGGACTGGAGTCCATCTAAAAGGCAAACAAATAGTTTTAAAGCATAGAAATGCCCACTTTCTAGGAGAGGCATTTATAAGCTATTAATGACAAATCCCTCTTTACCACAGGAAAGGGTCTGTCATTGTGAATCCAGTGATAGGAAACATGATGAGGCTGCTCCACTGCAATCCACTACTGAAGCTGAAGTATTTTCAACTATTTCCCCATGTTAGCCTATGGGAAGAGAAAACCTCATATGTAGTGAAAACACACATAGGTATTCGTCAGTACCTGGGCAGGGAACACATAGGTGTACTTGCCCAGCCTTTCATCTACCACCTGCTTCACCCCTTAAGACATACCCTCAGGTGCTCTAGTGGTAGTGAAAGGTCCTCTTAGGATGGCTAGTGATTTAGAAAGACCAGCCTGAGCAGAAGTCAATTGCACACACACAGGCCTGCAATGGCAGACTGGACACATGGTTAGAAACACCATAGGTGCAGGTGCGCACACCGGCATGCAATGGCAGGCTTGTCACATGTTTAAGTGCATCATTGGTGCAAGAGAGCAGACCAGCCTGCAATGGCAGGATGGACACATGTTTAAGCACATCGTTGGTTCCAGCGCGCACACCGGCCTGCAGTGGTAGGTTGGTGACCTGTTTAACAAACATCAAATAAGCACCACTTCCTAACGTGTGTATGAAGGGTGTGCACACTTTCACGCAGCATTTAGAGTGGGAAAGTGCCTCAAGCCCTAATGCCACTACAAGAGAATCAGCAAAACCCAGGAGGAAAAAGCTAAATGTTTAGGGAAATACTACCTAAAGAGTATTAGGTCTAACAGTAAGCGATAACACTAATTTCTTTTAGTAAAATCTGGTGAAATTTGTGCAGGGAAAATACTTCACATATCTGAGTTTCGAGGATGGGCATAGGGTAAAGCATGCAGTATTGCCATGTTATGCCCCATTCCGAAGTTTGCAACTCAAATGGAGAGGTAAAACCTCACTCGGTAAATATCTCACCCTGCAGTATCTCTATTTTGCGGTGTGGCAAATCAGCCAACTACTCATACTGAAGTCCTATGCATTTTGCACAGGAAGTCAGTTTTTGTTCAGTCCTGTCTGACGCATAACACTCTTGGTACTCAAGCCTAATTAGCAAAATGTGTCCCTCTTTATTCGGCACTACGTATCACAGGTTTTCTGATTGTCCCCAGCAGCAGCTTGTACAAGAGGTTCTGTCCCTACGCAGCATCTGTGGTGTCCCTAACCACACTAGCACAGGATGTCCCTAATCACTGCACTTTGCATTTGATTCTATTATTTGCCCTTCCTGGCACAGAATGCTTTCATTTGTCTTCCTTCATGTAGGACATATTTATTCGCTCTAACCTCCCATATCACGCCACTCATTGCTCCCTCTTGCACAGTGTCAATTCATCCTACCTGATTCCTGTATTCACTCTGCTTGACACAGGATGTCCCTAGTCACCATATCTTACATGGGGTATTTTAATTTGCTCTTTGTGACACAGATTTCATTAATATCCTACCACAGCACAACATGCCCGGATTTTCTCTCCATACCATATCAGGTTTTAATTCACTGTACCAGGTGCACGATGCATCTATTTTCCCTTCCTAGTGCAGTCTCCCCGATCGGTCATGCCTGGCATAGGATACTGTTATTCACAATGATGGCTCAAGGCATCCCTATTGGTTCTGCGCCGAACAAGATGCCTTAATTTGCCCTAATTGTCAGAGGATGCTTACCTGTCACAGGTAGTCTTTATTCATTATAACTGGCACAAAATATCCATACTCACTGTGTTTCACAAAAATGCTTGAATTTACCCATCATGAGGAATACAAAACAGTGATGGGTGGAATCTTGAATTAATCTAAAGCTCTGGTAATTCATCAGGGCCATATGTCCGTTCATCGGTTTTTGCCCACCATGTCCCCTCTTATAGTAACCAGTCATATGCACATCATCCTTGGTCCTGCTCCAATAGAAACAGCCCAGCCCGAACTGCAAGGCCAGATCCCCTCTGAACTGGAACACAAGCAACCTCAGACCTGTGCTGGCCTTTTTGGGCTTCGTCAGTAGGGTGCTGGTTAGTTTCATTGGCACAGTGAGCACACGACCCATATCTGAGCATACTCATCGCACTGAGGAATACAAAAAAGTAATGGATGGAAAGCTTGAATTAATCTCTGTCACTGGTAATTAATTGGGGCCACATCCTTACTGTTTGCTGTAGTTGATGCCCTAAGTGCGATATCGTATGGATAAATATGTGAAGGTATGACAAGAGAGTTCAGACACTCAGTTGTAAGTAAAACAAGTCATGAATGCACCATATGTATCTCTATGCATGTTGGAATAATTTCATGTTAAAAAGAATTTATTATATTGTTCAATAAAATTTTTGGGACAAAACAAAGATTCTGTAGACATTAAACTGTCATAGACAGGAGCTTCTCCTCCGCTAAGGCGGAGAAGCGTCACCCCACTGCCTTCCAGCACAACAAAAAAGGAAAAATAAAATGATAATAACGCAATGTTATTATCATTTTATTTTTCTGTGCTGGGGCAGTTTTGTGGCGATACAAAAGGGGATGATGGACGGAACGTTTGAGCCAATCAAACACTCACCCCCAGTCAACTGATCTGGGTTTAATCCATCATCATTCTTTAGCTCACTCCACCACCCCAGTTCAGACATGGCCATATGCAAATCAGTCTGACCCTGTGCCTCATGGGAACAGTCCAGCCCGAACTACCAAGCCATGTCTTCCCTGGACCGGAAACAAGCATCCTAGGACCGGTTTCTGGCATTCCAGCCGTCATCAGCCAGGCTTGCTTGAATCCAGTGGCAAAGTGAGCAAGGGACCCACGTCTGGGCATACCCCCGCCAACTTAGGGCGAACAAAGCGATACAAAAGGGGATGATGGACGGAACGCTTGAGCCAATCAAACACTCACCCCCAGTCAACTGATCTGGGTTTAATCCATCATCATTCTTTAGCTCACTCCACCACCCCAGTTCAGACATGGCCATATGCAAATCAGTCTGACCCTGTGCCTCATGGGAACAGTCCAGCCCGAACTACCAAGCCATGTCTTCCCTGGACCGGAAACAAGCATCCTAGGACCGGTTTCTGGCATTCCAGCCGTCATCAGCCAGGCTTGCTTGAATCCAGTGGCAAAGTGAGCAAGGGACTCACGTCTGGGCATACCCCCGCCAACTTAGGGCGAACAAAGCGATACAAAAGGGGATGATGGACGGAACGTTTGAGCCAATCAAACACTCACCCCCAGTCAACTGATCTGGGTTTAATCCATCATCATTCTTTAGCTCACTCCACCACCCCAGTTCAGACATGGCCATATGCAAATCAGTCTGACCCTGTGCCTCATGGGAACAGTCCAGCCCGAACTACCAAGCCATGTCTTCCCTGGACCGGAAACAAGCATCCTAGGACCGGTTTCTGGCATTCCAGCCGTCATCAGCCAGGCTTGCTTGAATCCAGTGGCAAAGTGAGCAAGGGACCCACGTCTGGGCATACCCCGCCAACTTAGGGCGAACAAAGCGATACAAAAGGGGATGATGGACGGAACGTTTGAGCCAATCAAACACTCACCCCCAGTCAACTGATCTGGGTTTAATCCATCATCATTCTTTAGCTCACTCCACCACCCCAGTTCAGACATGGCCATATGCAAATCAGTCTGACCCTGTGCCTCATGGGAACAGTCCAGCCCGAACTACCAAGCCATGTCTTCCCTGGACCGGAAACAAGCATCCTAGGACCGGTTTCTGGCATTCCAGCCGTCATCAGCCAGGCTTGCTTGAATCCAGTGGCAAAGTGAGCAAGGGACCCACGTCTGGGCGTTTGTGGGGCGGGGCTGGGCTGCGCTGGCGGGAGGAGTGGTGACACCCTCATAAGTGCACATGAATGTTTGGCTGGCCCTCTGGGGCCGGCCAAACATTCATGCGCACTTAGCATGTTCTGCACCCAGGCTGCATTACAGCCCAGGTGGAGAACATGCCCAGGCTCCCATTCCCCGTCTCAGCGCCGAACCACGACGCTCAGACCAATCACAATGCTGCATTGCAGCGTTGTGATTGGCTTAGGAGAGCCTGGGTGCTTACCAATCGCAACGCTGCATTGCAGCATTGTGATTGGCTCAGAGGAGCCTATCCTGCTTCTTGTTCCAGCAGAAGCCAGGAAGAGGACTGAAGAGAGGCCACAGCTGGCCAGCCAGCCAGCCAAATGGTAAGTGATTTTTTTTTCCCTCACCCTTTAAACCCTCCCGCCCCACCAGACCCTCTCCCTTTCCCCTGCCCCCACCCTCACCACCCTCCGCCTCACTAAAGATTCGCGGGACCAGCCGTGAGTGGTCATAGATCGCATTGTATCATTTCAACTATAGACAAATTTAGCGATTTGCTTCAATTACTATGCCAAGATGTGGGTCCTGTGCTCACAGCGCCGTAGGAGTCGAGCTGCAATTTATTGACGCAAGATTTGCATTTTTGGCAAAACTGATGGACTGTAATGCGATCCTAGCGATCGCCAGTGGCTGAGGTTAATTCAAGCATTCCATCCATCACCTTGTTGTATCTACCCATTGCCCTGATTCTCCCTTCTCAGCGCAATACGTCTCTGTTTGCTGATCCTTGCAAGGGAGCTGCTGCTTGCACTTCTTGTCCCAGGACTCAAAACCCTCGATCTGGCCCAGGATGACTTTATTCATCCTACCCTTCAAAGATGCCCTCATGCACCCTCCCTTGCACAGGAGATCACTTTCACTCTACTCATGTTCATCCTACCTAGAATACAAGGTCCTTTTTCATCCTCCTTGACACAAGGTGCCTTTTTTCTCCCTGCATGACACTGGGGGCAATATGTACAATGAAGTGGCGGAGAGAGGCGTTAGCCTTCCTGGCTTAAAGCCTCTCTCCGCCGCTTCTGAAACGCAGGGCTGCAACATATTTACAAGAATGTGGTGCAGCCTTGCGTTTCCCCCTGCGATGGCGCTAAGTTTAGCAGCTTAGCTCCAACGCAGGCACCCTTGCACCATAGTGCAAGGGTGTCTGGTGCAGGGGAGGATTGTTTATGTGTTGGAAGGTGCCCCTTCCTGCACATAAACAATCCTAAAATGCCATTCTGTCACTTTCATGTGTGCTGCTTCATGCAGCATACATGAAAGTGACAAAATGGCATTTTTTTAAGATTGTTTATGTACAGGAAGGGACACCTTCCTGTACATAAACAATGCATGGCAATTTGCTTTTTCCATGTGTGCTGCCTTATGCAGCACACATGGAAAAAGCAAAAACGAGGAGAAATAATGCATTTCTCCTTGTTTCGCCAACTTAAGACTAGGACTTACCTGCCCTTGTACATAGGGGGCAGCGTCAAAATAAATGGGTGTTGCGGTGCAATGCCCACCACAACACCCACTGCCCACCCCTTTCACGCTAACATAGCGTGAAAGGGGGCCTTATTTACAAGGCAGCGTTAAGCCACGTTAAGTGGCTTAACGCTGCCTTGTAAATAAGGCGCAGCCCCTATCGCCACCACAACGTCGGTAATAGTGACGTTGTGGTGGCGATAGGGGCTTGTACATATGCCCTTAGGTGTCTTTATTTTATCTACATGGCACTGACTGCCTTTATTTGCTCTACATGATACTGTATGCTTTTATTCTCCCTACTTGACACTGGATACCTCTATTCCTCTACATGACACTGGATGCCTTTACTCTCCCTACATCACACAGGATGCCTTTATTCATCCTATCCTTCAAAGATTTCCTCATGTGCTCTTGCTTGCACAGGAGATCACTATCGCCCTACTTGTGTTCATCCTACCTAGTATACAAGGTCCTTTTTCATCCTATTTGACACTGGATGCCTTTATTCTCCCTACATGAAACTGGATGCCTTCATTGTCCATACATGACAAAGTGTGCCTATATTCCCTCCACATGACACTGGATGCCTTTATTCTCCCTACGTGACACAGGTTGTCTTTATTCTCCCTACTTGACACTGGATACCTTTAGTCCCTCCACATAACACAGGATACCTTTATTTCCCTACATGACACAGGAAGCCTTTATTCTCCCTACTTGACACGGGATGTCTTTATTCTCCCTAGATGACACAGGATGTCTTTAATCTGACTACATGACACAGGATGTCTTTAATCTGACTACATGACACAGGATGTCTTTATTCTCACTACATGACACAGGATGTCTTTATTCTCACTACATGACACAGGATGTCTTTATTCTCCCTAGATGACACATGTTGTCTTTATTCTCCCTAGATGACACAGGAAAGTCTTTATTCCCCCTACGTAACACAGGTTGTTCCTATTCTCCCTACATGAAACTGGATGCCTTTATTCGCCCGACATAACACAAGATATCTTTATTCCCCCTACATGGCATTGGATGCCTTTATTCCCCCTACATGACACAGGATGTTCTCATTCTCACTACATGACACAGGATGTTTTCATTCTCTCTACATGACAGTGGGTGTTGTTATTCGCCATCCTCTGCATAGAACTGCCCTATTCAGCCTAGCTGTTTTAGGCTGTCCCTAACTGCATTCCCTGTCACACATTACTTTCATTTCCCCTGCCTGGCACAAGATATTCGCTGTTGCCTTCTCTGGCAGAGGAAGCTCCTCTTCACCCCACCTGGCACAGACACAGGACGCCTCTGCCACTAGGTGCTTCTGTTCACTTACCTTGGTACTGAATGCCTTTACTCGCCATTCCAGGCACAGGAGTTTCCAGTTAGTTCAGCCTGGCACAGAATGCCTTTATTCACTTTTCCTTACACACGTTGTCTCTATTCGTTCTGATTGCACGGACACTTCTATTCGCCGTCCCTGGCACATGAGCTCCCTATCCACCCTTCTTGACATGATGCTTCTGTGCACCCTCCCTGGCAGAGGATGCTTCCCATCACTCCACCTAGCACGTGATAACTGTATTGTCTTGACAAGGCACAGGATAGCTCTAGTCACCAGCCCTGTCACCCACTCGCTGTTACGGACATAGGGCACCTCTGATCGCCCTTTCTGGCACAGAATGTCATTACTTTTCCATAACTGGCACAAGATGGCACAAGATGCCTTTGTTTGTCCTCCCTGCCATAGGGTATCCATGCTCTTCTTTACTGGCACGTGAGGCATATCCCTTCTTACTCGCCCTCCTTAGCACTGGGCACGTCTATTCGCCCCACCTAGCACAGAATATCCCTATTCAATCTCATTAGCATTTGGCAGCTCTGTTTGCACTGCCTGGCACAGAATATACACGCTTAAGCTCCTTGGCAAGGGGCACCTCTATAGATTGTATTCTTTACTCACCCTTCTTGGCACAGTGTTCCTATATTGTTCTTACCTGGCACAGGACGTCCCTGCTCACCCTTCTTGGCACAGCGTGTCTCTATTCTCCGTACCTGGCACAGGATGCTCTACTCATCCTCCTTGGCACCGGGGGCGGGGGGCAGACTTATTTTGTCCTACCTGGCATTTGAAGTCCCTTCTCGCCCTCTTTGGCACAGGCGCTTCTGTTCGCCTTATCTGGCAAAGAGCGTCCCTACTCACCCTCCTTGGCACGGGGCGCATCTATTCGCTGTACCTAATAGAGGACACCTCTGCTTGCCCTCCTTGGCACGGGGTGCCTATTCTAACTCTACCTGGCACAGAATGTGCCCGGTCACCCTCCTTATGCAAAAGAAACAATTGATGGACGGAATGCTGGACAATACAATCAGTCACCCCCAGTCACAAGGATCTGGGTTAAATCCATCATTCTTTTGCTCACCACACCACCCCAGTTTGGACCCAGCCATATGCAAATCAGACTTGACCCTGTTCCTTGTGGGAACAGCCCAGCCCGAACTGCCAAGCCAGGTCCTCCCTGGACCGGAAACAAGCATCCTGGGACCGGTTTCAGGGCATCACCCTTCTTCAGCCAGGCTAGCTTGAAGCCAGTGGTGGAGGGCCCGATTCACAGAACTAACTTAAGACAAAATCCTAAACTTACTACCATTTTGGTATTCACAGAAGGCACTTACTCATTTTGGTATTCACAGAAGGCACTTACTCATTTTGGTATTCACAGAAGGCACTTACTCATCGGCACTTACTCATTTTGGTATTCACAGAAGGCACTTATTCATTTTGGTATTCACAGAAGGCACTTACTCATCAATGAGTAAGTACTTTCTGAGGCACTTACTCATTTCGGTATTCACAGAGGCACTTACTCATTGATGAGTAAGTGCCTTCTGTGAATACCAAAATGAGTAAGTGCCTTCTGTGAATACCAAAATGGTAGTAAGTTTAGGATTTTGTCTTAAGTTAGTTCTGTGAATTCGGGCCCGTAGTGAGCACGGGACACACGTCTGGCCATACCCTTCCCACTTAGGGCGACGTATGCAAAAGAAACAATTGATGGACGGAATGCTGGACAATACAATCATTCATCCCCAGTCACAAGGATCTGGGTTAAATCCATCATTCTTGACCCTCCTTGGCACTCCTTATGAGTCCTATCTGGCACAGAATGCTCATATCCGCCCTCCTTGGCATGGGACGACCCTCCTCGCCGAATATCTCCATCTCCCTTTCTCCCCCTGACCCCCCAATACTCCAGCAGGCCGCTCTCCCGGGAGACACAGGCCTACCCTTTGTTCCCCCTGCCTTTGCTCCCTCCTCTCCCTCTCTTCCCCCTTCCCAAAATGTTCCTCCCCCTATCTTATCTGCCTGGCCTCCGGCCTCCACCCCCCTCCCCACCCTGCATCTGCCCGATTCTCCAACGTTTTCGCCTCCCCTAAACCCCTAATCCAACCCATCTCCCCCTCTTATTCCACCTTGCTTACAACCTGGTCTACCAATCAACTTTCCTTACCTCCCCCTTCCCTCCCCCTTTCACCTCATCCCTTTCCGCTCTTCCCCGTCCCCCGTACTCCTAAATTCTTCTCTCCCACCTCCCATCTATCTTCAACCCCACCTTCCTCATCCCTTGCCTCCCAACCTTGTCTCCCTCCCCGACAACTCCTTCCTCGTCTCTCCCTCTGACCTTGCAGTCCCTTACTCCTCCCTCAGTTTCCATCTAGCCCAATCCCCCCACTCCACCTGTTACTGGTCCCCCTACATTCACCTTTCATAGCCTACAGTACCTGTCCAGCACCATCCTCTCTTTTCTCCCCATACCTCTGGCCTTCCTTGGACCCCCCGCCCTCCCCCTGTACAGCCCCCTCCCCTCTCTTCTCCATGTACCCTTGGCCTTCATCTGACCCCCCGCCCTCCCCTCCCTGTTCAGCCTCTTCTCCCCTCTTCTCCCTTACCTCCGGCCTTCATTTGTCCCCCTCCTGCTCCTCAACTTTCTCCTCATACTTATGATCTCTTCTCTTCCCCTCTGTTCAACACCAGTAAAAATATTTCTCTTCCCACCACTGTTTCACCATCCACTCCTATCGCCCACCATCTGTCCTCACCTTCTACCCTTGCTCCCCAACTCCCCACCTATTCCCCCACCCTCCCCTCCCTCCCTCACCCTCTGCACTCCCTCCCTCATCCCGTTCCCCCATCCCGCCCCGTCCTCCCTCACTCTCTGCACTCCCTCCCGTATCCCGCTCCTCCATCCCTCCCCGTCCTCCCTCACCCTCTGCACCGCCTCCCTTAACCCGTTCCCCCACCCCTCCCCGTCCTCCCTCACCCTCTGCACCGCCTCCCTTAACCCGTTCCCCCACCCCTCCCCGTCCTCCCTCACCCTCTGCACTCCCTCCTTTATCCATTGAGCCACCCAACACTCCATGCTCAGCTCTCCTCTCCCTGGAAAATAAACTTGATTCTCTCATCTATTCCATTTCCCAGCTTGTAGCGTCCATCTCACTTTTAAGCGCCAAATTGTCCCCCTTCCCTAACAACCTCCCGAGGAGTTCCTTGCTCCTGCGCCCCAAAAAAGCCAGCCACAGTCTGTCCTCTGCAGACATCACCAACTTACTGGCCAGCTACGTGACCACCAACGTCACTCCCCCTCCACCTTCCTCTTCTAATAATCCTACGCAGTTCCCTATTCAGACCATCTCTTCTGTCAGACCTTACCAGCCTCCCTCTTACCTGGCACCCTCATTCAAGAATCTTATCCCTATCTCCCTTAACAACCCCAACACTCCCATCACCAAATCATCTGCGTCAGAGCTGCACTGCTTGCTCCACAACTGCAGATCTGCAATCAAACACAAATTGGAAATCTCTGATACTATCACCCACCAGAATCTTGACATGTTCTTCCTCACTGAGACCTGGTTTAATGACTCCTCTCATACTTTGTTTGATCTTCTGGTACCCACTGACTACTCTATCCTCCGAAATGACAGGGCAGACAAAATTGGGGGCGGTGTCGCTATCATCGTCAGGAACTCCCTTCAAATTTCCGTACATTCGAATGCCTATCCCTAGAACTTCAAATACATCACGGCTCACCCTTTAGATTCCATGCCATCTACCACCCGCCCGGTAACTGCTCTTCCTTTGTGAAGGAACTGACTGACTTCATCAGTGACCAATTTTCTCAAAGTGACAGACAGATCTTCCTGGGTGACTTTAATCTTCACTGGGGCTCTCTGGAAGACTCGGCTGCCAACAAGCTTGCCACCTTTCTCTCAGCCAATGATCTCTTACAACATTGCTCGGAAACCACACATTCCAAGGGCTCAATTCTGGACCTTGTCATATCCAAAGCAGACCTGCTGACTACTGCTCCCCCATCCATGTAGACTGGTCTGACCACTTCCTCATTCCCTTCCGTTTTCACCTATCGCACGTTATAACTCACGGCCAACCTAAGAGCTACTACCTGGTTCCGCAACACTAAGAACATTGATCTTGTCACTTTTTGTGATTCTGCTATGCGGGCACTTCCTAGACTAGACCCTAACGTGGATGTCAACGTTCTCACTTCTCAGTGCCTCTCAGTACTAGCAGTCGAAATCGACAATGTCGCTCCACTCCAAAGCAAAAGGAAAAGACCCACCCCTCAGCACTGTGGTTCAATAAAGCTCTCTACGATGAAAGGAAAACCTTAGAATCCTGGAGAAACATTGGAGAAAATCTCCTTCCACCTCCAATCTCTCTCTTTTACGTTCAGCAAGATCCAAATACCACAACCACATCTTCCTTGAAAAAGCATCACATTTCAGATCCCTCCTTGACTCAGCCAAAAACAGACCCAAAAACGTTTTGACCTCATCAAAAACCCAAACTGTTCTCCCCTAACCATTAAGCCTGAGGATTCCACAAAGAAAGCGGCAGATTTCGCTATATTCTTTGATGAAAAGGTCAAAGCACTGGTGGATCAGGTCGCCCACCCCACCCCCATTGAGGAGAGGAAATCCTTAGTTACCTGGCAGCACTTTGACGTCATCTCGGAAGATGACCTCCTCAAATGCATCCTCGAAACTAAACCCTCCAACCATTCTTCTGACCCCATCCCTAGCGACATCGCCATTGATTTCTACACCTATACTCTCTCTTACTGGACCAGGCTAGTCAATCTCTTCCTCAGTCAAGGCTCCCTCCCGGTTGCCCTCAAATCAGGACAGGTCACCCCTCTTCTAAAAAAACCCTCCGCCGATGCGAACGACCTCAACAACTTCCGCCCTATCACCAACCTCCCTTTTCTTTCGAAAATCACCGAAAAATGTGTTGCGAAACAACTTTCCTCACATATTATGGACAATAACCTCCTCGACGTCTTCCAGTCGGGCTTCATCCAAAATTGCAGCACTGAAACAGCCCTGCTGCAAGTGATTGACGATGCGCTGCATATACTCGACTCTGGGGAATCGTGTCTTCTGATTCTTCTAGACCTCTCTGCAGCCTTTGACACTGTTAATCATAGCACCCTCCTCAACACTCTTCAACAGAGAATGGGACTGGATGGCACAGTGCTCAAATGGTTTGCCTCTTTCCTCTCGGACAGATCCCAAATGATCAAGATAGCGAAGAGTCTTTCATCTCCTTTGGCCGTAGGTCAAGGCATCCCTCAAGGTTCTATCCTGGCACCCACCTTGTTTAATCTCTACCTGGAACCTTTAGGGAACCTCCTAAGCAAATCTGGGATCCATTACCATCTTTATGCGGATGACACTCAAATCTACCTTAAGCTGTCTTCCGCACACGATCTCTCCCTACTCAACTCTACTCTCAACTCTATTCACAACTGGATGTTAGCTCACCAACTCATTCTGAATCCCGCCAAAACTGAATTCCTCCTCCTCTCTACCTCTCTCTCACCTCCTCCTGTTCAATCTTGGATGGATCAGCTGAACCTACTCAACAACAAACCCATCATTGTCGACAGCGCTAAATCCCTAGGTGTCATTCTTGACAAAAGACTCAACCTAATCTCCCACATCAACTCTATTGCTAAGAACGCACGTTACCAGTTGCGCCTTCTATGGGGATCCCTCGGTTCTTCCCGGAGAAAGACTTAAAAACCTTGATACAATCTCTGGTTCTCTCAAGACTGGATTATTGCAATTCTCTTCTGACGGGCCTACCCAAATCCCACCTCTCCCCTCTCAAATCCATCCTCCATTCAGCAGCTCGCTTCATTTCAGGGTCTAAACGAAGCGACCACGTCACTCCTATCCTGTCCTCTCTTCGATGGCTTCCGATCGAGGCAAGATCTATTTACAAAACTGCCTGCATCACACACAAAGCCTTACACACGTCCTCCCCTCGTTACCTGGCGAATAAATTGAAATTGTCCGGTGGCTCTCGCCCTTCTCGCAATGCGGAAAAGCTTCTGCTTGAGCCCCCCGTCTTCAAAAGGGAAAGATCGATGGCTCAATCCTTCTCAGGCAATGCGGTGTGAATCTGGAACTCGCTTCCCCCACTGCTCCGTGCCACCTCTTCTACCCGGATCTTCAAAGCTGACCTCAAGTCTCTTCTCTTCCAAAGACACTTCCAGAACTAATACTTTCATTCTCAGGCCCCTCTAGGAAGTTCGCTCTTCATTGTAAATTTGTACTTTTTCCTGTACATTCCTCACCCTTGCGTGCTGTGTTGGATTTTATGTGTGTGTTCCCTTCATTTCAAGTCCCCTGTTTAATTCACGCCCTCTCTACTCCCTCAAGGAAGTTCTTCCACTATAGGAAATTCTGTACTCCATGCCTATAGGAGTGCCTTCCCAGTGTGTTATGAGTGACTGCCACTTATTGCAGTATTATACCTCTATTTGTATTTTGTATCTCATGTATCATGCACACCTGTCACTTTTTTCCTCTTGGAACGTATACCTCTTTTTGTATCTGGTTTGTTTGTTATTTGCACAATTGTCACTTTTCCCTCATGTAATGTAACGCTTGCTTTTGTATTATGCTCACTGGTAACCTTCTCCTCATGTAATGTTACTGTTCCTATTGTGAAGCGCTCTGACACCTTCGGGTAAAGTCCGCGCTATATAAAAACGCATAAATAAATAAATAAATTGTGAAGCGCTCTGACACCTTCGGGTAAAGTCCGCGCTATATAAAAACGCATAAATAAATAAATATGGCAAAGAATGCCCATACTCGCCCTCATCGACACGGCGCAACTCGATGGGCCCTGCCCCTACCTGGCACAGAATATCCATATCCGCCCTCCTTGGCACGGGGCGCCTCTACTCGCCCTCCTTGGCATGGGACGCGCCTACTCGCCCTACCTGGCACAGGATGTCCTTGATGTAGCCCCCGCAGAGCTCGTGGCCCTGCAGGTCGAAGAACTCCATAATTGTCCAGTACTTCTCGGCGATGGCGTTGTCCTTGGCTTGGTCGCAGCAGCCGAACTGTTCATAGAGGGAGCAAAACTCCAGGTGCGATGGAGGCTGGAAAGGGGGCGCGTAGTCCAGACACTGGGGATGCCCGAGCAGCAGGTCCGCCTGGAGTAGGCAGGCTGCTAGGAAGACGCTGGTCAGGAGGGCAGAGACCGTCTGATAACCCCCTGCCAGGACACTGCCCTGGGGAGCGCCAGGACAAGAGGTAGCGCGCGCGCTCCCGGCCCCGTGCGCGCCCATTCTCCTCCGAGCTTTGCACAGTTCAGAAAAGCGCTCAGTGTGCGCTCGGCGTCCTCGCGGAATTTACTATCTGTTGGCTGGGAGGACT
Source organism: Calotriton arnoldi (assembly GCA_963921515.1). NCBI lineage: Eukaryota > Metazoa > Chordata > Amphibia > Caudata > Salamandridae > Calotriton > Calotriton arnoldi. Next base: position 290,139 of record CAWUFW010006881.1, read on the forward strand.
GAAGGCTCTTCTCATTAGGAACGTCACTTCAGCCCTGGTTTCCCAGTGGGCCTCTGATGCCCCCTCCCTCCTTCAGAGCTCCGAAGATCACACACTGCTTGGCTCAGACGGGCAACCCATTTCAGAGCCTGACAGCGAGAGGTGTGTGCCTTTCCTTAAACGTACGCTCTGCTAGCTACCCGCTGAAGCAGCCCCTGCTTCTGGCTCACAAGCATCTAGGCTGTGCTAGCTACCCCCTGAAGCTGCCCCCTGCTTCTGGTCTACAAGCACCTAGAGTATGCTAGCTACCCGCTGAAGCTGCCCCCTGCTTCTGGTCTACAAGCACCTAGAGTATGCTAGCTACCCGCTGAAGCTGCCCCCTGCTTCTGGTCTACAAGCACCTAGAGTATGCTAGCTACCCGCTGAAGCTGCCCCTGCTTCTTATTTATTAAATTCTAGGCTGGGCTACCTGCCCCTAAAGCTGCTCCCTGCTTCTGGTTTACAAGCACCTAGGGTGTGCTAGCTACCCCCTGAAGCAGCCTCTCAGATTCTGGTTTAAAAGCACCTAGGCTGTGCTAGCTACCCCCTGAAGCAGCCCCTACCTCTGGCGTAGAAGCACCTTGCCTGTGCTAGCTACCCCCTGAAGCTGCCCCTGCTTCTGATTTACAAACACCTAGGCTGTGCTAGCTACCTCATGAAGCAGCTCCCTTATAAACATCTAGGCTATGTCAACTACCCCCTGAAGCAGCCCCTGCTTCTGGTTTACAAGCACCGAGGTTGTGCTAGTTACCCCCAAACCACCTTCTGCTTCTGGCTTACAAGCACCTAGGCTGTGCTAGCTACCCCCTGAAGCAGCCCCCTTCTGAACATTTACACTGTGCCAGCTACCCCCTGAAGCAGCCCCCTGCTTCTGGTTTACAAGCACCTAGGCTGTTCTAGCTACCCCCTGAAGCAGCCCCCTTCTGAACATTTACGCTGTGCCAGCTACCCCCTGAAGCAGCCCCCTGCTTCTGGCTTACAAGCACCTAGGATGTGCTAGCTACCCCCTGAAGCAGCCCCCTTCTGAACATTTACGCTGTGCCAGCTACCCCCTGAAGCAGCCCCCTGCTTCTGGCTTACAAGCACCGAGGTTGTGCTAGCTACCCCTGAAGCAGCCCCCTTCTGAACATTTACGCTGTGCCAGCTACCCCCTGAAGCAGCCCCCTGCTTCTGGTTTACAAGCACCGAGGTTGTGCTAGCTACCCCCTGAAGCAGCCCCCTTCTGAACATTTACGCTGTGCCAGCTAACCCCTGAAGCAGCCCCCTGCTTCTGGCTTACAAGCACGAGGTTGTGCTAGCTACCCCCTGAAGCAGCCCCCTTCTGAACATGTACGCTGTGCCAGCTAACCCCTGAAGCAGCCCCCTGCTTCTGGTGTATAGGCACTTTGTAGACCACCCGCCCCCCCCCACCTCGCGACTGGTCTTGGTGATCCATATTTTTCACAAGATGCATTTTATATTGTCGTAAAGCCCCCAAAATGCAGGCCTGGTGTATTTTCTTGGTAGAGAGAACGGCAGGGGTTCGGCTGCAGAATTTCGAATTGCAATTCCGAATCAATATTTGTAAGGCAAATCAGTTTTTTAATTCGTCTCGAACCGATTAGTTTTCGGCACTAAAATGGTTCGTTCTCGTCGCAAAACGCAAAGCGATTAGTTTGTTGTTACTAGTCGAAGCGTTTTCGTCAACACCCGATTGTTTGTCACAAATACATTGTGACGGAGGCGTATTGGATTAGGAGGAACGGGGCTGGTGTGTAACCGCAAACAAATCCACGTTTGTTGTAATGCAAATGATTTTTTTTTTGTTTTTACACATATTTGAGACAAAACTGCTGGTGCAAGTAGATGACGTTTGCTAATTTTAAATTACAGACACGCAACCTTTCCTCATCGTTTACATGAACAGTAATGGGGCAAAATAAAGACATCTGGCTATTGGTCCAGGGAACAAACATTCCAAGCGTTTAGCATATGATGTTAGTCTGCTCCCAAAAATGTTAGTAGACGTCCTGGGGAGGGGAAGTGCGCCGGGAAGGAGCTCGAGGGTGAGTGACGTCTCGGTGTAATGAACACAACTGGTAAGTACCCTGGCCTGGCACTTAACACTGCTCTGCCAGATCACCCAGTCTGTATGAGTAGTGTTTAGAATGCCACAATACCCCTATGTCGTGTGCCCTGGAATCAGCTGGGCACAAGGGACTTCCTCCTGAGCGCATGCCTACACAGTGCTTTGCCTGAGCAGCCTCCCAGGCTAGGGCTGCTGTGTAGCGCGTGCACAGCCGCGTGCGTCCGTGGCAGCGTGTGAGTTCAGAAAGTGGTAGGAGCCAAAGGTCATCCGAGACTTCCATGCAGCGAAGAACACCGTGACTGTCTATCCAAAGAGGGTCCGGCGGATGTGGTTCTCTCCCTCGGACAAAACTGTGCACAATACGGGACAAAACGGTGCATTTTTACTGCATACTGTGATATAGAATTGGGATAAAAATATATATATTTCAAATGCACCTCGCAGTGGGAGTACATGAAGGCCTGCGCAGCGAGCCGTGTTGGTGCAATGGGGTGGACTATGTATTTTAATCAAGTCCCTGTGCTTACCTGTACTGTGAAAGTCAATTTGCTTTGGAAATAAAATAAATTAAGCCGATGGACATTGCATGTGCATTCGCTAAACAGCTGGGCTTCAAGTGGGATAAAAAAAAGTGGTGTGGGGGGTGGGGCAGGGTGTCTATCAAAGGGGTGTGCCTACTTAATTAAAGGCATGGCATATACATGTAAACCTAGGGGCATATTTACTAATATTTCACACTATGCTGGAACTTGCTGCACTGTGTTGTATGAAAGAGAGAGAACAGAAATGCTTCATATTTACAAAGATATGGAGCATTTCTGCTCTCTCCTTGCGCTGGCGCGCTGTGTGCAGCCTAGCACCAATGTGGGCACGCTTGCACCGTAATGCAAGGGTGCCTGCATTATGGGCAGGATTGTTTTTGTGCAGGATGGGACATAAAAACAATCCTTAGAGGCCTATTCCTTTTTCCATGTGCACTGCATTCTGAGAAACGAGATGAAGTGCAGCTGGAGATGTGGAGAGAAATGGGGCTTACATGTCTAACAGAGTGAACATAGCAAGAGTGATTAGCAGGCCATTTTGAAGGGTATTAATGAAATATAGCAATACTCTTTCAAAGTGTGCCAAATAGTAATGGACTTCCGTACAAGTTCTTATTGACTGTTTCCCAGAACCACTAATGATTGAATTAATATGTAACTGACTCCAACACAGACCTACTTGCCTTCCACTACTATAAACAGTGGATAGTGGTATCCCAGCAGGATGAACTTCAGGAGGCGTAAGGCAATGGTCCACACGTGACAGTGTCTTGCTTCAATCTGCCAGTCTTTCAAAGGAGCTGGGCTGATATGGGCAGGCTCTGGACTGGTCCAACTGACAATTCAGAAGCATTGGCCTTTCAGTATATCTCTGAATGTACACTATTTTGCACAGTATCACATATGTCGGAATCATTTCCACCCACTCAACATACAAAATGCTTCCCACCGACTTTAATAGGGCCACAGGTTCAAATCCCACAGGTACCAATCAACCTTTCATCCTTCTAAGGTTGATAAAATGAGTACTGTTGAGTAACAATAAACATCTGTTATTCAGCTGCCAGATGCTTCAAGCAGTGAACGTGCACTTTACAAATACACTTTTCTCTATATATTAGCCAGTGTTTTACCCAGGGGGCTTTTTTATCCTTGGGCCATCTTGCTCTTGCGGCAGAAAGGCTCTGATTGGCTGCCTGCAACATGAGGAAAAATGTTGCAGGCAGCCATTACAGGACTTGGGGACTTAGTCCCCTGTCCTGTGGGTAATTAAAAAAAATATATAAGGGGGCAGGGTAGGGATACCCTGCCCCCCCCCCAGGCCTTGTTAGTGGTCCTAGAGGGACACCCCCCCTCCAGGCCAAAATATATAAAAAAATTATAATAAAAGTTGTGATCCTACAGGACTTGCAGGTCTCCCGCTGGATCATGAGTATTAAAAAAATATGAAACCCACATCAACGTTTTATTATATATATTTTTTGGTAGGGGACAAAATTAATGAATAAAAGGGAGGGGGCATGCACTTCCTCCCTCCCCAAGTCCTAAGAGGCCCAGGACCCCAAATAGGTAAGGGGGATGCGGGCCCACTCCCAGAGCCTGTAGTGGCCCCAGAACTCAATCCCCCAGGGCCAAACACTTTACTTGTAGGGAAGAGGATGCACAACCCCCTTCCCAGAGCCCCAGGGTCAAACAATAACTAGAGGGGAGAGGGGCGCGTGCCCCCTTCCCTAAGTCTTACATGCCCTGGGGACCTCATCCCTTGGGGCCAGCTCTTTACCTGTGTCCTAGGGAGCCCACCGCAGGACACAGACGTGTTTCCTGCCCACAGGACTGGAGGCATTGAAAGAAATGTGCTCCCACCCGGCAGGAGTTTTGAAAATGTTTCAACCGGGAGGGAGTACACTTCTGTTTCCCTGATTGCTACTGCCCAGCGGGAGTAAGCAGAGCCAGCTGCTAAAGCTAGGCCACGCGGGCCCTTGGGCTACCCTGTGACCCCCAACGTTATGTTTTGTGGGTGCCCCAGGTGGAAACCGGGGCACCCACTTCTAATGAATTAGGACCTAGAGGAAGGGATCCCCATGGCCTCATAAGGCTTGGAGGGGAGGGTACGTGCCCCCCTCCCCTATAACTAATTTATGGCTTCATGGGACAGGGTAACCGGAGCCCATATTGGCTCAGAGAGTGGGGTCGCGTGCCCCCGCTCCTATTTTTCCACATTCGGCCTGTGGATGGGGTCTCCGGGGCCCATTAGCAGCGGCAGCTTGGGGAGGGGGCCACATACCCCCCTCCACTTAACTTTGCATTTGTCCCCTGTGGATGAGGTCCCCGGGGCCCTGATGGGCCAGCTTTAGCGCTGATGGCGCCCAGTGCGACAATGTTTGTTGGCGCCCCCAATGGCCTCCTTCTCCACGGATTCCCTTACTACCACCCTTTAACAGTGCCCCCCAAGTCTCTATAACCACTCTCTCCCTCATGCATTTCTTTTGTTTTATAGCACCACTCATACCAGGGAAAGGTGTCAGAGCACTTCACATCACATGCTCATTACAGAGAGACAATGAATCATAAGTGTGTAAATCAGTGTATAGGAAATGTTACATCAGACAGAGGACTACAAAGTGTGGAAGTCACAGGTCATCCCTACTGGTTAGACAATATAGTTTAATAGTGCTTGGTCTGGAGAAGCACAAACTCAAAATATAAAACGTAACACCATGGTTGGGGGTTGGCTTTACTAATAAGAATCGATTTCTACCCAAGTGAAACCTTTTTGCAACATTAGAATAATGAAAGACTTGGGGAAAAATCGTAACGTTCTAATCTATATCTTGCAATTTGCATGCAGCTCTTTGATGATAGTTAATAGCTCACTGTTCTATATTAGGATTTCTTTTTCTTCTTTCTGTTCCAAATATTTTATTGCCATTTAAAAGCAACATAGCCTGGCTGATGACGGCTGTAAGCCAGAAACCGGTCCCAGGATGCTTGTTTCCGGTCCAGGGAAAACATGGCTTGGCAGTTCGGGCTGGACTGTTCCCATGAGGCACAGGGTCAGACTGATTTGCATATGGCCATGTCTGAACTGGGGTGGCGGAGTGAGCTAAAGAATGATGATGGATTAAACCAAGATCAGTTGACTGGGGGTGAGTGCTTGCAATGTTCAACACTCCGTCCATCATCCCCTTTGGTTTTGCTATGTTCGCCCTAAGTTGGCAGGGTATGCCCAGACGTGGGTCCCTTGCTCACTTTGCCACTGGATTCAAGATAGCCTGGCTGATGACGGCTGTAAGCCAGAAACCGGTCCCAGGATGCTTGTTTCCGGTCCAGGGAAAACATGGCTTGGCAGTTCGGGCTGGACTGTTCCCATGAGGCACAGGGTCAGACTGATTTGCATATGGCCATGTCTGAACTGGGGTGGCGGAGTGAGCTAAAGAATGATGATGGATTAAACCCAGATCAGTTGACTGGGGGTGAGTGCTTGAAATGTTCAACACTCCGTCCATCATCCCCTTTGGTTTTGCTATGTTCGCCCTAAGTTGGCAGGGTATGCCCAGACGTGGGTCCCTTGCTCACTTTGCCACTGGATTCAAGATAGCCTGGCTGATGACGGCTGTAAGCCAGAAACCGGTCCCAGGATGCTTGTTTCCGGTCCAGGGAAAACATGGCTTGGCAGTTCGGGCTGGACTGTTCCCATGAGGCACAGGGTCAGACTGATTTGCATATGGCCATGTCTGAACTGGGGTGGCGGAGTGAGCTAAAGGATGATGATGGATTAAACCCAGATCAGTTAACTGGGGGTGAGTGCTTGCAATGTTCAACACTCCGTCCATCATCCCCTTTGTTTTTGCTATGTTCGCCCTAAGTTGGCAGGGTATGCCCAGACGTGGATCCCTTGCTCACTTTGCCACTGGATTCAAGATAGCCTGGCTGATGACGGCTGTAAGCCAGAAACCGGTCCCAGGATGCTTGTTTCCGGTCCAGGGAAAACATGGTTTGGCAGTTCGGGCTGGACTGTTCCCATGAGGCACAGGGTCAGACTGATTTGCATATGGCCATGTCTGAACTGGGGTGGCGGAGTGAGCTAAAGAATGATGATGGATTAAACCCAGATCAGTTGACTGGGGGTGAGTGCTTGCAAAGTTCAACACTCCGTCCATCATCCCCTTTGGTTTTGCTATGTTCGCCCTAAGTTGGCAGGGTATGCCCAGACGTGGGTCCCATGCTCACTTTGCCACTGGATTCAAGATAGCCTGGCTGATGACAGCTGTAAGCCAGAAACCGGTCCCAGGATGCTTGTTTCCGGTCCAGGGAAAACATGGCTTGGCAGTTCGGGCTGGACTGTTCCCATGAGGCACAGGGTCAGACTGATTTGCATATGGCCATGTCTGAACTGGGGTGGCGGAGTGAGCTAAAGAATGATGATGGATTAAACCCAGATCAGTTGACTGGGGGTGAGTGCTTGCAATGTTCAACACTCCGTCCATCATCCCCTTTGGTTTTGCTATGTTCGCCCTAAGTTGGCAGGGTATGCCCAGACGTGGGTCCCTTGCTCACTTTGCCACTGGATTCAAGATAGCCTGGCTGATGACGGCTGTAAGCCAGAAACCGGTCCCAGGATGCTTGTTTCCGGTCCAGGGAAAACATGGCTTGGCAGTTCGGGCTGGACTGTTCCCATGAGGCACAGGGTCAGACTGATTTGTATATGACCATGTCTGAACTGGGGTAGCGGAGTGAGCTAAAGAATGATGATGGATTAAACCCAGATCAGTTGACTGGGGGTGAGTGCTTGCAATGTTCAACACTCCGTCCATCATCCCCTTTGGTTTTGCCAAATATTTTATTGCCATTTAAAAGCAAAATACAATCATTCAAATGTTACATCACCCTTGCAAGGCTTAAAAGAGAAATACCATAATACATAAATAGGAAAAGTAGAACATGCAGTAGTCATCGTGAGAGTTAGTGAACAGTCTTAGGTAATACAATATAGATCCACCTAAATCGAGATTATATTTATTACATCAGTGAATATTCACCCTTTAGGATATATATTAAGTATATATAATATATATATACATATTCTATATTAGATATATTATCTACTGGCGGTCGCCAGTAGATAGTTATAGTTAAAACCTATTATCCATAGGAAATCCGCGACATTCTATTTGAAATAACGTTGGCGCCGGTTGACGAATCTTCGCGAAAGTTTCCAACTTGTTGGGGCGCTCCGGTCCGCTCCTATCCTGAAAGTCTCGGGGTGATACGTTAAGCGGGAGCCGAGAAAAAGGGGGTCCCAAAACGCGTTTTCCCCATTCATTTTTCCATAGGAACCTTTAGTCGCAGCTACAGCCCGAACTGCTGAACGGAATTACACCAAATTTGGCAAAGAGGTAGCCCTTGGTTCAGTGTCGTGCCTTTTGCTTAAATGGTGTAAATCCGTTCAGTAGTTCCTGAGAAAATCAAAAGTAAAGTCACATATATATCTGGGCGGAGCCTAACCACACATGTCATCGTGAGATCTGATTGGCTGTCAGCACTTCATCCTGGAATTGCTGGCAGCCATCTTGGGACCAATATAAATGATAGTACCTCATTGAAATGCATTGTAGTGAATAGAAGATTTTGAGGGTCACCTAAAGGAGAACTATAAAGGGTGATAACAGGCTTTAGTTACATTAGAATTTATTTGTTGATGGTACCATACTAATTTTAGGAATTGTGGTGTATTCTAAGGTGATTTTACCATGTGAAAAACCTTCTGCTGGGATATCATGAATCATGTTTGAGAGAACACTATTTTCTCATGCTTGTCCCATGGAGGTTTGGAAGGTGCTCCAGAAGCTAAAATGAGAGCATATTTTCTGTAAATTCACATTATCTTTCTCACTCATGTGAGAATGAAGTCTGACATTCTCAGTAAAACATGTACATCCAACAAGGGCAGAGACTGTCAGTTGATTCCTTTGTGTTCTACTGCAGCTTCCCAGAGTGTTCTAAAGAACAACTAGAGTGCTAACAGCCTTACTTATGACAAAAGTATGGCACACCTGAAGCCATCTTGATTGGAATAAACTGGTAACACTTAAAACATTTAATTTAAAAAGGAACAAAATGATGGGGTTCATTTTGTCATAGAAATTATGGTTAGTGCTGTAGAAAGAAAAATTAGGACATGTTTCAAGTGTGATCTCAAATATCTTCCTGTTATATTTCAACAGGAGCAGCCTGCCAGTTGATGCCTTTGTGTTCTACTGCAGCTTCCCAGAGTGTTCTAAAGAACAACTAGAGCGCTAACAGCCTTACTTATGACAAAAGTATGGCACACCTGAAGCCATCTTGATTGGAATAAACTGGTAACACTTAAAACATTTAATTTAAAAAGGAACAAAATGATGGGGTTCATTTTGTCATAGAAATTATGGTTAGTGCTGTAGAAAGAAAAATTAGGACATATTTCAAGTGTGATCTCAAATATCTTCCTGTTATATTTCAACAGGAGCAGCCTGCCAGTTGATGCCTTTGTGTTCTACTGTAGCTTCCCAGAGTGTTCTAAAGAACAACTAGAGCGCTAACAGCCTTACTTATGACAAAAGTATGGCACACCTGAAGCCATCTTGATTGGAATAAACCAGTAACACTTAAAACATTTAATTTAAAAAGGAACAAAATGAGGGGTTCTTTTTGAAAAAGAAATTTTGGTTAGTGCTGCAGAAAGAAAAATTAGGGCATGTTTTAAGTGAGATCTCAAATCTTCTTCTATTTCATTAGAACATTCTGACATGCAGACTGAAACAATCACTTTCAATACCAGCAGCAGACTACCAGTTAACTCCCTGGTGAGCAGTAGCTTTACTCCAGTGATCTAATGAGCAACTAGAGTGCTAACATTCTGAATTTATGGCAGATGTGAGACATCTGAATGCCTTCTTGATGGAATCAAAGTAAAAACTGAAAGCATTTCCTACTGAGGAGACTGCAGTAAATGAAGAAATTAGGAAACTTCATAACAAAGAAGTCTTCCAAGATGGCCACCAGTGAAAAAAGAGCCCAAATGTAGCACAAATATTACCCAGATGTAGCCCACATATAGCCCAATGACAAAAGTGTGCAAAACACTTTTTATTTTTAGTTTTTTGCAGTTTTATGTAGTGCAGACTGGTCAGGTATTGGAGCATTGCATCTTAAAACATGGCCCCCCTACACTACAAAAACACCACTGCACTACCTTAAACCCTAAAACACAACCCCCAGCACGACCCCCTACACTACACAAGCACCACTGCACTATCCTAAACCCTAAAACACTACCCCCAGCACGACCCCCTACACTACCCAAACACCACTGCACTAACCTAAATCCTAAAACACTACCACCAGCACGACCCCCTACACTACCCAAACACCACTGCACTACCCTAAAACATGACCCCCTACACTACACAAACACCACTGCACTACCCTAAACCCTAAAACACTACCCCCAGCACGCCCTCCTACACTACACAAGCACCACTGCACTACCCTAAACCCTAAAACACTACCCCCAGCACGACCCCCTACACTACACAAACACCACTGCACTACCCTAAACCCTAAAACACTACCCCCAGCACGACCCCCTACACTACCCAAACACCACTGCACTAACCTAAATCCTAAAACACTACCCCCAGCACGACCCCCTACACTACCCAAACACCACTGCACTACCCTAAAACATGACCCCCTACACTACACAAACACCACTGCACTACCCTAAACTCTAAAACACTACCCCCAGCACGACCCCCTACACTACACAAGCACCACTGCACTACCCTAAACCCTAAAACACTACCCCCAGCACGACCCCCTACACTGCCCGAACACCACTGCACTGCCCTAAACCCTGAAACACCAGCCCCTGCATGACCCCCTACACTGCCCGAACACCACTGCACTGCCCTAAACCCTGAAACACCACCCCTAGCACGACCCCCTACACTGCCCGAACACCACTGCACTGCCCTAAACCCTGAAACACCACCCCCTTCACGACCCCCTACACTGCCCGAACACCACTGCACTGCCCTAAACCCTGAAACACCACCCCCAGCATGACCCCCTACACTGCCCGAACACCACTGCACTGCCCTAAACCCTGAAACACTACCCCCAGCAAGACCCCCTACACTGCCCGAACACCACTGCACTGCCCTAAACCCTGAAACATCACCCCCAGCAAGACCCCCTACACTGCCCGAACACCACTGACCTAAACCCTGAAACACCACCCCCAGCACGACCCCCTACACTGCCCGAACACCACTGCACTGCCCTAAACCCTGAAACACTACCCCCAGCATGACCCCCTACCCTGCCTGAACACCACTGCTCTGCCCAAAACCCTGAAACACCAGCCCCAGCACGACCCCCTACACTGCCCGAACACCACTGCACTGCCCTAAACCTTGAAACACCAGCCCCTGCACGACCCCCTACACTGCCCGAACACCACTGCACTACCCTAAACCCTGAAACATCACCCCCAGCACGACCCCCTACACTGCCCGAGCACCACTGCACTGCCCTAAACCCTGAAACACCAGCCCCAGCACGACCCCCTACACTGCCCGAACACCACTGCACTGCCCTAAACCCTGAAACACGAGCCCCAGCACGACCGCCTACACTGCCCGAACACCGATGCACTGCACAAAACCCTGAAACACCAGCCCCAGCACGACCCCCTACACTGCCCGAACACCACTGCACTGCCCTAAACCGTGAAACACCAGCCTCAGCATGACCCCCTACACTGCCTGAACACCACTGCACTGCCCTGAACCCTGAAACACCAGCCCCAGCACAACACCCTACACTGCCCGAACACCACTGCACTGCCCTAAACCCTGAAACACCACCCCGTGCATGACCCCCTACACTGCCCGAACACCACTGCACTGCCCTAAACCCTGAAACACCACCCCCAGCGCGACCCCCTACACTGCCCGAACACCACTGCACTAAACCCTGAAACACCACCCCTGCACAACCCCTACACTGCTCGAACACTACTGCACTGCCCTAAACCCAGAAACACCATCCCCAGCACGACCCCCTATACTGCACGAACACCACTGCACTGCCCTAAACCCTGAAACACCACCCCCTGCATGACCTCCTACACTGCCCGAACACTACTGCACTGCCCTAAACCCTGAAACACCACCCCCAGCACGACCCCTACACTGCACGAACACCACTGCACCGCCCTAAACCCTGACACACTACCCCCAGCAAGACCCCCTACACTGCCCGAACACCACTGCACTGCCCTAAACCCTGAAACATCACCCCCAGCAAGACCCCCTACACTGCCCGAACACCACTGCCCTAAACCCTGAAACACCACCCCCAGCACGGCCCCCGACACTGCCCGAACACCACTGCACTGCCCTAAACCCTGAAACACCACCCCCAGCAAGACCCCCTACACTGCCCGAACACCACTGCACTGCCCTAAACCCTGAAACACCACCCCCAGCACGATCCCCTACACTGCCTGAACACCACTGCTCTGCCCAAAACCCTGAAACACCAGCCCCAGCACGACCCCCTACACTGCCCGAACACCACTGCACTGCCCTAAACCCTGAAACACCAGCCCCAGCACGACCCCTACACTGCACTGCCCTAAACCCTGAAACACCACCCTCAGCACGACCCCGTACACTGCCCGCACACCACTGCACTGCCCTAAACCCTGAAACACCAGCCCCAGCACAACCCCGTACACTGCCCGAACACCACTGCACTGCCCTAAACCCTGAAACACCAGCCCCAGCACGACCGCCTACACTCCCCGAAAACTACTGCACTGCCCTAAACCCTGAAACACCACCCCCAGCAAGACTACCTACACTGGCCGAACACCAATGCACTGCCCTAAACCCTGAAACACCACCCCCTGCACGACCCCCTACATTGCCCAAACACTACTGCACTGCCCTAAACCCTGAAACACCACCCCTCAGCACGACACCCTACACTGCCCGAACACCACTGCACTGCCCTAAACCCTGAAACACCACCCCAGCACGACCCCCTACACTGCCCGAACACCACTGCACTAAACCCTGAAACACCACCCCCTGCACGACCCCCTACACTGCCGGAACACCACTGCACTGCCCTAAACCCTGAAACACCACCCCCAGCACGACCCCCTACACTGCCCTAACACCACTGCACTGCCCTAAACCCTGAAACATCACCCCCAGCACAACCCCCTACACTGCCTGAGCACCATTGCTCTGCCCTAAACCCTGAAACACCACCCCCAGCACGACCCCCTACACTGCCCTAACACCACTGCACTGCCCTAAACCCTGAAACACCACCCCCAGCACGACCCCCTACACTGCCCAAACACCACTGCACTGCCCTAAACCCTGAAACACCAGCCCCAGCAAGACCACCTACACTGCCCGAACACCACTGCATTGCCCTAGACTCTGAAACACCAGCCCCAGCAAGACCCCTACACTGCCCGAACACCACTGCATTGCCCTAAACCCTGAAACACCAGCCCCAGCACGACCCCCTACACTGCCCGAACACCACTGCACTGCCCTAAACCCTGAAACACCAGCCCCAGCACGACCCCCTACACTGCCCGAACACCACTGCACTGCCCTAAACCCTGAAACACCAGCCCCAGCACGACCCCCTACACTGCCTGAACACCACTGCACTGCCCTAAACCCTGAAACACCAGCCCCAGCACCACCCCCTACAATGCCCGAACACCACTGTACTGCCCTAAACCCTGAAACACCACCCCCTGCACCGCCCCCTACACTGCCTGAACACCACTGCACTGCCCTAAACCCTGAAACACCACCCCTGCACGACCCCCTACACTGCCCGAACACCACTGCACTGCCCTAAACCCTGAAACACCACCCCCTGCACCACCCCCTACACTGCCCGAACACCACTGCACTGCCCTAAACCCTGAAACACCACCCCTGCACCGCCCCCTACACTGCCCGAACACCACTGCACTGCCCTAAACCCTGAAACACCACCCCCAGCATGACCCCCTTTACTGCTCGAACACCACTGCACTGCCCCAAACCCTGAAACACCACCCCCAGCATGACCCCCTACACTGCCCGAACACCACTGCCCTAAACCCTGAAACACCACCCCTGCACGACCCCTACACTGCCCGAACACCACTGCACTGCCCTAAACCCTGAAACACCACCCCCTGCACGACCCCCTACACTGCCCGAACACCACTGCACTGCCCTAAACCCTAGAACACTACCCCCAGCATGACCCCCTACACTACCCGAACACCACTGCACTACCCTAAACCCTAAAATACTCCCCCAGCACGACCCCCTACACTACCCGAACACGACTGCACTGCCCTAAACCCTAAAACACTCCCCCAGCACGACCCCCTACACTACCCGAACACCACTGCACTGCCCTAAACCCTAAAACACTCCCCCAGCACGACCCCCTACACTACCTAAATACCACTGCACTGCCCTAAACCCTAAAACACTACTCCCCGCATGACCCCCTACACTACCCAAATACCAATGCACTACCCTAATCCCTAAAACACTACCCCCCGCACAACCCCCTACACTACCCAAAGACCACTGCACTAAACTCTAAAACAATACCCCCGCACGACTCCCTACACTACCCAAAGACCACTGCACTACCCTAAACCCTAAAACACGACCTCCTACACTACACAAACACCACTGCACTACCCTAAACCCTAAAAACTACCCCCAGCACGAACCCCTACACTACCCAAACACCACTGCACTACCCTAAACCATAAAACACTACCCCCAGCAGTACCCCTACACTACCCAAACACAACTGCACTACCCTAAACCCTAAAACACTACCCCCAGCAGTACCCCCTACACTACCCAAACACCATTGCACTACCCTAAACCCTAAAACACTACCCCCAGCAGTATCCCCTACACTACCCAAACACCACTGCACTACCCTAAACCCTAAAACCCTAAAACACTAACCCCAGCACGACCCCCTACACTACCCAAACACCACTGTACTACCCTAAACCCTAAAACACTCCCCCAGCACGACTCCCTACACTATCCAAACACCACTGCACTACCCTAAACCCTAAATCTACCCCCAGCATGACCCCCTACACTACACAAACACCACTGCACTACCCTAAACCCTAAAACACTACCCCCAGCACGACCCTCTTCACTACCTAAACACAACTGCACAATTTGTTACAGGCGTTGCAACGCAGGCCTGTGGTGCTTACTGGAAGTACCTGGTGGGCTGGTTGGGCCCCAGGGACTCTCAGGATTCAAGGTGACCTAATCCCCCAACTTAAAACGCGCCCTGTGGTGCGTTTGCACAGTGGTGAAGGGAGGGGCGGGGCCTCAGGTGACATGTGCGCAAACACGCCCTGTGGTGCGTTTTAAGTTGGGGAGTTAATTCCTTTGAATCCTGGGGGCCAACTAGCCCACCAGGTACCTTCAGTAAGCACAACAGAGGTGCGTTGCAGAGAGGTGAAAAAGGTGCGTGGCCTCGGAACGCCTCTCTGCAACTCAGCTCTGTGGTCCTAACTGTAGGTACCTGGGGGCTAGTTGGACCCCAGGGACCCTCAGGATTCAAGGGGACTTAATCCCGCAACTTAAAACGCGCCACGGGGCGCATTTGCACACATGTCACCTCAGGCCCCCCCTCCCTTCACCACTGTGCAAACGTGCACTGGCTCTGGTTAGTCAGAGTCAGTTACCACCAGTACCCGTCTGAAAAAGTTGTGGGCACAGGATGATTTTGCAACAAGGCCTCTTTCTGCTCCTCTGTTGGTTCTTTCTGCACATCTTTTGCTTCTTTCTGTGCGTTTTTTCTTCTTTCTTCACATGTCCTACCTCTGTTGGCATAGTTAGAAACTAGCATTTAAAAAACCTTTGAAATTCACTGAAAAAACCATAGGTTTCAGGCACGTTATAGTTAGAAATTAGCATTTAAAAACCTTTGAAATTCACTGAAAAAACCATAGGTTTCAGGCACGTTATAGTTAGAAATTAGCATTTAAAAACCTTTGAAATTCACTGAAAAAACCATAGGTTTCAGGCACGTTATAGTTAGAAATTAGCATTTAAAAAACCTTTGAAATTCACTGAAAAAACCATAGGTTTCAGACACGTTATAGTTAGAAATTAGCATTTAAAAAACCTTTGAAATTCACTGAAAAAACCATAGGTTTCAGACACGTTATAGTTAGAAATTAGCATTTAAAAACCTTTGAAATTCACTGAAAAAACCATAGGTTTTAGGGACAGTTATAGTTAGTTGGACATTGCACTCGTACAAAACCCGTGGAATTCCCCTGTTATAGTTAGTTCAGCTAACTATAACTCGCGCCCGCAATGCACTGCTGATGACGTCACATATTACATCACTCATGACATGGTCAGTGACATCACTGATGACATCACTGATGACATCTCAAATGACATCACTGATGACATCATCCATGTGATAATTTCATGCATCTTCTCACACCCTAATATAACTTTTGATACACCCACTCTAAATTACAGACTGCCATTCTCAAAACCATAGACACTCCAACACCAAAAACTACATACCCACTCACTGATTCTTAGGTCTACACACACATCCACTCACTCACCTGTACAGTCACTCATACTTACAGTCACTCAGTACAGGACTATCATATGCACTCATACACCTATATAAACACTCACACACCGCCACTCATCCATAGAGGTACTCACACACCTAGCCAGTCATGCAAAAAATTAATCACACACCCATTTACTCACCTATACAGTTATACACACACCAGCTCACTTACTCATACAAATACTAGCACATTCTTACGCTCTTATACAATAACTGATACAAGCACACACGCATCCATACAGCCACTCTCACAATAACACACTCTCACTTATAGCCATTTAAATACTCTAACACACATATATACTGCCTTTTACATATGTAGTTACTCGCACATGTACCACTGAGATATACATTCACTCACTAACACACCCATACACACACTCACCCACCCAAGCAGTCCATCACAGATGCACTCTTGAAATCATGCACCCAGTGAATCACCCACTCACACATCTATGTATAGAGTCACACACACCCCACCCACACAAACACTCAGGCAGCCATACAGATACTCAGAGAACCAATCAATAACCCATATAGACACTCATGTAGCTATTTGCAAATCCATGCATCCACTTACACACCAACAAACAGACGGATACAGACATTCACACAGTTTAGTCACTAACCCATGCATTCAGTAAGATACGTTTAATCACTCACTTGTAGAGTCAGTCACTCACGTACTAAATCATCCATTCAGACACTTATACACCCACTCATTCTTCAATACGCCTTTCCCTATATATATTAAACATATTTAAACTTTACAGAAACACACAGTCACTGGATGATGTCATCAGTGATGTCATCAGTGATGTCATTTGAGATGTCATCAGTGAAGACATCAGTGATGTCACTGACCATGTCATGAGTGATGTAATATGTGACGTCATCAGCAGTGCATTGCGGGGGCGCGAGTTATAGTTAGCTGAACTAACTATAACAGGGGAATTCCACGGGTTTTGTACGAGTGCAATGTCCAACTAACTATAACTGTCCCTAAAACCTATGGTTTTTTCAGTGAATATATATATATATATACATATTCTATATTAGATATATATATATATTCATATATTCTATATTAGGATTTAAACTTATAAACTGCAAGTAACAAAAGGGGCTCACTGACAGAAGCAGTAACACACTGACCTATTTACATTGTATGCACTTTGTGATCTGCATGGTACACATGCTTTGCAGCAGGCCTTTTAAACTTCTGCGCAACTTTATGATGAGTCAAAACTTCCACTAGAAAAAACTCCGATCTGTCTGCAGCAGGTCTATCAATTACCAGAGTTATCTTGGCATTTTTAGGGTTGCCTGAAAAATGTTGCACTCAAACACTGTGTCCTGGGATGCTCACATCTGGGACACTGTACATTCCCTGCCTGGAAGTGCATGGGCAAAACATATGTCTGCTGCCACCTGGTGGGAGCATTTTAAAAGCTCCCGCCAAATGGGAGCGGACATGCATTCCCTGCTCACAGGACCGCGGACAGGAAAGGCATTTCCGCTGCCATATGCCGGGTGAGAGCAGACCTTTGTTTCATTGTTTCACTACCGGTGTTCTTGCGAGTTGGGAAACTCAAATAGCAAACAAAAACAGCTGATCCCACTGAGCGGGAGCAAGCTGGCTCCAGCAGCGCCCAGAATGGGTGCATGTGTAGCCTGGGGCTCTCTCCATGCACCCCAACATATTGCTTGGTGGGTGCCCTGAGTGTGCACCCGGGAACCCACCCAAAAGCACCTGAGGTTCTCAGGGCCACTATAGGCTTAGAGAGGCGAATCCTGAGCCCCCCTCCGCTTTATAAAGAAAAAAGGAGGTCCCTGGGGAAGGGGTCCCCTAGGCCAAGAGTGGCTCAGAGACAGGGGCTGTGCATTCCCCTCGCCTTAACATATATGTTCAGGCCCCAGGGGATGGGTCCCATGGCCACTATTGGCTCCGGGAAGGGGTCTGTACGCCCCCTCACCCTAAAGGCCCTGGGGAATGAGGACCCTGGGGCCCCTTATGGCTCGGGGAGGGTGGCACACACCCTCTCCCTTTTAAAAATATCTATTGGTCCCGGGGGTTGGGGTTCAAAGGGTCACTATTGTCTCGGGAAGGGGGGCTGTGCACCTCCTCCCTTAATTAAAAAAGGCCATATTGACAGTGTCCCCAGTGGGCCTTGAAAGCTCAGGTAGGAGGGGCCGTGTGCCCCACCCCTTAATATAAAAATAAAAGGCCCCGGAGGATGGGGTCCCGGGAGCCCCCAGTGGCTTGGGAAGGGGGGCCACATGCCCCTCTTCCCTGATAAAAAATTGGCCCCGGGGCAATTAGATCCCTGGATCCTGAAGTGGCTTGGGAAGAGGACCATGTGTCCCACTCACCTTAAAAATAAGGTCCTGAGGGATGGGGTCCCTGGGCCTGAATTGTCTTAGGGAGGGGGTTGAGCCAATGGAGTGGACGTGGGGCCTGGCTTCAGGCCGAAAGCCGTGCGTTGGGTTGGCTGCCTGTGGAGGATTGGCCGCAGGGCCTGGCTTGCCAACTCCCCGCCACGCACAGCCAAAGGACGTGCTTTGCAGGGGTTGGCTTTACGTATGGTAACAAAATATTACTTTATATTAAAAAAGCCCACAGAAATCCACTGGAAAAACCCAAAGATGAAAGTGACGTTATAGTTAGGTGAAAATTTGAGTGACAGTGTAACTTTTTAAACTAAAAAAAACCAACTATAAATCACACCCTTGCCATACACAGCTGATTCAATTTTATTTCACCTAACTATAATGTCACTTTAACCTTTCGAATTTTCAGTGAATTTCTAGTTTCTAATATTTTATTACTCCACATATTATACCATTCATCACATGTTCTATAAAATCGTTGAATAGCATCACAGCAACATTTGAAATAACATACTTGATGAGAGGGCTGTGCATGGTAGGGTGTGAGTTTGTAGTTACCTTAGGGCATGAGTTATAGTTACTAAAGATAACTGTGACTAGTGAATTTCAGTGATTTTGTAAATTAAAAATGTTATGTTGTCACTGAAATTTTCACCTAACTATAACTTCTCTTTAACCTTTGTTTTTTCAATGAATATATATATATATATATATAACTCTCTCTGAGCTACATATCGCGGTCTTTTAGAGCTGAAAATCACTCAACTCATCATGAACCCAACCCTGCTGGCCCATTATATGACCCCGGTATGTGAAGAATCCCTCAGGCTCCAAGGCCTTCCGAGAAACAAGCTACACACGTAATGGATAACACCAGTGTTACTGGCCTTTCAAGGTCTTTAGCAAATCAGAGACATGGTTAAAAGTTTATGGTGTATGTCAACAGTCTTGCACACTAAAAAGAGGCCTTTTTTAGTCAAAATCAAACAAGGATAAGGATGCAGTAAGGGGACACCAAATATGGGCAGGATTAACAAACTCCTGCCCAACCTCAGAAATATATTGAAGTTCTACCAAAAGTTACTATCTACGGCAATGGTGGCACTCACCAATTTTCATTGCATGGATTTTAGGATCCTTTTAAAAAGCAGACTAGCTAACATTTGGTGCACCTCCAGTAATGAAACAAGTGCTACTTTATTGAATTGTACTGGATCAAGTCAGCTATCTGCTATCTAGCTGCTTGGCTCAGATTTGCTGACGAGTCAACTGACGGCGGCGAGCGAGCGAGTGAGTGTGCGAGCGCAGAGCTGCAGACCTGCAGACCCGCAGCTGTGCCGCAGCTTTGAGCACCGGTTACAGAGACAGCGCCAGACGCCGATGCCAAGGGTTGTTGGTGCAGCTTTATGGAGCAGGAGCGGAGCGGTGAGTGCAGGGGTGGGGGCAGAGGGGAGACGAGAGTGGAAAGAGAGTGGAGGCGGACAAAGCGGCACAATTCTGCATCCGACACTTCGCTCCTCACCGGTCATCGTTCTCCCGCACTCCTGCACCGTACCACATTACATCCCCAGTACTAGTGCTGAGGACCTGATGCAACCCCTGCCCTGGTTTCAGCGCCTTGGAGGCAGGCCACGCAGCGGGGGTGTGAAGGTTGTGGGAGCAGAAGCGAGGCATTGAGCACTTCATTCGTTACCCAGTGTGTTCTGCAGGTCCGGAACTCTGCTGCTTTTTGCACTGCATTCCTGCTTTCCACTGGGATTTGTTACTCACCCTGCAACGACCCCTTTATGGCTTGTCTCTCCCTGCTCCCTCTTGCTGCACCCTTTGGAATTAGTAGCAAGAGAGAGAGTCAGTGCGCAGTGCGGAGAGCAGAGTGAGAGAGAGCTCGAGCAGCCGCGGCAGAGCCTCGTCCTGTCCCGTCCCCGAGGAAAATCTGGAGTGGAGAGCGGGGGCAAGAACGGGGCAAGAGAGCACGGCCGCCGGGGGAGAGACATGCGGAGAGAGAGAGTCAGCAGAGCCGGCCGCCGCGGAAGTGTTGAGGGTTGACCGTGCAGAAGTGCGGAGGTGGCGAAGAGAAGTGAGGCGGGGGGCCACGGACAAAGGACTCGTGAAGAGCCCGCGAAGGCAGTCAAGTGCTCGCCCATCCATCAGCACGCCCGCCAGGATAGAGCACCCAGCCCCCCCGCCAGCTGGTCACCCCGGGGGCCAAGAGTGGAGCGAGACGGAGCGCAGCGGAGTGGAGAGCAGCGGCCGGTCCTCCAGAGGAGAGGGGGAGGTAAGCCGCTACGCACCACGCACCTTTGAAAACACACACACAGTCCCTCCGCCTTCTCCTCCCCCCCTCACCACTCCATCCACCTCCAGGACAGCTCCAGGGAAGCTTCACCGCCCTATCACCCGATAGCCCGCCAGCCCACCTCACCACAAAATCATCTGGCTCAACGGAGCCACAGGATAGATAACACCGGAGCAAAGGCAGCGGTAAAAGACCAAACCCCGACTGGGGAGCAAACTTCCAGTGGCACTCCATCGACGCCGGAAGAGGCCCAGGCAGAACAGCAGACAAAGTCGCAAAATAGTACGGTGGGAAGAGGGAAGCGGGCCCCCTAGGCCAGCAGCGGCAAACTAGCCACCCGGCTAGAGCCAGAAGGAAAGTCAGACAGAAGAGAGAAAGGGAGAGAGTGGCAGCGACAGTCGAAGTGCACTCTTCAGCTAGCGACGGCATACGAGTGCAGGTACAACAACCGGCTCAAGGGAATCCATTTTTCAAAAACAACTCACATAAGAAGAGGATGAGATCCGTAAAGATCCGCCAGGCAGTAACAAGGAAAACCAGGAAGAACACCCTCCCATCGACCCTCACGCCGACGTCAAGCAAAAAAATAAAGACGCTCAGGCAAAACGAGAGGCAAGAAGAGATGCTGGTTTCGGCACCAACCCCAGAACCAAAACTTTTCAACTTCAGCAGTAAAAACAGAAATTATTTTTCCTAAAGGATCCAATGGCCGCCATATATGCTTCAACAGATGAGGCACCAGGCTTACCAAGTCCAATAGCCCCAAGCAGAACAAAAAACAAGAGTTGTTATTTCCCACAAGGATTGCCAGGAGTACAGATCAAGCCAAATCAGGCCAACTCTAGATCACCTTACCATCAGAAACACAGTAGTGAGGCCGGCGTAGAGGAACCGGTGCCACAGGGGTCAACCGCACCAAGCAGACAGATGACAACAACTGCACAGGTACATCAATCCGAACCCGTGCAGGACCAGACCAAGGAAATAGCAAGAACTCAACACCCTGGCAATGACACAGCAACAAACAAGGACAAACTAGACAGGACCAGCACTCGGGCAGCTCTGTCGGATGGAGTATGGGCCAGTTCTTTCTCTTTATCCAACGACGCCGACCTTCTTCAAGCCCTGGAAATCAATACACTAAAGCAAGACGTAACTGATGTAGCAAATCCGGAGAAACTTTCCTCCACAGCCATGCCAAAGAGAAGAGCAACCGGGGTGGAAGGGGGTGCTGCCTCCACCCCCATAATACCAACTTCCAGCATAGGGCTGATGGAGGAACTGACAGAGGAAGACTCAAAAGAAGGAAGCCTCCAAATAATTACAAACCAGATGCGTCTGTCATCACCGATCACAATCTCATCAGTAAGCGGCAATGTTTCACTGACGGGGCCACTAGGAACACCCCCCAAAGACCTTCCAATAGCACAATGAAGCAACACCTTGCTAAGCACTTTGGAGCAAGCCATAAGGGTTTTAAACTTCCAATCAGATAAAATGGAAGTGCAGATATTTATTTATTTTATTTATTTAAGGAGTTTTATATAGCGCTGGCTAGACCCGTAGGTATCAGAGCACTTTACATAAGGTTCAACAATGTTACAACAATGATAACAATTACATGTTAAATCGAATATATGCGACACATTAAAGAGCGGGAAGGAGAGACAAATAGAGTGGAAAAGGGGAGAGGGGGTGTGAGAAGGGAGAGGAAGAGGGGGAAGACGGTATGAGAGACGAAGGGAAAGTCTGCCCAAAGACTGAATGGATAGGTGACGGCCGAGGAGGGAATCCACAGCCAGTCTCCCCTATAGCTCTCAAGGTAGCTCCATCGGGCATCGGTCAGATAGATAGATAGATAGATAGATAGATAGGAGACAAGGAAAAAGCAGAGTTACAGAAATACGATGAGGGGGGTTGGGCGAGACAGGGAGACGGGGAGAAACTGTGCCCAAAGTCCGGCTGGGTAGGTGACGGTCAAGGGAATGAACCAAGGCCGATCTCCTCAATAGCTGAACAGAGCAGCTCCACCGGGCGTCGGACATAATGCTCGGACTCTGCTGTCAGGATAGTGATCAGGTGTACTCAGAGATTGTCAGATTAGTGCGGGGGGGGGTGAGAAACCATGGTCCGAATGAATTCCAGACGCCATCTTGAGGTCAGGCACAGTCCTGGTAGGGTTATGTAAGGAAAAGTTCAGCTCGGGGGAAGAAAGTCACCACTGGCGGCCATGTTAGGGTCAGGCACCCATCAGCCTCAGCTTCGAGTAAATGGTGGCCCCTGGGACCCTTCTCCACCCCATGCGTGTGCCGGGTACTACAAAACTTTACAGGGAAGGATGGGCCAGTCTCCTTAGCTCTTAAAAAGGTCACAAGATCTCCCAGGCGTCCACAGGCGATCAGGAGTAGCGCAGTCCCTATAAGCCCACTAGGACGCATCTCCCTTCGCGGTAGGCCAGCACGGTAGGAGCCGCCATTTTGTCTCACGCTGGGGGGGGGGTCCGCTCACCTCTGCCTTCGGCAACAAGTGCCTCTGGGTTCCTGGAAAACTTTTCCGGCATGTCCGCTGCGGCCGCAGGTTACTTTCCACACGCAGCGGTCAGGCCATACAAGCGGATGGAGGCTCACCGTATGCCTGGATCTCATTGGGGGTAGGTCCAATGTTCAGGGCTGCACCTGCGGTATGACTGTTCGCTTTCAGCTGCGGGCGCCCACCAGGGAAGCGGGTAGGGGATCCCCCGAACACGCCGCTAATCAGGTGTAGGTTCCCAGGGGTCCGCTCCCGATGTCGCAGCCCTCGCTCAGCTACGTCCAAACGCGAGTCTGCTCCACCCCAGGCGCCATCTTGAGGCACGATCGCCTGGCAAGAATTTAGCCGATATCCCGGCGATGCAGCATCCAGGTGGAACGGCGGCCACAACAGCAGACACTCCCAAACTTCCGATGTCGGGAGTTGGCTCTTTCAGCTGGTTTTGTGGAGATTAAGCGCCGCGCTAGGTTGTTGAGCGCGGGGCTTCTATGGAGCTTAAGCTCCGAGCAGCCATGATGGATCTGGCTTCGCCCACCTTCCCGATAGATCTGATTAACCTAATCGCAGAACATATTGCGGGAATAAACGCAAAATTGGATCATATTACAACCCAAATTACAAAAGAAAATCATTCCAAGGCGCAAGCAAGCGGCCCATAACAAATCGTGAACTGTGGCTGTGGACATATCATTGACAAGCTGGCAACGCACCCGGAAATCCTCACAGCCATATTGGGAGCAGTCCATAAAACAGGGAAAATACAACACACACTAGTGGACCAACTAAATGACGAGAACAACGACAGAGAAAATCATCCAAAGATCACTGAACATGCACAAGACGAAAGCGGAAAAAAAGAGGAGGCGGTAACCGGGGAACCGAAAGACAAAACAGAGAATCAGGCGCAAGTCAAACAACCACCATGCCAAAGCTCGCCAAAATAAAATCAGACGAAAAGGCAACGAAAACGCGCCAGGAAGGCCAGGCTCAAGTTTCACAATCAACCGGCCCTGGGGAACAAACAAATCTATTCCATTTTCACAAAACTCCCAACTGTCAGAAAAGAAAACACAAGCAACAAAGAAGCTATATTAGACACTTCCAATTCAGGGCTAAACTCATCAGACCTCTCAGCCACCCCAAAAAATCAAATCTCAACCCAAGAGCATTCTTTTGACCAAGCTACCAGAAAAGCAATGACAAAGATCTGGGCAGCAACAAACAAAAACAATCCTTTCGAACACCAACAAGGGGAACAAAAGTCTGAAACCCGGGCGGCGAAAATAGATCAAAACCAACCAATCGATATCAAAGAAGGGGCAATAGAGTCCCAAAGAATCCACACTGCAAAAGTGCAAACAGGACGTAGCGAGACAAGCGAAGGCAAGGAGGACCAAAGATCAAACACAAACGCACAGGAAAAGCGAACAAACAAACCAGTCACAGCAGAAGTAAAAACCCCAGCAAAACTACCAGATTACATAAAAGCAACGGAACATATAACTCAAAATCAGATAACAGTAAGCTTAAATAAGTCAGGTCGCACCTGCAGATTTCCCTCTGCAGTGGCAATAACCATGAATTCATGGGCAGCATCTAATAAAAAGTCTGGGTGCACTGAAAATGAAACAGCAAGAGATGGTAACCCCAACCTAGACGTAGACGGCCATCGGAGGATGTCGACGAACCTCCCTTCCCAAGAGAGGGCCCCAAAAGAACCCTACGATCAAGACACACAAAGGATTTCAGAATTCCACAGCACTTCAATACTACAATCAGTCAAAAACCAGATAACAAAATTGCTAAACCACACACCAGAGACAGCAGCAAAACTGGTATTTGTACCAGATTATCCAACAAAAGGGAGAGAAGACACATTAAACCGGAGGAATCTGTTAAGACTGTTCAAAGAGATACCGGAATTAAGCAGAGTAACATCTTCAGACCTCTTAGCCGTAGAATTCCAGCAAATTTCAAATTCTTCAGAAACTGAAGAGACACTCACCACCTGGTCCTCTAAGGAGCTTGCGGACCTGATCTACACGACCAGACCTGTATTCGAAGCTTGGGGAATCATCCTGAGGCCGCACAAACAGCTAAAATACACGTACCCTCTTTTACAAAAACTAGAGATGGGCCCTAATTCATGTTTAAAAGGTGCTAGAAACTCAAACCCGACATTACAGGAAAATTTGCTGCAGAAAGAACTACCGCTAAGTTCCCTAAGGTCGGAAACAGAACCGGGTGAAAACCAGGACTGGTCTTGGGTGCCAATGGCCCTGAGCCAAAAACGCTCCTGACAAAAATACACAGCAAAATCTAAACAACCACTCGGGGGCGCTCAACAGTCTAAACCGCGTAGACACAATCAAGATCTGTTCATGGAACGTCCATGGATTTAGAGAAATGGGCCAAGACCAGGAAACATTGTCTTTCCTACAACACCATGATCTAATATTACTCCAAGAAACATGGAACATGCAGCCAGCTTCAATCACAGGCTACGTAGAATACCATATATTGGCTGAAAAATACTCTAACTTTGGGCACCCAAGGGGGGGTTTATCAATCTACGCCACGGTAAAATACGATTGGTTCACTGAAGAACTAGACGCCGGAGAAAACTGGCTTCAAGTATTAAAACTCGTTGGTAAACCCTATTCTAAAGAATTAACCTGGCTATTAATTCTCATCAATGTATACATCCATCCGGAGAAAAGAAGGAAGAAGGAAAAACTCTTCAGCCTGGTGAACTTAATAAAGGCTCTGCAAAGGTCCCACCAAGATGGCAAGCTGATCATCTCAGGGGACTTCAACCACAGTCTTGTTGGGAACAACCAATGTGAAAAGAAGAGGAAAAATGACCCGGAAACTCAAAAACGAAACCAAGAGCTAGAAGCATTGAGCCTAACAATCCTAAACGGAAACACAACAAGAGATAGCCCGGCCGCCATCAAATACATGAGCGGAAATAGGCATTCAACCATTGATTTCACCCTAGCCAGTAATGACCTTTTCCACATGATAGACTCCTTCACATCTGTTCACGCCCAGAAAGCGACCACTTCCCGCAAATCGTGACGATAAACATCAAACTGGCCACAACATGCAAAGCTAAAACCCTAGTTGAATTCCCAGAAATTTACAATCTAAGGAAACTAAAGTGGCGCGGATCAGACACAAAAGCAATCATGGAAGTTATCAAAGATTACGTAAATCAGACAGGGTCCCTGAGAGAACAAGACATAATCATAAACTGGGAACAACTAGGCGACATTCTCATTCAAAACTTCCCAGTCAAGCACGGACACAGGAAGAACATCGAAACAAGGAAAAAACCCTGGTTTCACAGGCAGCTGCGTGACCAAAAAAGAAGGATCACTAGAGAGGTGCGAAATCAGGCCTCGGGAATAACTATAGACAAGAGCAAGCTGAAAAAACTGAGGATTACATTTACTGAATCATGTAGGGAATCTAAAGCGGCCTACAGGGAATCTATTTGGAGCAAACTACTCTGGGCAAGTAAACTGCCATATAGCAGGGATTTCTGGGGAATAATAAATTACTTAACAAAGGGACCAAGACTCCAACAAGAATCAGGAATAAGCGGAGAAACTTGAAAATCAACACGTACTCAAAATGTACAACCACACGGATCACAATAATACCGGTAAAGATAGAACTGAATAAGATGACCCACAAGAGCGAAGACCCAGAGAAAGAAAGATCGGCCCCCAACCACAAGCAGAGCTACACTTGGCTGCTGACCCAGACACGTACTCCGAAGGCTTAAATACCCTCACGGATGCAAGGAAATTAAGAGAAATAATAAAAAAACTAAAAACGGAAGGAGCAGCAGAGCCGAACAGCATCCCCAACGTCTTATTTAAACACGCCCCTACAGTCTACCTAACGCCCCTCTTCAACTACATATTCGGGCAGAATAAGATGCCATACTCCTGGAAAGGTAATACAATCCAGCCAATTTTCATAAATGGAAACCGCACCCAGCCTGAAAATTACAGACTTATATCCCTGAACGATGTAGAGACCAAATTATATGCATCATGCTTATTAGTCCACCTTCAGGCTTGGACAGAGGAGACCTGCGCAATCCCGAAGTCCCAAACGGGTTTCAGGCCTGGCATGGGAACAACTACAAACTTGGCAACCCTAGCACTTCTAACCGAAAAAGCCATAAGAAGGAAAACACGACTATTTGCATGTTTCATTGACCTGAAGTCTGCGTTCGACAGAGTGACCCGAAACAGATTGTGGGAGAAATTAAAAATATGGGGGCTTCCATCGCAATTACTCGAAGCAATGATCGCCCTGCACAATGAAACATGGGCGAAGGTGAAACTCGGAGACGGGAGCAGAACCACAGCCAGGATAAACACCCAGCAAGGCTTAAAACAGGGCTGCGTCCTGGCACCGAGCCTTTTTAATTTATACCTAGCTGATATAGTCAATCACATGCTATCAGCCAAGAGTAATCCTCCCATTCTGGCTAAGGAGCCAATCCCTTACCTACAATATGCAGACGACATCGTGGTGCTGAGCCAAAGACCGATCGGCCTACAAAGAGCAATAAATAACCTGAAATTATACCTCGATCAGGAAAAGCTTGAATTAAACAAAAAGAAAACAAAGGTCGTGCTTCTAGTTGACTCCAAGAACAGCAAATTCAAATGGTACGTCAACGGCGACCAAGTGGAAGAGACAGGTTCACACAAATATTTGGGCATCACTCTGGGGCGTGGCTCGACTCATAAGGAACATAAAACGGACTTGAGAGCAAAAGCACAATCACTAATTTTTGCATACAAATTGTTGAACAAAAAACTTTGCTGCCCCGATTATAGCCACCTCCTGAAAGTGATGGCAGCACAAACACTACCTACCTTATCATACGGTATAGAAAAATGGTGTGGCAAGGATGCCGATTTGCTGAACGAGCTCCAGACCAAGGTGTACAAGGCCGTTCTTTGCCTCCCCGAATGCGCATCACCAGCCCAGGTCCATCTAGAATTTGGCCTCCTGAATCAGAAGTTTCGAAGTATGAATGCCTTTGTGAAACTGTGCTGGAAGCTTCGATCCTCTGAACCCGGCTCGCTGAGCAGCATATGTTGGGCTGAGATCCAGGCACAAATGGCCCAAAAGCCTCCAAACTCATGGGGCACCCATCTAAGTAAATCCCTCGAGGAGCTAGACATCCGAGAGCTGTGGGATAACGAGAACGACAGGGCAGTATTTAATAAGTCCTGCAACAACTATGTAAAGAAGAAATCCCTTCTGGAAGACAAATTAATCTTGACCAAACAACGCCACGCATGGACAGTGATAAATTCATATACACACCCAAAGCCTCAAGCCTACCTGTCTTCACACTTCCGCACCAAGATAAAAAGGAGCTTCATCCAATACCGACTAGGAATGCACGACTCGAAGGACCTCCTGCCAACATGGAAAAGGAAAGCACAAACAACGAGCTGCCGTCTGTGCGGCTATTTTAATGAAACATTAACGCATTTGCTGTGTGTATGCCCAAGCGTCAGTGACCTAAGGAAGATTCTTTTAAAACCTATTTTTAACGTCCTAAAAATTGGAACATGCAGACAGGCAGTGATCCGCTGGATGGAGGTTACATCCAACATCCTGATGTGCCGTGGAGGAAAATTTCTCACTCGAGTAAACAAACTTCTTCAGGAAGCGGACACAAAAGCCTGCCACGGGAACAGTTCCAATTCAAAAACACAGGAAGACGGAACAAATGCAGAACATGAGCCCTAACGGACCCAAGTCATGAACCCGTAGACACAAGACTAATCAGTTTTAACTACTTCACCCAGCACAGCCGCATTTTGACAATAACCGCACCCCCGAAAAAGCCGAAACGCATCTTAAGACAAACGCATTCGCACTTTATAATGTCATATCAATACCAGATACGGTTTTTAAAGTGCTCCTACTTCACGAACACATACTTATTTGTTTTAATCGCAACCAGATGATCCAAATGAATTGCATTGTTGTTGCATATGTTTTAATACGTTGTAATGGTTTTAATTAACAAATACAAAATAAAGTTTTTTTACTAAAGTCAGCTATCTCTTCAGCTGATGAAGTTCAGGGGGCCTCCTCTCCTAGTGTTATTCAGGGTCTATTCACTCATGGTAGGGCTGACCCCTCGGCAGAGGCTGGGGGGGCATCTCTTCCGGATATTTGTCAAGCAACTACTTGGACTGCTCCCCCACATGTATTCCTCATTGTATACTGGATGTAGGAGATATAGGTCTCTTAAATATGTAACCAAGGTGCTGGCTGATGTTCATCCTGTTTAGATTCCTCTTTTTGTAATATGTTTCTGTGAATAAATAGATGTGCAACATTAAAAGAGTTGATGCTTTATGTGTGGCTATACTGCTATGATGTGAGATATGGGTTATTAGTTGGGGTGGATGGTAGTCCCCCACAAGTAACAATGTTGCTTTCCTTGTTAGTTCTAGTAAAGGTTTCAGTATTTAAACTTGAGCTCCATCCCCCATAGCTATGGCACAAAACAGACATGCTTAACTGTGTAAAGCATGTATTAGTACCAAAACAGTTAAATAGTCAAAAACACAATACAATAAAAATGACACTCCAATTTATAAAAAATAGAGAATAATTAATTAACAGAATCACACCAAACGCCAAAACAACAAAAATCCAATAAGGGGAGCCTAAGATATGAATTTTTAAATTTTTAATTGAAAAAAGTGCCAAAAAGCACTAAGTGCCAACTGCATTCATCTGGTTGCACTTGCACGGGACAAGGATAAAGTATAAAGTCGACAGCAATGGAGCGCCAGTCAGATACAAAGACCAGGTGGTAAAGTCACCTCCCGATGTCGTCAGCCTTCAGTGGAAGCAGGCAGTGGACTGTTGTCCTGCACAAAAACAATCCACCATACAACGCAGGGACCCTAGCACTTTGGTTGCAAGCAGACTGCACTGGCGCTAGGCAGTAGCTTATGTACCATCACAGGTAGAGACCAGGAATGCGCCATATAATGTAAAATTCTGTGCATTCCTGCCCTCTCCCTTTCACACAGCGCAGTAAGGTGTGTTGCTGCGTTGTGTGAATATTTGATAAATATGCCCCTGAGTTTGAGTGAACTATGAGTAGTGCAAAAAAAAAAATGAAATGCATGGGAGAGAGAGGCTATGGAGAGATGAGGGGCACTGTTAGAGGGTGGTAGTGAGGAAATCAATGGAAAAGGAGGTCATTGCGGGGGGGGGTAAAAGATTGTCACACCGGGTGCCACCAGCGCTAAAGCCGGGCCTGCCCAAGCCACAATAAAAGTTCAAAATCCAGTCTAGACTCAGTACATGAGTTGCAGATTTTAATTGGACTGATGTCAGAATATGTTTACTTTTAAGTTGAGCCTGTAGATGGTACTTTGCTTTGATTTGTTTAGACTTCATTTATATATGTATCATTGAGACAGACATTTCATGGATAAATCCTAGTGAGATAACTGTGGGAGAGACAGAACAGGCAAGAAGGCAGTAGAGATTAGTTCCTTAAACTGTTCCAGGTTAAAGGTGTTTTTGGATTTAGGTGAGGACAGTATAAATTCTGTTTATTTGGATTGAGTTGAATATAGTCATTTATCCTTGATGTTTTCAGCTACAAGAGCACTGAACACAAACGTGTGTTGTTAGCTTACTGCTGTAACAAAATTCCTGTGTCTTCGAACATAGATTCCATTTGTTTCAAAGTACATATTGAAAAATCACAGGTGCTAAGGTAGAACTTTGAGGTACTCCTCAAGACACCAATGCTGATGACAAAGTGTGGCAGCCACGTTTTACCACTTGGAATCGCTCTGATAGAAAAGAGGTGAAGCAATTCAGCACCTTTCCCTTGATCCCTAAGGATCCCTAAGCCTTTACCAAGCAGCCTTTACCACACAATACCTTAATCACATAGACTTTACGCAGCCTTTACCACAAAGATGCCTGTACCACGCATGGTAGGTATATAAGTTAAGCATGTGTGTGTGTGTGTGTGTATATATATATATATATATATATATATTAACCCTGGGCGGTAAAATCCGCTCCGCGAGTTTGCAGATTTTTGGCAACTCCGCGTTCCGCGTAGAACGCGGAGTTACCGAAAACTCCGCGATTTCCCTTGTTCGCGCTTTCAAAATGCGTTTTCGCGCACGCGGTAGTGACTTACCGGGATCCCTGCGTTTGCCGACAAGTTTTCCTATCCGTTCGCGTGCGCCACGAGATTTTGGTAGCCGGCCACGCGATCCCGCGGGAGTGTGCGATCGCGAACACGTCATTCGGGCGTGCCATCGGATAAACGCGTTCGCGAACAGGAAATACGCATCGCGAACAGGCGGGACAAGCAACTCCGCGTGCTCGTGGAATTCTGCGTAGCTCGCAGAGTTTTTTTACCACTTCACGGAACTCAGCGTAACGCGACTACGCGAACTCCGCCCAGGGTTAATATATATATGTGTGTGTGTGTATATATATATATTATATAAATGTATATATAAATATATATATATATTCACTGAATAAAATAAAGGTTAAAGTAACGTTATGTTTAGGTGTGATAAAAAGATCAGTTTTTTTAAAACATAGAAATTCACTTAAAAAACGAAAGGTTAAAGTCACATTATAGTTAGGTGAATATGTCAGCGACAACATCAATGTTTTCAACAAAAAAAATAAACAAAGAAATTCATCAGTTATAGTTAGCAGAGCTAACTATAACCTGCACCCTCGCAATGCACTGCTTATGAAGTCACATATTACATCACTCATGACGTGTTCTATGACATAATTTATGACATCTCTGATGACAACTCAAATTACATCATTGATGATATCACTGATGTTATTCAGTGAATTTGTAGGTTTTTTTAAATGCAAAGTAATATTTTATTACCGTACGTAAAGCCAAACCCCACCGTGCACGGCCAAATCCCCAGCAGGCAGCCAACCTCACACTGCGAACGGGCTTTGCCGTGCGAGGCATAAGGTTGGCCTTCTGGCCCCTGGTTCCAGAGGGAGGCTACACAGCCCCCGGCCCAACCCTTATTAGGCCCCTGGGATCTCATCCCACAGGGTGATACCAATAAAAAATGGGAGGGGGTCATGTGGCCCCCCTCTCTGAGCCTCACTACGCTCTAGGGACACCATCCCCAAGGGCCTTATGTATTTTAAAGGGGAGAGGGGCAATGTAGCCCCCTGAGCCTTATTAAGCCCTGGGGACCCCAACGCCAGAGCCGTATTTCTTTTTAAAGGAGAGGGGTGATGCGTGGCCCCCCTTCCTGTGCTTAAAAAGGCCCTGGGGGCCCCATCTCCCAGGGCTGTATTTTTTTTAAAGGGGTGGGGTGCCTCATGGTTCTCTTCCCCGAGCATCTTTAGGCCCTGGGGAAGCCATCCCCCAGGGCCTTATGTATTTTAAAGGGGAGAGGGGCCTTATTAAGCCTGGGGACCTCATCCCCAGAGCTGTATTTCTTTTTAAAGGAGAGGAGGGCCGTGTGGCTTCCCTCCCCATGCCCTAAAAAAGGCCCTGGGGGCTCCACCCCCCAGGGCAAAAGGGGAGAGGTGCCGCATGACCCCCTCCCTGAGTTCTTTCGGCTCTTGGGCCCTCCTCCCCAAGCCTAGTTTGGCCCTGGGTACCCGAACCCCCAGGGCCATATATATTTGGAAGGGGCGGGGCAGCATGGCCCCCTCCCCAAGCCTCTTTAGGCCCTGGGGACCCCATCCCCCAGGGTCTTTTTTTTTTAAATGGGAGGAAGGCCACAGGCCAGAGCAAGTGAAAATGCCATGCTTGGTAAAGGCATGCATGGTAAAGGCATCTGTGTTGGAAAGGCATGTGTGGAAATGTCATATAATCATAACCATGTGGTGTTAATTTACTGAGAAGTGGTGCCCAACTATGTTGAATGCCTTCGTAAGGTATATCAGACATTGCCATTCATCACATTGACCATAATGCATCTGAGCGAACTGGCTGCTGGTTTGTCAGACAGTGTGCTCCCTCCCCACGTTGTCAAATTAGGCTCCCTAGAGTTGATGAGCTCTGTGTGATGCACATGTGCTCAGTGAGTGGTATAGAGACCTGAGAAAACTATGAGCAGCATTTCCAGCACCTTTAAAATGAACTTGTTACTCTCTACAGATGAAGGGCAATTATCCTGAAACACATGTCTAGAGATACACAGCACTGACCCCTCCAACCATGGTGAAAAATAAAGACTTTTAACCAGCAGTCGAAGTACATAAAGACAACTGTGATCCTGGGTACAATGGCTTGGGTCAGCGAGTGTGGTGACTGGGTCAAAGGCATGGCTAAAAAGAACCAAATATTCTGTATCTTTTTTGTTGGACTTTCACCTACAGGTAATGGCATATAAAATATAACAAAAACACCTTAAATTACAAATAAATGCAACTTAAATATATCAGTGGGGAATGCATTTTTCTGATAGAAAAGCTTCTTTGGTTAATGCAATCACGTCAGATCTCTGTAGGTGTAATTCGTGGGTCCCTAATTTGATTCCAGGTTGGTGCACATGGCAAATAATGACATTTATTTATAGTTCTAAGATGTCTAAGAATATGACAAAGCACTGTTGATAAGTAAGTTATTTGTTTAATCTGATACACACAATATAAGATAGGTTGCACACGTGCAAAAAGATTTTGGTTAAATGTTTATTGTGCTTTCAAAAGTTAAGTTTATAGTAATACCCTGATTGTACCCAATGCTTTCATTAAAAGGACAAATTCCAGATACTATAAATTAAAGCTTATACTGGCTCCCCAGCAGTCTTTAGATTTGCTGATTAACCAATTGTCCATATTTACATTTTTTTCACTTAGCAGGCACATTGGAAAGAAGGCTTGTTTCTTCTTTAGTTGCCTATCCCTTCTCTCATCTTCTGGTAGAAGAGTCCCTTCTCCCCTTTCAACCTGCTGCACCTCAACCATACCATACCCAGGACTTTTAAAAAAAATAAGAAGTATAGGAACGGTTTTGACCAAATTAATAAAGCTTGGTAACATTGTTCCCCGTTCCTCTGCTCACTTCGATCTCTGCTTTTAACTAAGGTAAGTCTTACCATGCACCTCATTTACCATAATGCATCAGAGTGAACTGGGGGCTGGGATGTCAGGCAGTGTGCTACCTCCACCCTTTATATATTAAATGATAAATTATTAATCAGTCAAAGAACCAGCTTGTAAGAAGAGTGGTGTTGTTCTAAACAGACAGGCCCTGCTCTGACAGAGAAAAGGGGAATTATGGTACCTCCAGTCCTGAGGGAAAAGCTTCAGGGAAAAGAGTTGTACATAGCTGAGAGCCTATCTTGTCACGCATTCACCACAGGCAGGGCTGTAGCCATGG
This sequence comes from Calotriton arnoldi, assembly GCA_963921515.1. NCBI lineage: Eukaryota > Metazoa > Chordata > Amphibia > Caudata > Salamandridae > Calotriton > Calotriton arnoldi. The sequence continues at coordinate 325,136 of CAWUFW010006881.1, forward strand.
GGGCATTTGTGGGCCGGGCCAGCCCATAATAATCTTTGGCCCCGAAACGACTAAGGCAGCTGGCACACTATAAAGGTGCAGGAGTTCAGAAGGTGAATGAGCAATAAAATTCCCTTTAAGTGTTATTTTTATCTTGTTACATTTGCTGCAGTGTTCCAAGACATTTTAAATGTCAGGCTATGTCTTCTGACAAATTGCTGCTTATCCTTTTAATGTGGCAATGTTGTTTACCTTTCTTCCTTTGACTGCAACATGAGAGATATTTGTAAAGTGAACCATGTGATAATCTCTCTGTGGTACAAACAGAAACACTGGAATTAGGCAGCAGCGGAGGCCTGAATCATGTGGCAGTTTTGATGAATTTTTGTGGCAAGAAAACACAAATTATGCAGCTAAATGTGCCACATTTTTTAATAGGATCACTTCATTATTTTGTCATTTTTACACTTTAGCACATTCTGGGCAAAGGTTTCACTTCATCAGTACCGGTTCCACATCCAAATACAATTGTAAGTAACTGAAAGGTGGCCATTCAACCTTTGTGAAGGACCTTCCACTGCATGGCAGCACGTCTTGCAATATTTTTTGTAACTTTTGATGTTTGAGCTAAAAACAAAATTAGCTTTTTGTTCAAATCTGCAGAATATGCAGCAGATAATGGATTGTGTGAATAATGCGGTAAAGTCATAATGCCACGGCCCCAGAATCACATAGTTCAATTACCACAGAATCTCATAATTCTAGTGGTCTTGCGTACAGAGAGTGCAAAAATAAATACTGTAGGTTGTCAATTTGTTTCTAATTCACAAAAAATTAAAATGCCTGTCAAAGAACTGTACACATATTTCAACATATACCAGCAGTTATGAAAGCACAAATGAAGTACATTTTGTTTTATAATTTTGAAGTGTGTTGGAAACAAAGATTTTAGTAGGATTAAAGCAAATCTTGGTGATGCAATTGATAAATATTGTATTGTATTGCCCATTTGTATAGCGCTTACTACCCCTATGTGTGGCACTGAAGCGCTTACCTATATGGGCAGCAAGCTACACCATAAAGGGTGGTGCATGGTTAGAACGGTGTTGCCTTTGTTTTGTGATCCAATGTGGGAAGTGTTTCCATGTCATGTGTGATGACCACCGAGGTGCGGTAATCGTGTTATGGAATGCAGCATGTAGCAGTGTGGTGGATGATGAGGTGTGAGAGACACAGATGCATAGTTTATGGTTTTTCAGTTTGCTGGCCGCTTTGAACAGGTCAGTGGGCCCCATTATGGTATTTCTTTTGATTATAGTCTGCTTAGCTAGTTACTTCACTGGGTTGTACAATCAGAAATTTTGGGGCAGATTTACTTAAATTTCATGCTATGCAATTCAGCAAGGCAACTTGCTGAACTGCGTTGTGTCAAAGGCAAAGAGCAGAAATGCACCATATTTGCAAAGATATGGCACATTTTTACTGTCTCCTAACGGTGGCGCACTGCATGCTGCCTAGCACTAATGCAGGCACCCTTGTGCCATGGTGAAAGGGTGCCTATGTTAATAGCAGCATTGTTTTTGTGCAGGAAGTGACAACTTGCTGCACAAAAAAATCCTTAGAGGCATATTCATCTTTCTATATGTGCTGCAGGATGCAGCACACATAGAATGAAGAAGTAACAAGGAGCAATAAAGATATTTCTCCTCATTGTGCTTCACTGGGGAAGGCATAGCATTTTGACGCATTTCCAGGTTTACTAGCTTTAGTAAATCTGGGAATGCACCAAAATCCCCTGCCAAAGCATAGGTCGCCTCTCCATAACTTACCTAGTTATCAGATGTAGTTTGCTGGTTGGGTTGTTTCCAATCTGTGGATTGTAAGCTAAAGATTGAACTTGAGGGTGCAAGTGTCTTTCCAGGTTCTGTTGCGGGGATGTGTGGTGGTGTAGTTTTCTTTGAAATAGCAATGTTTTGAACTGTCTTCGGAAGTGTATAGGCTTCTGGATGCTTCTAATGCTGACTAGTAGTGTGTTACAGAGCTTGGAAGCTTGTACTGAGAAAGCAGTGCCTCCTATGGATTTCTTATGGTAAGGTGGTATGATAAGTGGTGCAAGCCTGGAGTGCAGTGTCCTGATTTGCTTGTATTTCTTGAATTCAGCTGGTAGTTATAGCTGTCATTTTCCTTGGTGGTTCTGTGAACAATGTAAAGTGCCTTGAACATTGCCATTTTTGCTATAGATAGCTAGTAGAGTGATTGCAAGACGGAAGTCATGTCTATGTTTTCTCTTGGGTGAAGGTAAAGAAGAAATTTGCAGCAACATTTTAGAATAGTTGTATTTTGCTTATTATGAATGATGGCGCACCAAGGTATAGGCTCTTGGCATAGTCAAGCTTGAAGATTACGAGTGAGATAATGGCTTGCGGTTTCTGTTGGTATCCAAGGTATGGGAGGAGGCAACATAGTGTTTTCATTTTGTAGAAGGCACTCCGTTTTTTCCATGTGGGAGTGGGGTCCTTTACTCCTCCCTCACTGTAGGGGTGTGAGTATCATAGATGATCAATGAATTTTAGAGTCTTAAGATATTGGATGAGGTGGTCTCACCCATGTGAGGTGGCATTCTTCACCATCGGCCACCTCATCCCACCCTGGTGAGATAGAACTACCAGGGCGGACTCAACCTCACAGTTTATTGAGAGAGTTCTTAAGATATAATATTTTGGATATTTTGGGGATCCAGTTCTAATCTAAAAATACCTTACGGAATACCACAGTGATTACCTTTATTAGGTGGTACCTTAGGTATGAATAAAAATACTATAAAGTATACTCAGAAGATGCTATTAGGTACAATGTCCCTTGCATCCCTCTGTTTTGCCAACATGTTTCATCTTCTTATTAGCCATGAACAGGTCTCGGGCATTCTTCAGGGCTCCAGGATTCCTAACCTATACAATGTGTAAACAATCAAAGGTAAGGTCCTATATCCTTTATATATAATATTGCACCCTATTAGGGTTGTCCCTGTACTTCCTGGTTTGATCAGTGGTGGGGACTCCTGTGGTCACATATTCATCAAAGAGAAGCCTTACAGTACACCCATCTGGCCCCGATGGGCAAATCTCCTTGATGAATGTGTGATTAAATGACTCAATATAGCCTGCCATGTCACAAAGGGCTACCATAACAGACTATCTTTAAAAAGGTTTAATATGTAGATAACGCTTCCAGGGTCAACACACTGAGGATTCATCTCTTTGAGCCAAATATTGTGGTAACCATAATCGGGGCATCTGAGGCTGAAAGCATTTGTATTATAATTGACCTCTCTAGACATCTCCTCAGAACATCAACTAACATTTCCTGATTTGTCTATATTGTAACTTAAAATCTGTGTATTATGAATCTGCTTTTTAAATGTATTGATTCTTTTGAAGTTCTGCTTTACCCTTATCTAATTTATGGTCATAGCAAGTAAATTGCTCTTTTGAGGCGCTATATAATTAATGCACTAAATACGTATTATTTGGTGAACATTTGGGGGTAGTGGTTTTATTAGTAGACGTGTGGGAATGATGGATGGTAGGAATTTTATGTATCCTCACAGATTCCAGAATTTTGCTTCACAGAAATATGAGGATAATCTGTGTTTTAGGCAAAGTTTGGTGTTTGCAGGGCATTATGGTTAAGATACAGTATTGGGATCCATGCAAACTACACCACCCCAGACTTCACTAGGTACCCTGTTTTAGGAATATCTGGGACTGGCAGGTTTCCCTCGGTGCCGACTGAGCCCTATCCTAAATACCACCGCTACCCACATCACCAGAATTGATCAATTTGCAAGGCAAATCTTTCCTTGTGTCTTAGGGAGCCTTTCTTTCATGGGCAATAGCTCAGTCACATAAGCGGGGTACTTCTGTTATCGGGAGAAGTGTAGGAACGCTGTGTGGTAGGACATTTGTGGATCCTAGCAGATTCTATTAGCGTGATCTAATGTCACATTTGTTTTGCTGTGTATCGCAATACAGCAAAATAAAAAATCTAACTTGGGACTCATGGAAAGCATTTCTCCTTGCATGCCAACTTTGATTTTGGAAAAGAAAATGTTTCTGGTGTTTTTACCAGAAACATTTTAATTTCCAGTACTGTGGATGACCCATTGGAGTCCACCACACTGTGAAAATAGTGTGGTGGACATCAACAGGTAGGCGTCTGCCCTAAAGCAGTTAAAACTCACCAAATCCATGCAGTCTGATGTCCTGTCCAACAAGAATTGACAACAAGCTGCAGGGATATGATGGCCAGATTGCAGTAACTTCTGTGTTCCATGATCGTAAGGGACTTCTCCAGTTCCAGGAACACCCCAGTATGGTAGGCTTCAGGGACTGGGGAATAGTGAACAGCACACTGGTCAAAGAAAGGTGGCAGGTTCTGCTAATGGTCATGCACAGCCAAGAGAAAGTTTCAGTTGTCATACATGGTCTATGTAGAAGAGGTCTAGAGAGATAAAATATATTGAGAGGTACAAAGAAGATAGAAGAGAAGAGAGAGAGATGAGGTTCTAGAATAGAAGAGAAGATTAAGAGGAAGGGGAGTACATAGAAAAAGCAAGAGATAGCAGGAGAGACCTGAATGGGAAGATAGATGCAGCAGCAAACAGAAAAGGATAGTGGGCAAAATGTTGAAGGAGGAAGTTGGGGCAGAGATTGGGAGACTGGGAGTGAATAGAGAAAGTAAAAGAGAGCCTAAAGGAGCAAATATAGAGCAAGGTACATGTAGAGAAATTGTGATTGGAGATTTTAAGTGAAATTTATAGCTTATCATGTTTTGGCCAATAGAACTAGCTCAATATAATTTCAAAGCACAATTTTGTGCTTTATTTTCTAAAAGGGATCTTAGTGTAAGATCCAAAAATTACCTTGCATTGTAGTCTTTAAAATACTAATAAGGTCTAACTATTGTTACTTGATCCGCAGTGCATTTTGGAAATTGCTTAAAAATAGAACCCCCTTGTTATTTGTTACTATATGCTCCTGGTGAGAAGTGCTGACGCAGTCTCTTTCAACACATATTAGCCATGTCTTCATTTGCTAGTATAGGTGACGGAAATCAAAACCTACCTGCTGAGAAGTTAAAGTTCTAATAAGAACGTTATTTGGCTTTCAAGTGTATATTTAAATATGGCAGTTTCTTAACTGTTTTCATAACATGAAGCTTGACTTTTATCTGCACCTGTAGTAATGCAGAACAATCCGTCAGCAAGAAAATACTTTCTATTTCTAGTACACATGGCAGGCTTACATGCTTGCCACATTCACCATTCAGAAATGTCTAGGCTCGTCCAAGCAATTGTTAGCCACATAGAGGGTGCCACCTTGAGGATTCTATGCAAGGAGCTTCTGCATGTGAAAGAGTAGAAAATGTCCATAATTCTGGAAGTGGAGGACTCGCCACCATCCAAATGGGAGACCATGCAAGCAGCATCAAACAGAGATATTATCACAGAGCACTGTCCTAGTTGTAAACTGTGAAACCACCACTCAGAGCAGGGATACTAGCAGTGCAGCTGCTAGTATCCCTAGCAGTGCAGCTGCTAGTATCCCTAGCCAGGCCACAGGCCTCAAATGGCCCATACTAGGCTTGCATAATCATCTATATTTCACCATGCCGACTTGTCTTGCTGGTCGATTTTTAATGAAGGTCTCCGTTTGTACAACACTTTTAGCATAACATGCCTGTAACTATGAGGGGTGTGTGCCAATGTATGAGTCTGCTTCTAGCCCATGCAATTTTGACTGGTGCTTTTGATGAAATGTAACTGAACTATCCATCTTTTGTCAGACCTCACAGTGAAATTCATTGTAGAACCTTCCCAACTTCCCTTGGAAAATGACATTTAAATTCCATTCAGTTTTCACCATTGTTGCATCCCTAAAATGTTTAAACCACACTATTCGCCACTAACAACTCGGCTCTCTGTAAGGTTAATTTTAAATTAGCAGCGGGTCAAATTAACAAACTGTGTGGAGGCTGGACATTCACCACCTGAGGTAAAAGGTGTGGAAGGGAGGGTTCTGAGCTGAGGCTAGCTTATTTTTTTATTAAAAAAAGAACTTGATAAGTTTTGCGTTGCTTGGACAGTTTGGAAAATCCAGAGTTGAGTCAGCCTACTTTACAACTTTAAATTCTTCTACTTTAAATCCCATCTAATTGATAGGATTTAAAGTTAGTCTGTGAAAAGTTGATTGAATGCACTTTAATATACACCTAGAAAATCCACATATTCCTTCACAGAGAATCACATGGTGTGCACATTAATATCAAAGGCACAGAATATCAAGGACAGATCATCAAATCCAAAATATATACAGGTAAGTAAGTATTCTATACCTTACTCTACATATATGTATCTACATAATATATATACCTTCAAGGTATATAGATGTGGAGTTAGGAGTAGTGAATATATGCTTCCCTATAGGCACCTGCCTTTAAATATTCTGTCCTCGATATTCTTGTACCCCGATATTCTGGGGTCGGTGTTTAGTAGTGCAACCAGAATTTGGGAAAGAGTGCACCTATAGAGCACAGCTTTAGTGTTTGGGCATGGCTGGGGGCCATGCCCCCCCTAAAAATGTTGACCCCATTAGTCAAGGAGAGGGGGGGGGCAACAAAGCCAAAGGATGAGGAAATAACGCTCATTAACTGAGATAGTGTGCGATGTAAGGATAGCATATGAAACTATGCAGCCGGTACCATACTGTTGAAATCAGAGTCTCGCCTCACGCTGATTCTTCTAACTATTCATTCATTCATTCATTCATTCATCTATCCACCTACCTAGAAAGGTAAGGCTAACTGTGATGCCAAATCAATCTGCTTTATGTCTGCAGAGTACACGTTGTGAAACATAAGCTGCTGGGACACGTTGGAACATGCTTTCCATGGATCAAATAATGGAGGAAATAATTCTTCATTGTGATAGCATCTGATACAGCAACATGTAAGTGTGCGGTTTTTAATAGCAGTTTCTTTTGTGTCATAGAGCTACAAACAGCAAGAGCTAATTCAACTAAAGTCAGTGGTTCTTATGTCCGCAACCGCAGAAGGATGAAAGGTTAAGTTGGCTCTGCTGGGATCTAAACATCAAACCAGCAGATTAAGCAGGGATCTCAGCAGCAGAACTGCTCCAAATAAAGCTGCTTCTTTTACGCTCGCCGCAACACGAGCGTTTTATATAATTCAGCGAGACGGCGGGAAACTGGATTTCCAGGAACTTCTTCTTAAATGAAATGACAGGTATCACCCCAAGGAACATACGAAACTGGCGTATTGCAATCCAATCTGCGTGACTCGCTTTACTGGAGCCCGTCATAGTAGTAAATGCTCTTACTCGTGTTTCCACCTTGCGACCCCTCCAGGGGGACGTCAGTCAAATGATTGAAACATTTAAAAGAGATGTCTCCTCTCTTTCCAGACAGGAGTGAGCAGACCTGCGTAGCGCCTTATTGTATAATGAATCATTTCCAGGCACTTCCAGGACGAGTGCAGTTTTGTTTTCTACACATAAGGACAGTCATGAAAAAAGAAACACATTATTTTCTCCTTTTAGATGGAAACCTATAAACACATTATAGGTTTCCATCTATGAACTATGTGGAATTACTCCTTTTTGGACTTCACATCATCATCACTATTCCATGGAAATCGATGGAAGTCGTAGTTTTTCAGGCCTACTCATACTCTCCTAATTTTACTCTTGTGGATGTAGTGGGGTATGTTATCTTTACGTTGACGTTTTCACGTCGGGAGTCATTGCATTACAGAAGGTAGAGAGGGAGTCTTTACCTCACAGGTAAATTTTCATTCCTTTACTTCGCAGCTCTTTATTCGCAGGTAAGTTCATTTTTAATTGTTTATATTGCTAAGTATAAGTCACTTAAAATTGTAATAGTTATTTAAATTACATTTAAATTAAAATGTAATAAGTAATGAAAAATAATTTAATTTTAAGGAATTGCATTTAAAGCAATTATTCAGTAATAAGCAATTAGTTTAAAAAATATGATTTAATATATGGCGTTAAGGTTTTAGTTTCTTACACTTACATAGGGTTAGAAATAATTTTTTAGGGTTCATGGATGGGTACTGTATAGGGATGAGAAGAAGGTTTTAGGGTTCACTGTATAGGGGTACCAAAGAGTTTTTAGGGTTCAGGGAAGGTAGTCTTCAGGGGTAGCATGTACTTTTTAGCATTGAGAGATCGCAAATGTATGTGGCAGCACAGATTTCTTAGAGTTTAGTGATGGACAGTGTACAGGAATAGCACAGAGCTTTTATGGTTCAGGGAAGGGTAGAGTCTAGGACCTATATTAGTTTTTAGAGCTGAGGATTGGGCTGTGAATAGCGAATGCAAGGAGTTTTTATGGGTATTGTATAGAGGTAGCAAGGAGTTTTTATGGTTCAGAGACGGATACTGTATAGGGGTAGCGAGGAGTTTTGGGGTTTTTAAGGTTCATTGTTAAGTAGTGTAAAGGGGTAGTATGGAGTTGTTAGGGTTCAGGAATGTAGAGTATATAGCAGTAGTATGGAGTTTTTAGGGTTCAGGAATGTAGAGTGTATAGCGGTAGTATGGAGTTTTTAGGGTACAACAGCAAGTAGTTTATGGGGGTAACAAAGAGTTTTTAGGGTTCAGGGTTTGGTAGTGTATAGGGGTAGTAACACGTTTTTAGGGTTCAGGGATTTGTTGTGATTAGGGGTGCCAAAGAGTTTTACATATTCAGGCATGTGTAGTTTTAAATGTTAAATTAATTAAAACTACAAATTATCTAGTACTTAAATAATATTAATGAGATTTGTAAAAATTAAATTATATTAAAATAATTGCATCAATTCTAAGATTTAAAAGGAATACATATATATATATATATATATATATTCACTGAAAAAAACACAGGTTTCAGGGACGTTATAGTTAGGAATTAGCATTTAAAAAAACATTAAAAATTCACAGAAAAAAACAAAGGTTGCAGGGACATTATAGTTAGGCTGACATTTCACTCATACAAAACCTGTGAAATTGAGCCGTTATAGTTAGCTTAGCTAACTATAACTTGCGCGCCCACAATGCACTGCTGATGACATCACATATTGCATCACTCATGACATGGTCAGTGACATCACTCATGACATCTCAAATGACATCACTGTTGACATCATCCAGTGAGTGTGAGTGTTTCTAGAAAGTTTAAGAATGTTAAATATATATATATATATGCCAAGATGTATTGAATAATGAGTGGGTGTATGAGTGTCTGTATGGATGATTCAGTGGGGGTGTGACTGACTGTGTAAGTGAGTGATTATATATGTCTCAGTGAATGTATGGGTGAGGGACTAATCTGTATGAATATCTGTTTCAGTCTGTCAGTTGGTGTGTAAGTGGCTGCATGGGTTGGTGAGTACCTACATGAGTGTCTATATGGGTTATTGATTGGCTGTCTGAGTAGGTGTATGGATGCCTGAGTGTCTGTGTGGGTGGGTAAGGGGGTGTGTGACTCCCTGCATGGATGTGTGAGTGGGTGAATCACTGGGTGTAAAGGTTCATGATTGCGTGTGCGAGGGTCTGTATGGGTGAGTGAGTTTGCGTAAGGCTGTGTCAGTGAGTGAATAGATGTCTCAGTGGTATATGGGTGAGTAACTGCATGTGAGTGTTGGAGTATATAAGTGACTGTATGTGTGAGTGAGTGATTGTGAGAGTGGCTGTATGGGTGAATGTGTGCTTGTGTCAGTGACTGTATAGAAGAGTATGTATGTGTTAGTATCTGTATGAATAAGTGATTTGGTTTGTGTATTACTGTATAAGTGAGCAAGTGGTAGTGTGATTGACTCTTTGGGTGAGTGACTAGGTGTGTGAGTAACTATGGGTGAGTGGCAGTGTGTGAGTGTCTGTATGGGTGTGAGTAGATATATCAGTGGCTGTATTGGTGAGTGACTGGGTGTATGAGTGGCTGTATGGGTGAGTGAGTGAACGTGTGTGTAGACCTATGAATTAGTGAGTGGGTATGTACGTACTGAAATTTGGAGTGGGTGTGAGAAAGGTTATATTGGGTTGTGAGTAGGTGCATCAGAGATTATGTGGATGATGTCATCAGTGATGTCATTTGAGATGTCATCAGTGATGTCAATGACCATGTCATGAGTGATGTAATATGTGATGTCATCAGCAGTGCATTGCAGGGGCGTGAGTTATATTTAGCTCATCTAACCATCTTTTATTCATTATTCTATTCAAGATTAGCATTAAATAATAACTAAAATATGATAGGCAACTGTATCCAATAGAATACAATGAAATTTGCAACTCTCTATTCTTTTGAGTGTCCCATGAGTGTCTCGCGAGGGTCTCGTGAGAGACATGACACCTCAAAAATACATTGCTGGTAAAATGTCTTGATATGTGAGTTACAAGAAGTGAGCAAATACACAATCCCTAATGAGATATTGAATATATATTTCTTTAATACTCGCACGTAATTTAGAAACATTTAGCAAACTGTGAACCATATCCTGTTATAGTACAATGAAAAATAAAACATTCTCTTTCAAAATAATGTCTGCACCCAAGATATATATTATAAATTCATTCTACCATACATACACTCACAAAATAAATGAATTTACTTTTTTTAAAACTAGAAATTTACTGAAAAAACATTTGAGATGTCACCAGTGATATCATCAATGATGTCATACAGCATGCCATGAGTGATGTGATATGTGAGGTCATAAGCAGTGCATTGGGGAGGTGGCAGTTATAGTTAGTGTTGCTAACTATAACTGCCGAATTTCTGTGTTTTTTTAAGTTCAAAATGTTAATGATGTCACTGAGAAATTCACCTAACTAGAATGTTACTTTAGCCTTGGGTTTTTTCACTGAGTATATATATATATATATATATACATATATATATATATATATTCACTGAGAAAACCACAGGTTTCAGGGACGTTATAGTCAGTTGGACATTTCACTCGTACAAAACCAGAGAAATTTGGCCGTTATAGTTAGGTGAGCTAAGTATAACTCGCGCCCCCGCAATGCACTGCTGATGACATCACATATTACATCACTCATGACATGGCCAGTGACATCACTGATGACATCACCGATGACATCTCAAATGACATCACTGATGACATCATCCAGTGACTGTGTGTTTCTGTAAAGTTTAAATATGTTTTATATATATAGGCCAAGGTGTATTGAAGAATGAGTGGGTGTATGACTGTCTAAATGGATGATTTAGTAGGTGCGTGACTGACTGTGTAAGTGAGTGATTAAACTTGTCTTACTGAATGCATGGGTTAGTGACTAACTGTGTGAATGTCTGTATCAGTCTGTCTGTTGGTGTGTAAGCGGCTGCATGGGTTGGTGAGTAGCTACATGAGTGTCTATATGGGTTATTGATTGCTTGTCTGAGTATCTGTATGGGTGCCTGAGTGGGTGGGTGGGGTGTGTGTGACTCACTGCATGGATGTGTGATTGGGTGATTCACTGGGTGTATGGTTTCAAGAGTGCGTCTGTGAGGGGCTATATGGGTGGGTGAGTGTGTGTATGTCTGTGTTGGTGAGTGAATGGATGTCTCAGTGGTACATGTGTGAGTAACTACATATGTGAAAGGCAGTATATGTGAGTGTTGGAGTATATAAATGACTATATGTGAGAGTGAGTGATTGTGAGAGTGGCTGTGTGGATGAGTGTGTGCTTGTGTCAGTGATTGTATAAGAGAGTAAGTATGTGTTAGTATTTGTGTGAATAAGTGAGGTGGAGTGTGTATAACTGTATAGGTGAGTAAATGGGAGTATGATTGATTCTTTGCATGACTGACTAGCTGCGTAAGTGGGTGAGTGGCGGTGTGTGAGTGTCTGTATAGGTGTATGAGTGCATATGATAGCGACTGTATTGATGGTTGACTGCATGTATGAGTGACTGTATGGGTGAGTGAGTGGATGTGTGTGTAGACCTAGGAATCAGTGAGTGGGTATGTAGTAATTGGTATTGGTGTGTCTATGGTTTCGAGAATGGTAGTCTGTATTTTAGAGTGGGTGTATTAAAGGTTATATTAGGGTGTGAGGAGGTGCATCAGATTATCACGTGGATGATGATGAAAAACAAGAAAAGGGGGCAGGGTAGAAACACCCTGACCCCCTAGGCCTGCTCAGGGTATCCCACAGGGACCCCCACCTCCCAGGCTGGGTGCGCGAATCCTGCTGAGAAAATAAATGTTAGCAGCTCCCCTTCCTTATAAGCAATGCCGACTCCCGCAGGAGGCGGGGAGCCGGCTGGGACCGTGGGGGCATTGGGGCTCCCCCCACGGTCCCCAACTTGAGGGCCCGCCCCGGGGGATGGGGTCCCCAGGGCCTCAAAAATAGTAAAAGAAGGGGGGGCCACACAGCCCCCTTCTAAAAATTTTGTTTTTTTAAAAAGCCGGCATCATGCCAGAGGCCCCACCCCCTTCCTGCACCACTCTGCAAAAGCACCCCCAGGCGCATTGTAAGTTGGGAAATTAAGTCCCCATGAATACTGAGGGTCCCTGGGGGCCAACTAGCCCACTAGGTACCTCCAAAAAGCGCCACATAGCTGGTTTGCAGAGAGGTGGTCTGAGGCCACGCCCCTTTTTACACCACTCTGCAAATGCGCCTCTTGGCGCACTGCTGGTGGGGCGATGAGGTCCTCTTGTGCCCTGAGGACCTCAGGACACAAGTGGACTTCATCCCCCAAGCATCAGTGCACCAGGAGCCGCCTTTGCAGAGTGGTGTAAAAAGGGGGCGTGGCCTCTGACCACTCTCAGCAATCCAGGTGTGTGGCGCTTACTGGAGGTACCTGGTGGGCTAGTTGGGACCCTCAGGAATGAAGGGGACTTAATACCCCAACTTAGAACGCGCCAGGAGGCACGTTTGCAGAGTGGTGGGGAAAGGGGGCGTGGCCTTTGTCCTCCTCTCAGCAATCCCACTGTGTGGGGCTTACTGGAGGTACGAGGTAGGCTAGTTGGCCCCTAAAGGACCCCCAGCAGCGAAGGGGAATTCAATCCCCATCCAAGAGCGCGCCAGGGAGCTCGTTTGCAGAGTGGTGGGCAAAGGGGGCGTGGCCTGCTTTGAGAACTTAGCAATCCTGCTGTGTGGGACTTACTGGAGGTAATAGGAGGGGTAGTTGGTCCCCAAGGTTGTCCTTGGGGGCCAACTACCAGTCTTGTTACCTCCAGTAAGTCCCACACAGTGGGATTGCTTAGACATCTTTGGAGGACATGCCCCCCTTTCTCCACCACTCTGCAAACACGCCTCCTGGCAGACTACGGGATGGGGGATGAAGTCCAATTTACTCCTGAGTGACTTTGGGGGCCAAGAAGCCCTCCTAGTACCTCCTCTAAGTCCTATGCAGCAGAATTCCTGAGCGTTGGTCGGAGGCCCAGCACCCTTTCTCCACCACTCTGCAAACGTGACTACTACTTAAAGAAGCATCTTTCTGCACCTCTGACTTAGAGGTAGTTTTAATCCCCCTGCCCTATTATGTACTAGGGCCTTACAGAGGAGGTCATGCCAATCACAGGGGTACCCCAACGCATAGTGTTCCCTAGTGTATGTAGGTGTTTTCATTGTATTCTAAGTGTCTTTTAGCATAGCACTGACTCTAGGCCTGGTTAGTCAGAGTCAGTTACCACCAGTGCCCGTCAGCAAAAAGTTGGGGGCACAGGATGACTTTGCAACAAGGCCTCTTTCTGCTCCTCTGTTGGTTCTTTGTGCACATCTCTTGCTTCTTTCTGCACCTTTCTTTGTCTTTCTGGACTTCTGTTGCCTCTTTCTGCATTTCTCTTCTTTCTGCGCCATTCTTCCTCTTTCTGCACATGTCCTACCTCTGTAGGCATAGTTAGAAATTAGCATTTAAAAAACCTTTATACAGTCCATCACGCACCGACTAAATCATCCATTCAGACACTTATACACCCACTCATTCTTCAATACACCTTGGCATATATATATATATAAAAAACATATTTAAACTTTACAGAAACACACAGTCACTGCATGATGTCATCAGTGATGTCATTTGAGATGTCATCAGTGATGTCATTGACCATGTCATGAATGATGTAATATGTGACGTCATCAGCAGTGCATTGCGGGGACGCGAGTTATAGTTAGCTTAACTAACTATAACGCCGAATTTCTCTGGTTTTGTACGAGTGAAATGTCCAACTAACTATAACGTCCCTGAAACCTGTGGTTTTTTCAGTGAATTTCAAAGGTTTTTTAAATGCTAATTTCTAACTATAACGTCCCTGAAACCTGTGGTTTTTTCAGTGAATATATATATATATCAAAATAATACCCTTTCACATAAATTATGCAAAAAAGAAGCAGTGAACTCTGGGTAGTTCTCAAGTTTATGTGGATAGCAGCTACAGTATAGAGCACTCTCAACACCAGCGACACTCTAAATTTGCTCTCCTCAAATGTCTGCTTTTCTATCGAAGTTTCTAAGCGTAGGATTAGCACAGTGCCATTCACGCCGAGATAGAAAGGGACAAAGTCTTCTGCCATTTCTACAGCGAAGTCTTTAAGCATAGGATTAGCACAGTGCTATCCATGCCGAGCTGTAAAATCGCCAAAGCCTTTTACCACTCCAGGCACAGTATTACAGCTTTGGATTGGTAAAATACCATCCAGGCCAACATGAAATGAATAAAAGCAACCCCTGACATGTGTTTCGCTCTCATTAGCGCTCTTCAGAGAAGTATAGCTTTGTCCAGACACAAGGGAGCACCTAGTATAAGTCAAAACAATACCCTTTCAGACATAGAGTGACACATAAGTTATGCAAAAAAAGAAGCAGAGAACTTTGGGTAGTTCTCAAGTTTAGGTGGAAAGCAGCTCCAGTATATAGCACTCTCATCACCAGTGACACTCTAAATTTGCTCACCTCAAATGTCTGCTTTTCTATCAAAGTTTTTAAGCGTAGGATTAGCACAATGCCATCCACGCCGAGATAGAAAGGGACAAAGACTGTATACATATATATATATATTCACTGAAAAAACCATAGGTTTTAGGGACAGTTATAGTTAGTTGGACATTGCACTCGTACAAAACCCGTGAAATTCCCCTGTTATAGTTAGTTCAGCTAACTATAACTCGCGCCCCCGCAATGCACTGCTGATGACGTCACATATTACATCACTCATGACATGGTCAGTGACATCACTGATGACATCACTGATGACATCTCAAATGACATCACTGATGACATCATCCAGTGACTGTGTGTTTCTGTAAAGTTTAAATATTTTTAATATATATAGAAAAAGGCGTATTGAAGAATGAGTGGGTGTATAAGTGTCTGTATGGATGATTTAGTAGGTGCGTGACTAACTCTATAAGTGAGTGATTAAACGTATCTTACTGAATGCATGGGTTAGTGACTAAACTGGGTGAATGTCTGTATCTGTCTGTCTGTTGCTGTGTAAGTGGCTGCCTGGGTTTGTGAATAGCTACATGAGTGTCTATATGAGTTATTGATTGGTTGTCTGAGTATCTATATGGGTGCCTGAGTGTTTGTGTGGGTGGGGTGTGTGCGACTCTGTGCATAGATGTGTGAGTGGGTGATTCACTGGGTGGATGGTTTCAAGAGTGCATCTGTGATAGACTGTATGGGTGGGTAAGTGTGTGTAAGAGTGTGTTAGTGAGTGAATCTATGTCCCAGTGGTACATGTGTGAGTAACTACATATGTGAAAGGCAGTATATATGTGTGTTGGAGTATATAAATAGCTATAAGCGAGAGTGTGTGATTGTGAGAGTGACTGTATGGATGAGTGTGTGCTTGTATCAGTGATTGTATAAGAGCGTAAGAATGTGCTAGTATTTGTATGAGTAAGTGAGCTGGTGTGTGTATAACTGTATAGGTGAGTAAATGGCAGTATGTTTAATTATTTGCATGACTGACTAGGTGTGTGAGTACCTCTATGGATGAGTGGCGGTGTTTGAGTGTCTATATAGGAGTATGAGTGCATATGATAGTCCTGTACTGAGTGACCGTAAGTATGAGTGACTGTACGGGTGAGTGAGTGGATGTGTGTTTAGACCTAAGAATCAGTGAGTGGGTATGTAGTTATTGGTGTTGGAGTGTCTATGGTTTTGCGAATGGCAGTCTGTAATTTAGAGTGGGTGTATCAAAGGTTATATTAGGGTGTGAGGAGGTGCATGAAATTATCACGTGGATGATGCCATCAGTGATGTCATCAGTGATGTCATTTGAGATGTCATCAGTGATGTCATCAGTGATGTCACTGACCATGTCATGAGTGATGTAATATGTGACGTCATCAGCAGTGCATTACGGGGCGCGAGTTATAGTTAGCTGAACTAACTATAACGGGGGAATTTCACGGGTTTTGTACGAGTGCAATGTCCAACTAACTATAACTGTCCCTAAAACCTATGGTTTTTTCAGTGAATTTGTAAGGTTTTTTAAATGCTAATTTCTAACTATAACGTGCCTGAAACCTATGGTTTTTTCAGTGAATTTCAAAGGTTTTTTAAATGCTAATTCCTAACTATAACATGTCTGAAACCTATGGTTTTTTTCAGTGAATTTCAAAGGTTTTGTAAATGACAATTTTTAAATGTATTAATTGTTATATTTATTTTTTTGATACTGATTTACTACATTTTTTAAACTATTTATTTTTAGATATTTTATTTTTTAAATTACATTGTAATTACATTATACATCACATTACAAAATATACTTTCTCAGAATGAATTACTTTAGTTTAAATACTTTGCAAATAGGCAATAGACTTTTAAGTACAGTAGTTACAGTTGTTGCAATGGGCAACACAATTTCAAACACAATGCAACATTGAGCTCAATGTGAATTTCTAGTTAAATGCAATTAGTTAGTTTATGGATTACTTTTTCTAACTACAGGACTGGATCCTAGATTCAGTCCTGGGACATCTCCTGTAAACAGTTGAGTAAAAGCGTTTTGGTTACAGTAGTGATTTTTAAGGAATATTATTGTATTTTAAAAGTTGACACTGAAACTTTTTCACATAGAATCACCAATGTTATCCTATGGGAGGAAATTCACTTAGCAGGTAAGTAGTGTTATCATTACTTTTTCTTACTCAGTGGTGGATCCTGGATCCAGCACTGGTGCATCTCCTGTAAACAGTTGAAAGAATGAGTTTAAGTCATACAGGCGATTTTTAAGGAATATTTGTAGTTTGTGAAAATCGACACAAACTTTTCTGCTGAAAACCAGACAATGGATTCCTATGGAAGGAAATACAAGTTACTGGTAAGTACGGTTAGAATTACTTTTCAGGGTCAGTGCTTGGCTAAAAGATGCAGCACTGGGTTCTCTCCTGATAACAGGTGAGTAAATCGGAATTCGTAGTTCGGCTGATTTTAGAGGAATATTATAAAGTTCCAAAACTCCACACTTAGAAGAATTTCCAAGTGAAACCAGTCAATGTTAGCCTATGGAAGGAAATTCAAGTTACTGGTAAGAACGGTTAGAATTACTTTTCAGGATCTGTACTGGGCTCAAAGATGCAGCACTGAGGTCTCTCCTGATAACAGGTGAGTAAATCGGAATTCGTAGTTCGGCTGATTTTAGAGGAATATTACAAAGTTCCAAAACTCCACACTTAGAAGAATTTCCAAGTGAAACCAGTCAATGTTAGCCTATGGAAGGAAATTCAAGTTACTGGTAAGTACGGTTAAAATTACTTTTCAAGATCAGTACTGGGCTCAAAGATGCAGCACTGAGGTCTCTCCTGATAACAGGTGAGTAAATCGGAATTCGTAGTTCGGCTGATTTTAGAGGAATATTTGCACAATGGTGAAGGAAGGGGGTGGGGCCTGAGGTGACATGTCTGCAAACACGCCCTGTGGCACGTTGCAAATTGGGGGATTAAGTCCCCTTCAATCCTGAGGGTCCCTGGGGGCCAACTAGCCCACCAGATACCTCCAGTAAGCGCCACAGCCCTGCGTTGCAGAGAGGTGTTCAGAGGCCACGCCCCTTTTTACACCTCTCTGCAACGCAGCTCTGTGGCGCTTACTGGAGGTACCTGGTGGGCTAGTTGGACCCCAGGGACCCTCAGGATTCAAGGGGACTTAATCCCCCAACTTAAAACACGCCACGGGGCGCGTTTGCACAAATGTCACCTCAGGCCCCGCCCCCTCCCTTCACCACTGTGCAAACGCGCCCCGTGGCGCGTTTTAAGTCGGGGGATTAACTCCCCTTGAATCCTGAGGGTCCCTGGGGTGCAACTAGCCCACCAGCTACCTCCATTAAGCGCCACAGAGCTGCGTTGCAGAGAGGTGTAAAAGGGGCGTGGCCTCAGAACACCTCTCTGCAACGCAGCCCCTGGCGCATACTGGGGGTTCCTGGTGGGCTAGTTGGCCCCCAGGGACCCCCAGTATTCAAGGGGAATTCGTTCCCCCTCTGCAAACGCACCAGGGGGCGCATTTGCAGAGTGCTGCCAAGGAGGGGGCGTGGTCTCCGGTGCGATGCCGGATTTTTTTCTTTTTCTTTTTTTTTTAAAAGGGGGCTGTGTGGCCCCCCTTCTTTTTAATTGTTTTGGGCCCTGGGGACCCCATCCCCCAGGGCCTGACCCCCTTTTATTTTTTTTGTTAAAAAGGAACGGGAAGGGGACCGCGTGGGCCCCCCTCCCGTGGCCAATTTCGACCCGGGGACCCCATCCCCCGGGTCATTGCCACCTTTTATTTTTTTTTAAATTTTCATGGAGGGGGCTGCGTTGCCCCCCTCCTCAGGCCTTCTTAGGCCCCGGGGACCCCATCCCCCGGGGCCGGCCTTTTTAAAAAAAATGTCCTTAATTTGGGGAGGGGGGCCGCGTGGCCCCCCTCCCGGGCCACTACTTGCCCCGGGGACCCCATCCCCCGGGGCTGGCCCTATCCTTTGGGGACCGTGGGGGGACCCCAACTCCCCCACGGTCCTGCCGGCTCCCCGCGTCCTGCGGGAGCCGGCATTGCTTTTCCACATGGGGAGCTGCTAACATGCAGCTCCCCGTGTGGAAAAGCAATTTGCTTTGAATTTTGGAAGAGAGAGCAGGTTTCCTGCTCTCTCTCTCTTCCAAAATTCAAAGCAGTTTGCTATGACAGGACGGGAGCCGCGAGGCTCCCGTCCTGTCATAGCAAACTACAGTGCACCCCGGGACACTGCAGGAGCCGGCCCTGGGGGGTGGCGGTCCCCAGGGCCATCACAGGCTCCAGGAGGGGGGCCGCGCGGCCCCCCTCCCAACATCTACAAAGCCCCGGGGAGGTGGTGGTCCCCGGGGCTTCGGGGGTCCGAAACGGACCCCCACATTTGTTTAATTAGTGCCCCGGGGAGGTGGCGGTCCCCGGGGCGTGTGGGGGGGCTCGAGCCCCCCCACACAGGTTATTTTGAAGAAAAAAAAAAGAAGCCCCGGGGTGGCAGTCCCCGGGGCTGCGGGGGGGCCGTGTGCCCCCCGCCACCATTATTTTTATAAAGCCCCTGGGGGTGGCGGTCCCCGGGGTTTGGGGGGCCTTAGAGGCCCCCCATATTATTATTAAATTAAACCCTGCATGCCCCCGGGACTTGGCCCATCCGGGGGCCAATTAACCACGAAGAGCGGGAGCCCGCGCTTCGTTTTTTTATCGGCAGGATCCGCGCACCCTGCCCCCTTTTTGCGTTTTGCGCAGTTGTTTTACTGCTTTCTTGTTCCTTGGTTCTACCGAGGAAGAAGATAGCTGCCAACACTTCCTGATTTGGAGTGTTGACAGCCAATTACCATACAGCTCGTGATCGGGAGGGTACGCGGACCCTACGCGGCCATAGATATATATGTGATTTTACTTGTGATTTTCTCAGGAACTACTGAACGGATTTACACCATTTAAGCAAAATGCATGACTCTGAACCAAGGGCTACCTCTTTGCCAAATTTGGTGTAATTCCGTTCAGCAGTTCGGGCTGTAGCCGCGATGAACGGTTCCTATGGAAAAATGAATGGGGAAAACACGTTTTGGGACCCCCCTTTTTTCTCGGCCCCCGCTTGACGAATCACCCCGAGACTTTCAGGATAGGAGCGGACCGGAGCGCCCCAACAAGTTGGAAAATTTCGCGAAGATTTGTCAACCGGCGCCAACGTTATTTCAAATAGAATGTTGCGGATTTCCTATGGAAAATAGGTCCTAACTATAACTATCTCCTGGCGACCGCCAGTAGATAATATATATATATATATAAATATATATATACATATATATATATATACATATATATATATATATATATATATATATATATATATATATATATATATATACCAATACTCCTTCTCATATATATATATAAACAAAGTTCGCCGCCACCATCGCCTCACACGGACAAAGGACGAAAAGCGGACCCAATGGTTCTTGGTGCAAATCAGGTGTAGTTTATTTTGTGCCCAGCAAATCCGCCATTACGCGTTTCGACCCCCACTCGGGTCTTGATCACATGACGCGTTGCATAGTAAAACAAGCGACCTTTAAAGTGATATAGTGCAGGAAATGACGACATGAAGTCAAAGTGCAAAGTATGGTAACTGAAGAGTTACTCTTAGCAGCATGTTAAATTCTATTGAATGTGCAAAGCTTTATGCATGTTTCAATAAATACGCCAATAAATATATAAATATAAATAAATATGCTTATAAATGCTAAAACAGTTATTATAAAACACACAGTGTGTAAAAAAGAGAAACTTTTGCATTATAGAGTTGCTTTTAACTTTGCAAAGTTGTCCTATAAATGACAACTAAATCCTATATCATGATGCCCAAGTGGGCCTTCAAACATGAATGTCAATCATATTTTTCCCTTGCATTAAATTCACCTAGTCAGCCTTAAATATGTGCAAACAAATGTGTAACTCAATATTTAAAAAAAGTGCAAACTAATTCAAAAATTATGTAAAAAATGATTATTTACATTTCATATGTTTTTGAGGAGATAAGACCATACAACATGCCTAGTTTGTTAATCCTCACATTAGATCTCTAAAATATATAAAAACAACTGATTTTGATGCCCCATACTGTTGTGAACCCCCATAGTATTCTTTGACCCACTAATCTAGGCTTTCACAAGCATGTGAAAAGGTCTTCGCTGGCATTTAACCCTGCAGGATATTTTGTATCGAGTTCCAATATGTACCGGGTTTCTACGAGGCGTAACTTCGCCTCCCTGTTTCCACCTCGTTTAAGCGGTAAAACCGTGTTGATAACATAATACTGGAGATACACAGGGTTACTTTCATGTTTAAGCTCAAAGTGCCTCGCGACTGGGTAAGCCTGATCTTTGCCACTAATTGCCCTTATGTGCTGGAGTATCCTTTTGTGGGCCGGCAGTTTAGTGCTGCCAATATACTTCAACCCACAAGGACACTCCAGAACATAAACGGCAAACTCGGTTTTACAAGTCAGCCTCTTACTGATTGTGATAGGATCTGGTTTGAAAGGGCTATTGTACTGAGTTTTGTTGCATCCCAATTTGCATGCCTTACAGCTAGGACACTTCCTGAATCCCTTACATTGTGCCAACCAAGTGGTTGGGGCTAGCATCTCTGGGCTGCTGCTCTCCAAGGCACTGCTCATTGACAAAGCTTTTCTAAAAGTCAATGCAGGCTTGGCTGGAACTAACATACCGATGACCGATGACCGGATCTCCCTGTACCAAGTTCCAATTACGGTAAAAGATTTTTCTAAGTTCCTGATGTTGACTATTAAAAGTCAGTATCACCCGTGGGTGTATTGCTTTGGACATATTGTTCTCTGGTATCTGCTTGATTTTCTGTGTTAGGGCTTCCCTTCTAGACAGACCCCTTGTTTTTCTAATGGCACTGTCTATGATCTCATAAGAATACCCTCTAGCCAAAAATCTCTGCTTGCAGGCCTCCTGCGCAACCTCACATTCACGGTCTGTGCTGCAGATCCGCCTGATACGCAGCATCTCACCATAAGGGATGCTGCGTATCAGGTGCTGCGGATGATGACTGGTCGCATGCAGGACCGTGTTACCTGCAGTTGGCTTCCTGAACAATCTAGTGGCTAAGCGATCTTGCTCAACATAGACCTCTACGTCCAGGAAACAAACCGATTCAGCATTAATGGTTGATGTGAATTGTAGGTTATAGCAGTTCTTATTGAGTGTGTCCACAAATTCATCTGCACCCAACTTCGTGCCCCTCCAAATCATAAATAAGTCATCAATGTATCGTAAATATACAATCACATGTTCATGCATGATCGCCTTGTTTTGTCCCATAAGGACCTGCTCCTCCCACAGCCCCATATGCAAACAGGCATAGCTGGGGGAGAAGCAGGCCCCCATTGCGACTCCCCTGATCTGCTGATAGATCTGGTTGCTGAACATAAAAAAGTTCTGTTCTAAACATGCCGATATCATTGAGATCAACATCTTATTATGTATGTAGTAGTGCATTGGACGCAAATTTAAATAATGTTCCACAGCTTTGAGGCCATCACAGTGCCTAATAGAGGTGTAGAGAGATGCTACATCAAGAGTTATTAAAAACATATCCGGACCCCACACCACATGCTCAATTTTGCGTAAAAGTCTGATGTGTCCTGCACATAAGATGCCAGTCCTTTAACCCAGTCTTGTAAAAAATAATCTACATATTTGGAAGTGTTCTCCATTATGCTATCAATGGCAGAGATGATGGGTCTCCCAGGTGGTTTATCGATGCATTTATGAATCTTAGGGATGAGATAAAACGTGGGAATAACTGGATGTTCTTTTTTTTTAAAACGATACTCCTCATCCGTAATAGATCCTGCACTCTTCCAAGCCAGTAATTTGAGAAATGGTCATTGCATGCTGCTTTCACCAAGTGGATATTGCTCTTTCTATAGCATGAGGAATCAGTCAATTGATACAAGGTTTCCTCCATATACAGTTGGCGCGGCCATAGAACAACATTTCCACCTTTATCCGCTCTTTTCACAATGATGTTGTTATCCGATTGCAGTTTTTTCATTAGCTGCTTATAGCACATATTTTGTTTATCAATGCCATGGCGGACTTTATTCATTGCTATGTACAGTTTTTTCAAATCCTTGGTTACTAGATCTTGATAAACATCTAAGTTATCATGCAGCATGATTGGCTGGAATACAGATTTAGGTTTAAAGGGCGTTGAACAAGGTCCTCTGCTGTCCAACAAATCTTGATTTTTAGCAGACATATCACAGTTTTGTTCATTTTGGCGGGACCAAGCATCCTGAAACAGGTTATAATCACCAGCTGTCAAAAGTGAGGGGCTGCTGATGGCTGTATCTATGGTAGATGTCGTTTTCTTTCTAGGTTGTAATATATGGAATTTGTTGAGTTTCAATTTTCTCACAAACCTGAAAGTATCCATGCGCGCATCCGCGTAGTTGAAGTTACAGGGTGGACTGTATGATAGTCCTAATCCCAGAATACGTTTCTCTGCCGATGTTAATTGCAGCTCAGTTAGATTAACTACTTCATTGGAGTTTGCGCTGGATTCCGATTCTGGAATCGATTCCATCTGCCCCTTGTTGGTTTTTTGCCAGTAGTTTTGCCTTCTTTTGTGACACTGTCTTCTTTTGTTACGTTTGAAGTTATATCTTTGGTTTTGCCGCCAGATATCCCCCGGGGTCTCAGTGTGTCCCTTCTGTCTTGACACAGGCAATTCACTTCCTGTGCCAGGGACAATTTGGTAAACCCCAAGGTATCTGTTTTTGCGATGTCTCCCTCTGGTTCACTCTCAGCAGCGGAACTCAGGTCTGAAATCGAAGTGGATGCTTCCGTGGCCTCTCTGGTTTGCCTTTGAAATGGTCGGTTCACTTTAGCCTTGACTGCATCATATCTGCGGGCGAAAGTGAACACTTGTCCATTTTGATAGTCTGCCTTATCCCTCTCAAACTTAAAGGCCTTTCTTCTTTTAATGATATCTTCATCCTTCTGCCGACGGCAGATCCTTCTCCCACCTCGCCGCCAAGACCTGGAACACCCTCCCCACCAACCTCCGACAGACCCAAGACCTACTGGCCTTCAGAAGACTCCTCAAGACCTGGCTCTTCGATCAGTAGCAGCACCACCCCCCTCTTCCCCCAGCGCCTTGAGACCCTCGCGGGTATGTAGTGCGCTTTATAAGTGACATGATTGATTGATTGATTGATCCTTACTGAGGCGGGCCAACATGTCATCCCTCAATTTCTTGACAAGCTCCGTTATCTCTAATTTCCCAATTTCCACCTCTAACATTTCAACCTGGGTTTGTAGCTTGACACGGTCACTTTCCGCGTATTTTACCAGGATCCCCATAAGTTTACTAGACGATTCCAAATTTGACTCAGCCCATTCCGTAAGCATTGCAGGGTCGGGGTTCTCATAGCTGGGTGCTAAGGTAATTCGCAAATCTCTTGGAACTCTTCCGACCTCTAAATAGTGGGACAGGGATTTATACTCCCACCATTTACTTTGTTCCGAGCGCATCTACTTTTCCAGTCTTTTAAACATGTCTCAAATGGAAGGGCTTTCTGTAGATGGGGTGCTGTTGTGCTCAACAGTTGTCGACCCCCCAGCCTGGGAGTCATTAAACATGGATGTAGCCTCCTCCTCACGGTTACGCAACGCGTCGGCGGACATTATTGCTGCTAGGTTGTGGCTCCAATTATAAACAAGATTTAAAACGGTCGCTAGTATCTTGAAACAATGTCCAAACTTAGCGCCGTGCACACTCCCACACTGGCGTATCCGCCGGATCCTACCTTGACAGAATGCCTGGCGCTCTCTCCGGTCAGCCGACACGGATTACACCGACTTCTGCATTAAAGGCAGGTCAATATGCGGCAACCAGGGGCTCCTGCAGCTTGCTCCTTGCCGGAGTTGTCCAAAATCAGTTCCGGGTAACCAGAACCGGCTGCTTCCTGCTGCTGTGCCCCCTCGGGGGAGGGGTTCCGCTTGTACCGCTGAAGCAACTCGGTACTTAAATGAACAAAGTTCGCCGCCACCATCGCCTCACACGGACAAAGGACAAAAAGCGGACCCAATGGTTCTTGGTGCAAATCAGGTGTAGTTTATTTTGTGCCCAGCAAATCCGCCATTACGCGTTTCGACCCCCACTCGGGTCTTGATCACATGACGCGTTGCATAGTAAAACAAGCGACCTTTAAAGTGATATAGTGCAGGAAATGATGACATGAAGTCAAAGTGCAAAGTATGGTAACTGAAGAGTTACTCTTAGCAGCATGTTAAATTCTATTGAATGTGCAAAGCTTTATGCATGTTTCAATAAATAAGCCAATAAATATATAAATATAAATAAATATGCTTATAAATGCTAAAACAGTTATTATAAAACACACAGTGTGTAAAAAAGAGAAACTTTTGCATTATAGAGTTGCTTTTAACTTTGCAAAGTTGTCCTATAAATGACAACTAAATCCTATATTATGATGCCCAAGTGGGCCTTCAAACATGAATGTCAATCATATTTTTCCCTTGCATTAAATTCACCTAGTCAGCCTTAAATATGTGCAAACAAATGTGTAACTCAATATTTAAAAAAGTGCAAACTAATTCAAAAATTATGTAAAAAATGATTATATACATTTCATATGTTTTTGAGGAGATAAGACCATACAACATGCCTAGTTTGTTAATCCTCACATTAGATCTCTAAAATATATAAAAACAACTGATTTTGATGCCCCATACTGTTGTGAACCCCCATAGTATTCTTTGACCCACTAATCTAGGCTTTCACAAGCATGTGAAAAGGTCTTCGCTGGCATTTAACCCTGCAGGATATTTTGTATCGAGTTCCAATATGTACCGGGTTTCTAGGAGGCGTAACTTCGCCTCCCTGTTTCCACCTCGTTTAAGCGGTAAAACTGTGTCGATAACATAATACTGGAGATACGCAGGGTTACTTTCATGTTTAAGCTCAAAGTGCCTCGCGACTGGGTAAGCCTGATCTTTGCCACTAATTGCCCTTATGTGCTGTCGCCAGTAGGTAGTTATAGTTAGGACCTATTTTCCATTGGAAAAGCATTTTTTTTTTCCCAATAACTTTGGCGTCGTTTGACGAATCATCGTGAAATTTTCAAAACTAGTGGGGCGCTCCGGTCAGCTCCTGTCTTGAAAGTTTCGGGGTGATTCGCCAAGCGGGGCCAAGAAAAAAGGGGGGTCCCAAAACGTGTTTTCTCCATGTTATTTTCCATAGGAAACTTTAGACATGGCTACAGCCCGAACTGCTGAACGGAATTACACCAAATTTTGCAAGAAGGTAGCCCTTGATTCAGAAATAGTCCTTTTTGTTAAATGGTGTAAATCCGTCCAGTAATTCCTGAGAAATTCAAAAAACAGAGGTCGGAAAATCAATTTCCCATAGGAAACCTTAGACACGGCTACAGCCCGAACTGCTGAACGGAATTACACCAAATTTGGCAAAAAGGTAGTCCTTCGTTTAGAAAGAGCCCTTTTTTTAAATGGTGTAAATCCGTTCAGTAGTTTTTGAGATATAAAAGGAAAAATATCTTTATATATGTGGGCGGAGCCTAACCCCCAGCACGAGCTTGGCTCTAATTGGCTGCCAACACTTCAAACCAGGAAGTGTTGGCAGCCAACTTGTGCCTCAGATGGAGAGAGAAATTGTGTCTGCATCGGAAGCCTTCTGTTTTCAGAGTAAAGCCTGCCCACAGCGTGGGGTGGGGCATATAGAAGAGCTTTTAATGTTGTAGAACTCTGCGGTGAGGTTAAGCGCCGGTCGGGGGGCCGGAGGGCACATTGTAGTTCAAAGCGCCACTGTTTGTCAGATGACAAACTCTCTCTCTCTCTGGCAGGGACGGGGGAAGCGGAGACACTTCTCGAAGGAGCTGGAAGTCATGTGCAAGGAAGCGGAAGATCCCTTGGGGAGGGATGGGGGACGAACTGTGCCAACGTAGCCTGCCCAGCGTGGATCCGGAGGGGGAAGGGGCGAGGGCTGAGCTGGCTTGCAGAGTATGGCCATAAATCACTGCCCGGAGCTGACCTTGGCCATGTTTAGGTGGCAGGGTGTTGGCGCAGGGCCTAGGATGGGGGGTGAACTGGAGAGGGGGTGGTCCCTGTGTCTAGGGCAGCCTCGGGTCCTCTCCAGGACGCAGTGACTTCCAGGCGCAGCCCACCACCATGACCTTGGCTGTGCTTGGGAGAGGGGTGTTGGAAGCCTCAGATGCCGTCTGGGGCTACGGGGCTTCCAGGCGGCAACCCTCTGCCGCTGACTCATCGGCCAGGATTTCCACCTTCAGATCCGCAGCATTTCTGGGCTGAAAACAGTGTTTTCGGGGCTTCACAGACTGATTATTGGAACATTGGAAGGTCCTCTTTTCTGAAATGATGCGCTCCCTCGAGTTTGTTTTCTCTTGTTGTGGTGAGCGCTGCCTGTGCTCAGACTCAGTGCCTAGAAGCCCTCAATGTTATTGGCTGGGAGAGGATGGGTCATTACAGAGCTGCTGACTTTGGAAGTAGGCAATCAGACTCGAGTCCCGGCGTCGGCTCAGCACCCTGTGATTCCAGGCAAATCGCTTCACCTTCCCTTGTTCACAATATGAATGCGTCCCTGTGTTATGTAACTGGTGCTTGTGTAAAGCGCTCCCTCAGGTTTGTTTTCTCTTGCTGTGGTGAGCGCTGCCTGTGCTCAGACTCAGTGCCTAGAAGCCCTCGATGTTATTGGCTGGGAGAGGATGGGTCATTACAGAGATGCTGACTTTGGAACTAGGCAATCAGACTTGATTCCCGGTGCCGGCTCAGCACCCTGTGATTCCAGGTAAATCGCTTCACCTTCCCTTGTTCACAATATGAATGCGTCCCTGTGTTATGTAACTGGTGCTCGTGTAAAGCGCTCCCTCGGGTTTGTTTTCTCTTCCTGTGGTGAGCGCTGCCTGTGCTCAGACTCAGTGCCTAGAAGCCCTCGATGTTATTGGCTGGGAGAGGGTGGGTCATTACAGAGCTGCTGACTTTGGAAGTAGGCAATCAGACTCGAGTCCCGGCGTCGGCTCAGCACCCTGTGATTCCAGGCAAATCGCTTCACTTTCCCTTGTTCACAATATGAATGCGTCCCTGTGTTATGTAACTGGTGCTCGTGTAAAGCGCTCCCTCGGGTTTGTTTTCTCTTGCTGTGGTGAGCGCTGCCTGTGCTCAGACTCAGTGCCTAGAAGCCCTCGATGTTATTGGCTGGGAGAGGATGGGTCATTACAGAGATGCTGACTTTGGAACTAGGCAATCAGACTCGCATCCCGGCGTCGGCTCAGCAGCCTGTGATTCCAGGCAAATCGCTTCACCTTCCCTTGTTCACAATATGAATGCGTCCCTGTGTTATGTAACTGGTGCTCGTGTAATGCGCTCCCTCTGGTTTGTTTTCTCTTGCTGTGGTGAGCGCTGCCTGTGCTCAGACTCAGTGCCTAGAAGCCCTCGATGTTATTGGCTGGGAGAGGATGGGTCATTACAGAGCTGCTGACTTTGGAACTAGGCAATCAGACTTGATTCCCGGCGCCGGCTCAGCACCCTGTGATTCCAGGCAAATCGCTTCACCTTCCCTTGTTCACAATATGAATGCGTCCCTGTGTTATGTAACTGGTGCTCGTGTAAAGCGCTCCCTAGGGTTTGTTTTCTCTTGCTGTGGTGAGCGCTGCCTGTGCTCAGACTCAGAGCCTAGAAGCCCTCGATGTTATTGGCTGGGAGAGGATGGGTCATTACAGAGCTGCTGACTTTGGAACTAGGCAATCAGACTGGAGTCCCGGCGCCGGCTCAGCACCCTGTGATTCCAGGCAAATCGCTTCACCTTCCCTTGTTCACAATATGGATGCGTCCCTGTGTTATGTAACTGGTGCTCGTGTAAAGCGCTCCCTCGGGTTTGTTTTCTCTTGCTGTGGTGAGCGCTGCCTGTGCTCAGACTCAGTGCCTAGAAGCCCTCGATGTTATTGGCTGGGAGAGGATGGGTCATTACAGAGCTGCTGACTTTGGAACTAGGCAATCAGACTCGAGTCCCGGCGCCGGTTCAGCACCCTGTGATTCCAGGCAAATCGCTTCACCTTCCCTTGTTCACAATATGAATACGTCCCTGTGTTATGTAACTGGTGCTCGTGTCAAGCGCTCCCTCTGGTTTGTTTTCTCTTGCTGTGGTGAGCGCTGCCTGTGCTCAGACTCAGTGCCTAGAAGCCCTCGATGTTATTGGCTGGGAGAGAATGGGTCATTACAGAGCTGCTGACTTTGGAAGTAGGCAATCAGACTCGAGTCCCGGCGTCGGCTCAGCACCCTGTGATTCCAGGCAAATCGCTTCACCTTCCTTTGTTCACAATATGAATGCGACCCTGTCAGGGCACGAGTCGGGGGTACACGTGGGTGGACAGCGTCCACCCACTTATTTCACAGGGTGGACGCCGTCCTCCCTGCGAAGAAGATGGCACCAGTGAAAAAGATGCTGAATTCGTCCCGGTGTAATTTTCAAACACCGGGACACTTTCAGCAGCGCCTGCACGTTATCTGCTTTCGATCGCAACAAGCAACAACGTGCAGGCGCAGACGGGGCTCTCTTATTTCTGACTCCTGCTGGGCCCATAACAATGGCCTATTCTGAGGGGTCATCAGGCCTCCTTCTGTTCGAGTCTCCTGGCTGGCAGCACTCAGGAGCCTCACTCCTAGAAGCAAATGCCGCAGATGGGAAACAAAGGCTCACACCTGTTAGCACTTCACACATACGTAAGAGAGGCATCTTTTCACTTTGTTCAGTCCCTGTTTAGGAGATATGCATGCACTGTAAGAACGTCAGATGTGTCCATCTTTCCCAGTACTTGCACAAAATAAATAGCATTTATATAGCGCAGCATACTACCCCAGAGGAGGTGTTGTAATAATTTAAATATCACTATTTTTTCTTTTAAAGCACTATGGGTAGAGAAAGCTTTACGCTGACAAAAGGCAACATTGGTTTATGTGAAGCTTACAAAAGTGTGAATCTTCTGCCTAAATCATAAGGGTTTGCAAGTATACTCAAAATGTGCTCAAATGTACTCATGATAGACCTGCTAAACATATATGTGAGGGCTTAAGATCTGATGCCACTTCTTGTGATGCCCCTTCCTGTGATGTCACGCACTGTGATGTCACGAGCCTTACGCGCCCCAATGTCACGCGCCGTGATGTCACTTGCATACTGATTAATGAGGTTAGTCCCCCCACTTCTTTTTTTAGGACTTGTGCCCTGGTCCCTGTGTTATGTAACTGGTGCTCATGTAAAGCGCTCCATGGGTTTTTTTCTCATGCTGTGGTGAGCGCTGCCAGTGCTCAGACTCAGTGCCTAGAAGCCCTCGATGTTATTGGCTGGGAGAGGATGGGTCATTACAGAGCTGCTGACTTTGGAACTAGGCAATCAGACTGGAGTCCCGGCTCCGGCTCAGCACCCTGTGATTCCAGGCAAATCGCTTCACCTTCCCTTGTTCACAATATGAATGCGTCCCTGTGTTATGTAACTGGTGCTCGTGTAAAGCGCTCCCTCGGGTTTGTTTTCTCTTGCTGTGGTGAGCGCTGCCTGTGCTCAGACTCAGTGCCTAGAAGCCCTCGATGTTATTGGCTGGGAGAGGATGGGTCATTACAGAGCTGCTGACTTTGGAACTAGGCAATCAGACTCGAGTCCCGGCGCCGGCTCAGCACCCTGTGATTCCAGGCAAATCGCTTCACCTTCCCTTGTTCACAATATGAATGCGTCCCTGTGTTATGTAACTGGTGCTAGTGTAAAGCGCTCCCTCGGGTTTGTTTTCTCTTGCTGTGGTGAGCGCTGCCTGTGCTCAGACTTAGTGCCTAGAAGCCCTCGATGTTATTGGCTGGGAGAGGATGGGTGATTACAGAGCTGCTGACTTTGGAACTAGGCAATCAGACTGGAGTCCCGGCGCCGGCTCAGCACCCTGTGATTCCAGGCAAATTGCTTCACCTTCCCTTGTTCACAATATGAATGCGTCCCTGTGTTATGTAACTGGTGCTCGTGTAAAGCGCTCCCTCGGGTTTGTTTTCTCTTGCTGTGGTGAGCGCTGCCTGTGCTCAGACTCAATGCCTAGAAGCCCTCGATGTTATTGGCTGGGAGAGGATGGGCCATTACAGAGGTGCTGACTTTGGAACTAGGCAATCAGACTCGAGTCCCAGCGCCGGCTCAGCACCATGTGATTCCAGGCAAATCGTTTCACCTTCCCTTGTTCACAATATGAATGCATCCCTGTGTTATGTAACTGGTGCTCATGTAAAGCGCTCCATGGGTTTTTTTCTCTTGCTGTGGTGAGCGCTGCCTGTGCTCAGACTCAGTGCCTAGAAGCCCTCGATGTTATTGGCTGGGAGAGGATGGGTCATTACAGAGCTGCTGACTTTGGAACTAGGCAATCAGACTAGAGTCCCGGCTCCGGCTCAGCACCCTGTGATTCCAGGCAAATCGCTTCACCTTCCCTTGTTCACAATATGAATGCGTCCCTGTGTTATGTAACTGGTGCTCGTGTAAAGCGCTCCCTCTGGTTTGTTTTCTCTTGCTGTGTTGAGCGCTGCCTGTGCTCAGACTCAGTGCCTAGAAGCCCTCGATGTTATTGGCTGGGAGAGGATGGGTCATTACAGAGCTGCTGACTTTGGAACTAGGCAATCAGACTCGAGTCCCGGTGCCGGCTCAGCACCCTGTGATTCCAGGCAAATCGCTTCACCTTCCCTTGTTCACAATATGAATGCGTCCCTGTGTTATGTAACTGGTGCTCGTGTAAAGAGCTCCCTCGGGTTTGTTTTCTCTTGCTGTGGTGAGCGCTGCCTGTGCTCAGACTCAGTGCCTAGAAGCCCTCGATGTTATTGGCTGGGAGAGGATGGGTCATTACGGAGCTGCTGACTTTGGAACTAGGCAATCAGACTGGAGTCCCGGCGCCGGCTCAGCACCCTGTGATTCCAGGCAAATCGCTTCACCTTCCCTTGTTCACAATATGAATGCGTCCCTGTGTTATGTAACTGGTGCTCGTGTAAAGCGCTCCCTCGGGTTTGTTTTCTCTTGCTGTGGTGAGCGCTGCCTGTGCTCAGACTCAGTGCCTAGAAGCCCTCAATGTTATTGGCTGGAAGAGGATGGGTCATTACAGAGCTGCTGACTTTGGAACTAGGCAATCAGACTCGAGTCCCGGCGCCGGCTCAGTACCCGGTGATTCCAGGCAAATCGCTTCACCTTCCCTTGTTCACAATATGAATGCGTCTCTGTGTTATGTAACTGGTGCTCGTGTAAAGCGCTTCCTCGGGTTTGTTTTCTCTTGCTGTGGTGGGCGCTGCCTGTGCTCAGACTTAGTGCCTAGAAGCCTTCGATGTTATTGGCTGGGAGAGGATGGGTCATTACATTGCTGCTGACTTTGGAACTAGGCAATCAGACTGGAGTCCCGGCGCCGGATCAGCACCCTGTGATTCCAGGCAAATCGCTTCACCTTCCCTTGTTCACAATATGAATGTGTCCCTGTGTTATGTAACTGGCGCTCGTGTAAAGCGCTCCCTCGGGTTTGTTTTCTCTTGCTGTGGTGAGCGCTGCCTGTGCTCAGACTCAGTGCCTAGAAGCCCTCGATGTTATTGGCTGGGAGAGGATGGGTCATTACAGAGCTGCTGACTTTGGAACTAGGCAATCAGACTCGAGTCCCGGCGTCGGCTCAGCACCCTGTGATTCCAGGCAAATCGCTTCACCTTCCCTTGTTCACAATATGAATGCGTCCCTGTCAGGGCACGAGTCGGGGGTACACGCGGGTGGACGGCGTCCACCCACTTATTTCACAGGGTGGACGCCGTCCACCCTGCCAAGAAGATGGCCCCAGTGAAAAAGATGCTGAATTCGTCCCGGTGTAATTTCCAAACACTGGGACACTTTCAGCAGCGCCTGCACGTTCTCTGCTTTCGATCGCAACAAGCAACAACGTGCAGGCGCAGACGGGGCTCTCTTATTTCTGACTCCTGCTGGGCCCATAACAATGGCCTATTCTGAGGGGTCATCAGGCCTCCTTCTGTTCGAGTCTCCTGGCTGGCAGCAGTCAGGAGCCTCACACCTAGAAACAAATGCCGCAGATGGGAAACAAAGGCTCACACCTGTTAGCACTTCACACATACGTAAGAGAGGCATCTTTTCACTTTGTTTAGTCCCTGTTTAGGAGATATGCATGCACTGTAAGAACGTCAGATGTGTCCATCTTTCCCAGTATTTGCACAAAATAAATAGCATTTATATAGCGCATACTACCCCTGAGGAGGTGTTGTAATAATTTAAATATCACAATTTTTTCTTTTAAAGCTCTATGGGTAGAGAAAGCTTT
Source organism: Calotriton arnoldi (assembly GCA_963921515.1). Classification (NCBI taxonomy): domain Eukaryota; kingdom Metazoa; phylum Chordata; class Amphibia; order Caudata; family Salamandridae; genus Calotriton; species Calotriton arnoldi. Next base: position 358,534 of record CAWUFW010006881.1, read on the forward strand.
ACTCTGACAAAAGGCAACATTGATTTATGTGAAGCTTACAAAAGTGTGAATCTTCTGCCTAAATCATGAGGGTTTGCAAGTATACTCGAAATGTGCTCAAATGTACTCATGATAGACCTGCTAAACATATATGTGAGGGCTTAAGACCTGATGCCACTTCTTGTGATGCCCCTTCCTGTGAAGTCACGCGCTGTGATGTCACGAGCCTCACGCGCCCCAATGTCACGCGCCGTGATGTCACTTGCATACTGATTAATTAGGTTAGTCCCCCCCACTTCTTTTTTTAGGACGTGTGCCCTGGTCCCTGTGTTATGTAACTGGTGCTTGTGTAAAGCGCTCCCTCGGGTTTGTTTTCTCTTGCTGTGGTGAGCGCTGCCTGTGCTCAGACTCAGTGCCTAGAAGCCCTGGATGTTATTGGCTGGGAGAGGATGGGTCATTACAGAGCTGCTGACTTTGGAACTAGACAATCAGACTGGAGTCCCGGCGCCGGCTCAGCACCCTGTGATTCCAGGCAAATCGCTTCACCTTCCCTTGTTCACAATATGAATGCGTCCCTCTGTTATGTAACTGGTGCTCGTGTAAAGCGCTCCCGCGGGTTTGTTTTCTCTTGCTGTGGTGAGCGCTGCCTGTGCTCAGACTCAGTGCCTAGAAGCCCTCGATGTTATTGGCTGGGAGAGGATGGGTCATTACAGAGCTGCTGACTTTGGAACTAGGCAATCAGACTCGAGTCCCAGCGCCGGCTCAGCACCCTGTGATTCCAGGCAAATCGCTTCACCTTCCCTTGTTCACAATATGAATGCGTCCCTGTGTTATGTAACTGGTGCTCGTGTAAAGCGCTCCATGGGTTTGTTTTCTCTTGCTGTGGTGAGCGCTGCCTGTGCTCAGACTCAGTGCCTAGAAGCCCTCGATGTTATTGGCTGGGAGAGGATGGGTCATTACAGAGTTGCTGACTTTGGAACTAGGCAATCAGACTCGAGTCCCGACTTCGGCTCAGCACTCTGTGATTCCAGGCAAATCGCTTCACCTTCCCTTGTTCACAATATGAATGCCTCCCTGTGTTATGTAACTGGTGCTCGTGTAAAGCGCTCCCTCGGGTTTGTTTTCTCTTGCTGTGGTGAGCGCTGCCTGTGCTCAGACTCAGTGCCTAGAAGCCCTCGATGTTATTGGCTGGGAGAGGATGGGTCATTACAGAGCTGCTGACTTTGGAACTAGGCAATCAGACTCGAGTTCCGGCGTCGGCTGAGCACCCTGTGATTCCAGGCAAATCGCTTCACCTTCCCTTGTTCACCATATGAATGCGTCCCTGTGTTATGTAACTGGTGCTCGTGTAAAGCGCTCCCTCGGGTTTGTTTTCTCTTGCTGTAGTGAGCGCTGCCTGTGCTCAGACTCAGTGCCTAGAAGCCCTCAATGTTATTGGCTGGGAGAGTATGGGTCATTACAGAGCTGCTGACTTTGGAACTAGGCAATCAGACTGGAGTCCCGGCGCTGGCTCAGCACCCTGTGATTCCAGGCAAATCGCTTCACCTTCCCTTGTTCACAATATGAATGCGTCCCTGTGTTATGTAACTGGTGCTCGTGTAAAGCGCTCCCTCAGGTTTGTTTTCTCTTGCTGTGGTGTGCGCTGCCTGTGCTCAGACTCAGTGCCTAGAAGCCCTCGGTGTTATTGGCTGGGAGAGGATGGGTCATTACAGAGCTGCTGACTTTGGAACTAGGCAATCAGACTGGAGTCCCAGTGCTGGCTCAGCACCCTGTGATTCCAGGCAAATCACTTCACCTTCCCTTGTTCACAATATGAATGCGTCCCTGTGTTATGTAACTGGTGCTCGTGTAAAGCGCTCCCTTGGGTTTGCTTTCTCTTGCTGTGGTGAGCACTGCCTGTGCTCAGACTCAGTGCCTAGAAGCCCTCGATGTTATTGGCTGGGAGAGGATGGGTCATTACAGAGCTGCTGACTTTGGAACTAGGCAATCAGACTGGAGTCCCGGCGCCGGCTCAGCACCCTGTGATTCCAGGCAAATTGCTTCACCTTCCCTTGTTCACAATATGAATGCGTCCCTGTGTTATGTAGCTGGTACTCGTGTAAAGCACTCCCTCGGGTTTGTTTTCTCTTGCTATGGTGAGCGCTGCTTGTGCTCAGACTCAGTGCCTAGAAGCCCTCGATGTCATTGGCTGGGAGTGGATGGGTCATTACAGAGATGCTGACTTTGGAACCAGGCAATCAGATTCGAGTCCCGGCGTCGGCTCAGCACCCTGTGATTCCAGGCAAATCGCTTCACCTTCCCTTGTTCACAATATGAATGCGTCCCTGTGTTATGTAACTGGTGCTCGTGTAAAGCGCTCCCTCTGGTTTGTTTTCTCTTGCTGTGGTGAGCGCTGCCTGTGCTCAGACTCAGTACCTAGAAGCCCTCGATGTTATTGGCTGGGAGAGGATGGGTCATTACAGAGCTGCAGACTTTGGAACTAGGCAATCAGACTGGAGTTCCAGCGCCGGCTCAGCACCCTGTGATTCCAGGCAAATCGCTTCACCTTCCCTTGTTCACAATATGAATGCGTCCCTGTGTTATGTAACTGGTGCTCGTGTAAAGCGCTACCTCGGGTTTGTTTTCTCTTGCTGTGGTGAGCGCTGCCTGTGCTCAGACTCAGTGCCTAGAAGCCCTCGATGTTATTGGCTGGGTCATTACAGAGATGCTGACTTTGGAACTAGGCAATCAGACTCGAGTACCGGCTTCGGCTCAGCACCCTGTGATTCCAGGCAAATCGCTTCACCTTCCCTTGTTCACAATATGAATGCGTCCCTGTGTTATGTAAATGGTGCTCGTGTAAAGCGCTCCCTCGGGTTTGTGTTCTCTTGCTGTGGTGAGCGCTGCCTGTGCTCAGACTCAGTGCCTAGAAGCCCTCGATGTTATTGGCTGGGACAGGATGGGTCATTACAGAGATGCTGACTTTGGAACTAGGCAATCAGACTCGAGTCCCGGCGTCGGCTCAGCACCCTGTGATTCCAGGCAAATCGCTTCACCTTCCCTTGTTCACAATATGAATGCATCCCTGTGTTAGGTAACTGGTGCTCGTGTAAAGCGCTCCCTCGGGTTTGTTTTCTCTTGCTGTGGTGAGCGCTGCCTGTGCTCAGACTCAGTGCCTAGAAGCCCTCGATGTTATTGGCTGGGAGAGGATGGGTGATTACAGAGATGCTGACTTTGAAACTAGGCAATCAGACTCGAGTCCCGGCGTCGGCTCAGCACCCTGTGATTCCAGGCAAATCGCTTCACCTTCCCTTGTTCACAATATGAATGCGTCACTGTGTTATGTAACTGGTGCTCATGTAAAGCGCTCCCTCGGGTCGGTTTCGCGTTAAATAAAACTGCTCTGATGAGAACTAAACGAGATCTGAGCCCAGCCCGTCCCAGACCTTCAAGGCTGAGACGGAACCCACCAATCAGAAGGCAGAACAGCAGCGCGTCATCACTCACCAGGTGGATCCTGGCTTCTGTCCTTTTATGTTCCCGTCTGATCCTTTTCACAGTGCTTAAAAGCCCCCGTCACCTGTCCTGGCTGCAAACCACAACGAGGTGTCTGCACAGGGGTGTCACCCCCAATCCCAGTTGCTTTTTTGTTTTAAAACCCCCTTTATATATACTGTATCAGCTTGTCACACCTCCGTGGCATAAGAACCTGCCTGTAAGAAATATCTTATTGTTTGAGAACGCACCAGGCCTTCACAAGACTGTAAATAAACAGGACGTTTTCCTTTTGATAACGATAAAGACGACCGACCCATGCCCTCTTGTGTCTGAATAGCATGTTTTGACTCTCACTCAAACATCTCGCCGTGTGTTCAGTTCACAAAACAATCATAGTGCTATACGTCTGTACGTATTTAAATGACAACTACATTTTGGGGCATTTTGGAAAACACTTGCTTTTTGTAGCTTAACATCTCGGTGGTGTCGATAAATCGGTTTCAAAGTTTTCATTTAGCTGAAAGGCGTGTTTCTTTTTTACGTGCAATACTTACCAGACTTACGTACATGTCAATTCAATCCCCATTCATCGCAATCTCATCATATTTTGTGCTGGCTATATGATCTGCTCACACCTTCAGCTTTAGCATACCAAATAATCCCATATTAAAAATTATATACCAAGCATTTGCAATGCAATAGGTCTCGCATTTACGCGAGTTTGAGCTATTGGCATTGTAAATGGCAATGCATTTTATTTATGCTTCAAAAACCAAAACATAAATAAAAGGCATTGTCATTTACAATGCCGATAGCTCAAACTCGCGTAAATGCGAGACCTGTTGCATTGCAAATGCTTGTTTTTCTGTGTATTCTGTCTTGGAGTTCCACTTCCCTCATTGTGTGCCAGTGTCAAGGGGCTCGGCGCTGTCACGTGGCCACAGATATATTGCTAGTTTATGGCCGGTTGTATCCTGGGGGCAACGCCGGGGCACCAGGGGGCAGCGCTGGGTCATTGTCACAGCCTTTGGCTTTGTTCCTCTGTGTTTTGGCTGTTGCTCCACAGATGCGAGATCTCCCTGCACGCACCCAGTCAGCAACGTTTCAATCATAACATCTGGAGCAGAAGTGTAAGTGGCGGGTGGTTTCACCAAAGCAAGGAAGGAAGCTGCATTAGGCGCTGTGGTCGGGGCCAGATTCTGTGGCTCCTGACGTTAGGCGCTAACAATTGGGGAGGTCAAAGGACAACTGAGTGGGGTCAACGAGACACCGTGGGGTGTATTTTGTGACTGTGTAAAAGGGGGAGCCTCCTGAGGCCACGACTGAGTCCCTCGAGTCGAAAAGCCTGTGCCGTGAGAAAGGGTTTATTGGCCTGTGAGCGCAGAGCGCGGCTTTATCTAAGGAATGCCTGCTTTTGTCGAAATGAAAGGCTAACCCGCCCAAATTCTGGCAGCCGTGAGCGTGCTGTTCAAACCGGACTGCGAAGGACAGTTGAGGGGCTGGGGTGTACTTTGGTTTCCCAAATATTTATCATATCAATGGCTTTTTGCAGAGAGAAGTGGGGCTGGGGGTGGGGGGGTTAGAATAGACAGCCAAAGCGGTCAAATGGCTTTTTATTTTTTAAGAACACTACATCCTGCTCTCTAAATGTAATGAAACAACCCGAAAAATGTTTTTTAAAGGATGTATTTTATAAACTAGGAGTGTTGTAGAGGCGCATGCTGGCGATCTCAGCAACACCGGTCCCCGGACAAGCACAGAAACGATTAAACTCGGTACCTGGAAGTTGCTAGTTGAGTAAAGCAACATTGGGTCTTGTAGCATAAGTGAACTCCCTTGGTTCTCTAGCTCACTAAAACGCGAAAGAATTTCAATGTCAGAGGGGAGACTTGAGGGGCTGGGGTGGAACATTTAAAAGAGAAATAGCTTTTGATCCGAGAACCTTATACATGTGTCCGAACTCTTCCCACATAGGGCACACTGCATCCATGCACACTTTGATCCATGCATGCATGTACGATCCAGCCGGCAACTTCTCAGACATGGTGGGGTGCGACGAGGCTATTTATACATTTATCAAGTAACAGTGACCGCTACATTTCCTCTAACTGGGAAGCCACGGTCAATATATCAAGTGTACAGCGCTAACAATGCCTTGCAGTTACCAATGGTTGTTTCACTCCAGACTGTACCATGCCACAATAACGCTGGTCCATTGTAAATCCTTTAGTCGTGGCATTACTGTGGTGGCCAGATAACAGTTTGAAACTGCAGCAGGCACTAGCACAACACGGCTGGAAGTTGTAGAGTGGTCTCCAGCTGACAGAGAGGAACCAGTGTTCTGCGCTTTGTTGCACAGCGCCTTCTCCTCGGATGGGCTTGAGCGTGGTCGGTCCCTCATACCTTTGTTGCCCATCTGCTACAGAAGCCAGGCTGATTCTCGAAGAAGGTATATGATCCTCTGTGGACTCCTACTCTGTTGGATTGTCCAGTGACGAACCCAGAGTACCTCTCTAATGCTCTTCACACCAATGGGATTTAAATGGCCTTCTAACCATGGTCACTAGTTGCCTGCACGAACCCATGGGAGCCACACCATTCAGTTGTGGACCTGGACAACTGGATTTTCTGATGCCAACATCTGACAAGAAAAGGAAGGAAGTCCGAATCCCACTCAGCATCTGAATTAGAGGGTGCAGAGCATATGGTGCTCTTTTAGTTAATCACTTTACTAATCCTGTACCCAGATAGACAAACACAAGGCGGCGCTTTGGGAATTCTTCCTTGCTCATTCTCAAACCTCCATATGCATCAGAAGATGTACCTCCTTCATACCCTGGTTTGGATGACTTACTACCTCCAAGCCAGAGACACTTAAAAGGCTAGGTGTGGTGAGAGCCCTGAAATCCTGTCTGGTAGGCCAGGTTTTGCAGCAAGGCGAGTCCTGTGCTGTGTCGTCAGTGGTGCTGGGGGTGAGTGGGGCCTGTTCACCAGCCTTGCCACCCATACATGCTCTTTGGAGTGGTCTCCTACTTGTCACATGCTGCACCTCTGGGAGTGCTCGTCCGCCCTCTCAGAAGATTTATTTACTCACTCAGTCACCACCAGCGCACCTTCAGTGGCTTTCTGGATTTATTGTCCATAGATGGAATCACAGTAGTGACCCAGAAGCCCCGGAGCTGAACTCCTGGTCCATGGGTGGCAAACTGAGCAAACAAAGGATTAGGACATCGAGCTGTCAGTGTCTCTACCTGATCACCACCTTTTGTCGACACTGGCCTTCTGGTCGGTTTTGTTTTGTAATCCCCTTAAATGTTGGCGGTGGTGGCAGCTAGTGCAATGAACAAAGACTCTTCAATACTGTTAGTCTATGGTCCGCTCTGTTAACAGTGATCCATCCGGTTGTGCTAAATGATCATAGTTAGGTTTTGGGGGTGATGCATAAGTGTTGACGGGGCGCACTAGCACTCGGCTGTCTTTGGCACGGCTTCTGGATCTATCCATAAAGTTAAACATGCCCTGCTTGTTATGAAGAGTCATATGATGAGCAGCCTTTATAATACAGCCAACAAGATGGGGTCAGTAAGTTAACCTTCACGGTGATCTGACGGTCACGTGTTCGAATCTCGGAAAGGCAAACTCGACCATTCATGGTTCCCTTCAACAAAACAGTGAATTTAGTACTTTTAAATTGGGTAATGGTACATCTTTCATTTGAAGTGCTGAGTTAAAAATAAGTTTACATTATTGTTGGATCAGTTGCATGACTGGCCCAAGCTACACCATAAACATCCCAACCCAGCTCCCACTTATCAGGGAGAACTGTACATTTTACCCGAAAATCGAGGCAATAGCAGTTTTCACCAAGGAGCAGCCGCTGATGTGCTTTAGTGATTCATATCAAATGCTCCGAATAATGTCACAAACTCAGGACGTGGTGACTTAAATATGGCCCATCACATAACAAAATATGCCTGTATAGCCTGGTGACAAGGACACAAACTTATAGACTGAAACACACCACCTGCCCGACACACGGTACGTGTTCATAGATTTGCATGAGAGGATTTCCTAATTTGCTCCCCGGGGCTTTATTGATTATAGAGGGGGGCCTCGCGGCCCCCCCAAGCCCCGGGGACCGCCACCTCCCTGGGGCTTAATTTTAATAAGGGTGGGGGGGCCACGGGGCGCGTTTGCACAGTGGTGAAGGGAGGGGGCGGGGCCTGATGTGACAAGTGTGCAAACGCGCCATGGCGCGTTTTAAGTTGGGGGATTAAAAGGGGTGTAAAAAAGGGCGTGGCCTTGGACCACCTCTGTGTAACGCAGCTCTGTGGAGCTTACTGGAGGTACCTGGTGGGCTAGTTGGCCCCCAGGGCCCCTCAGGATTCAAGGGGACTTAATCCCCCAACTTAAAACATGCCAGGGGGTGCATTTGCAGAGTGGTGGAGAAAGGGGGCGTGGCCTGTGTCCACCTCTCAGCAATCCCACTGTGTGGGGCTTACTGGAGGTAAGAGGTAGGCTAGTTTGCCCCTAAAGGACCCCCAGCAGCGAAGGGGACTTCAATCCCCATCCAAGAGCGCGCCATGAGCGCGTTTGCAGAGTGGTGGGCAAAGGGGGCGTGGCCTGTTATGAGAACTTAGCAATCCTGCTGTGTGGTACTTACTGGAGGTAATAGAAGGGGTAGTTGGCCCCCAAGGATGTCCTTGGGGGCCAAGTACCCCTCTTGTTACCTCCAGTAAGTCCCACACAGTAGGATTGCTAAGATGTCTTTGGAGGCCATGCCCCCCTTCTCCACCACTCTGCAAATGTGCCTCCTGGCAGACTACGGGATGGGGGATGAAGTCCACTTTACTCCTGAGGGACTTTGGGGGCCAAGAAGCCCTCCTGGTGCCTCCTATAAGTCCTACGCAGCGGAATTCCTGAGCGCTGGTCGGAGGCCCAGCACCCTTTCTCCACCACTCTGCAAATGCATTTACTAGTTAAAGAAGTGTTTGCAATGCAATAGGTTTCGCATTTGCAAGAGTTAGAGCTATTGGCGTTGTAAATGTAAAAGTTTTTTACTAATGTTTTTTGGAGTGAAGTGGATATATGTTGTGTGTAGTGGAATTATGTGGTAAGTTGTGCAGTGAAATTATCTGGATAGAAAGTATGTGGTATTTAGTGTGTAGGAATTATGTACAGTGGGATTATATGTTATGGAGAGTAATTATGTGGTATGCTAGTCTTTGTTGTGGAGTGGTAACCTCAGGTTTAGTCTTCCTCGTTTCCATAAAAGCTCAACTATGAACTCAGTAAGACAAAAAAAGAAGGAATCACTGAGGAGCACTTGTGGACCTAGTCAGAGGTATAAGCAGGGCCACTGGAATTATGCGACTGTTTGGCTTCGCAGATTTTTGCATAATTATACATTTTCCGCATTAGCCACATAATCCATTATCTGCAGTTTTGAACAAAAAAAGCCTTGTTTCTAGCTCAAACATTATCAAAAATGCAGCGACAAGTGTTACAGCGTGGTGGAAGGCCCTTTGCAAATGTAGAACTTATTGCTAAATGTGGGTGTTAAATTGGTACTGATGGTGTGCAAGCCACTCTTGCTTCCTTCTGCGCCTCTCTTGCCTCTTTCTGCATTTCTGTTGCTTCTTTCTGCACATTTCTTTCTTTTTCTGTACCCCTCTTGCCTCTTTCTGTACCCTTCTTCCCTCGTTCTGCACCCTTCTTGTCTCTTTCAGCACCTCTGTTGCTTCTTTCTGCACTTCTCTTCCTTCTTTCTGCATCCCTCTTGCCTCTTTCTGTACCCCTCTTGCCTCTTTGTGCACCTCTCCTACCTCTTTCTGCACCCCTCTTGACTCTTTCTGCACCTCTGACGGTTCTTTCTGCACTGCTCTTGCTTCTTTCTGCACCTCATTTGCAAATTTCTGTATCCCTCTTGCCTCTTTCTGCACCTCTGTTCCCTCTTTCTGCACCATTCCTGCCTCTTTCTGCACCTCTCTTGCCTCGTTCTGCACCTCTCTTGCCTCATTCTGCACCTCTGTTGCTTCTTTCAGCAATTCTCTTGCCTCTTTCTGCACTTCTCTTGCTTGTTTCTGCACCTCTCTTGCATCTTTCTGCACCTCTCTTGCGTCTTTCTGCACCTCTGTTGCCTCTTTCTGCACCTAGCTTGCTTCTTTCTGCACCCCTCTTGCCTCTTTCTGCACCCCTCTTGCCTCTTTCTGCACCCCTCTTTTCTCTTTCTGAACCCCTCTTTTCTCTTTCTGTACCTCTCTTGCCTTTTTCTGCAGTTCGCTTGCCTCTTTCTGCACCTCTTTTGCTTCTTTCTGCACTTCTCTTGCCTCTTTCTGTACCCCTCTTGCCTCTTTCTGCACCTCTAACGGTTTTTTCTGCAGTACTCTTGCTTCTTTCTGCACCTCACTTGTCTCTTTCTGTACTTCTCTTGCTTATTTCTACACCTCTGTTGCTTCTTTCAGCAATTCTCCTGCCTCTTTCTGCACTTCTCTTCCTTCTTTTTGCACCCCTCCTGCCTCTTTCTGTACCTCTCTTTCCTCTTTTTACACCTCTCCACCTCTTACTGCACCCCTCTTGCCTCTTTTTGCACCTCTGTTGGTTCTTTCTGCACTGCTCTTGCTTCTTTCTGCACCTCTTGCCTCTTTCTGTACTTCTCTTGTGTCTTTCTGCACTTCTGTTGCCTCTTTCTGCACTTCACTTGCTTCTTTCTGCACCTCTCTTGCCTCTTTTGGCACCTCTGTTAATTCTTTCTGCACCCCTCCTGCCTCTTTCTGAACCCCTCTTCCCTATTTGTGCAACTCTCTTGCCTCTTTCTATACCTATCTTCCCTCTTTCTGCACCACTCTTGCCTCTTTCTGTACCTCTGTTGCTTCTTTCTGCACTTCTCTTGCCTCTTTCTGCACCCTTCGTGCCTCTTTCAGCACCTCTGTTGCTTCTTTCTGCACTTCTCTTCCTTCTTTCTGCACCTCTCTTGTGTCTTTCTGCACCTCTGTTGCCTCTTTCTGCACCTCTCTTGCTTCTTTCTGCACCCCACTTGCCTCTTTCAGCACCTCTGTTGCTTTTTTCTGCAGATCGTTTGCCTCTTTCTGCACCTCTCTTGCCTCTTTTGGCACCTCTGTTGCTTCTATCTGCACCCCTCCTGCCTCTTTCTGCACCCCTCTTCCCTATTTGTCCAACTCTCTTGCCTCTTTCTACACCTCTCTTCCCTCTTTCTGCACCACACTTGCCTCTTTCTGTACCTCTGTTGCTTCTTTCTGCACTTCTCTTGCCTCTTTCTGTACCGTTCATGCCTCTTTCAGCACCTCTGTTGCTTCTTTCTGTACTTCTCTTCCTTCTTTCTGCACCCCTTGTGCCGCCTTCTGCACATCTGTTGCTTCTTTCTGCACTTCTCTTGGTTCTTTCTGCACTTCTCTTGCCTCTTTCTGCACCCTTCGTGCCTCATTCAGCACCTCTGTTGCTTCTTTCTGCACTTCTCTTCCTTCTTTCTGCACCCCTCTTGCCTCTTTCTGTACCTCTGTTGCTTCTTTCTGCACTTCTATTGCCTCTTTCTGTACCTCTCTTGCTTCTTTCTGCACCTCACTTGCCTCTTTCAGCACCTCTGTTGCTTTTTTCTGCAGGTCTCTTGCCTCTTTCTGCACCTCACTTGCGTCTTTCAGCACCTCTGTTGCTTTTTTCTGCAGATCTCTTGCCTCTTTCTGCTCCCCTCTTTTCTCTTTCTGCACCTCTCTTGCTTCTTTCTGCACCCCTGTTCCCTGTTTCTGCACCTTTCCTGCCTGTTTCTACACCTCTCTTGCCTCTTTCTGTACCTCTGTTGCCTCTTTCTGCACTTCTCTTGCTCTTTCTGCACCCTTTGCGCCTCTTTTAGCACCTCTGTTACTTCTTTCTTCACTTCTTTTACTTCTTTCTGCACCCCTCTTGCCTCTTTCTGTACCTCTGTTGCCTCTTTGTGCACCCCTCCTACCTTTTTCTGCACCCCTCTTGTCTCCTTTTACACCTCTGTTGCTTCTTTCTGCACTTCTCTTAGTTCTTTCTGCACTGCTCATGCCTCTTTCTGCATCCCTCTTGCGTCTTTGAGCACCTCTTTTGCTTCTTTTTGTACTTCTCTCTCCTCTTTCTGTACCCCTCTTGCCTCTTTTTGCACCTCTGTTGCTTCTTTCTGCACTTTTATTGCCTCTTTCTGTACCTCTCTTGCTTCTTTCTGCACCCCACTTGCCTCTTTCAGCACCTCTCTTGCTTTTTTCTGCAGATCGCTTGCCTCTTTCTGCACCTCACTTGCGTCTTTCAGCACATCTGTTGCTTCTTTCTGCACTTTTATTGCCTCTTTCTGCACCTCTCTTGCTTCTTTCTGCACCCCACTTGCCTCTTTCAGCACCTCTGTTGCTTTTTTCTGCAGATCTCTTGCCCCTTTCTGCACCCCTCTTTTCTCTTTCGGCACCTCTCTTGCCTCTTTCTGCACCCCTGTTCCCTGTTTCTGCACCTTTCCTGCCTGTTTCTGCACATCTCTTGCCTCTTTCTGTACCTCTGTTACTTCTTTCTGCACTTCTCTTGCTCTTTCTGCACCCTTTGCGCCTCTTTCAGCACCTCTGTTGGTTCTTTCTGTACTGATCTTGCTTTTTCTGCACCTCACTTGCCTCTTTCTGCACTTCTCTTGCTTTTTTCTACACCTCTGTTGCTTCTTTCAGCAATTCTCTTGCCTCTTTCTGCACTTCTCTTTCTGCTTTCTGCACCCCTCCGGCCTCTTTCTGTACCTCTCTTGCCTCTTTGTGCACCCCTCCTACCTTTTTCTGCACCCCTCTTGCCTCTTTTTGCACCTCTGTTGGTTCTTTCTGAACTACTCTTGCTTCTTTCTGCACCTCACTTGCCTCTTTCTGCACTTCTGTTGCTTCTTTCAAAACCTCTGTTGCATCTTTCAGCAATTCTCTTAGCTCTTTCTGCACTTTTCATGCTTGTTTCTGCACCTCTCTCGCATCTTTCTGCACCTCTGTTGCCTCTTTCTGCACTTCACTTGCTTTTTTCTGCACCTCTCTTGCCTTTTTCGGCACCTCTTTTGCTTCTTTCTGCATCCCTCCTACCTCTTTCTGCACCCCTCTTACCTATTTGTGCAACTCTCTTGCCTCTTTCTACACCTCTCTTCCCTCTTTCTGCACCACTCTTGCCTCTTTATGTACCTCTGTTGCTTCTTTCTGCACTTGTCTTGCCTCTTTCTGCACCCTTCGTGCCTCTTTCAGCACCTCTGTTGCTTCTTTCTGCACTTCTCTTCCTTCTTTCTGCACCTCTCTTGTGTCTTTCTACACCTCTGTTGCCTCTTTCTGCACTTCACTTGCTTCTTTATGCACCTCTCTTGCCTCTTTCGGTACCTCTGTTGCTTCTATCTGCACCCCTCCTGCCTCTTTCTGCACCCCTCTTCCCTATTTGTCCAACTCTCTTGCCTCTTTCTACACCTCTCTTCCATATTTCTGCACCACTCTTGCCTCTTTCTGTTCCTGTTGCTTCTTTCTGCACTCTTCTTCCTTCTTTCTGCAGCTCTCATGCCTCCTTCTGCACCTCTGTTGCCTCTTTCAGCACCTCTGTTGGTTCTTCCTGCACTGCTCTTGCTTCTTTCTGCACCTCACGTGCCTCTTTCTGCACTTCTCTTGCTTTTTTCTACACCTCTGTTGCCTCTTTCTGTACCTCTTGCTTCTTTCTGCACCTCACTTGCCTCTTTCAGCACCTCTGTTGCTTTTTTCTGCAGATCGTTTGCCTCTTTCTGCACCTCTCTTGCCTCTTTTGGCACCTCTGTTGCTTCTATCTGCACCCCTCCTGCCTCTTTCTGCACCCCTCTTCCCTATTTGTCCAACTCTCTTGCCTCTTTCTACACCTCTCTTCCCTCTTTCTGCACCACACTTGCCTCTTTCTGTACCTCTGTTGCTTCTTTCTGCACTTCTCTTGCCTCTTTCTGTACCGTTCATGCCTCTTTCAGCACCTCTGTTGCTTCTTTCGGCACCTCTGTTGCTTCTTTCTGCACCCCTGTCCCCTCTTTCGGCACCCCTCTTCCCTATCTGTCCAACTCTCTTGCCTCTTTCTACACCTCTCTTCCCTCTTTCTGCACCACTCTTGCCTCTTTCTGTACCTCTGTTGCTTTTTATGCACTTCTGTTCCTTCTTTCTGCACCCCTTGTACCTCATTCTGCACCTCTGTTGCTTCTTTCTGCACTTCTTTTGGTTCTTTCTGCACTTCTCTTGCCTCTTTCTGCACCCTTCGTGCCTCATTCAGCACCTCTGTTGCTTATTTCTGCACTTCTCTTCCTTCTTTCTGCACCCCTCTTGCCTCTTTCTGCACCTGTGTTGCTTCTTTCAGCACTTCTATTACCTCTTTCTGCACCTGTCTTGCTTGTTTCTGCACCGCACTTGCCTCTTTCAGCACCTCTGTTGCTTTTTTCTGAAGATCTCTTGCCTCTTTCTGCACGTCACTTGCCTCTTTCAGCACCTCTGTTGCTTTTTTCTGCAGATCTCTTGCCTCTTTCTGCACCCCTCTTTTCTCTTTCTGCACCTCTCTTGCCTCTTTCTGCATCCCTGTTCCCTGTTTCTGCACCTTTCTTGCCTGTTTCTGTACCTCTATTGCTTCTTTCTGTACCTCTGTTGCCTCTTTCTGCACTTCTCTTGCTCTTTCTGCACCCTTCACGCCTGTTTCAGCACCTCTGTTGGTTCTTTCTGCACTGCTCTTGCTTTTTGCTGCACCTCACTTGCCTCTTTCTGCACTTCTCTTCTTTCTTTCAGCACCCCTCCTGCCTCTTTCTGTAACACTCTTGCCTCTTTGTGCATCCCTCCTACCTTTTTCTGCACCCCTCTTGCCTCTTTTTGCACCTCTTTTGGTTCTTTCTGCACTGCCCTTACTTCTTCCTGCACCTCTCTTGCCTCTTTCTGCACCTCTGAGTTAGAGGAACTTTTAATCCCCCTGCCCTATTATGTACATGGGGCTTACAGGGGAGGTCATGCCAATCACAGGGATACCCCAACCCATAGTGTACCCTAGTGTATGTAGGTGTTTTCACTGTATTCTAAGTGTCTTTCAGCATAGCACTGGCTTCGGGTCTGGTTAGTCAGAGTCAGTTACCACCAGTACCAGTCAGTAAAAAGTTGGGGGCACAGGATGACTTTGAAACAAGGCCTCTTTCTGCACCTCTGTTGGTTCTTTCTGCATATCTCTTACTTTTTTCTGCACTTTTCTTCGTCTTTCTGGACTTCTGTTGCCTCTTTCTGCATTTCTCTTGCTTCTTTCTGCACCTTTCTTCCTCTTTCTTCACATGTCCTACCTCTGTAGGCATAGTTAGAAACTATCATTTAAAAAACCTTTGAAATTCACTGAAAAAACCATAGGTTTCAGTGACGTTATAATTAGAAATTAGCATTTAAAAAACCTTTGAAATTCACTGAAAAAACCATAGGTTTCAGGGACGTTATAGTTAGAAATTAGCATTTAAAAAACCTTAGACATTCACTGAAAAAACCACAGGATTCAGGGACGTTATAGTTAGTTGGACATTTCACTCATACAAAACCAGAGAAATTCGCCGTTATAGTTAGTTCAGCTAACTTTAACTCGCGCCCCCGCAATGCACTGCTGATGACGTCACATATTACATAATTCATGACATGGTCAGTGACATCACTGATGACATCACTGATGACATCTCAAATGACATCACTGATGACATCATCCCCGTGATAATCTGATGCACCTCCTCATACCCTAATATAACCTTTGATACACCCACTCTAAAATACAGACTACCATTTTCGAAACCATAGACACACCAATACCAGTTAGTACATACCCACTCACTAATTCCTAGGTCTACACACACATCCACTCATTCACCCATACAGTCACTCATACATGCAGTCAACCATCAATACGGCATTATCATATGCACTCACATATCTATACAGACACTCACACACTGCCACTCATCCATAGAGTTACTCACACACCTAGTCAGTCATGCAAAGAATCAATCACACTCCCATTTACTCACCTATACAGTTATACACACACCACCTCACTTATTCAAACATATACTAACACATACTTACACTCTTATACAATAACTAATACAAGCACACACTGGTCCATACAGCCACTCTCACAATCACTCACTCTCACACATAGTCATTTATACACTCCAACACTCACATATACTGCCTTTCACATATGCAGTTACTCACACATGTACCAATGAGGCATCCATTCACTCACCCACACACCCATACACACACTCACCCACCCATACAGCCCTTCACAGATGCACTCTTGAACCCATACACCCAGTGAGTCATCCACTCACACATTTATGCACAGAGTCATACCCCCCACCCACCCACACAGACATTCAGGCACCCATAGATACTCAGACAACCAATCAATAACCCATATAGATCCTCATTTAGCTACTCACCAACCCATGCAACCGCTTACACACCAACTTACAAACTAAACTGTGTGAATGTCTGTATCAGTCACTAATTCATGCATTCAGTAAGACACATTTAATCACTCACTTATACAATCAGTCATGCACCTACTAAATCATCCATCCAGACACTTATACACCCACTCATTCTTCAATACACCTTGGCATATATATTAAACATATTTAAACTTTATAGAAACACACAGTCACTGGATGATGTCATCAGTGATGTCATCAGTGATGTCATTTGAGATGTCATCAGTGATGTCATCAGTGATGTCACTGACCATGTCATGAATGATGTAATATGTGATGTCATCAGCAGTGCTTGCGGGGGCGCGAGTTATAGTTAGCTGAACTAACTATAACGGATGAATTTCTCTGGTTTTGTATGAGTGAAATGTCCAACTAACTATAACTTCCCTGAAACCTGTGGTTTTTTCAGTGAATATATATATATTTTATATATATATATATATGCTCCTTTTTCACCTTTAGCCGGCGCACTCGCAGACGGGTGCCTCAGTCGTGGGGGTGTACCAGCGTTGATAAATTACAGCTACGCGAAATCAGATCAAGGAAAGTCCTGCCCTGAATAAGAGGCACTCGCAGGGGGTGAGTTTCCAAGAATTTTAATTACTCGTGCAAAAACAAACGCGTTTCGGCAGTCGCCTTCCTCGGAGGCATTTTTGCATTAAGCACAACAGCAATAGGGATCTTTTAACCTATTTTTGCATGGATCATGTTCCAGCCAACCCAAGGGGAGGAGACAGAACTCAAAAACGGAGAAAACTTGAGTCCCGTTATATAATAGATGTACAAACTAAGGCCCCACATGGCATGAATAGCAGCGAAGAGTTGGCAGTTCATCTGGGTTAATATGTTATATACTGCAATATACATGATGTACCAACGTATAAAGGCTATTAGCATACAGGATAAATTATGTATATCATCTTGTCCTTTTTTCATTCTCCTGCTCTCTGAGCTTTACTGCCTTTCATTCAAATCATCCTTTATATTCTTATTTTGTCTTATTCTATTCACTTTCCACCTTTATTTTCACCTTCATCATTTGAACAAGAGACTGATGAATTTATAATACCCACCTCACTGTAACATATATGTAATTTATTACTCCTTGTTTATATTCTATTATTAAGGAAATGTTGCAAGATACAAATGCCATGAATGTCTGCCATTTGAATCCATCTTGGGTATAATTTTGAATGTTTTCTATTGATGCACAATGAGTGCCTTTATTGTTATGTCAAACAATGCCCATTCAGGGCGAAATCAATAGAATTGCATTGCAAATATGCGTGACACTGGCAACAATTGCATGAGACATTAGATCACAATTGTCTGACATCGGCATTTAACCTTGCTAAGATGGCGCTGCCTTTAATCTTAGATAACAAGGAGATTTGATATGTAGTCCGTCTTCAATCACAATGAATTTGCATGTATAATTGTGAACCGTTTCCAGCGCGCCTGATGACACCGAGGAAGGCGACTGCCAAAACGCGTTTGTTTTTGCACGAGTAATTAAAATTCTTGGAAACTCACCCCACGAGTGCCTCTTATTCAGGGCAGGACTTTCCCTGATTTCGCGTAGCTGTAATATATATATATATATATATATATTTGTATATATACATATACATATATATATATTATATTCAATGGTGAATTGTTCCATCAGACCTGCGGTACTGCGATGGGCACCTGCTTCACCCCCAGCTATGCTAATTTGCATATGGGCTGGTGGGAGGAGCAGGTGATCCAGACGCAGTATCAGCAGGAATGGAAAAATAACATCATGCATTGGAGTCGGTATATATCGACGACCTCTTTATTGTATGGAAAGGGTCTGAAAGGGGAGTAAAAGAGTTTGTGAAAAAGATTCAGGTCAACAATCTCAACCTCAAATTTACGAGTACAATAAGTTCGACTCAGGTGAACTTTCTAGATTTAACAGTTTATATACATGAAGGGAAGGTGGAAACAAAATTGTATCGGAAGCCTACGGCTGGAAACACGTTGCTCCATGCAACAAGTTTCCACCCTAAAAACGTAATCAAAAGTATCCCCTATGGGGAATGTTTGCGTGCAATGAGAAACTGCAGCAATAAAATAAATCTTGAAGATGAACTAAATTGTCTGAAAACACATTTCACAGCTAGAGGATACTCTCAAACATGTATTAAAACAGCTCTATATAAAGCCCATAAAAAATCAAGGGAAGAAATACTTTTTAAGAAAAAAGAAACAGAAAAAGAGAACTCTGTTAATGAAAACACGAATCAGTGTAGAATGATTACCATCTATAATAAGCAACATGATAATCTAAGAAGGATACTTAACAAACAATGGCACATAATACGTAATGACCCCATTTTGGGAAAAATTGTGCAAAGTAAGCCACAAATTACATTTAGACAAGCCAAGTCTTTAAAACAATCACTTGTCAGCAATGTATTACCAACACCTGCACCCAAAGCAACAGGAACAACATGGCTTAGTAGAAGAAATGGTTTTATTAAATGCAGCAAATGCAAAGCCTGTCTACACGGTATTAATACCTCTGTGTATAAGTCAAGCTTATCAAGCAAAGAGAAAAAAATTAAGGGTCAATTTTCTTGCAAAACGGATTTTGCTGTCTACGTGCTCCAGTGCCCATGTGGCCTGAGGTACGTAGGTAGCACAATCCTACCTGTTCACAAAAGAGTGTTACAACATCTAAGAGCCATTAAGAGTGGTGACAAGACCTACCCGGTGGCGCGACATTTCGAGCAATTTCATAATCAAAATATACAAGGACTTGTATATTTTGTAATCGATGCTATTCCTCCAAGTGTAAGGGGCGGGGACCGGGTTAAGAAGTTAAGAAGACTGGAATCGTGCTATATAATTGAGCTTAACACAAAAAACCCAGAAGGCCTGAACATGGAAGAAGACTTCCATACTCATCTATAAAATACTATGCTGCATCTATTGTTCCCCCCTGGTTTTTACCCAATTTTAACCATTTTCCTAAAATTATTGTTTTCTTATGTATGATTTGAGCACGAGCACTTTAGTAAGTAAAAGGCAGACATGTATTATTAACCAAATAAGAATGTTAGTACCAAGCCCACTTGGGCACGATACGACGTAGAGCATACTGAATAGACACCACATCATGAATATATGAGTGGCCCACTGGGGCAGGATATATATAAATATATGCAGGGGTATAATGATATCTATTTCTTGTACTCATGCACTTAATCACTATATGATGGACTAAGATATTGTGATTATACCAGGTTGGGATATCGTATGTAATTCCAAGCGACTTGTTGGTGTAACAGTTTATTGCTATTAATTTTAAGCAATCGATTGTTGTGGGTGTTGATAGTTCAAATTGATTTTATTTTGAACTATAATTCATTCTTATGGCATAAAGGTTAAGGTAAATGTGTCCTTTAACATTGAAAATGCGTAACTTTACTAGTAGAACTACAGGTCTGTCTTCACTTTTAATTAAGTAGTAGTTTTCACGTGACACTTGTCAAACAGGATGTTTAAAATGGTTGAAGAAACTTTATTGAACTGTTGGTGAGCAAGCCTGCTGGGCAGGCGAAACGCGTCCGACAACAGCCGACAAGTGAATAAATTAATTTTCATCACAGACACGGCGTCGTCATCTTTACTTTGTGAAGGCGAGTGTGAATTGAATCTGGATTGTGCTTGAGGAGTCCAGCACGACGACGCGCCCTCTGTTCTGGAGAAGCGGCTGGTCAATCGCAAAAAACGTTTGCATATACATATATATATATATATATATATATATATATATATATACCTGAATCCGTTTCGCACTACGTTATAATAATGCACTCTCAGGTTCCAATGAAGTAAGTAAATCAGGAAGTGTGAACAAGGCTTCATTGCCGAAACGCGTAGCGTGGAAATAAACTTCCTGATTTACTTACTTCATTGTAACCTGAGAGTGCATTATTATCACGTAGTGCGAAACGGATTTAGGATTGGTTTACCGGGTGCTCTCCCGGCGTATGCACCACCCTCCACGGGTCCGTAGTCTCGATAAGAGCGTTTTGGATATTGGATATATATATATATATATATATATATATATATATATATATATATATACATATATGTGTGTTTGTCTAAAAAAATATTTCAAACACTGTAATACATTATATTTCACAAATATAGTATACCACAGTGCTTTTTACGTATTTAATTCTTTATTAAAGAAAAGGGTACAGCATACCACAGAAATACCCAAAAAAGTACTGCGCAACTTAAAAACAATGACATAAAAATGTACATTTCTGTAAAAAATAGTACTTCCTAGGTACTAGCGTGCTACTCCATAAATCTTTTTTTAAATATATAGAAAAATATATATTAATTTCCCTACCTATTAACACTTTAATAAAGTGGTAATAGGTGCGGAATAATAATTAAACTCACTACTTCCCTATAATTAAGGTCCTAACCCAGGACAAAGGCAAAGTGTATCCAAAAAACATGCCTGCCTTCTTATTTTGTAAAGTCAGCCCTTAGCCAATCATATACTGCATTGATATTGGCATGTACCGCGGTATATCATGGCACAATATATAACTAAGGGCCAGATGTGTTACTGTATTGTGTTACCCTTGCATCATGTATGATCTCACATGGGCAATGCAACACTTGAGTCACATTTACAAAGCAACACACAGCCGCCATGCGTGGGCCTGTGTTGCTTGGTAAACCTGAAGAAATGCAAGGCAGCTCAAATGGCTATCTTGCATTAATCTGCACATCATATTCTACATTCCTAACACATTTTACCTACATCCGTACACCACTCCAGTTTATGTCACTACACTGTTTTCTACTCCAGTCTACAGCACTCCACTGTACACCACTACACCACTACAATGTACGCTACTCCACTCTACGCTTTATGCCACTCCACTGTATGCCACTTTATTCTATGCTACTCCACTTTATACCACTCTACGCTATTCCATTATAAGCCATTCCACTGTCCCTGACCATGTCATAAGTGATGATATATGTGAAGTCATATTTCCCCAGGAAATAAAGAAGGAGGCAGTAGGGTCTCCCCCACATTATTTATTATGTAAATCTGTGCTCCGGGGATATGGCGGTCCCCGGGGCTGTGGGGGAGGCCGTACAGCCGTCCCCGTATTATTTTTCATTAAAATCTGTGCCCCGGGGAGGTGGCAGTTCCCATGGCAGCGGGGGAGCCACGAGGCTCCCACGCATATAATCATCTTACTGCCCCGGGGAGGTGGCAGTCCCAGGGGCTTTTACTAGCCTGAGGATGGGGGGCCCCTGTGCCCCCCTCCTATGTTTCAACAATGCTCTTGGAACTTGGCCCACCCAGGGGCTTATTAATGAATAAGCACAGGAGCCCGTGCTTGATTTTTTAATTTTTTGGTGGGAGTCGCGGATCCAGTGCGACTCACACTGAATTGGTTTTACAAAATTGCTCTTTGGGCCCTACGGGGTCGTTGTGGGACCTCCCCCCCAAGAGGCTTAGGGGGTCAGGATGTTTCTACCCTGCCCCCTTTTCCTTTTTTAAATGTTTTTTTCTGTGACTTGGCTTCAAGCCGAGTCACTAGATGGCTGTCAGCACTTCCTGGTTTGAAGTGTTGCAAGCAATCAGATCGGGAGGGATCGTGGATCCACCACTTCCCTATATATATATAACTGGAAATTTCTTTAAATAACTCCAAAACTACTGAACAGATTTAGACTATTTAACAAAAAGGACTCTTTCTGGACCAACGAGCTACCTTTCTTCCAAATTTGGCATAATCCCATTCAGCAGTTCGGGCTGTAGTTGTGTCTAAAGTTTCCTATGGAAACTAACATGGGGAAAACTCGTTTTGGGACCCCCCTTTTTCTCGGCCCCCGCCTGACAGATCACCTCAAAATCTTCAACACAGCAGCTGAAGTGACTGGCAAATTAGTTTTGATAATTTCATGAGGATCGGTCAAACGATGCCAAAGTTATTGGCAAATAAACCGCCAGTAGGGAGTTATAGTTAGGACCTAGTTTCCATAGGAAAAGCATTTTCTGACTTGCCTATATCTTTGGTGCCGTTTGACGAATCTTCACAAAATTTTCCAAAAATGAGACCCGGTGAATCGTGTTCTGCATAGAGAGTAATGGGGTAGTCTGTCAAGCGGGGGCCAAGAAAAAGGGGGGTCAAGATAAGTGTGTTTCCCATGTTAATTCCCATAAGAGTTTTGAACACTACTACAGCCCGAATAGCTGAACGGAATTACACCAAATTTGGCAGAAAGGTAGCTTTTGGTTCACAGATCATGCTTTCAGTTACTTGGTGTGAATCCGTTCAGTAGTTATTGAGAAATTTAAGAAAATTCAAATTTGTATATCTAACATCGCGGCTAATTCGCAAACAATGACAAGCTTGTGCTGAGATCTGCAGAGCTCTGATTGGCTGCCAGCACTTCACCCAGGAAGTGTTGATAGCCATCCTGGGATTCGGCTTCAGTCGAGTCCGGAAAAACAATGTGATTAAAAAAGAGGGGGCAGGGTAGGAATACCTTGACCCCCAAGCTTTGGTCTTGAGGTCCCAGAAGGACACCTGCAGGGCAAAAAAGCTTTTTTTTTAATTCATGGCAATTTTCATGGACGATTCATAAATATCTTTGTGGATTGAGAAAAAACATAGCCTCTGGGTGGGCCTGGTACCAGGGGCATGGCAATATTAAAAAGACATACAGGAGGGGGGTGCACGGGTCCTCCCTCCAAGGGCTTATTAATGCCCCGGAGACCACCACCTCCCTGGGGCTCATGTTAAAAGTAAACAGGAGGCCTTGTGGACCCCCCCCGGGACCACGACCTCCCCAGGACTATAAGTGAAAAAATGGCTGTGGAGGGCGCGTGGACCACCTGAGGCCCAGGGAACCACCACCGCCCAGGGCTACCATAAATATTTAACAGTGGGTCTGCGCGGATCCCCAGGACAGGAGCCACCACCTCCCCAGGGCAATTGTTACTTTGAGAAGAGGGAGGAAGGCTGGTGGCCCCCTCCGGGGCCATATACGGCCCAGAGGACCAACACTTCCACGGGGCCATATTTTGCCCTGGGGACTGCCTCTACCCAAGGCCAGCTCCTGCTATGTCCCGGGGTGCCCACCCCCAGGACATAGCTGTTTGCTTTTGCTTGGTGGGAGCTGACAGGTCCCGCCAAGCAAAAGCAAACACTCCTGTTCCAGGGGATGGAAGCTGTCAAAGTGCTCCTGCCCACTGGGAATGGAGGTTTCATCTCTTGCCCTGCCCACAGATATGTGGGCAGGGAAAGAGATGAAACTATTGCTCCTCCACACATGGAGCTGTATTTCCAGCAGCTCCCTGTGTGCAGTAGCAATGCCGGCTCCCGCAGAAGGTGGGGAGCTGGCTGGGACCGCGGGGAGTCTTGAGGCTCCACCCGCCATCCCATAGCACACTGGGTGCCCTGAGTAGGCTTCAGCTCACCCAGGGAACCATAGCTGGACCCCGAGGATGAGGTCTTCGGGCTGAAATTGGCCCAGGGAGGGGGCCACGTGGTTCGCCTCCCCCATTGAATAATGGCCGGCCCTGGTGAATGGGTAGAGGCCAGATAAATGAGCAGAAAAGACAAAAGGGATGGCAGAGAACAGAAAGGGCAAAACAGAAGGCAGAAAAAAGTGCAGAAAAGGCAAAACAGAGGGTAGAACAACAAGCAGAAAAGGCAAAACAGAGGGCAGAAAAACAAGCAGGAAGAGCAAACAGAGCAGAGGAGGGCAAAACAGAGGGCAGAAAAACAAGCAGGAAAGGCAAAACAGAAGGCAGAAAAACAAGCAGAAAAGGCAAAATAGAGCAGAAGATGGCAAAACAGAGAGCACTCAGACACACCCACACGCTCACTCAGAAACTCATGCACCCACTCACAAACCCACTGAGAAACTAATACACCCACTCACAAACCCACCCAAAGACTCACACACCCACTCACAGACCCAACCAAGCTCATGTACCCACTCACAGACCCACTCAGACACTCAGGCACTCACTCACAAACCCACTCAGAGATTCATGCCCTCATTCACAAACCCACTCATAGACTCATGCACTCACTTACAAACCCACTCAGAGAATTATACACTCACTCACAGTCCCACTCAGACACTCACTCACCCACCCACAGACCTACTTAGATACTCACAGACCCACTCACAGACTCATGCACCCACTCACAGACCCACTCAGAGATTCACGCACTCACTCACTCACAGTGATGTCACTGACCATGTCATGTGTGATGTTATATGTGAGTTCATAAGCAGTGCATTGCGGGGGCGTAAGGTATAGTTAGCTCAGGTAACTATAACTGCTGAATTTCTATGGTTTTGTACGAGTGAAATCTGAGCCTAACTATACATTATGTAACCTTTGTTTTTTTCAATGAATTTCTAAGGTTTTTTCAATTCTGTTTCCTAACTATAACGTCCCTGTAACCTTTGATTTTTTTGTGAGTATATATATATATAAATATATATATATATATATATATTCCTCCGTACTTTCCCTCGTGCAACAATTGCCACCTCCAAAACAAAAGTTGCGTCGTCGATAAGGACCCCACAAGAGCGGGTCCCGTTACTTCCAACTCACTCCTCAAAAAGGATGACGACGCTGTGTGCGGTTTTTCAAAATTTATTTTCGGCCACCATCAAACACGTTTCGACTGCACAGCAGTCTTGCTCACTGATACCGAGGTATCGAACGCGGCCATTTTTTAAACTTACTTCCGTGCAACAAAAGTGTCACATGATAACTACAAACACAGTGCTAGTGAAAACAGACTCGTAGTTTTTCAATTCATTACACGGTGTTTCACAAACATATTTGCAGTTCTTTTTTCTTTTTTCCAATCGATGTCAAATTCACAGACTGAAAAATCTATTTCATTTAGTACCATCAATGATATAAAATTATTAAACTCGAAAAAATCAATCAAATTCGGCATTTGTCGACACAGCGCATTATTGTTTGCAGGAATTCTTGACCTCACTGTATACATCAATAGAGGCAAGGTGGAAACCAGACTTTACAGAAAGCCGACATCAGGGAATACACTGCTACACGCAAAGAGTTTTCACCCGAGCAATTTGAAACAAAGCATTCCCTACGAAGAATGTTTTCGTACTAGACGAAATTGCAGTGAAGGGGCAGAAACTAACAAAGAACTCAGGGGCATATTTACAAGCCCCTTGCGCCACTTTTGCGCCACCGTTGCGTCACGCAAGTAACGCAGCGGCGATGCAAACCATGCGCCGCGTTGCACTATATTTACAACGTGACGCATCTAGGGAGATGCGTCACGTAGTAAACCCCTGCGCCACATGAAACCTGCGTCAGGTTTCATGTGGGTGTACCGGCGCAGGGGGGGGCGTTCCGGCGCAGGTACGCCTCGGAAAAGTGACGTAGTGAAATCTACAAGATTTCACGCAGTCACTTTTCCGACGCTGGTGCGCCAAATCCTTACGCCTGCTTCAAGCAGGCGTAAGGATTGACGCACCATGTTAGGGATAGGGAAGGTTGGAACAGTGCTGGAGTTGCGTCGCGCTTGCGACACGACTTCAGCACTGCGCCAACCTTCCGCCGACAGATGCGTCACGCCTGCTTATCCTTGCACCACGATGCGCCGAGGGTAAACTTGCGTGACGCATTTTCCCTGGCGCATCCCTGCTGATATGCAGGAATGCGCCAGGGAACGTAAATATGCCCCTCAGTCTTCTAGAAAGAAGGTTTAAAACCAGAGGATACCCAGATGAATGGATTAACACTGCAATGAGCAGGGCTTCAAAAAGAAAAAGGGAGGAAATACTGTTTGACAAGGGCAAAAAACCAGTGAAGGAAAATGAAAATCAGTGTAGGTTTATCACAACCTTTAGCAAACAGCAAGACAGACTAAAAAGCATCTTGAATAGACACTGGCATATTATTAAGAATGATCCACTCCTAGGTAAAGCTGTTCCTCGCAGACCACAGATTACATTTCGCAGGGCTAGGTCTTTCAAGCAGGCGCTGGTTAGAAATAACTTGAGAAAACCCCAGCCAAAAACAACTTGGTTAAGTAAGCGACATGGTTTTATGAAGTGCGTAAAATGTAAGGCCTGTACGCATGGAGTAAATACGGAGCAATACAAACCAGGCCTGACAAAGAATATGAAGAAAATCAGCGGAAGACATACCTGTAAGACAGATTTTGCTGTCTACTTGCTGCAATGCCCATGTGGCTTGCGGTACGTGGGCAGCACAATCCTGGAAGTTCACAAAAGGATCCTACAGCATCTGAGGGCCATTAAAAATGGTGATCGGACCTATCCTGTCGCTCGCCACTTTGAAAGGTTTCACAATAAAGATGCTAGAGGACTAACATACTTTGTGATAGATGCAGTGGCAGCCAATATAAGAGTTGGGAACAGGGAGAAAAAACTAAGGAGATTAGAGTCCCACTATATTATAGAGCTGGATTCAAAGCAGCCGGGTGGCTTGAATGTAGAAGAAGATCTGCACACGCATTTGTAATATAGATATAATGAGATTGATTTGATGCCTAGAAAGATCCAGGATAATGAGCAGGTAATTTTAAAGTGTAAATAAATAATTTTAATGAACAGACTTGTAAGAAGATCAAGGAAGAAAGATATGTTTAGTAAGCACACGATGAATTGCCCATTGGGGCTTGATACAACTATTAATTAAAAGTATATAATAATGTTCCATATCGAGTCATAAGAATTGTAGGCCCACTGGGGCTTGACTCTGTAAATTTATGAACCACAGACTGTTAATTTATATATTGTAATGTACATCAGTGATGAACTGTAGGATTCAACAAGTGTAATTTTACCCATTAGTTGGTTTATGAAATTATGTTTGGTATGTCAGAATATAGCGCATGCTCACTTGAGCTTGATTGTGCAATTCCTGCAAACAATAATGCGCTGTGTCGATAAATGCCGAATTTGATTGATTTTTTCGAGTTTAATAATTTTATATCATTGATGGTACTAAATGAAATAGATTTTTCAGTCTGTGAATTTGACATCGATTGGAAAAAAGGATTGCAAATATGTTTGTGAAACACCGTGTAATGAATTGAAAAACTACGAGTCTGTTTTCACTAGCACTGTGTTTGTAGTTATCATGTGACACTTTTGTTGCACGGAAGTAAGTTTAAAAAATGGCTGAGTTCGCTACCTCGGTATCAGTGAGCAAGACTGCTGTGCAGTCGAAACGCGTTTGATGGTGGCCGAAAATAAATTTTGAAAAACCGCACAGGGCGTCGTCATCCTTTTTGAGGAGTGAGTTGGATATATATATGTGTATATATATATATATATATATATATATATATATACATATATATATATATATATATATATATATATATACTCATCACTGCTGCTATCCCTTGAGAAGAGTTGTGAACATGGTAAAACTCTGCTTTGAGGAAAGGCAGCCCATGTACGCAAATGCACTGAAGGCTTCCCTTCTACTACACGTGCACGAATTGTGGGGTGTGTCTTGTTCCCCTTTCTACACAGGAAGGGGAGCTCTATCCCTTTGCTAGTATGCATAACCAGCCATTCCCAGGGCAGGAAAGGGTCAGAGAGAACTGCTTACATGCCAGCAAACATGTTTGTGGCCCTTCACAAACTCTGAAGGAACTCTACACCTTGATCTGACCACTCTCCACCCCTTGTGTGGGATTTCCTATCATATATTTGGATGCAGTATTGGTACACAAATACACAGTATAAAACCATGCACGTTTGCCATGTATCCTTTTGTGAGCAGCTAATAAGCATAAATATAGGTTTATGCCAATAAATGGCTTTTTCAACCTGATTCGTAGTGCACAGGCATTACTGCAGGTATATTAAAATAGACCCTTCTCTCAGAACAAGGGCCTTTTGTCCTGTGGCACGACATGTTCTTGAAAGTAAGGAGTGGTCTGTTTTGATATAAGGCACCCATGCCTTAGGTCAAGAAGAACGGAAGTGGGAATGGAGGACTCTTACTGCTCACACACCCACTGTAAGCATAGCTCTGGCTTTGTACGTGGATAGTAAATACTTAAAGGGTTCAGAGGGAGCTATAAACTGTTCCTGCTCTTTATCTGCTACTTTACTGTCTGATTCAAGCTGAGAGAAGTGGGAAGGACGTGTGCAGGATGATGGGGAAGTGCAAAACGTACACAGGTTGCAGGCTGACTGGGAGATCTTAAAGGTGTCTCCTCTTCTGATGCTGGTGCATGTCTTTCAGAGAGACACTACGTCTCACAATGATAATATTGGCCATTTTTTAAATAGTGCACGACACACTCATTTTACCAGCTTTTAAAAAAAATGTATTTATGATTTATTTTTATAGCAAGCGGACCTAGCTACATAGTCAACAGCACCTCAAACATATGAACCTTAAGTTACTCAAAAATCACTGTATTTGGTGTATTAACTCGTTTTGCAATGTCATGATTTCCCTCATTAAAACAACAGTTCATTACATGGATCAACAGAGACTCCAATAATTCTAGATTGACCTGTTCACTGCTCCTAATGATAAGCAGGTCACTATAGTGTGCAGTGAATGTCCTGAATACGTACTGGTAATCTTCATTACTCTGATTACCTCTCCTTACCCCTGTACTTAGAGAATTGTGGTGTGCCACACTTGCCTAAGACCCCACATGACCTAGCTACAACAAATCCAAACTTGTCTTCCAAGGAATCTATTGACCCATTATGTAGTTGCAAATCCTGCGTTTTGCAAATTCACAGGGTTTAAGATAACAAAATGGCTTTAATTAAACTGAATTTAATTGGTTTAAACCCATTTTGTGAAAGAGTTTTCTGACCCATAGCGAACTGCACTTAGGAAGACGTGAAAGGGGTGTGCCCTTCTAATAACAATGTGGTGCAATAAATATCAATAATTTGCGCCTATGTTTGCAGTTGCCAACTATTGAAAAGTTACAGACTCTTCAAAGGAGGCCCTGTTAGCAGTCGCAGCCAGTGCAGGTTAGTGCGGTGGGGCAGTGGAGCGGGGCGGGGGGGCAAGTCAGCAGACGACGGAATAGGATTTATTTAATTTGACCTATTCTGTCATCTGTCGACTTCCACCCCTCCCACCTTGCCCCGCCCCAACACGCTTAACTGCGCCGCACGCCGCTGCCTGTTAGTTTCATCTTTGGAAATTGGGTCAGTCGCTCTCCTTGATGTTTTCCCAAACAAGATTTGTTTCTTAAAAAAGCACTGGCTTCTTTAAGGAACCTGGGCTGCTTTAAAAAAATGGCATTTGGAAATGCAATCACAAGGATGGTGGTTTGCTGCGCCTTGTAGGCCTCCTTCCTAGTGTTTGTAGACAATCACACGGTGGCGCAAATATCAGGTAGGTCTTTCTGCGACCCCCTGTGACTGGATATTTTACAATGTGACCTAATAGTGCCTCTGTCACATCACAAAATGAAAGACTAGTTCTAAAAAGTCTATATGCAATTTGTGACCCCTTTTTGAGGCCAGTCCTTTAGTACATTAGGACCTAAAGGCATTAGTCGACCCAACTCTTACTTTTTTACTCCCATAGTGGAGAGCATAAAAATTGGCATTTTTAATTGGAATTCCTAATTCACAGAATCCATACTTCTGCATGCATAAAAGAGCATAAAAAAAAAGATTTTTAATTGGAATTCCTAATTCGCAGACTTACTACTTCTGGTTAGAATTGTACACACTCTAGAGGAAAATTCCACCTACTAAGTTGAACTCTCTGTTTCGAAAGCAAAGGGTAAACTGGAGGACAGGGGAGGATGTGATCATGCCAAATGTTTTTTCACCTATCTCATAACCTATGCAAATAATGCTTGTGAGAAATTGGGTTGTTAGTTGAGTGGGGTGACAGCCCTTCTAAAGCAACAGCCACAATCCATGTCAGGGTGAACTATAAACAGTCACTAAATTAGCCCATGCTTAACACTCTGGTAGCTTGGCCCAAAGGCAGTCACGCTTAACTTAGAGGCAATGTGTGAAGTATTTACGCAGCACAGAAACAGCAATAAAGTAACAACACAACACAAGAAAAAACCCATTAATTTAGTAAAATATATCAAAATGCAATAAATTATTTGACAACAAAATAACAACAAGCATTTGTAAAGCAATAGGTCTCGCAGTTGTGAGAGTTAGAGCTATTGGCATTGTAAATGGCAATGTCTTTTACCCTAGCATTTTGGTTTGGAGTGGAGTTGATGTATGTTGCGTCAAGTGGAATTATGAGGGTTGGATTGGAATTGTTAGTTGTGGAAGTGTGTGTGTTGGAATTGTGTGGTGTGGAGTGGATTTGTGTAGTGGAATTATGTGGCATGGTGTGCATAGTAATTATGTGGTATTGAGTGTACTGGAATTATGTGGAGTGGGATTATGTGTCATTGAGTGTATTAATGTGGATTGGCATTTTGTGTTTTGGAGGGGTATTTAGTGGAGTTTAATTATGTGGTGTGCTATTGAATTTTGTGGCATGATGTGGCATTGTGTGGAGTGGATTGGATGTGTGTGTGTTGTGTAATTGTGTTATTGATTTGAATTATGTGATTTAAACATTCCTAGCATTGTTAGTACTTTTCGAGTATTCTAACACTCTATTGCTACTTCTTAGCTCTATGCTAAAATGTATCAGTAGCATAAAAAAGCAAGCCTATAAATTGGGTTTCATATGATGGATTGCACAGCATACCTTTCTTTTTGTAAGATAGCTGTTCAGCTATTCTCTGTCACAGCAATTGCCCAGGAATAAGCAGTGCCAGGCTGAAGGCTACTCAAAGCAGCCTCCGACCTAGGCAGTCTGTTGCTGCAAACCAGCATGACCTCTGGCTTGGTAGTCGTAGCACAAAGGCCCTCCATATTATGATCAGAAACCTAGATCTGTATAGTATCTGATAGATGATTCTAGCTCATGTTTAGGAAATAAAGCAGTACTTGGAGGCACAAAAGACTCAACAAGACAAAACAGATATGGTGTTAAATTTATCATCTTGATTTACAAATATATAATTAGCCCCTAACTCTAACACATTAGAAACAGGTGAGCTTTTACTGTAAGGGTCCATATTGTTGTGGGAGCGACCAAAAAATAAACAAAAAAAGAATGTCAGCCTAATTCGGAGGCATACATGATACTAATGCTTGTGCACATCTCTAAAAACTTCACACTTTCTACTAAAAGAGATAAAAGACTTAGGGGCATATTCACAAGGACTTTTCACCGCGTTAGCGGCACTTTTCTGCCACTAATGTGGCGATCATTTTATCGCCCTTTTACCAAGCTGTCGCTAACAGACGTTAGCGACAGTTTTTAGGCGAAAACGTCCGTTATAAAGATTGCTACTTCTGTTAGCAATAATTATATGCAGGAGAGGCGTTCCCGTGCAAAAACGGCCGCAAACACCACTACTCCATATTCACAAGGGGATCCTTGAACATTTGAAGACCAAAAAAACTGGCTCTAACTGCAGTTAGAGCCAGTTACTTAAGACAAGAAAATAGCTGGTCTTAAAAATGGGGATAACACTTGGGGCCACATCTCAGCAGGTTTTGTTGCTGGACAGCGCTGCAAGCAATGTTGCAGCGCTGCCCTGCGACAAAACTACAGTCAGGAATGTGCACCATCAATAAGATAGTGCGCATTCTTGGGCCCCAGTCATGAAAAGTGTTGCAGCGCTGCGACAAGACAGCGTTGAAACACTTCTCACTACGCCCTTCTTGCGACAGTATGGATGCGCTGTATTCACTGGACAGCACTCCATGACGCAAGTAATGACAGATACATCAGGAATCCTGCTGTATCTGTCTTCGCTAAAGTCACGCATTGCTGCAGTCGTGTCACAACCATGACGCAACTCCAGCAATGCATGGGGCCAGCCTATCCCTGTGGCACTGCGTCACCCTCACGCCTGCAATCAGGCAGGCGGAAGGTACTGACGCAGTGCCGTTCATGAGGGGTGCCCGAATGTCGGCGCTGTTGGAGATCCATCGATGGTGGTTGTGCGCTACGGTGTCATCGTTTAGAAGCATTGGTGGAGTGTTGGTGCGGAGGGAGTTGACGAGATGTTCTTCGGTGGCCTTGATCCAGCTGCAAGAGGTTGCGATGATGGCGGTGGCGTCCGGTGGGCAAGGTGAAGATGTGATGTTACCAATGATGGTCGGTCCAGGAGAGTCCGGTGTTGTGGCTGTAGTTGAAGTTCCCGCTGGCATAGGTGACGTGCTCGACGTGTGTCCTGCTATGTGGCTTGTTGAGGTGACTTGCTGCTTGCTTCTGATGTAGGGGACCTTCCCCAGGAGGGGATGGTGTCCTGGTCACTGGGGTTGTCCAGATGGAACTTCAGTTCACTGCGTAGGATGTCGTCGATGGATGGGAGACCCTGGGGTGCAATGAGGTCTACAATGGTATTGGAGAATGGGGGGCCATGGCCTGGGGGGCCTGCACATGAGGGTGCTGCAGAGGATGTGCTTGGGCTTGGTCCGGATCTGGGAGTTGAGGTGGTACATGGTCACCCTTGGGTCATTAGAGTGCGTGGTCAGTCGGAGTGTGCTTCTGTAGGTGATGGCAATGCCTCCTCCTTGATGGTCGGGGTGCTCCTTGGGTGATACTGCAGCCGTCAGTGATGGCGATGGCAATGTCCGCTCCGGAGCAGAGGTTGGTCCTGGCAGGGGAGGTGGCGTCCAGGGTTTATGGCGAGGAGGGTGCTGGTGTCCTAGCGGTGGAGTGTCCAAGAGGAAGGCTCCTTGGTGCTGAGCGTGGTCCAGGGGCAGACGGACGCAAATGGCGTAGCCTATGGGTTGCCTTTGGCACGGGAGATGACCATTACAACGCAGACAGTACATTGTTAACATCGCAACTCCGACAACGCAGGTGCCTTTACATCGCATTTGATTACAACGCATTGTGAGGTCAGTAATGGGGTCATTTAAAGTTTTTCGGGTGTGTATGGGTTTCGGTTGTAAAATATGAAAATTGGGGGGTGTTTTGGGGTAAGATATGGAATTTGGGGGGTGTTTTGGAGTAATATATGGAATTTGGGGGGTGTTTTTGGGTAAAATATGGAATTTGGGGTGTGTTTTGGGGTAAGATATGGAATATTGGGGGTGTTTTGGGGTAAAATATGGAATTTGGGGGTGTTTTCGGGTAAGATATGGAATTTGGGGGGTGTTTTGGGGTAAAATATGGAATTTGGGGTGTGTTTTGGGGTAAGATATGGAATTTGGGGTGTGTTTTGGGGTAAAATATGGAAATTGGGGTGTGCATTTGGGTCAAATTTGATTTTTGGGTGTGTGATGGGGGCTCAAAAAGGAATACCAGGGTTCACAGTTGGGTTTGGGGTGCAAAGCTTAGTTTTGGGTTGCACTCACTGAAGTGGGAATAGTGATATTAATGTCTCCGCTATGCAACACCTACTCTACTGTTGCAATGTGCCTAGTATTAGTATGCATTGGAATGGAATGCGATGTTATGGCATGCGTCGCAACCACGTATGTGCCTTTGGCACACGAGTGGTACGCCCGCTGTGCATGGGCGCACAGCGGCCGCCATTGAGAAGTGCTGGGGGGGCTGGACAGCTGTGAGGTGGTAAACGCTGGAAAGAACACTGGATGGGGCGTGGATGCAGGGATGTGTGTGTGAGCGGGTGTTGTAAATATTTGAATAAGGTAAGTCTTACCTCGAAGCCGGGTCCTGTGTATTCGTTGCTCCTGCGTCTGCTTCCAGGAACAGGAAGTAGGCAGCCAGGCTCCCTCCCCCGAGCCAATCACAATGCTGCGATGTGGCGGTGGGATTGGTAATTGGCAAAGGGACAAGGCATGCAACCAGGGGCTGGAGGGGTGGGCATGTTCTCCATGCAGGCTGTAATGCAGCCTGCATTACGAACAGGGAAATGCGCATGACTGCTTTGGGCGGCCTGAGTGTGCCGACCAAACAGTCTTTGCGCACTTGAGTGGGCATGCCAATCCACCCATGCCTTGCCCCGTGCTTGGAGCAGTCCTACCCACCATCCATCCGCAAAGGTAACATAGCACGGTTATATCAGTAAGTTATCATCATGTGATGATTGTTCCTCTTCTGCACTGCTTGAAAGCAGTGGGGTGACGCTCTTCCGCCATAGCGGATGAGCCGCCACTGGGGGTGCGTCATCTACGTGTGCTAGGACTGGGCGACTCGACCCCCAGGCATCCTGCGCTACGCGTCCCACCTTCTCCTTACCTGAACATTGACACCGTGGCGCAATCCGCTGCACTCTCTCCAAATATGTGACTCAGCCAGCAGGAGCCTCAGCCAGGTGGGTTTTCACAAGCCTGGGTACAGCAGCCGCCGCCAAGTCCGCTTGTGAACCTCCCGATACAGTTGATGCAGCAGGGCCCCCTTAGGCGTGAAGTTGCAGCACTCCCGCCACACAAGCTCGGCGCAGCTCTGGGGCCTCACCCTCCACAGCATCCGGCCAGCCCAACATCATCCGGCCTGTGATGCAGAGAGGCAGCACCCACTGTTGGTAATCCCCTCCGTGCACCCCGGTGTAGTGATGGATCGCAGTATGCGATGCAGACCTCCCTACGTTGAGGCGCAGGAACGCCTCTACTATTAACAGCTCCAAGGTGCACAAGGCGGTCTTCTCACACAGGTCAGCAACGTGTCTCCATGCGACCTGCCAGACTTCACCACCAGGTACGGGCGATCGTCGCGCCTCAATGTCTGCCGCCATGGGTCATCGACTCCACAGCTCCTCCGCATCCCACTCCAGGCTCCAGACGCAGGTCCAGCGAGGCATCCAGGCTCCAGACGCAGGTCCAGCGAGGCATCCAGGCTCCAGACGCAGGTCCAGCGAGACATCCAGGCTCCAGACGCAGGTCCAGCGAGGCATCCAGGCTCCAGACGCAGGTCCAGCGAGGCATCCTGGCTCTCATCCTGGTCATCCTGGATGTTGGGTGGCTTGCAGGGGTTGTTGATGTATGCTGCACTTGGCCCAGGCTGCTCCATTCTGCATTTTTTTGGTTTTTATGCCTATTTTCTCTTGGATGTTGACTGATAGGCTATTTTTTACATTAGAGGCAAAAAAAACTCAAGTTGGGCTGACTAACGTGAGTTTTTTTTCCGCTAATGGGCCTATCGGTAGTTTTCGCCCGCTAATGCCGGATTTCCTATCGCCTTCACGCTGATGTTAGCGGCAGTTTTCACCGCCGTTCCCTGATACTATCGCCATGTAGCGACGACTTGGTAATACGCCGCTAACATGGCGATAGTTTTCAGGGTTAGGCTGCGATAAAAAAACTGTAGCTAACTGGCCTTTGCGATAGGTATCGCCGGTCCTTGTGAATATGCCTCTTAGCATCAGGCTCATAATTAAAAAGTAGAGAAAGCCTCAACTAGAAATATCACGGTCTTCACGACACATACAGTTCCATACAGCTTATCAGGACAGTGCATGTGTCTGCTGTAGAGCTAGTTAGCACTGAAATGTCTGCTTTAGAAGTGTTCTTGATTCATCTAGAGCAGCCAACAGTTTTGAAAATGTGTGATTCCAGCATGATCTACTCGGAGACCAAAGGGGACTCTGAGCTGCATGTCAGAGGGGGGACAACTGAAGCCATGAAACAACTTCTCAAGGACCCACACACTTGAGCTCATCCTGCTGCCATTGGCAGGGCTGTAGACCAAAGTGGGATCTGTCAAGGTTTTGTACTAGAGATCTGGTTTCACACGACACATACATCTCCAAGGTTGGGCAGAATATGAACAGCATGTAAATCGCTTCAGGCTGCAAAACCATTGTTACAGGTACGTAGTGTGTTTCTTTTGGTCCACCTTTGAGGCAGATTTTCAATATCCAGTGTGCAATTTGGTGGGGTGGGGGTGAGGGACAGGAGCCAACCTGAATCAAAGCATTTTAGACAACATACTTTCTGTCTTTCACATGATTTTGATGAGGAACTGAACTGAAATAGCGATTAGAATTTCTGCCTCTGATTCCGAATTCAGCAATGTAATTGCAGGAATATATCTCCTCCCAACCTACTTTCCACAAAGACATCGAATAGCATAACTAACTACTGGGGGAGTAAAAGAGTTGAACTCTTCTACAGCCACCAAGAAAAAGAAGCTCTACCGAATGAGCCATCTCTGGCTAATGCTGTGCTCCCCACCTCCCAACATCAATAAATCGCACATTAATGTACAAGCTCAAAGCCCTGAAAATAAGAATTTTTGCTTCATCTCTAGAGCCATTGCTAAATATTTGTATTATGCCTGTTTCAGACAAGCAGCACAAACGTATTATACCCTATACATCAAAGAAGCATCGATACTGTTCTCAAAGATGTTGACTACCAATGTGCAAATGTTCTCATGTATTCCTCTTCATTAAGCTGAGCATAAATTATATCACCTATACCAGCGCTGCTCCCAGGTACACAGCCATTCCAGAATTTCAGCATATCAGTATTAGGCACACAGTGATACAATGAATTAATTTACAAAGTAGTTATCTTAAAATATTGCATGGAGCTAACCGTCTGGTGTCAATGCTGGACTCATCTCATGTGAGACTTGGTCTGAAATCCCCTTTACCGTGCTCCTGTTAATGTTACCAGGTTAGGGAAAGGCTGATTTGGTACGGTAATACTGGAGCAGTGCAAATGTTCTGGATAAACCAGTCCAGCGATGGGCTGGTGCGAGAGCCGGGCCTTGCACAGGGAAGAAGCCAGAGGAATAAGAATTCTGAATAGCTTATGAAAAAGATGAGTTACTTCATTTGTTGCACAGATGACTGCAAAGAAAAGATGGTACACTTCCTCAGACCCTCTAGTTAATTTAAGAATTCAACTTGGCATAAGTAGCGTGTTACTTGACTCATAGGTTACCAGATACATTAGGAGCAGGCAGAGACCCTACGGAAATTGTTGAATGTAAGGTATTTCTTTGCACCCAGTCCACAAAACAACCAACATTATTGTACCTGCAAAGAAGTGTAATTCTTAATAAAGTGAAACTAGTACATATATAAGACTGCAAGTTTATGATGCACAATGCTGGCCAGACAACTCAGATGTAACCTAATTAATGCAATGTTTATATTGTGTGACATGCACATGAAAACATCAACAAAATGGTTTAATAACAGTTTATGGACAGGCATACTAGGACATCAATTTGCTCCGCTAAGTAACTTGATGAAAAGAGGGATGGGTTTTTCATCTGGCGACTACACACTGTAAAGTGAAAGAAAAGAATAACCAAATAAAATAGATTATAAATATTTCATTAATGGCAAAAGATTAATAGTTAAAAGGAGTGTTGGCTTGAGAGGCCTTCCCTCAGTTGAATGACTACGTAGAAGGCAGTGTAAAGATATATGGCAACAGGGCATGTCCAGTTCTCTCTTTGCCAAACTCCCACTGAGGTGAAATGTGAGTTTTCGTTAGGTGCAATCAAGGGTGCTGCGTACAAAGTGCGGAAATGGTACCCATTTGGAGAAGAAACGAATCTTCATTTCCTCTTTATACACTTGGTTAATGATTCCATATTTCAAAAACGCTTTCTCCACTAAGGTAAAATTGAGTTTAACTCAAATTATATTGCAAAAGAGCTGACAGATTTAAAAATGCTCAAATGTCTGAAAATAATTCGTTCGGTAGCCACATACATTTATCATCCATTTATGTTACCAAAAAATGTGTATCTGTAGAGCTGCAAGGCGAAAACATTTGCCTTTTGCCGGTTCTGAGCGGTTTTAATTCCCCTCACATTAAATACAGTTCATAAATTTCACCAAAGAGCCTTCAGCATAAAGCGGTGCAGCGGGTGCAAGCTGGAGAAACGCGGGAGAAAACTGGGAGCCAGCAGCCTCTGCATTCCGAGCCACGTGTCACTCCCTGTATTCACACTCTGAGCGCTGGTATTATGGCATACATTTAATCCGAAATATAATACGCTTTTAGCAAAAAAAGGGAAAGTATTTTCAGAGAAAATATAAGCACCATAAGCAATAGCACTGTTGTGTTTCAAAAATTGCAATTTTACACATGTGCGCAAGCTATCAATAGCATACCAGTATCTTGCCGTCTGATTGGCTGCAGGTCGAAAGGACAGGGATTCAGAGTTTGCTGAAAAGTTACAGACACACTTCATTAAGAGAGCACCCTTGGTATAAATTAAGCAGTGCCAAGGCTGTTTGAAGCAGCGTCAGTCTGATGAGACGCAAAGGCAGCAGCATGCTGGTCTCTTTTGCTTCTGGTAATGATTTTGAACTACTTTAAGGTAAAAAGCACTGAAACCTACCACATTCCTCCAAGGGAGATTCCCAGGGAATCCGTGCTAGTCAAATATGCGTATTTGACACAAAATCACTTCAGCTTCAAAATTTTATTTTTTACATGTAAGTAAGTGGCTGTATACAAAGCAGACCTGGGCCCAGCAGACGTTTGCCAGGTTCTATCCAGACAGACCAGATAGTCAAGATTACATTAAACGGAACTTGTGCAATGTTGCCTCTCTTTGGTGAAGTAGAAAGACATTTTGATGTGAAGTTGAAAGCAGTCCAAAATCTGTGACGTCTCTAAAGATGCTAAACATCCATTTTACAACTAGAGCATGTCAGATGAGTAATTATATTCTATTTGTAAAACTGTGCGCTTGTCACAACTGCCGTGAAAGTATTATGATGCATGGATTTTAATATTTTCAAATATTTTCCTATGGCAGAAAACAAACAAAATTAGTGTAGCTTCAGAAGGAGTGGGCATTTCCAGATTAAAAGCAGTGTGAAAAAATAAAAAAATCCACGGCAAATGAATCTGTAAGTAGACATGCGTGCCGGTCTCCAGGAATTCCTCAGCACTCGGGGGATTCGGCACCACAAAGGCACATGGATGTGGACGCCTGCTTTGGCCCCGGGGGCACCATGAGTGCACAAAGAACACGGAAGCCCGCAAGGAGGTCCCTGATTCTGCCCTGGGGGAATGGTGGGGTGCACGCTCAATCAGAGCGTGAAACTGACCCAGGCACACCCAGGCCTGCACAGCAGGTGAGCTCTTTGGTAACTGCAGTGTGGGACATCCCTTAACAGAACAAGCATTTGCAATGCAATAGGTCTCGCATTTGCGAGAGTTTGCGTTATTGGCATTGTAAATGACAATGCATTTTATTTAAGTGTTTTGAAAACCTGCAAGTGGTGCACAAACATGCACTTTAAACTTATAGTCCTTGCTTACGAGAAGCAAGACTGGCAGTAAAAGAGGCACAGTTACTGCCAGCTTTGCTTCTCCTAAGCAACGACTATAAGTGCAAAGTGCGTGTTTATGCACCGCTTGTAGGTTTTCAAAACACATAAATAAAAGGCATTGTCATTTACAATGCCAATAGCTCAAACTCTCGCAAATGCGAGACCTACTGCATTGCAAATGCTTGTTATATACGTCACAAGGCAGCACCATAAAGCACCTGCCTACTATTGCTTTAATGTGCCACATCGATAACCAGGAACAGGGTAAGGATTTTCAGCACTGCAGGCAGCATAGAAATTTCCCTCCTAGAGCACTTTCCAAAAACTTAGAAATGGCAATTTGCTGCACTCACAATTCACGTATTTCAACAAATCAGAGCATAAAATTCACTGAACATTATTCTCGGCCATAACCCCTGAGGTGCTGATTGCGTCCTGCACTTACATTATAAAGCAGAATAAAAGGGTTTACAACTTTTACCATCTAATGCACTTTCCTATTTAATAAGTGAATGAATAAATATCTGTTTCTTCCAGTTACCCGCCCGATCCTCTCCGGATGTCTACAGTCTGTCTAGTAAGGAGGGGCCGGCTTCTTGGGGTGCTTCTTGCTTGTCTGGAGGACCTGGAATCTATCTGGCTGGTCCAGTAACCAGGGGTGTGGGAGGGGGGATATACTGCATCAATGTGTAAGCAGGGGTGGCGACAGCTAATATAGAGGCTGAAATAGACCCCATCCCTCAGTGTACTGTGCACGCTGCAGGTGCACTAATGGGAAACTGAGTACGATTAGAACTGAACGGCTTCCAGCTGCTTATTGAGTCTGGAATGACTGTCAGCCAAGGTCGGATTGAGAAGACAGGCACTCAGGCAGGGAGGGATGGGCCGGTGACTGAGGGCCAGTTGTGAGCCGGTCTTTTAGATGCCATGTTGGCCCTTTTGGTGTCTTTCCGTATCATTCGGCTGTCCTACGCGGCCCGAAGGGGGCCTGAACGTCTCGCTGGGGACAGTGGTCTCTGCTCATCTCTCCCACCCAGATAGAGGCCCGCACTGTTCTTGCTCGTCCCCTGCCGGGCCGGCTTGTTCCTGTGCGGGACACTGGTCCCTACAGCCATGACGTCATGCCGGGTGAGCTGCGTTGTAGGAGGACTCTGTGGCATGTTTTGACGGGGGTGGTGGCTTCGTTAAAACTCACCCCTGTGAAGCCGCATTGCCTTCTGGGAGCAGTGCTTCTAGTACACTCAGCCTCACATGAAGCCACCCTATATGGGAGGTGTCTGCCTGTGCATTTCCCGGGATGACGACACCGGTCTTGGGGTACTGGGGAGGGTGTATGGCGTTATCCATACATAGCCTTTCTGGAATAAGGAGGGGAGAGAGCGAGCCTGGAATTCCAAATCTGATGACACTCTGAGGAGTCCTAGAGCTGACGGCTTGTCAGAACAGGGGGTACTGCTACACTAGTTATCTTTATTTAGACCACGCCCCTACTTAGATAGGCCACACCCCTTTGAGGTTTGCCCCGCCCCTTTTAGAGCACCCCCAGTTTTTTTCCCACTTAAAGCCCTGCCTAGTGCAGAAAAGACTAGTTTGCCTCCTTTAAGAACCCAGAGTACAGACAACCACTGAGAACGCGCAGCGACACCCATGGGAAGCAGAACATTCGACAGGATGAAACCAAATCGCGGGTGGAACTACAGGGTTTAGCATGCCATTGCCGGGGAAAAATAAAGCGCACTTCTGCACATTTGCAAACGTACTAGCGCTACTGAATGATTTTTTTTTTTTTTAAATGAGCTTTGTAGCAATTCTAGTGTACGTTTAAGCATTTACACTTACTTACATAAACAACCTTTGACAACTTAGATGATGGTTCAACTAAGCAAGGCGCTCCTGAAACGGCAGCCACGATTAAAGTATGTTCACGGATACCTCGCTAGCAGTTAAAGTTTCTCCCAAGTATTTAACAAGACTTAAAGGTATTGTTTATTTTTTAAACATAAAAATGGGCGGCGTGCTTAAACATAAAGTGCAGCGCCTGTGTTGTAAATACAGAAGAAGGTGCCATGCTAAAAGAAAGTGTGGCGCCCGTGCACAGTAATTAAGCAAGTAACAAAGTGCTCTTTCGTGATGGTATGCAACACTTCTGAGGGATTCACTTTGTATTGTTGTGGGCAAGCAGAGAGTTGTACGATAAAATATGAAGCCCTTCTCTTTGTGCTCGTCTTTAAAGTACTGGTAGATCCCCTTTGAGCCTGGCTCTGTAAATTTAGGTGTGCCTGTCGGATTAGGCAGCCTAACTTTAGCATGCTTTTGGATGGCAGCAGCCCATGTCGTCTCAAGCTGGAGACTGCAGTGCAGTAAGCCAGCAGGCAAGTGTTAGGCAGCGATGAGCCCCCTAACGTCTTGCTGTGTTTTCACCCTAGCATCCGCCTGGTTCCGCTGCTCTTCTGCGACGTTGGCTCAGGCTGCAGCCTGCTGGCTAAATGAAAGAGAGGGGGAGCCAGAGCTGAGACACGGGATGGAGGAGAAGAGTCTAGAAACATGTATACTGTAGCGTTTCTGAAAAGCGCAAACTATGTTTTATTTAAAAAAACAAAAAAAGACGGTCCCTAGCATCGCGTACAAAGACACGAAAAAAAAGACGGATAGAAGGGAAGAGTCTAGAAACGTATACTGTAGCGTTTCTGAAAAGCGCAAACTATGTTTTATTTAAAAAACAAAAAAAGACATTCCCTAGCATCACGTACAAAGACACGAAAAAAATAAACCGTAAACGAAGCGGCCAGAAAGCGAACCCATTAACTGCAACTCAGCATGCTGGGCTGCCAAAAACGTAAAACAAAGTTCCCCTGAAGCACACATCAAACAGAAAAGCGAATGAAAACAGTACTTAGGCGTTGCTGCTACCGGACTAAACGGAAGTCAGTATCGGATCAACAGCTAGTTAACAACCCAGATAACAAAAGGTATGCCAACGTTAAACAAATGGCAAGCAGCAGGACATATTAGCCGCCAATAGGCGGAGTTTCACTCAACATATAGATTACTTTAGGTCTCGGAGAGACAGCGCATGCGCTGCCTAGGCGAGACCTAAAAAGCGACTTCAACACGGCCCAAACGGTCAGAGAATTAGAGAGGAAAGCCCGAGCCCTCGGCGATCTGTGCCTGAATGGGAGATGAAAGGAGTGGGCCGAGGAGCGAGATTCCCTCTGACCCTGAACTCCCTGTAAACTTTCGGCGTGCAGTCTTCCACATCTGAAGAAAGCGCAGCGGCTATGTTAGCCCACCCCCACGAGGGAGCTGGATGTGTTCTCAATCAGACTGTCCTGGCTTCCTCTGTAACCTCGCAAGCAGTGAATGGAGGCAGGATTGGACCAATCGACTTCAACACTGCCTAATCGGTCAGAGAGTTGGAAAGTAAAGCCTGTGTTCGGTTGAAGCAATCACAGGCAGACCCCGAGGAAGTGGCCGAGCCCAAGAAGGGTTGGAGGGCGGAGCCAGCGGCAAGGACGGCGAGCCGAGCACAGCAGTCAAGATCGGTGCACAGAAGGCAATGTGGAAATAAGGAAAACAACAAGATGAAGGCACGCAACACAAGCAGCGTGCGCGCTCGCTACTGCTCGCTCCCGAGGCAATACTCCATGGGAGTTAACTTTTAAAAAAAGGTGGGATATTCACCAACCTTTAGCCATTTGGAGTCTAGGATCTTTAAATGACACAGACAAAAGACAATCCAAAGCGTGGGAGGAGTCAGACTCCACAAAGTATAGACAACAGATCATCCTGTAGCGCAAGCACTGAAGGTTCTACCTAAAAAAACAAATTAGGCAAGCGTCCCAAATGAAACAACATTTACCCACCATTGCCAGCTAATACCCCATTCAAACAGATTACCCTCACTGCCTGAATCAAGACCCCTTCGCTCAATGCAGTTGCAACCCTCCAGTTGTACTTGTTCTCATATGCAAAACAACTGACTGGCAATCTACATTGGCAGGGTGTGCAGTAAGAAAGTCGGAAAACAGCGGACTCCGGCTGCAGGTGACTGAGTGCAAGGAGGTGCACACCCACAAGCTCACCGGCTTGCTCCAGCTCTACAAGACAGAATTGTCCGACACCCGGTGCGCGCTTGATCACATGGCAAGGTTGCTTGCACAGCTACAGATCGAGCTCAGCACTCTCAACTCCAGAACAGGTTAATTGTTTTTACAAGAGCAGCATGTGCAAAAAAGATGTGTTGTAAACATTGTGCTGTGAGCTTTCGTGCAAATGTGGGGGTCGAGTCCAACGGCAACGTATTCAGAATGTTCATTGAGGTGGCGCAGCTCCTCCTTCTCCTGCAGTCGTGAAAGGTGCATGGGGCTGAGAGGGGTTCCTGTCATTCTGCCTCTACGTGAGCTTGAGCACGAGCCCTGCATCAGCGTAGAGGTGGCCAATTGCTGGCAGGAGGCAAGAGGCAGGAGTGGTAACTGAGGGGGAGGGGCCCAGGAAATGAACAGCCCAGCAAGTGCGAACTCTGAATCTCCCCAAGTGATACTCACCTGGGGGAGGGTTCAAGAGGAACCAAAGATGCATTAAGTAACACGAGAAGGAAAGAAAAAGAGTGCCTGAACTAACAGATAAGCTCTCCAGTGGAAGGCTGAAGAGTAGGTAGGGGCTGCTCTGTGGGTGTTAACTAAATAGAGAAAGGAGGGAAAAGGAGGAGCAATGAACCAGTAGCAACCAACATATTATGAAGAGCAATCAAAGTAGCAAATAGAAAGCAAAGGCAGAGTTAAAGCCCACAAACCTGAATATAACATGTCTCAAAGAGACAGAGCAAGTGCTGCCTAGGCGCTACCTAAAAATCCAATCAGTAGAACTGGAGATATTGAAATTTAAAGGTTTAGATAAAAGTAGCGCCAAAAATCACAAAGCTCCAACTGTAGTTATCTAGTTGCACCGGACCAGAATAAAGTCACAAGGTCAGGCCGACTAGGATGCTGTTTGGGCCGGATACAGGGCCCAGGTTAGTCCTATTGAGAATTGTACCTTATGTCCTTGATGCGGAGCGTTGTATGGTGCTGTGCCAGTTCCGACGAGGAGCTGCGAGGGATGCGAGGTCCTGCATTGGGTTGTGCTACGCTGTGTCAGTTCCAATAATTAGCTGCGAGGGCTGCAATGCGAGGTCCTGCGTCGAGTTTCATCATGCTGCATCAGTATCGATAAGGAGCTGTGAGGAGTATGATGTGAAGTCCTGCATCGAGTTGCATCATGCTGCACAGGTTCCAATGAGGCCACCATTCAGGGGCTGCAAGATGCTACGATGTGACGTCCTGCTTAGAGTTGTGTTGTGATGCGTCAGTTCTGAGGAAACCCACAGTTGGGCCAGGAGGAGTACAT
The DNA here is from genome assembly GCA_963921515.1 of Calotriton arnoldi. Lineage (NCBI taxonomy): Eukaryota > Metazoa > Chordata > Amphibia > Caudata > Salamandridae > Calotriton > Calotriton arnoldi. Next base: position 403,183 of record CAWUFW010006881.1, read on the forward strand.
TCTGATGCCAGCCAAAGGTCTTGGTGCTGGCGGGGGTCACCTCTTGGAGATCAGGACTCACTACAGCAAAGGTCAGTAGCCGGTCACAGGCAGGTCCAGGCCAGTCTCAGCAGCTGGGGAGATGCAGGGCAGGTCTCTGAAGCTTGTTATGTCCTTGTAGTTCAGAACAGGAGGCTAGTCAGCTAGCCCTTGGAGTCACACTGGTGGTTCTGTGTTCAAGGAACTGGTCTAGTCTTCCTTCCTCAGGCAGAGCAGTCCTTCTTCTGAGACTTCCACAGGTCCAGAGGTGATCTGAAAAGTGGATCTGAAGGCCCCATTTTTATGCCTGGTGCTAGCTTTAAAATGTGAAAAGCTTCTGGCATCCCCTCAGCCCCCACATAGGTGTTTTGGAATTTCCTGCTTCCATGCCCTGGCCCCAATCTGTCTGCAGTCACAATAGGCTAGTGTGAAGTTATTTGTGTGTGAGCTGAGGCAGTGTCTTTGAAGGGCAATTAGGGCTGTGAACAGCTACGCCCCGCAATTCTGCCTTGGATGGCCAATCATGCCAACACCCACACCCTCTATTGTGTGGCAGTGGGAGGAATACAGAAAGCCCAACTGCCAACTACGCCTAGTCAAGAGACCCAGAAAACAGGTTGCAGGCACCAAATGGTTACGACAAGAAAATGTCACCTTTTTAAAGGTAAAAGGCACACAGATGATGAATGGAATGTAGAGCAAATCAGACATTCTCCCCCAGTCAGTAGATCTGCGTTAAATTCATCGTTCTTTTGCTCACCATGCCACCCTAGTTTAGACCCAGCCATATGCAAATCAGTCTTGACCTTGTGCCGAATGGGAACAGTCCAGACCGAACTGCCAAGCCAGGTCCTCCCTGGACCAGAAACAAGCATCCTGGGACCGGTTTCGGGGCATCACCCCTCATCAGCCAGGCTAGCTTGAATCCAGTGGCACAGTGAGGCCGGGACCCACGTCTGGGCATACCCGGCACACTTAGGGCGAGAAAGCATAAGACACACAGGTGATGGACGGAATGTAGAGCAAATCAAACATTCTCCCCCAGTCAGTTGATCTGGGTTAAAACCATCGTTATTTTGCTCACCATGCTACCCCAGTTTAGACCCAGCCATATGCAAATCAGTCTTGACCCTGTGCCTCATGGGTACAGTTCAGACCGAACTGCCAAGCCAGGTCCTCCCACGACCAGAAACAAGCAACCTGGGAGCGTTTTCGGGGCATCACCCCTCATCAGCCAGGCTAGCTTGAATCCAGTGGCACACTGAGCCCGGGACCCACGTCTGGGCATACCCAGCGCAATTAGGGCGGGAAAACAAAAGACACACAGATGATGGATAGAATGCAGAGCAAATCAAACATTCTCCCCCAGTCAGTTGATCTGGGTTAAAACCATCGTTATTTTGCTCACCATGCCACCCCAGTTTAGACCCAGCCATATGCAAATCAGTCTTGATCCTGTGCCTCATGGGAACAGTCCAGACCGAAATGCCAAGCCAGGTCCTCCCAGGACCAGAAACAAACATCCTGGGACCGGTTTCGGGGCATCACCCCTCATCAGCCAGGCTAGCTTGAATCCAGTAGAACAGTAAGCCAGGGACCCACGTCTGGGCATACCCATTGCACACTTAGGGCGAGAAAGCAAAAGACACACAGATGATGGACGCAATGTAGAGCAAATCAAACATTCTCCCCCAGTCAGTAGATCTGGGTTAAATCCATCGTTCTTTTGCTCACCATGCCACCCCAGTTTAGACCGAGCCATATGCAAATCAGCCTTGACCCTGTGCCTCATGAGAACAGTTCAGACCGAACTGCCAAGCCAGGTCCTCCCTAGACCAGAAACAAGCATCCTTGAACCGGTTTCAGGGCATCACCCCTCATCAGCCAGGCTAGCTTGATTCCAGTGGCACAGTGAGCCCGGGACCCACGTCTGGGCATACCCGGCGCACTTAGGGCAAGAAAGCAAAAGACACACAGATGATGGACAGAATGTAGAGCAAATCAAACATTCTCCCCCCGTCATTAGATCTGGGTTAAATCCATCGCTCTTTTGCTCACCATGCCACCCCAGTTTAGACCCAGCCATATGCAAATCAGTCTTGACCCTGTGCCTCATGGGAACAGTCCAGACCGAACTGCCAAGCCAGGTACTCCCAGAACAAGAAACAAGCATCCTGGGATCGGTTTCGGGGAATCACCCCTCATTATCCAGGCTAGCTTGAATTCAGTAGCACAGTGAGCCCAGGACCCACATCTGGGCATACCTGGCGCACTTAGGGCGAGAAAGCAAAAGACACACAGATGGTGGACGGAAGGTAGAGCAAATCAAACATTCTCCCCCAGTCAGTAGATATGGGTTAAATCCATCGTTCTTTTGCTCACCATGCCACCCCAGTTTAGACCGAGTCATATGCAAATCAGTTTTGACCCTGTGCCTCATGAGAACAGTTCAGACTGAACTGCCAAGCCAGGTCCTCCCTAGACCAGAAACAAGCATCCTGGGACCGGTTTCGGGGCATCACCCCCATCAGCCAGGCTAGCTTAATTCCAGTGGCACAGTGAGCCCGGGACCCACGTCGGGGCATACCCGTCGCACTTAGGGCGATAAAACAAAAAAAACACAGATGATGGATGGAATGTAGAGCAAATCAAACATTCTCCCACAGTCAGTGGATCTGGGTTAAATCCATCGTTCTTTTGCTCACCATTCAACCCTAGATTATACCCAGCCATATGCAAATCAGTCTTGACCCTGTGCCTCATGGGAACAGTCCAGCTCGAACTGAACAGAAACAAGCATCCTGGGACCAGTTTCAGGGCATCACCCCTCATCAGCCAGGCTAGCTTGAATCCAGTGGCACAGTGAGCCCGGGACCCACGTTGTTATATGGCCATTAGGGTAATTCTCGACATTGCTAAGTTAGCATGAGCTTTGCTGCCATGATGCTGCTTTCTGGCACACTACTACATGACTTTATTTTGCAAGACTCTATTTATGCCTTTCACATGAGAACTGTCTGCTTTTCGCGTTCTCTGCTAAGTTCCTGGAGTTTAGTCTGAACACGATGTGCAAGGTCGATAAACAATGTCCCTTGTTATTCTGTTCTGGTCAGTCCCTAGCACCTAGACATAACATGCTAAACACAGCTGCACTGCTGGAGACTCGTGCTTTGATATTACGGGGATACATGTTGTTTTAACACTCACTTGGAGAGAGCCCTTTCCATGGAGAAGAGCTATGCTGTTCCTATGATGTAAACCTTGCATCTAGGCTTTAAGGTATGGGGTCTGCTGACAAAGCCCAGAGATCTTTTTTTTAATAATAAACTTCTTCCAGTAAAGGGGAGGGTGGTTAGGTCGTATGGTCCTTTTTCCACTGTCTTTATATAATGACATCTCCCTTTGTACTCTATGGAATTGTAACAATGCTAATTGTTCTGAGTTTATGCATTTTGCTTCTGGTAGTGGCTCATATACTGTATTATAGAGCACGATAGTTAAAATAAACATTTTGAACTATTACAGGGACTCTGCCAATTCTTTTCTGTGGACAAGTATGAGTGAGCGAGCGAAAGGGTATGTCTTGGCACCGCGATTCCTGAGAGAGTCGGGAGTGTTGTGTTCTGGGTTGTCTAATCATTTGTGGCTTCTTTATTTTGGAGGAGAACGAATGAGACACTATAGCTAGTCGGTTTTGGGATTTTGGGCACTAAGGTGGTAGGTTGGTACACCCCTATACACTGAGGTTCTGTTTTCCTGCGCATAGTTCTGTGTAGGTGCAGAATCCCCGCAACATGGCGCCGCCAACATTTGGTCTGGTTCTTATCTGCAAGACTCTTGAGTAGTGCTTGTGCTTGTCCACAATCCCCTAACTTCTGTTTACGGAGACAGTTGAGACGGTGTCGCCTAATATACTGTGATATACTATAGGTTTTTCAAACTTGAATTTTAAAAGGTCATTCTTTTCTTCTAAACCTTTGTTGCGCTGCCACGCTTTGGTTGTTCTCTCTTCTACATTATGGCGGTTGCCATACCAGCTCCTAACCGCGCACTGCTCAGGGCTTATTTAACTCAATACGGAGTACCTGATGCAGGTGTTGACGTTATCTTTGTTGTAGAGGCGGGTCCCGCTTTCCGCTTTGAGGCATTTTATTCTTGGGTCACCTTTCCGGCAGTCGATGGAACAGACAATTTGTTTCACGAGTATACTGCCAACGCGATTCCGTGGGAATATAGACCTTATAGAACTCTTGAGGTTCCGCTCACGGCTTGGCAACACCAAATCTGGTTTAATGGCGCCCTTCCTCACCCAATAACGTCGGTCCGTTTAGGCCCTTTATCAATAGAGGGGGCCACATGGCTCGTTTTGGCTGGGTATACCCCACACCCACGTTACACTACAACTGCAACAATTGCAGAGCTCCGCGTGCCTAACAAAAATGAATGTGTCCTCATGTAATGCAACTGGTGCTATGTAAAGCGCTCTGATACCCGATTCGGGTCAAGTTCACGCTATATAAAACTCTGTGAAATAAAAAAATGAAATGAAAAAAAGTATTACATACTTCTTTGATACGTGTACATCGAGCTGTCATACAGTTCATGTCGCGCAACTTTCAGGTGGGACCACCTGGCGTTGCTGTGCAACCAGCTGGACCTGGTGGTGTAACCATCAGTCCTCTTATGGTTAATTTTGTAATGGGCAAGCATCCACAAAATAAGGATGAGTTACCTTATTGGCTTGCTGAAAAATTTGGACAGATCGAAGCTGTTTTTCCGAATAGCACTCCTATGGAGAAACACAGGATCTTAACCATAAGTTTGCCTAAAGACTTGATTCCCGAAGTAGCTGATTGTAACACCTGGGGCAAGGTGTTTGCAGCGGTATATTCGAAGTGTTTCGGCACTCCCTTCATGACAGTACTCCCTTCCGTGATAAAACGTGTTCAGGATAAACACGGAGCCGAAGCGGCTCTGGAATTAGGGATGAGACTGGTGGGGGTGTTCGACGTGGTTGCTGATATGATCCTTGCTAATGTTAAGGGTTATGCTGTGAGCTTACAAGTGGCTAACCACTTGGAGGCTGTCGCAGACGCAGATAAGCCACGCGAATTACCGAAGATTATTGCAAAGGCTTATAAAACTATTGGCCACAATAGTCTGGGAGTTAAGCCTTTTACTCAAAAGCAGACGCAATGTCAAACACAAAAGGCCCAATCTGATAAAGACGGGCGCCCGTTCTTTCCTAAAAAGAACTGGAAAAATAAAAAACAGGGGCAGCAACAGCAGAAGCAAGGTTCGCGTGCTGGTTCACCAACACCTGAGTCTTCTGAGCGTACTTATGATTTACGCGACTGCGCGAAAATTAAGACTCCTGATAGATTTCAAGTCCCTGATCAGCGCTCTCCTTGTACTTCACAGGACACATCGGACTCTCAAGTCGGTGGAGGGGAGCGCCAGGATCGTGGCAAAGGTCCAACTAATCAACAGGGACGAGATCAACCTTGACAGTTTGACACTTAAGCCAAACAAGAGGACCTGCCTCGTTTTCGACCCTCGTACCAGAAGAAAAAAGTTGCCGCTTTAACAGCAAGGTATGCCTCAGATGGTGAGAACGCGACTCCTGGACTGAACATGGGCAGTGACTCTGCTCGACAGCGCAGCAGAAGTTACCATAGTGCGGGAGGCACTTCGTACCTGTCTGGAGGCGACAGCAACTGATACATTCATAACTATGGAAACAGCAGATACCCGGGTTGCCCATCCGGATAGACTCTATGAGATTATTTTCCAAATTGAAGGTGATGTGCAGCGTCCAATCAAAGCGGTTTTCTGGGAAAATCTAACCTCCTTGTACGACATTTTGTTGGCGGAGGCAGATTGGCCGACACCATTTGTGTTAGCCGCTTCTAAAGGGGAGGACGTGATACTTCCGAGTTTTTCGCGTTATGTCCCTGAGGAGCATGCAAAGGCTTTAGCAGCTGCGTGGGCTTTGGCCCTTGCCCCAGTGGTGTACCGTAATCAGGTAGGCTGGGATATTGATTCACCGGCACATGAGATTCCTTTACGGTCTATACCACAGCCACAACCGCAATATCCAATCAAACGCGAAGCTAAGGCGCACGTTTGTGACATTTTAACACAGTTGGAATATCAGGGAGTGAATGAATCATGTACATCACCGATGAATAATCCTCTTTTTACGGTATCAAAACCTGATGGTTCATATCGCATAGTGTTGGATTACCAAAATTTGAATAGTCATTGTCGCACGTTTGCTGTGCAAAACACACACAGCTCTGCGCTGGTGAACAACCTTGTTCGTAAAAAATACAAAACTACACTGGACATATCCAATGGTTTCTACAGTCACAATCTGGCTCCTGAGAGCCGTGACTTGACAGCATTCACCGCCGTCGGAAATCAGAAAAAATGTACACGCATGCCTAAGGGGTATAAGAACAGCCCTGGGGTATTCGCTGTGCGTGTTGTGTCTTTGTTACACAACATAGATCCTGATGCGTTCTTGTACGTAGACGACATCTATCTAATGGACGATGAGCTTATGCCACATCTTGTCCGAGTCGACCGCAAAATTTCAGCGTTTGCTGACTATGGATGTAAATTCAATTTTGCAAAGTCACACCTCGCTCATTTGGAGGTGCTCTTTTTGGGCTAAGAGCTCAATAATGAAGGGAAGGGGTTAGCCCCCCACTTCCTGGAGAAATGTGCACACTTGCGACCCCCTTCTACACTGAAAAAACTTCAGTCCTTGCTGGGATTTTTGCATTTTGGGAGGACATACATTCCCGATTATGCCCAGCGTATCAAACCGCTTTATGCGTTGATACAACCAACATATTCTTCCGCCAGCTGGCTTCCGGAACATACCTCTATCCTACAATCTTTGCAATCTGACATGTTTGCAACTAACTACTTGTTGACACGTGATAACACCACGAACCTGGTGATACGTATAGTAACTGGGATGGTGGGTTTCACTTACTTGACGTTCAATGACACAGTACCTATTGCATACAAATCACAATGTTGAAATTTTTTTAACGGCGGTCCAAATGGCGATTCTGAAGAAACGCTCACTGGCGCAAGGTAAACGCATTCTTATGGTTACACCCTTCCCTGCTTTGGAGGCCGTGACTAAGGCAAGTGTACCTAACTCTAAGGCATTACATCCCCGTTGGATACAATGGGCTACGTCTTTGACACCATCTGATGTCACGTTTATCTTTGACCCTGCGCTTCAGACACAGGAGTTTTTACAGTATGAACATGTTCATCCTCCTCCGTTGTCATTGCTTCCTTTACATGAGTACAAATGTATCATTTACACCGATGGCTTGGCTCAACCGGCCACCGGCTCCAAACACGCTTATTCTGCCGCTTGCGCAATTGTTGCTGGGTCCATTATCAATGGAGAGTTTAAGTCTTCCATAGTGCATACTCAAGCGATTGGGGACTGTACGGCACAATTGGCGGAGCTGCGTGTTCTTATTCTTTCTCTCGAGTTTGCAGATCCTAATGTGAATACTCTTATTGTGTGCGATTCTTACTACTGTGTTCAGTCTTTTAATGACAACTTATTCTTTTGGACTCGAAATGACTATCGAGACTCTAAAGGCAGCGCAATTAAGCATAGGACGCTTTGGGTTCGAGTGGCAGACCTTAAACAACGTCTGCCCCTCACACATGTTATACAGACTCTTGGCCATTAGCGTGTGGGAGCACATGCTCTTGGTAATTCTTTGGCTGACAAAGCGGCCAAATCTGCAGTAGCCACGTGTTCCGTTGCAGCAGTTACTAGGTCCATGTCTAAAATAGATAATGATATTCTGGCAGCGGTGGCTGCTACGAAGAAGGGAACAGCTTATCCTCAGGGTTTCCCTTCTAAATACTCTTATCATATGTCTCCCGAACAAGTTCCTTACACTTCTATTCCATCTGTTGGGGATCGGCTGATTCCCAACATGGACCGCAGACTTGCTTTGATCAGAGCCGCACACGAGGGCATGGCTTCTGCACATGCCGGGGTGTCTGCGGCAGTCTCGATTTTACAGCAGCGTTATTGGTGGCGTGGTTTATATAAACAAACCTGTAATTATGTGCTTTCTTGTGACATTTGTCAACAAATCAAACCATCTATGGTGTCGCGCCCACCACAAACACAGCTATGTATTTCTAATCAACCATTTGGCTGTGTATATCTTGATCACTGCGGTCCATTCTCTTCTGATACTGCATATAAATACATTTTAGTTGCAGTTGATTCGTGCACTAGATTCCTTTGGGTCTGGCCACAACGCAGTGCTGACGCTCGAAATGTCATCAGGATTTGCGTGTCTTTGTCGGGATGTTTGCCTGTGGCACCTTCCACTCTGACCAAGGTCCAGCGTTCGCCTCTAAGGCGTACAAGGATGCGATGAAGTCAATGGGGGTGCTGGTGCAGTTTTCGTCTCCATACAGGCCTGAGGGCAATTCAATTGTGGAGCGGATGAACCGTGACTTAAAGCAATCCTTGACAGCTAGGGTCTTAGGTACTGGCAGGAACTGGCTGGCCCATTTGTATGGTGTTCAACGTGCACTCAATAATCTCCCTAGAAGATCTCTGGGTGGGCGGACCCCATACGAAATGCTCTTTGGCATTAAAATGTTTGTGCCAGACCTTGATGGTCTAGACGTTGTGGTGGCAGCCGCAACTTTTGACGTAGATAATCATTCTACTGTGTTACAGGATCTGCAAAAGACCCGTGACAGCTACGCAACTGAACATTTACCCTCTTCCAATGATGCAGCATTGCTAATTCCGGTTGCCGGCTTGCTTCCCAAGATTGGAGATCTGGTACGAGAAAAGCTTGAGAACAAAAAAGAATTTGGTCCCTCATATCGTGCACCAGTTCCAGTACTTGGAGTGAAGGGTACTCGTACAGTCATTTTACCACCTTTACCTGGTCGCAAAGACAACAGATACATCTCAGTGGAAAATGTCAAGCTACACCGTCTGGCCGATTCTGAATAGTGTCACACCTGCAGTTTCGTGCAACCCTATCTCTTTGAATCCGGTCGCCTCAATCTCTATGATTAAAACCAGTACCAGTGAGGCTGAGATCGAAACTGCTGTTGACCTTTCACCTGTTTTGCCTCCAATCCTCGACAACATCATGCTGATACCTCTCACCCGCCTTTAATACCGAATGGTGAAAACTGGTATTTTGGGGACCATGCCAGCTTTTCTTACGACTCATCCTCCTCGTCTTCTAGTTTGGCAGTTCCACCGACAAAATTGAGCATTTTTATCTCTTGGTTCAAGAAGACGTACCTGGTCCCCCCAAGGACCTGCATTTTGTTGGTGCTTATCTTACTTTGCCTCTTTCTGTCGATTGGATTTGTGACAGTATTCTTCTTACTCATCAATGGTCATTATTTGCCAGAACGCTCTGCTGTGAACTTAGTCGATGGAATTCTGGCCCCACACACATCGTCCCACATCATGAAACGTGATCAGACTCTTGTGAACATTTTGGCATTCCCAGTTGCAGATGGCATCGTTTGGGATAAAGTAGCTTTCGAAATTCACGGCCCGACGGAAGTGCTCAGGGTGCCATACGTGTTTCGCGTCTCATTATGAGATGTGGTAACACGGGACATACATTCTGATGATTGGGATGTGCAAGCAGTGCATTCATTGTTTTCTGATTTAATATATTATGCTGCTTTTGATGCTGAAGATTTGTATTTAAATTCTGATAATTATGCGGATCTCTTCTGTTATCATCACTATGGGCATCATTTTTTGCATAAGACAAATACTTTGAGACCGGTTTTTAATACACTCAATGGGAACATTGTCCTACTCCCATAAAGGGGAGTTCAAAAATTCTTAGAAATAAGTTCACATATTTTACAGATTATAACACGTCCAATACGGAATCCTATTTCTTTAACCTACAATTGTCATCTCAATCCAAATTTATCCTGACCCACACTAAATTGATTTATTCCAACTCTTTTAGGACTAAATTTGGCCACACAGGGTTATGATCACTGGAAAGAGACCATTGATTTAAAATCGATCTGGGGCACAAAGTCTTTGCAGGTTCAGGGATCTGAGGATCTGCATCGTGCCTGCCTAATCCCGGCCCAAATTTTATTTTTAAATGATACCGTCTATCAAACCACATGCTTTGGCTTGGCAACTGTAAAAAATTTGAATAACCCGTCTATTCCGTCTTTAGCAGAATATGACAATTGGGGTGCCAGAACGAATTATACTATCGATGCATTGCGGGCTATGTTTCAAAATAACACGTTTAATGTCTCAGAAATTGATTCATCCGGTTGGTTGGTGTGGCAAACAAATTCTAATGTATGTCAATTGTGTTTTTATAATGTGACACCTGGTTTCACACAGACTAGACTGGACCCTCGTTATCCACGTTCACATTCGGTCACCACATACTCGGTGGGTAAATTATGCCAACAATGGTTGGAACATTCCACCCTATCGTCACTGAAACAACACTTGTCGCTCTTGTCGAGTGACATCAATTTGCCTGATTTTATCTTAGGACCCAGGGTTCCCAGATCTAAAAGATTTATATATGCAGCTTACAATGAAGTTTGGAAACTTTCGCAGATGGAGGCAGCCTTTCGTCTACGTCAAATTGATCAAGCAAATTTAGAAAAAGTTCTTGCCGTGGTCGACAATAGCATCAATACACTTTCATCACGCATTTATACATTGGATAACATTGTTTCTTCTGTTATTGATATTGTTCAGAATGATGTATCTGTGTTATATCATGGTCAAAATCAATTACGATCAGTTATGCAGTTTGTATGGACATTACTGACCCTTAAAATGGGAAAGGTCCCTTGGGATTGTTTGAATGCTTCTGCTCTGTTTTTACCATTTAATCTGACTGATAAACAGCGTTTTATGTCCATGAAAGATGCTACATACACGCTATTGCACATTGACAATTGGAGCCCTTGCCATTCTCTTTAGCGGAGACGGACTCAGCGGTTTGGTTAATTCATGGGGTTATTTCTCTCCCATTCTCACTGCTTCAATTTAAATCTTGCATGCAACATTTTCCAATTGGCCGCTTTGAACCCCTGGGTAGTGCATTTTTGCATGAATTATGGTCCCTACCTTTCACTTACAGATGTCAACGGGAAGATAAGGAGGTCTTCCTAACAGGGGAGGACTGCGATTCCACAGTAGGACATTCCCTAGTTTGTAAACACGTTAAATTACACAGCGCATGTAATGTATCAGCGCCTAATCTTAATTGTTTTTTTAAAGGGACTCCAGTACCATCAATAATTCCCGCTTTTACCCTGCTTACTAACGGCAGCTATCTTATTTTGAACAACCAAGACTGCTGTGGTTTACGGGCAGGAGTCCCGTATTTAGTAACAATTTCACAAAGCGTTACTTGTTGTAGCAATGTGCTTTTTCCGCCCCTGCATGGGAATGCAGATAGTTCCATTTGGCCTTCCATTCCGACTTTGAAAACAGATTTCAACAAATTGAGCAGGCTCAAAGCGCTATTATTCCAACAAGAAGTGGCTCTCACTTCAGCTCGAGAGACCTTTGAGTTACTGGTGGCTAGAACATCTAGTGAGATTCAGTCACTTCTGAACACTAACCTCCCACTCCACTTTGGGGAGCTTATACATCAAATATTTAATGCGTCTGACACTAAAGGCCTTGCACATTTTTTTAAACAGGTGGGAGCCAGCCTTGTGACTTCTTTTCAGACGATATTTGGAGTAATACCGGCTTTTATTCATTCTATTTTTTCCAGCGTCTTCGGAGGATTCCCTTTATTACTGGTGTCAGCTGGTGGAATCCTGCTTCTTCTGTTGCTGCTGCGCAATGGCTGCTCATCTTGTAGTAATGCACAGACCAGGCCAATTGCAACTGTACCATGATCGAATGCAACAGGTTTTTGGATGCCTGCCATTAGCAACGCTTGGCGTGAGTTATGGATTAACTTTTCGCTTTGCTTACTTTACTTGCGTGCAACCAGTTTTCTACTGTCGACTGTGCCCCTTCTATTGGGCAATGGATTTATGCCTCTCCAATACGTCATGTCCAGTCGCCGGATTTTATCCAGTTAATGGGTCCCTTAGAGGCCCATGACCAGGCTTGTTCTGGGGTTGGCCGTATGGCGCTTGCAGCAGCACTTGGAGTATTGGCTGAATGGGATATCTGTGCGGCTGCGCAGAACCTCTTGCATCAGAGTTTCATCGAATATCACACATTGTCCAATTATGCTTTTGGAAGGATCAGATTATGAGGAGCACGTTTGTTCCTTTGACCTACTTGATTGGATGGCATCCCGTTTTTCTACTAACGATAGAGATGCTCTTTTAGAGGGAATTGCATTCTTAAGTTCACATACTGTGATGGATTTACCACCTCCTTCCTCATAACATTTTTCCGGAGATGACACACCTGTACTTGTCAACAATAAAAATGATAAAAATTTATTTTGGCTTTTGAACTCTGTTTTTGTCCTTTGTCTATGTCCTATGACCTTACCAGGGGGAGGGTGTTATATGGCCATTAGGGTCATTCTCGACATTGCTAAGTTAGCATGAGCTTTGCTGCCATGATGCTGCTTTTGCGCACGTTACTACATGACTTTATTTTGCAAGACTCTATTTATGCCTTTCACATGAGAACTGTCTGCTTTTCGCGTTCTCTGCTGAGTTCCTGGAGCTTAGTCTGAACACGATGTGCAAGGTCGATAAACAATGCCCCTTGTTATTCTGTTCTGGTCAGTCCCTAGCACCTAGACATAACATGCTAAGCACAGCTGCACTGGTGGAGACTCGTGCTTTGATATTACTGGGATGCATGTTGTTTTAACACTTACTTGGAGAGAGCCCTTTCCATGGAGAAGAGCTATGCTGTTCCTATGATGTAAACCTTGCATCTAGGCTTTAAGGTATGGGGTCTGCTGACAAAGCCCAGAGATCTTCTTTTTTATAATAAACTTCTTCCAGTAAAGGGGAGGGTGGTTAAGCCTTATAGTCCTTTTTCTACTGTCTTTATATAATGACGTCCCCCTTTGTACTCTATGGAATTGTAACAATGCTAATTGTTCTGAGTTTATGCATTTTGCTGCTGGTAGTGGCTCGTATACTGTATTATAGAGCACGATAGTTTAAATAAACATTTTGAACTATTACAGTGATTCTGCCAATTCTTATCTGTGGACAAGTACTAGTGAGCAAGCGAAAGGGTATGTCTTGCCACCGCGATTCCTGAGAGAGTCGGGAGTGTTGTATTCTGGGTTGTCTAATCATTTATGACTTCTTGATTTTGGAGGAGAACGAATGAGACACTATAGCTAGTTGGTTTTGGGATTTTGGGCACTAAGGTGGTAGGTTGGTACACTCCTATACACCGAGGTTCTGTTTTCCTGCGCATAGTTCTGCGTGGGTGCAGAATCCCTGCAACAACGTCTGGGCATACCCGGCGCACTTAGGGCGAGAAAGCAAAAGACACACAGATGATGGACGGAATGTAGAGCAAACCAAACATTCTCCCCCAGTCAGTAGATCTGGGTTAAATCCATTGTTCCTTTGCTCACCATGCCACCCCAGTTTAGACTCAGCAATATGAAAATCAGTCTTGACCCTGTACCTCATGGGAACAGTACAGACCGAATTGCCAAGCCAGGTTCTCCCTGGACCGGAAACAAGCATCCTGGGACCGGTTTCGGGGTATCACCCCTCATCAGCCAGGCTAGCTTCAATCCAGTGGCACAGTGAGCCCGGGACCCACGTCTGGTCATACCCGGCACACTAAGGGCAAAAAAGCAAAAGACACACAGATGAATGACGGAATGTAGAGTAAACCAAACATTCTCCCCCAGTCAGTAGATCTGGGTTAAAGCTATTGTTCTTTTGATCACCATGCCACCCCAGTTTAGACCCAGCCATATGCAAATCACTCTTGACCCTGTGCCTCATGGGAACAGTCCAGACCAAACTAACAAGACAGGTCCTCCATGTCCAGAAACAAGCATCCTGGGACCGGTTTCGGGGCATCACCCCTCCTCATCCAGGCTAGCTTGAATCCAGTGGCACAGTGAGACCGGGACCCACGTCTGGGCATACCCGGCGCACTTAGGGCAAGAAAGCAAAAGACCCCCAGACGGTGGACGGAATGTAGAGCAAATCAAACATTCTCCCCCAGTCATTAGATCTGGATTAAATCCATCTTTCTTTTGCTCACCATGCCACCCCAGTTTAGACCCAGCCATATGCAAATCAGTCTTGACCCGGTGCCTCATTGGAACAGTTCAGACCGAACTGTCAAGCCAGGTACTCCCTGGACCAGAAACAAGCATCCTTGGACCGGTTTTGGGGCATCACCCCTCATCAGCCAGGCTAGCTTGATTCCAGTGGCACAGTGAGCCGGGGACCCTCGTGTGGGCATACCCTGCACACTTACGGCAGTAAAACAAAAGACACACAGATGATGGACGGAATATAGAGCAAATCAAACATTCTCCCCCAGTCAGTAGATCTGGGTTAAATCCATCATTCTTTTGCTCACCATGCAACCCCAGTTTAGACCCAGCCATATGCAAATCAGTCTTGACCCTGTGCCTTAAGGGAACAGTCCAGACCGAACTGCCAAGCCAGATCCTCCCTGGACCAGAAACAAGCATCCTGGGACCGTTTTCGGGGCATCACTCCTCATCAGCCAGGCTAGCTTGAATCCAGTGGCACAGTGAGCCCGGGACCCACGTCTGGGCATACCCGGCGCACTTAGGGCGAGAAAGCAAAAGACACACAGATGATGGATGGAATGTAGAGCAAATTAAACATTCTCCCCCAGTCAGTAGATCCAGGTTAAAGCTATCGTTCTTTTGCTCACCATGCCACCCCAGTTAAGACCCAGCCATATGCAAATCACTCTTGACCCTGTGCCTCATGGGAACAATCCAGACCAAACTGCCAAGCCAGGTCCTCCATGGACCAGAACCAAGCATCATGGGACGGGTTTCGGTGCATCACCCTTCATCAGCCAGGTTAGCTTGAACCCAGTGGTACAGTGAGCCCGGGACCCACGTCTGGGCATACCTGGCGCACTTAGAGCGAGAAAGCAAAAGACATACAGATGATGGACGGAATGTAGAGCAAATCAATCATTCTCCCCCAGTCAGTAGATCTGGATTAAATCCATCGTTCTTTTGCTCACCATGCCACCCCAGTTTAGACCCAGCCATGTGCAAATCAGTCTTGACCCTGTGCCTCATGGGAACAGTTCAGACCGAACTGCCAAGCCAGATCCTCCCTGGACCAGAAACAAGCATCCTTGGACTTGCTTCGGGGCATCACCTCTCATCAGCCAGGTTAGCTTGAACCCAGTGGTACAGTGAGCCCGGGACCCACGTCTGGGCATAACCGGCGCACTTAGGGCGAGAAAGCAAAAGACACACAGATGATGGATGGAATGTAGAGCAAATCAAACATTCTCCCCCAGTCAGTAGATCTGGGTTAAATCCATCGTTCTTTTGCTCACCATGCCACCCCAGTTTAGACCCAGCCATATGCAAATCAGTCTTGACGCTGTGCCTCATGGGAACAGTCCTGAACAAACTGCCAAGCCAGGTCCTCCCTGGACCAGAAAAAAGCATCCTTGGACTGGTTTCGGGGCATCACCCCTCATCAGCCTGGCTATCTTGATTCCAGTGGCACAGTGAGCCGGGGACCCACATCTGGGCATACCCGACACACTTAGGATGATAAAGCAAAAGACACACAAATGATGGACGGAATGTAGAGCAAATCAAACATTCTCCCCCAGTCAGTAGATCTGGGTTAAATCCATCGTTCTTTTGCTCACCATGTCAGCCCAGTTTAGACCCAGCCATATGCAAATCAGTCTTCACCCTGTGCCTTTTGGGAACAGTCCAGACCAAACTGCCAAGCCAGCTCCTAGCTGGACCAGAAACAAGCATCCTTGGACTTGTTTTGGGGCATCACCACTCATCAGCCAGGCTAGCTTGAATCCAGTGGCACCGTGATCCCGGGACCCACGTCTGAGCATACCCGGCACACTTAGAGCAAGAAAGTAAAAGACACACAGATGATGGAAGGAATGTAGAGCACATCAAACATTCTCCCCAAGTCAGTAGATCTGGGTTAAATCCATTGTTCTTTTGCTCACCATGCCACCCCAATTTAGACCCAGCATTATGCAAATCACTCTTGACCCTGTGCCTCATGGGAACATTGCAGACCGAACTGCCAAGCCAGGTCCTCCCTGGACCAGAAACAAGCATACTGGGACCGATTTCGGTGCATCCCTCCTCATCAGCCAGGCTAGCTTCAATCCAGTGGCACAGTGAGCCCGGGACCCATATCTGGGCATACTCAGCGCACTTAGGATGAGAAAGCAAAAGACACACAGATGATGGACGTCATGTAGAGAAAATAAAACATTCTCTCCCTCACTGTGCCACTGAGCCACTGGATTCAAGCTAGATTCAAGCTAGCCTGGATGATGATGGGTGACATACCCTGAAACCGGTCCCAGGATGCTTGTTTCCAGTCTAGGGAGGACCTGCCTTGGCAGTTCGGTCTGGACTGTTCCCATGAGGCACATGGTCAAGACTGATTTGCATATGGCTGGGTCCAAACTGGGTTGGCACAGTGGGCAAAAGAACAATAGATTTAACTCAGATCTCTTGACTGGGGAGAATGTTTGAATCATTCAGCATTCCGTCCATCATTTGTTGCAGTTACATTTTTCACCCTAAGTGGGACGGGTATGCCCAGACGTGGGTCCCTTGCTCACTGTGCCACCGGATTCAAGCTAGCCTGGCCCTCCTGAAACTGGTCACAGGATGCTTGTTTCCGGTCTAGGGAGAACATGGCTTGGCAGTTTTGTCTGGACTGTTACCATGAGGCACATGGTCAAGACTGATTTGCACATGGCTGGGTCCAAACTGAGGTGGCGCAGTGGGCAAAAGAACAATGGATTTAACCCAGATCTCTTGACTGGGGGAGAATGTTTGAATCATTCAGCATTCCGTTCATCATTTGTTGCAGTGACACTTTTCACCCTAAGTGGGACGGGTATGCCCAGACGTGGGTCCCTTGCTCACTGTGCCGCTGGATTCAAGCTAGCCTGGTTGATGAAGTGTGACATACTCTGAAACCGGTACCAGAATGCTTGTTTCCGGTCTAGGGAGGACCTGGCTTGGCAGTTCAGTCTGGACTGTTCCGATGAGGCACAGGGTCAAGACTGATTTGCATATGGCTGGGTCCAAACTGGGGTGGTGCAGTGAGCAAAAGAACGATTGATTTAACCCAGATCTCTTGACTGGGGGAGAATGTTTGAATCATTCAACAGTCCGTCCATCATTTGTTGCAGTTACACTTTTCGCCCTAAGTGGGACTGGTATGCCCAGACATGGGTCCCTTGTTTACTGTGCCACTGGATGCAAGCTAGGCTGGCTGATGAAGGGTGACGTACCCTGAAACCGATCCCAGGATGCTTGTTTCTGGTCCAGGGAGTACCTGGCTTGGCAATCTGGTCTGGACTGAGCCCATGAGGCACAGACTCAAGACTGATTTGCATATGGCTGGGTCCAAACTGGGGTGGTGCAGTGGGCAAAAGAACGAAGGATTTAACCCAGATCTCTTGACTGGGGGAATGTTTGAATCATTCAGTATTCCGTCCATCATTTGTTGCAGTTACACTTTTTGCCCTAAGTGGGACGGGTATGCCCAGACGTTGGTCCCTTCCTGACTGTGCCACTGGATTCAATATAGCCTGGCTATCCTGAAACCAGTCCCAGTATGCTTGTTTGTGTTCCAGGGAGGACCTGGCTTGGCAGTTCGGTCTTGACTGTTCCCATGAGGCACAGGGTCAAGACTGATTTGCATATGGCTGGATCCAAACAGGGGTGGAGCAGTGGGCAAAAGAACAATGGATTTAACCCAGATCTCTTGACTGGGGGAGAATGTTTGAATCATTCAGCATTCCGTCCATCATTTGTTGCAGTTACACTTTTTGCCCTAAGTAGAATGGGTATGCCCAGACGTGGGTCCCTTGTTCACTGTGCCACTGGATTTAAGCTAGCCTGGATGAAGAAGGGTGACATACCCTGAAACGGGTCCTAGGATGCTTGTTTCTGGTCCACGGAGCACCTGGCTTGACAGTTCGGTCTGGACTGTTCCGGTGAGGCACAGGATCAAGACTGATTTGCATATGGCTGGGTGCAAACTGGGGAGGCGTAGTGGGCAAAAGAACAATGGATTTAACCCAGATCTCTTGACTGGGGGAGAATGTTTGAATCATTCAGGATTCCGTCCATCATTTGTTGCAGTTACACTTTTCGCCCTAAGTGGGGCGGGTATGCCCAGACATGGGTCCCTTGCTCACTGTGGCACTGGATTCAAGCTAGCCTGGCTGTGAAAGGGTGACATACTCTTAAACCGGTCCCAGGATGCTTGTCTCTGGTCCAGGGAGGTTCTAGTTGGGAAAGTTTGGTCTGGACTGTTCCCATGAGGCACAGGGTCAAGACTTATTTTCATATGGTTGGGTCCAAACTGGGGTGGCGCAGTGAGCAAAAGAACAATGGATTTAACCCAGATCTCTTGACTGGGGGAGAATGTTTGAGTCATTCAGCATTCCGTCCATCATTTGTTGCAGTTACACTTCTTTCCCTAAGTATAACAGGTATGCCCAGACGTGGGTCCTTTGCTCACGGTGCCACTGGATTTAAGCTAGCCTGGTTGATGAAGGGTGACATACCATGAAACGGGTCCTAGGATGCTTGTTTCTGGTCCACGGAGCACCTGGCTTGGCAGTTCGGTCTGGACTGTTCCCGTGAGGCACAGGGTCAAGACTGATTTGCATATGGCTGGGTGCAAACTGGGGAGGCGCAGTGGGCAAAAGAATGCTGGATTTAACCCAGATCTCTTGACTGGGGGAGAATGTTTGAATCATTCAGCATTCCGTCCATCGCTTGTTGCAGTTATACTTTTCGACCTAAGTGGGATGGGTATGCCCAGACGTGGGCCCCTTGCTCACTGTGCCACTGGATTCAGGCTATCCTGGCTGATGAAGGGTGACATACCCTGAAACCGGTCCCAGGATGCTTGTTTCCGGTCCAGGGACGACCTGGCTCGGCAGTTCGGTCTGGACTGTTCCCATGAGGAACAGGGTCAAGACTGATTTACATATGGCCGGGTCCAAACTGGGGTTGCGCAGTGGGCAAAATATCAATGGATTTAACCCTTATCTCATGACTGGGGGAGATTGTTTGAATCATTCAGCATTCCGTCCATCATTTGTTGCAGTTACACTTTTCGCCCTAAGTTAGACAGGTATGCCCAGACGTGGGTCCCTTGCTCACTGTGCCACTGGATTCAAGCTAGCCTGGATGATGAAGGGTGACATACCCTGAAACCGGTTCCAGGATGCTTGTTTCCTGTCCAGCGAGGACCTGGCTTGGCAGTTCGGTCTGGACTGTTCCCATAAGGCACAGGGTCAAGACTGATTTGCATTTGGCTGGGTCCAAACTGGGGTAGTGCAGTGGGCAAAAGTACGATTGATTTAACCCAGATCTCTTGACTGGGGAGAATGTTTGAATCATACAGCATTCCGTCCATCATTTTTTGCAGTTATACTTCTCACCCTAAGAGGGACGGGTATGCTCAGAAGTGGGTCCCTTGCTCACTGTACCACTGGATTCAAGCTAGCCTGGCTGATGACGGCTGAATAGCCAGAAACCGGTCCCAGGATGCTTGTTTCCGGTCCAGGGAAGACATGGCTTGGCAGTTCGGGCTGGACTGTTCCCATGAGGCACAGGGTCAGACTGATTTGCATATGGCCATGTCTGAACTGGGGTGGTGGAGTGAGCTAAAGAATGATGATGGATTAAACCCAGATCAGTTGACTGGGGGTGAGTGCTTGCAATGTTCAACACTCCGTCCATCATCCCCTTTGGTTTTGCTATGTTCGCCCCTAAGTTGGCAGGGTATGCCCAGACGTGGGTCCCTTGCTCACTTTGCCACTGGATTCAAGATAGCCTGGCTGATGACGGCTGTAAGCCAGAAACCGGTCCCAGGATGCTTGTTTCCGGTCCAGGGAAGACATGGCTTGGCAGTTTGGTCTAGACTGTTCCCATGAGGCCCAGGGTCAAGACTGATTTGCATATGGCTGGGTCCAAACTGGGGTGGCGCAGTGGGCAAAAGAACAATGGATTTAACCCAGATCTCTTGATTGGGGAGGAAGTTTGAATCATTCAGCATTCCGTCCATCATTTGTTGCAGTTACACTTTTCGCCCTAAGTGGGACGGGTATGCCCATACGTGGGTCCCTTGCTCACTGTGCCACTGGATTCAAGCTAGCCTGGCTGAGGAATAGTGACATACCCTGAAACTGGTCCCAGGATACTTGTTTCCAGTCCAGGGAGGGCCTGGCTTGGCAGTTCGGTCTGGACTGTTCCCATGAGACACAGGGTCAAGACTGATTTGCATATGGCTGGGTCCAAACTGGAGTGTTGCAGTGGGGAAAAGAACGATAGATTTAACCCAGATCTGTTGACTGGGGGAGAATGTTTGAATCATTCAGCATTCCGTCCATCATTTGTTGCAGTTACACTTTTTGCCCTAAGTGGGACGGGTATGCTCAGACGTGGGTCCCTTGCGCACTGTGCCACTGTATTCAACCTAGCATGGCTGGTGAAGGGTGACATACCCTGAAACCGGTACCAGGATGCTTGTTTCCGGTCGAGGGAGGACCTGGCTTGGCTGTTCGGTCTGGACTGTTCCCATGAGGCACAGGGTCAAGACTGATTTGCTTGTGGCTGGGTCCAAACAGCTTTGGTGCAGTGGGCAAATGTACAATGGATTTAACCCAGATCTCTTGACTGGGGGAAAGTGTTTGAATCATTCAGCATTCCATGCAGCAGTTTTTTGCAGTTACACTTTTTGCCCTAAGACGGACGGTTATGCTCAGACGTGGGTCCCTTGCTCACTGTGCCACTGGATTCAAGCTAGCCTGGTGGATGCAGGGTGACATACCCTGAAACCGGTCCCAGGATGCTTGTTTCCGGTCAAGGGAGGACCTGGCTTGGCAGTTCGGTCTGGACTGTTCCCATGAGGCACAGGGTCAAGACTGATTTGCATATGGGTGAGTCCAAACTAAGGTGGCGCAGTGGGCAAAAGAACGATGGATTTAACCCAGATTTCTTGTCGGGGGGAAAGTGTTTGAATCATTCAACATTCCGTCCATCATTTATTGCAGTTACACTTTTCGTCTTAAGTGGGACGTCTATACCCAGACGTAGGTCCCTTGCTCACTGTGCTACTGGATTCAAGCTAGCCTGGCTGATGAAGAGTGACATTCCCTGAAACCGGTCCCAGGATGCTTGATTCCAGTCCGAGGAGGACCTGGCAAGGCAGTTCGGTCTGGACTGTTCCCATGAGGCACAGGGTCTAGACTGATTTGCATATGCTGGGTCCAAACTGGGGTGGCCAGAGGGCAAAAGAACTATGGAATTAACCCAGATCTCTTGACTGGGGGAGGATGTTTGAATCATTCAGCATTCCGTCCATCATTTGTTGCAGTTACACTTTTTACCCTAAGTGGAATGGGTATGCCCAGACGTGGGCCCCTTGCTCACTGTGCCACTGGATTCAAGCTATCCTGGCTGATGAAGGGTGACATACCCTGAAACCGGTCCCAGGATGCTTGTTTCCGGTCCAGGGACGACCTGGCTCGGCAGTTCGGTCTGGACTGTTCCCATGAGGAACAGGGTCAAGACTGATTTACATATGGCCGGGTCCAAACTGGGGTTGCGCAGTGGGCAAAATAACAATGGATTTAACCCTTATCTCATGACTGGGGGAGATTGTTTGAATCATTCAGCATTCCGTCCATCATTTGTTGCAGTTACACTTTTCACCCTAAGTGGGACGGGTATTCCCAGACGTGGGTCCCTTGCTCACTGTGCCACTGGATTCAAGCTAACCTGGCTGACGAAGGATGATATACCCTGAAACCAGTCCCAGGATGCTTGTTTCCAATCCAGGGCGGACCTGTCTTGGCTGTTCGGTTTGGACTGTTCCCATGACGCACAGGGTCAAGACTGATTTGCATGTGGCTGGGTCCAAACTGGGGTGGTGCAGTGGGCAAACGTACGATGGATGCAACCCAGATCTCTTGACTGGGGGAGAATGTTTGAATCATTCAGCATTCCGTGCGTCATTTTTTGCAGTTACACTTTTCGCCGTAAGAGGGAGGGGAATGCTCAGACGTGAGTCCCTTGCTCACTGTGCCACTGGATTCAAGCTAGCCTGGCTGATGCAGGGTGACATACCCTGAAACCGGTCCCAGGATGCTTGCTTCCGGTCCAGGGAGGACCTGGCTATTCAGTTCTGTCTGGACTGTTCCCATGAGGCACAGGGTCAAGACTGATTTGCATATGGCTGGGTCCATACTGGGGTGGGGCAGTGGGCAAAAGAACAATGAATTTAACCCAGATCTCTTGATTGGGGAGAATGTTTGAATCATTCAGCATTCCGTCCGTCATTTGTTGCAGTAACACTTTTCACCCTAAGTCGGACTGTTGTGCCCAGACATGGGTCCCTTGCTCACTGTGCCACTGGATTTAAGCTAGCCTTGCTGATGAAGGGTGACATACTCTGAAACCGTTCCCATGATGCTTGTTTCCGGTCCAGGGAGGATCTGGCTTGGCAGTTCGGTCTGGACTGTTCCCATAAAGCACAGGGTCAAGACTGATTTGCATATGACTGGGTCCAAACTGGGGTAGCACAGTGGGCAAATGAACAATGGATTTAACCCAGATCTCTTGACTGGGGGAGAAAGTTTGAATCATTCAGCATTCCGTGCGTCATTTTTTGCAGTTACACTTTTCGCCATAAGAGGGAGGGGAATGCTCAGACGTGAGTCCCTTGCTCACTGTGCCACTGGTTTCAAACTAGCCTGTCTTATGAAGGGTGACATACCCTGAAACCGGTACCAGGATGCTTGTTTCCGGTCGAGGGAGGACCTGGCTTGGCTGTTCGGTCTGGACTGTTCCCATGAGGCACAGGGTCAAGACTGATTTGCTTGTGGCTGGGTCCAAACAGCTTTGGTGCAGTGGGCAAATGTACAATGGATTTAACCCAGATCTCTTGACTGGGGGAAAGTGTTTGAATCATTCAGCATTCCATGCATCAGTTTTTTGCAGTTACACTTTTTGCCCTAAGACGGACGGTTATGCTCAGACGTGGGTCCTTTGCTCACTGTGCCACTGGATTCAAGCTAGCCTGGCGGATGCAGGGTGACATACCCTGAAACCGGTCCCAGGATGCTTGTTTCCGGTCCAGGGAGGACCTGGCTTGGCAGTTCGGTCTGGACTGTTCCCATGAGGCCCAGGGTCAAGACTGATTTGCATATGGGTGAGTCCAAACTGGGGTGGCGCAGTGGGCAAAAGAACGATGGATTTAACCCAGATTTCTTGACGGGGGGAAAGTGTTTGAATCATTCAGCATTCCGTCCATCATTTATTGCAGTTACACTTTTCGTCTTAAGTCGGACGTCTATACCCAGACGTAGGTCCCTTGCTCACTGTGCTACTGGAGTCAAGCTAGCCTGGTTGATGAAGAGTGACATTCCCTGAAACCGGTCCCAGGATGCTTGATTCCAGTCCGAGGAGGACCTGGCAAGGCAGTTCGGTCTGGACTGTTCCCATGAGGCACAGGGTCTAGACTGATTTGCATATGCTGGGTCCAAACTGGGGTGGCCAGTGGGCAAAAGATCTATGGAATTAACCCAGATCTCTTGACTGGGGGAGGATGTTTGAATCATTCAGCATTCCGTCCATCATTTGTTGCAGTTACACTTTTCACCCTAAGTGGAATGGGTATGCCCAGACGTGGGCCCCTTGCTCACTGTGCCACTGGATTCAAGCTATCCTGGCTGATGAAGGGTGACATACCCTGAAACCGGTCCCAGGATGCTTGTTTCCGGTCCAGGGACAACCTGGCTCGGCAGTTCGGTCTGGACTGTTCCCATGAGGAACAGGGTCAAGACTGATTTACATATGGCCGGGTCCAAACTGGGGTTGCGCAGTGGGCAAAATAACAATGGATTTAACCCTTATCTCATGACTGGGGGAGATTGTTTGAATCATTCAGCATTCCGTCCATCATTTGTTGCAGTTACACTTTTCACCCTAAGTGGGACGGGTATTCCCAGACGTGGGTCCCTTGCTCACTCTGCCACTGGATTCAAGCTAACCTGGCTGACGAAGGATGACATACCCTGAAACCAGTCCCAGGATGCTTGTTTCCAATCCAGGGCGGACCTGTCTTGGCTGTTCGGTTTGGACTGTTCCCATGACGCACAGGGTCAAGACTGAGTTGCATGTGGCTGGGTCCAAACTGGGGTGGTGCAGTGGGCAAAAGAACGATGGATTTAACCCAGATCTCTTGACTGGGGGAGAATGTTTGAATCATTCAGCATTTCGTCCATCATTTGTTGCAGTTACTCTTTTTGCCCTAAGTGGAACGGGTATGCCCAGACGTGGGTCCCTTGCTCACTGTGCCACTGGATTTAAGCTAGCCTGGTTGATGAAGGGTGACATACCCTCAAACCGGTACCAGGATGCTTTTTTCCCGTCCAGGGAGGATCTGGCTTGGCAGTTTGGTCTGGACTGTTCCCATGAGGCACAGGGTCAAGACTGATTTGCATATGGCTGGGTCCAAACTGGGGTGGCGCAGTCGGCAAAAGAATGATGGATTGAACCCAGATCTCGTGACTGGGGGAGAATGTTTGAATCATTCAGCATTTCGTCCATCATTTTTTGCAGTTACACTTTTCGCCCTAAGTGGAACGGGTATGCCCAGACGTGGGTTCCTTGCTCACTGTGCCACTGGATTCAAGCTAGCCTGGCTGATGAAGGGTGACATACTCTGAAACCAGTCGCAGGATGCTTGTTTCCGGTCCAGGGAGAACCTGGCTTGGCAGTTAAGTCTGGACTGTTCCCATGAGGCACAGGGTCAAGACTGATTTGCTTATGGCTGGGTTCAAACTGGAATGGCATGGTGAGCAAAAAAACCGATGGATTTGGGCTCAGATTTCTGTACTGGGGCGAATGTATGACATTGTTCTGCATTCTGTCCATCAATTGCTCTTTTTGTATTTGTCACCCCGAGTGGGACGGGTATGCCCAGACATGGGTCCCGTGCTCTCCATGCCACTGGAGTCAAGCTATCCTGGCTGATGAGGGGTGAAACCCCAAAACCGGTCCTAGGATGCATGTTTTCCAGTCCAGGAAGGACCTGGCCTGGCAGTTCTGGCTGGACTGTTCCCATGAGGCACAGGGTCAAGACTGATTTGCATATGGCTGCGTTCAAACTGGAATGGCATGGTGAGCAAAAAAAAAGATGGATTTGGGCCCAGATCTCTGTACTGGGGTGAATGTATGCCATTGTTCTGCATTCTGTCCATCAATTGTTCTTTTTGCATTTGTGGTTATCTATGATTGGCATATTTGATTTACTGGTAAGTCCTTAGTAAAATGCACCGTGTGTGCCAGGGCCTGTAAATCAAATGCTATTAGTGGGCTTGCAGCACTGGTTGTGCCACCCACATGAGCAGCCCTGTAAATGTGTTTCAGACCTACTACTGTAGTGTCTGCGTGTGCAGTTGTGAACTGCCATGTTGTCCTGGCAAGTGCATCCACTTGCCAGGGCCAAACCCTCCCTTTTCTTACATGTAAGGCACCCCTAAGGTAGGCCCAAGGTACCCCCATGGGCAGGGTGCAGTGTATGTGAAAGGTAGGATATGTACTAGTGTGTGTGACATGTCTTGATAGTGAAATACTGTGTAATTTGTTTTTCACTATTGAAAGGCTATCTGTCCCATAGGCTTATCATTGGAGTTGCACTGTAACATTTTTACATGTGTAATTTGCAATATGGACAAGATAGGAAAATTAAGTTTAGACTCTCTGAACTCAGAATTTATTATCGCACCTTTTGGTGAAGGTGGTTTTTAAATCCTGTGTTTGAAAATGCCACTTTTAGAAATTTGGGCATTTTCTTGCTTCACCATTCTGTATGCCTCTGGCTGTTTGTGTATTCAGCGTCTGGTGTGTGAGTGACAGGAGCTGAGATGTGCATTCACTCTAGACAGTCACTGGGGGGATTGAGGTGTGCCCTGCCTTGCCTGAGTGACTCATCGCAGGGCTGAATAGACCTGGTCCGCATTTAGAGTGGTGGGAGGAGTTGTACTTACACCTGAATAGGCTGTGTCTCCTTTTGTACAATGCTGTCTCCGTCCCCCTGTGGTCATGCTGCACCAGTGAATGCAGAACTGGTTTGGACAGAGTTCAGAGACCCTTGCCACAAAGAGAACTATGACATTTTGGGGTATAAGTATTACACCTACAACCCCAGGACTTTCAATTAATTCCAGGAACAAGAGGACCCTGCCAAGAAGAAGAGCTGGAGAGCTGTAAGGAGGAGTACTGCCCCTCTGCTGTCTGGGGTTGGCCTGCAGTTGCTGCTTCTGTCTGTGGTGGCGGAAAAGGACTGAGGGGCATATTAGCAAGAACGGCGTTAAAATTATCGCCGCTTTAGCGGCAGGAAAGATAAAGGGCTTGATAATATGCCCTTGAGAATACCAATAGAAGCCCATGTTCTGCTGTGATCCTGGGCTTCTATTGGAATTCTCAAGGGCATATTATCAAGCCCATTATTGCCGCTTTAGCGGCAGTTTCCTGCCGCTAAAGCGGCGATAATTTTAACGCCGTTCTTGCTAGTATGCCCCTGACTCTTTTGGCTCTGCTGTGGCATCCTGCTTGTGAGGAGAATCTCCAAGGGCCTGTGTGTGCTGGCCTGCTGTTTTTGGAAGACTCAGGGGCATCAAAGTCTTCCTGGTGCTTTACCCCATGAAAATCTCCTGGTGCCTTAGGGTTTTGAGATTTCCTGGTGCTTTACTTTATGGGAATTACCTGGTGCCTTACATATTTTAAATTTCCTGGTGCATTACCTTTTTGAAATTTACTGGTGCTTTTTCAAGCTTCATAGAGCAGTGCCATGTGGGAATTACTGGAGCCCGAGGCGTGAGCTCGTTCTGCAGTGCCTACCATGCTCCCTGCCCTCTCCAGTGAGGGAGAGGGGCCTCCGTAGCTAAGAAAACTCTGGGAGGAGGGTCTCTTGCCCTGAGGGCTACGTGCCGTGCTGCAAAACTGCCTGCCCCGGAAAGCCACAGCGCAATCTGGAAGCCCCGGGCATTGCCTGGCAACCACTCCAGAGCTGAAGGAGGAAGGCGGGGCCAGCCGGAAGAGGGTCGCCAGGCCGGGAGGGAGGTGTGAGGGCTTTCAGCAGTAGCAGGAGTCCCAGCAAGGTCACAGCACGTGGGGAGGACCGAGCGAGGCCTCCCTGCCAACTTGGCAAGACTCTGAGGGGGCGTCACAGCTGCACCGCACTTGCAGGCAGCTACAAAAGGAACCACTCTTCAAGTGGGGGACAGAGGGAGGTTCCCCGCCGACATAGGCAGTGGGTACGCCCCACCGTGTTGGCCCATATATTTGGGGGACACCTCTGGAGGTCACCGCCTCCCATGTGCTAGCAGCAGCAGGACCACACGTTCGTTGGCCGCTGCCCTTTAATAATTTTTGCAAATGCGGGAGGCCGAGTGAGGTCTGTTGCCCTTCCAGCCGTAAGGGCGCTGAGTATCAAAGGCTCCGAAGCGCTGTGCCTCGCAATTAGGATGACTGGTTGTTGCCTTATAAGGTGTTGGTGACATGTGCCTATAAACAAACCGTTCTTTGGATGCACGCATTTTTTTGATTATTGTCGAAGGGCCAATTGAGCTGCGACCTGTGCATCTTATTAGTATTTACCGCAGTGCACTACCAGTGACCCATGACCTATACTTGGAGTACTTATGTCAGTGC
This sequence comes from Calotriton arnoldi, assembly GCA_963921515.1. Classification (NCBI taxonomy): domain Eukaryota; kingdom Metazoa; phylum Chordata; class Amphibia; order Caudata; family Salamandridae; genus Calotriton; species Calotriton arnoldi. The sequence continues at coordinate 431,178 of CAWUFW010006881.1, forward strand.
ACCTTATGTAATGTTGATGACAATTGCCAGTTGGCAAAGTGATTATTGATGGATGTGATTGTGGTCTAATGTGTTTGGACCTACTACCAAGTGATTTATGACATTATGTACATCTTTATGACAAGCGCCTAGTGGTGCAGCGATTTATGTTATGTGATCGAATGTGTTTTACATGCTATGCAGTGATTTATGGTCTAATATGTGTTATGTTTATATAATACAAAGGATATGTTTGATATACCCTGGTGTGCAGTCCTTTTTGTGGTGTGCCTAGTGTATTACTGGTGTGTGTGTGTGTGTGTGTTTGCCAAACACTTTACACATTGCCTCTGGGATAAGTCTGACTGCTCTGCCAAGCTACCAAGGTGGTGAGAAGGGGTTATCTTGGGTGTGTAACTTCCATACCCTGACTAGAGTGGGTGGTTCTACCTGGCTTAGATGTATACTCTAGCCAACCAGAAACCCCATTTCTAACATTGGTGATCAGTGGTGAAGATAGAACTTGCGTTTGCGCAGTACCTCAGTGACTCATGTTTGCACTACAAACTCTGCACTTAGACCAGTGAGTGACCACAGTGTTTTCTTTTTCTTCTATTTCTTGTGACACCCCTTGAATGTCCAATATGTCTCAACCTGGGCGGAAGACACCCTCCAGAGCAGGCAGTAGGGGCTCTAATAAAGGTATGTCCCCAGAAGAGCTGGCGGATAGGCAGAGAGCCAGGGATCATGAATTAGAGGTCATGAGATTCAAGGCAGAGGAGAGCAAGAAGGCTTATGCCTTGGAAGAAAAGAAATTGAAATTGGCATATGCGCTGAGAATGAAAGCGCTCGATGAGGAGTTCAAGAGGCTTGAGGCCAAGAGGGTCTTAGCCCGAGAAAAAGAAATGTGTGTAGCTCAGGGAGTGAGCTTGGATGGGCTGGAGATAGAAGCCATGAGTGTGGAGTCCAGCTCAGATGGTGGCAGCAAAAATGTGATGTCTAGTGCTGAGAGAGAAGTACTTACACCCAGAGATGTGGCACCTGACTTGAAGGAGTGGGTTGACACAAACCAAGGGGTTCAAGGATATGAGGTAGCTCCACTGGAGCTACCTCATATCCTTGAACCCCTTGGTGTCCCTGATGTGGATTGGCAAACTGGCACAGAGGTTCATAGTCCTAATAGTGGGAGGGACACTCTACTGACTTTAGATGAGAAGTGCAGGGAGAGGGGTTCCCCCATGGTAGAAGTCCTGGTACATGTGTGTGGAGACCACCCAGAAGAGTGTGGGGTGAATGACAGAAACAGTCAGACACTGTCTTGCCAGTCTCAGGAGGGTGATGTGAGGTACGTTTGTGAGGCACTAAATGGTGAGGTGAAGGGTAGCGTGGTTAACACTTGTGAGGGGCTGTGTGACTCAATTGTTGGGGAGCATATTTTAAGTCCCTGTTTTCCAAAGCTATGCCAACACCCGGTTGAGTGTGAGTTCTCTGATTCCAGGAAGCTTGCACTGGAGGCAGAACTTTTGGTGTGTTCCAGAGGGTCTGATGAGGCTTTTGGGAATGATCCTGAAGGAGGTGGCTCAGGTTTTCCCAAAGCAGGTGAGGTAGGGGAGGTTTGGAGTAACCCAGATAGGTCCCAGTGTAGTGGGATGGGTGAGGAGCCCCATGTCCTTTCTCTGAGTAGAGGGAGTGGGGGTGGGCTGAGGCCCAAGGTGTCCGAGAACCAGTCCCAGGGCCTGGCTGGTTCAATGAGTGAACACCAGGAGGGTAGCCTAGTCTGTACCGGGAGGCCATTCCCTGAGGGGGATCCCAAGGTGTCAGGTGAGCTGGAGGAGACTGCTGTAATGAGTGCTCCACCAGGTCTGGTGTCTGGCAGCACCGCTCCAGTTGAGGGGGTGCATAAGTCCAGACAAAGGGGTGAGAGGGGGGACAGTCCCCACTGGAAGGACCAGTGGGTCAGGGGTTGCCACCTCTGAGGTCAGAGCACCCTAAGACTGACCCTGGTGAGACCACTTCTGGCCTGGGGGTCTTCATCCTCTATCAGATGGACAGGAGGCTGGAGACTTGCGCCGGGCAGACTCTTGCCCAACTCATGAGGATTGTGTTTCCCTGGGGGGGGGGGGCATGTACTCACCTGGAAGTCCTGGGTTGCTAGGCACAGATCCAGCCAAAGAATACAGACCCTGGGTTGGAGGACCAGGTTCAGGGTGTCCCCCCTGACCTGGAGGAAGAGGTGACTAGTAGCGATGCCCCTATCGGTTTGTTTTCTGGGGGTACCACTCCAGGTGGGAGGGTGCAGAGCCCCAGGGAGGAGGATAGGGTGTGGGAGAGCCCACCCCAGTCTCCTGTCCAGCTGCAGAGTACAGACCCTGAGCTGGTGGGTTGGTGTCAGGATGCCATCCCTGACCTGACAAAAGAGAGAGTGGACAAAGGGTGCCAGTCACCTGGGGCTACCGCCCCCCACTCTCTGACACCACAGAGGTTAGAGAGCCTTGAGAGGTGTGAGGCCTGGTTCTCGTCACTGACAGCTGTCAGTGGCCACTATGGCTTGCTGTTCTGGTGGACAGAGTTGTCCCTGGGAGAGCGACAGGAGTCTCACCCTGTGGGTGGGCTGGGCCACACTACTGTGTTGGCCATGTGGATACTGTCTACCTGCTGGGACACATCTGTGAGCAAGGTAAGCTTAGGCGTTGCACAGATGGGGTCCGTAGGTGAAGAGAAGGGTTCCCTATGGTTTAGCTTAGAGGGTCCTGAGAGTATGGATAAAAGGATCCACCTGGGTTCAGGAAGACGTGAAACTGGAGCGTGCCCCGGCTGTTGCCGGCCAGGGTCTATGTTCTATTGCCCCAATCATGGAAGTCCATCAAGGTGGTTGATAGGTCTCCCCTGGCTTTTGGCTGGTAGGGGGTTGTGTTAGACCTGGCCCTTTTGATAGGTTTATCACCAAACTTTTTGCCTTTTGCCTCCTATTTTTTGACCCTGTTTTCATTGGCTATAGGATTCTGGGCACTTTACCACTGCTGACCAGTGCTAAAGTGCATATGCTCTCTGTATAAATTGTGACAATGATTGGTTATCCATGATTGGCATATTTGATTTACTGGTAAGTCCCTAGTAAAATGCACAGTGTGTGCCAGGGCCTGTAAATCAAATGCTACTAGTGCGCCTACAGCATTGGTTGTGCCACTAAATGAGTAGCGCTGTAAATGTATCTCAGACCTACCACTGTAGTGTCTGCGCACGTGGTTGTAAACTGCCATGTTGTCCTGGCAAGTGCACCCACTTGCCAGGCCCAAACCTTCCCTTTCCTTACATGTAAAGCACCCTTAAGGTTGGCCCAAGGAACCCCCATGAGCAGGGTGCAGTGTATGTGAAAGGTAGCACATGTACTAGTGTGTGTGACATGTCCTGTTAGTGAAATAATGTGTAATTCGTTTTTTACTATTGAAAGGCTATCTGTCCAATAGGCTTAAATTGGAGTTGCACTGTAACATTTTTACATGTGTAACTTGCAATAGGGACAAGATAGGAAAATTAAGTTTAGACTCTCTGAACTCAGAATTTATTATCGCACCTTTTGGTGAAGGTGGTTTTTAAATCCTGTGTTTGAAAATGCCACTTTTAGAAAGTGGGCATTTTCTTACTTCACCGTTCTGTGTGCTTCTGGCTGTTTGTGTATTCAGCGTCTGGTGTGTGAGTGACAGGAGCTGAGATGTGCATTCACTCTAGACAGTCACTGGGGGGTTTGAGGTGTTTCCTGCCTTGCCTGAGTGACTCATCGCAGAGCTGAATAGACCTGGTCTGCATTTAGAGTGGTGGGAGGAGTTGTACTTACACCTGAATAGGCTGTGTCTCCTTTTGCACAATGCTGTCTCCGCCCCCTGTGATCATGCTGCACCAGTGAATGCAGAACTAGTTTGGACTGGGTTCAGAGACCCTTGCCACAAAGAGAACAATGACATTTTGGGGTATAAGTATTACACCTACATCCCCCGGACTTCAGATTACTTCCAGGAACAAGAGGATCCTGCCAAGAAGAAGAGCTGGAGAGCTGTAAGGAGGAGCACTGCCCCTTTGCTGTGTGCTGTGTCGGGTTGGCCTGCAGTTGCTGCTTCTGACTGTGGTGGAGGAAAAGGACTGACTCTTTCGGCCCTGCTGTGGCATCCTGCTTGTGAGGAGAATCTCTAAGGGCCTGTGTGTGCTGGCCTCCTGTTGCTGGAAGACTCAGGGACATTAAAAGTCTTCCTGGTGCTTTACCCTATGGAAATTTTCTGGTGCCTTAGATTTTTAAGATTTCCTGGTGCTTTACTTTATAGGAATTTCCTGGTGCCTTACGTATTTTAAATTTCCTGGGGCTTTAAATTTTTCAAATTTCTTGGTTCTTTTTCAAGCTTCATAGAGCAGTGCTGTGTGGTATTTACCGGAGCCCGAGTGCAGGCTCGTTCTGCAGTGCCTAGCACGCTCCCTGCCCTCTCCAGCTAGGGAGAGGGGACGCCGTAGTTAAGAAAACTCCAGGAGGAGGGTCGCCTGCCCTGATGGCTATGCGCCGTGCCGCAAACCCTGCCTGCCGGGAAGGCCACAGCACTATCAGGAAGCCTGGCAACCGCTCCGGAGCTGAAGGAGGAAGGCGGAGCCAGCTGGAAGAAGGTCGGGAGGGCGCAGCGCCTCTGCCATGCAAGGAAGCCTCAATGGAGGGAGGTGAGAGGGCTTTCGGCAGTAGCGGGAGTCCCGGCAAGGTCACAGCACACAGGGAGGACCGAGCAAGGCCTCACCGCCAACTTCGCAAGTCTCTGAGGGGGTGTCACAGCTGCACTGCACTCGCGGGCAGCTGCAAAAGGAACCACTCTCCAAGCGAGGGACCGAGGGAGGTTCCCCACCAACATAGGCAGTGGGTACGCCCCACTGTGCTGGCCCATATCTTTGGGGGACACCTCAGGAGGTCACCGCCTCCCATGTGCTAGCAGCAGCGACACCGTGCGTTCGCAGGCTGCTGCCCTTATTCATTTTTGCAAATGTGGGATGCCAATTGAGGTCTCCCGCCCTCCCCTCTGTATGGGCGCTGAGTATCAAAGGCACCGAAGCGCTGTGCCTCGGCATTAGGATGACTGGTTGTTGCCTTATAAGGTGTTGGTGACATGTGCCTATAAACAAACCGTTCTTCGGATGCACGCATATTTTGATTATTGTCGAGGGGCCAGGTGAGTTGTGACATGTGCATCTTATTAGTATTTACCGCGGTTCACTATCAGTGACCTATGACCTATACTTGGAGTACTTATGTCAGTGCACCTTATGTAATGTTGATGACAATTGCCAGTTGGGAAAGTGATTATTGTTGGCTGTGATTGCGGTCCAATGTGTTTAAACCTACTACCAAGGGATTTTTGACCTTATGCACATCTTTATGACAAGCGCCTAGTAGTGCAGCGATTTATGTTATGTGGTCTAATGTGTTTTACATGCTATGCAGGGATTTATTGTCTGTGTGTTATGTTTATATAATACAAAGGATATTTTTGATATACCCTTGTGTGCAGTCTCTTTTGTGGTGTGCCTAGTGTGTCACTGGTGTGTGTGTGTGTTGCACAAACGCTTTACACATTGCCTCTGGGATAGGCTTGACTGCTTTGCCAAGCTACAAAGGGGGTGAGCAGGGGTTATCTTGGGTGTGTAACTCCCTTACCCTGACTAGAGTGGTGGATTCTGCCTTGCTTAGATGTATACCCTCGCCAACCAGGAAACCCCATTTCTAAAAATAACGATATCAGAAATGTGTGCACACAGATAATTACAACACTTTTAAACAGCACCGTTGGCCAACGCCGCATGGATAAAAACCAATGTTGAATGTAGTTTTCTTTTGGAAAGGATTCAACGTGAAAAGCAACACCAACATTCGGTGTAATTAATAACTGGTGGTTCTCATGCAGTCACTCCCACCCTCACTCAGCACCGATACGCGGAGCCATGGATATCAGGCAGGTCCGTATGGAGCCCACTCGCACACATACAGCACCATAATGCGGTGCAACTGATATCCGGCAGATCAGCTGATAATACAAATGCAGACCCCCGTGGCCCAAGCCCTCCTCCACCTTTCAGCTAACGCCTACGCCCACGGGTTGGAGATAAAAAATCCTCCCCTGATGCTAGGCCAATTGCGGCCGGAGTCACACTTAGTCAGGGTCCCAGGGAAGAAGGAGGGGGTAGGTCATGGGGCTAATTAGGCAGCAGTCGAAAAATGGGGGTTTGGCCACCACTCAGGAAGTTCTCCCACGGTATGGGGAGAAGAAGCGGGCTGCGGGCGATAGTCGTTCAATCAAAGGGTTCCAAAATTGGCCTTCTGGCACCAGCCCAGTTCTTCGAAGCACAGGAGGGGGCAGGCAGTCTATTGACACGCTTCCGACCACTCTCTGAAGTGTTCTTCAGCCCAGTCAATTACTCTCACCACCCTGGCCTGATCCGAGCAATACTACCTGGCAACATGAAGTCATCGGTGCCAGAGGAGGAGAGGGCAGTTGATACGCCGCACTGAGGACACAAAAGGAACAATCGATAAATGAGGGTGAAGCAGAGGAGCCTCTCAGAAGAAGGATGCACCCCGTCAGACACACGACGATCAAAGTAGCACCCAGGCAATCCGGGCACAACACAACACGAATCCGCTCCTCCGCTCCTTACCCCTCTCTGGAAATGAGGCACAACATCTGGTGTGCATTGAGGCGAGTCGCACCAAACAGTTCTGGTCACACACAATGAAAAGTTGCAAACTCAGTACATTCCTGGAAATGAGTCACAGGGTCTGGTGTGCGTTGATCCGCGTCTCATCAAACAGTTCCGATCACACACAATGAAGCGTCGCAAGCTCAGTACCTCCCTGGAAATGAGTTGCAGTGTCTGGTGTATGTTGATCCGAGTCACACCAGACAGTTCCGGTCACACACAATGAAGAGTTGCAAATTCCGTACCTCCCTGGAAATGAGGCACAACATCCGGAACAAAAGCACAAAGTTTTACGGAAATCCCCTAAGAAGGGCTATGTCTAACACACCCCATCCCAGGATCTCCGAGCCCAGCTCTCCCACTACTTTAGCAACAAAATCAGCACCATACCTATACATCATTGCTGCCTTCTAACACCTTCAAATTGATGAAACAAACACTCTAGAAACTGCTATGACCTGATTGCCTACCATCACCGCAACAGAAACCGCCGCCATCCACACAGGAGTCCCATCAGACCCACACCGCACTTCATATTCACGAAGGGAATCGACCCCATCAGCACCTCTCTCACACAGATACTCAACAACTCTCTCACTACTGCCACCTTGCCAAATGCCTGGAAACCCGCCACAATACTACCTCTTCTAAAGACACCCTTAGCATATCTAAAGATTCAGGCAAATTACAGATGATCTCTCTCCTTCTCTACCCAGCTACCACCTCAATGACATCCACTTCCTAGACTCCTTTCAGTTTGGATTCATGTCTAATCACAGCACCATGGTTGACATCCATATGGTCATGGACAGAAGAGACACAGTGGCACTCATCCTGCCCAACCTCTCAGGCATGATGGAAACCATATCTCACCTCATCCTCATCCAATATCTTAACAAAACCAGCATACACAGACCTGCTTTCCAATGGTGCAGCTCACTGGGCACACCCAAATGGTCAGCCTGACACCGTACACCTCCACCAACATGATCTGTGTGGTCCCCAAGGATCAGCGCTCAGCTCCTTCTGTTCAAAGTGTATATGGCACCACTGGCTAACATCATCCAAACCCATGGAATCAACATCATCTTGTTTACCAATGACACCAAGCTCATTCTCTCCCTCTCTGCTGACATCCCCAACACCTGGACAAAGTTTACCACCTCTATTTCTGAAGATGCTTACTGGATGAAGTCGAACGGTCTAAAACTCATCCCCGATAAGACAGAGATGGTACCCTTTGGAAAAGGCACCTTTCTATGGATCGCAGTATAATGGTGTTAGAACTGGGGGTCTCTAGTTGGCAAGGGTTTGAACCTTTGTCCAAGTAGGGACCCTTCCTTCTAGTCAGGATAAGGGAGTTACACTCCTAAAATAACCCATGCTTACACCCTTGGTAGCTTGGCACGAGCAGTCAGGCTTATCCTAGAGGCAGTGTGTAAAGCATTTGCACATAACCAACAGTAACACAGTCAAAGCACTACTAAAGGACACCACAACAGTTTAGAAAAATATCCAATATTTTTATATACTTAAGACAAGACCAAAAACGATAAAAATCCACAATACAGTACTTAGAAATTTTCAGTTGTCTAAATAAACTTGAAATAAAGTTCCTTGAAGTCAATAGCTCCGTCCGGGCCTATCACGGCATCGTGAACAACAAATTCAAACAGTTCTGGCTGACCGCAGCGTCGCGGGCCATCTACGGTGTCGGGAAGACCTGCACAACATGACCTTTACAAATGCAGGGCATCGGTGACCTCTCATTGAGCTTCGAAAGCACGGCGTCTGCAGGCGTCGGTTCCCGAGGTCGGTGCATGAGTCGTAGGGCCCTTGAAGTCACACGCGTTGCAGATCGAACTCCCCGCGGTTGAAGTCAGGAGTGCTGGCGTCGGCAGGCTTCGGGTGCTGCAGTGCGAAGTGCAGCGTTGTGGCGTGCAGTGCCCTCAGGTCGCGGTGCTGGCAGCGGCTCCGTGACGGTCGTCCAGCAGCGTTGGGGAGACCAGGGCTGCGGTGCGAAGTGATGCGGTGCTCGTCGCGGTGCTGGCAGGTCACGGTGCAAGCAGCGGTGTCGTCATTGCTGAAGAGCTGTCGTCGGCTGACGAACTGGAGTTGATGGCGCCGGCGTCAGTAGGCCAAGGCTGAGGTGCGGGATGAGGATGGTGCTTCATGTAGCTTACGGGTGGTGCCCTCAAACCACGGTGCAAGCAGAAACGTCGATGTCGGCGTGAAGCGGCGGCGTCGGGGATACCAGGGCGATGGCGTGAAGCAAGGCGGTGCGGAGTGCAGTGCCCACAGGTCGCGGTGCAAGCAGCGGCTTGGTGGCGGCATCAGATGGCGTTGTCGTTGAGACCAGGGTTGCGGTGCGGTGTTGCAGCAGTGCTCTCAGCGGTGCCTTCAGGACACGGAGTCGGCAGCAGCAACGTAGATGGCGTCCGGTTGCTTTTCTTCTGTTGCAGCACAAAACACCCAGTCCCCAGTGCTGATGGAAGAAGAACTTGAAGTCTTTGCTGTTCCTGAGACTTCTTGAACAGGGGGCAAGCTCTACCTCAAGCCCTTGGAGAAACTCAATAAAGAAGTTGTAGAAAGTTCAGTCCAGTCCTTTCACTGCCCAAGACAGAAGCAGCCACTGCAGGCCAACACAGCAAAGCACTCAGCAAAGTGGTAGTTCCTCCTCACAGCTTCTCCAGCTCTTCTTCTTGGCAGTCTTCTTGGTCCAAAAGAGTTCTAAAATTTAGGGGTTTGGGCCCCTATTTTTATAGCCCAAAATCCTTTGTCCTCTTTGGCAGAGAGTGTCTGTCCTTAGTCCAAACCAGTTTGGTCCTCTCTGGCCCAGCGTCCCAGCAGGAGGCAGAGACAGCATTGTCCAAGGCAGACAGGGCCTATTCAGGTGCAAGGGAAATCTCCTCCCACCACTCTAAATGCAGACCGGGCCTATTCAGGTGCTAGTGACAACTCCTCCCACTACTCTGAATGCGGCCCAGGTCTATGCAGCCCAGCCCTGACTCATCCAGACTCTCTGGAGCCACTGCACATCCCCAGCCCCTGTCACTCCACAGCCAGATAGTCAATACACATCCTAGCAGAGGCACACTGGATGGCTAAGCAAGAAAATACCTACTTTCTAAAAGTGGTATTTCCAAACACAGAATGTAAAAATCACCCTCCCTAAAAGAAGCATTTTAACATTCTGAGTTCAGGCATACTAAACTTTATTTTCCTATCTGGTCCCAATGGGAAGTTATATTTATAAGATGTTATAAATTAACTCCCATGCTTTCCTATGGGCCAGATAGCCTTTCCATAGTGAAAAACGAAGTTCGCAGCATTTCACTATCAGGACATGCCACACACATCAGGGCATGTCCTACCTTTCACATACCCCTCACCCTGCCCACAGGGGTACCTTGGGCCTACCTTAGGGGTGACTCACATGTAAGATAAGGGAAGGTTAGGGCCTGCAAATGTGGCTGGACTTGCCAAGTCGACATGGTAGTTACAAACTGCGCGCAGACTCTGCAGTGGCAGGTCTGAGTTACCTTTTCAGGGCTACTCATGTGGGGGGCACAATCAGTGCTGCAGGCCCACTAGTAGCATTTGATTTACAGGCCCTGGCACACTCAGTGCATTTTACTAGGGGCTTACCAGTAAATCAAATATGCCAATCATGGAAACACCAATCTATAACACAATTTACCCAGAGAGCATATGCACTTTAGCACTGATCAGCAGTGATAAAGTGCCCAGAGTCCTAAAACCAACATAGACAGGTTAGGAAAAAATAGGAGGAAGAAGCAAAAGGTTTGGGGATAACCCTGCAATAAGGGCCATTTCCAACAGATGGCCAGCCAAACCAGGTCTGACACACGACCCATTTAACCAAGTCACAATCATAGGAATAGTGGTGGACAATCAACTCTTGATGACCAGCCATTTAAACACGGTCACCTCCTCTGGCTTCCACATCCTCAAGCTCCTCAGAAAAACCTTCAAAAGGCTTCTGCTCAACACCCTTAGAACCGTCACACAGGCACTGATCACCAGCAAGCTGGACTATGAGAATGCACTCTACAACTGCATGACCGCACACCAAGAGACTCCAGGTCATCCAAAATGCAACAGCCAGGCTCACACTCAAATTTCCACCCGTACCAACATCTACACACATCTCAAAGACCTCCACTGGCCCCCAGTCCACAAACGTGCACTCTTCAAGCTCCTTATGCACACTTACAACGCCCTTCACTATCAAGGCCTTAAATACCTGATCAACTACATCAGCTTCCACACTCCTACCAGAAACCTCTGTTCTACTCGCCCATGCTGCCAGCATCTGAACAGGCAAAACTGGCAGGCGCGCATTCTTGCACCTGGACCCCAAAGTCTGGAATGGCCTCTCCCCTGCACATTAGAGCTGCCAGCTCAGTGCTTGCATTCCGAGAAAATAGTGAAAACCTGGCTCTTCCAATAAGTCCTAGCCAGGACTCCACTGTCCTTCTTCAGGTGCCATGTTACTCTCCCTGGTGATGTGCATACCATCCAAATACACAAAACATAGCATAACATGACACAGTCCAACATTGCTACAATGCCTCCCTGAATGTGCATTACTTCTCCTTCGTGAATAAAATAATTGACCTTTCCCCACCACAGCCACCTTGGGGCATAGTGCATAGATAGAATGGGTCATATTTACCTTGTACAGCCACAAGAGGGTCAAGTAAGCACGAAACTCTGGGCTCACTATCTCTTAAGTGCAGTATGTCTGAATATTAATTACATTCCTATTCACTTTTTGTTACGTATTTCAGCGTATTGGACACCGAGGTTGCACTTCGAGCAATTTTTCCTAGTGACTTTTTATAGTTTATGTGTTAGAGTGAGTATATTTTTCAAATACGTCTTTAAATGGAACCTTAAATACCTACAATGAACACATTTTCATATTGCGCATTATACCTTGCTGTGCATGTCGTGCTCATATTGTGTGCTGGGCATTAGTGGATTTAGAATTGATAAGGGGGTAGTATCCAACACAAGACCTGATTAGGTTTAGTAGTTTTATGATAAGTAGCCCTAGGGCATTAGAGCACTTTAAATGAGAATCAGATGTTATATGCAGATATATATATATATTCACTGAAAAAACCATAGGTTTCAGGGACGTTATAGTTACTTGCACATTTCACTCGTACAAAACCATAGAAATTCGGCCGTTATAGTTAGTTGAGCTAACTATAACTCACGCCCCCACAATGCACTGCTGATGACGTCACATATTACATCATTCATGACATGGTCAGTGACATCACTGATGACGTCACTGATGACATCTCAAATGACATCACTGATGACATCATCCAGTGACTGTGTATTTCTGTAAAGTTTAAATTTGTTTTATATATATGCCAAGCTGTATTGAAGAATGAGTGGGTGTATAAGTGTCTGTATGGAGGATTTAGTAGGTACGTGACTGACTGTATAAGTGAGTGATTAAATGTGTCTTTCTGAATGCATGGGTTAGTGACTAAACTGTGTGAAAGTCTGTATCAGTCTGTCTGTTGTTGTGTAAGCTGCTGCATGGGTTGGTGTTTAGCTGAGTGAGTGTCTATATGGGTTATTGATTGCTTGCCTGAGTATTTGTATGGCTGCCTGAGTGTGTGTGTGGGTGGGTGGGAGGTGTGTGACTCTGTGCATAGATGTGTGAGTGGTTGATTCACTTGGTGTATGGGTTCAAGAGTGCATGTGGAAACAGCTGTATGGGTAGGTGAGTGTGTGTATGGGTGTGTTGGTGAGTGAATGGATGTCTCAGTGGCACATGTGCAAGTAAGTACATATGTAAAAGGCAGTATATGTGAGTGATGGTGTATATAAATAACTATATGTGAGAGTCAGTAATTGTGAGAGTGGCTGCATGGATGAGTGTGTATTTGTATCAGTAATTGTATAAGAGAGTAATTATGTGTTAGTATCTGTATGAATAAGTGAGGTGGTGTCTGTATAACTGTATAGGTGAGTAAATGGAAGTATGATTGATTCTTTGCATGACTGACTAGGTGTGTGAGTAACTCTGGATATGTGGCAGTGTGTGAGTGCCTGTATAGGTGTATGAGTGCATATGATAGTGTTGTATTGATGAGTGACTGCATGTATGAGTGACTTTATGGGTGAATGAGTGGATGTGTGTGTAGACCTAGGAATCAGTGCGTGCGTATGTAGTAACTGGTATTGGTGTCTGTATTGTTTCGAAAATGGTAGTCTGTATTTTAGAATGGGTGTATCAAATGTTTTATTAAGGTATGAGGAGGTGCATCAGATTTTCACGTGGATGATGTCATCAGTGATGTCATTTGAGATGTCATCAGTGATGTCACTGACCATGTCATGAATGATGTAATATGTGACGTCATCAGCAGTGCATTGTGGGGAGTGAGTTATAGTTAGCTCAACTAACTATAACGGCCGAATTTCTATGGTTTTGTACGAGTGAAATGTGCAAGTAACTATAACGTCCCTGAAACCTATGGTTTTTTCAGTGAATTTCAAAGGTTTTTAACATGATAATTTGTACCTATAACGTCCCTGAAACCTATGGTTTTTTCAGTGAATTTCTAAGGTATTTTAAATGCTAATTTCTAATTATAATGTTCATTAAACCTATCTGCTGTGCGATCCAAAAACAAGCTGGTGCTTGTAGTGTTATGGACAGTGGACGCAACCATGTTACCTCAGGCAGTGGGGAAGATCTCGGTCATGAACCTGTGTCGTCGCCCCCTGTAAGCGGAAGCGCAGTGGGCTGGTCCAACGTACGCCACGCCAGGGTAGAAGTGTGAATAAATAGGCCGGGGTTCTGGGCGTGGTTCACTTGTGTGAAAGCCAACGCGTCTGCCAGAGCGGCGACCCTCACCCTGCCACGTGGCTGCCGCCATGACCGTGGGCCTCCTCGACACAAGCCCCCTGCGAACACAGCGGCACAGCACTGCACAGTTATGTCTGTACAGACTACTGCCTTCGATCTACACTGCGGACAGCAGGGCTCACAATTCAGATTGAGTCGCGATTCAGATGACGGAGTCCAGTAGGCATGACACATTGCTCACAGTGCGGCCCACCCGTACCACGCATCATCGCAGGCTGCGTACACGCTGAGCGCCAGAGGTACCACTAACTCAGTGCACCACAAGTAAACGCCACGTGGCCTTATTAGGGCAGAATTCATTAAAGAAAAGACATTGCTACCAGTGCGGCCCACACGGACCACGCATCATCGCAGGATGCGCACACGCTGAGTGCTTCAGGTGCCACTAGCTCACTGCACCATAAGTCATCGCCATGTACCCTTAAACCTACATAATATCCTTTTAGTATCCTTGCTTCAAGAACTTTTTTGATATCAATTATAGCTTTAGTACAATGACCAAATTCATCTTGCAAGTCCAAAGGAACACTGAATGGCAGTCTACACTGCGGACAGCAGAGCTCACAATTTGAATTCAGTCTTGAATTATTAATTGCAGACAGAATTGTACTCTATGTCGTTGAATTTTCTCAAGAGGAAGTGACAAAAAGCTTTCCTCGATGTCTGTGCTGACTACTGCCTTCGATCTACACTGCGGACAGCAGGGCTCACAATTCAGATTGAGTCGCGATTCCAGATGACGGAGTCCAGTAGGCATGACACATTGCTCCCAGTGCGGCCCGCCCGGACCACGCATCATCGCAGGCTGCTTACACGCTGAGCGCCAGAGGTACCACTAACTCAGTGCACCACAAGTAAATGTCACGTGGCCTTATTAAGGCAGAATTCATTAAACAAAAGACATTGCTACCAGTGCGGCCCACACGGACCACGCATCATCGCAGGATGCGCACACGCTGAGTGCTTCAGGTGCCACTAGCTCACTGCACCATAAGTCATCGCCACGTACCCTTAAACCTACATAATATCCTTTTAGTATCCTTGTTTCAAGAACTTTTTGGATATCAATTATAGCTTTAGTACAATGACCAAATTCATCTTGCAAGTCCAAAGGAACACTGAATGGCAGTCTACACTGCGGACAGCAGAGCTCACAATTTGAATTCAGTCTTGATTTATTAATTGCAGACAGAATTGTACTCTATGTCGTTGAATTTTCTCAAGAGGAAGTGACAAAAAGCTTTCCTCGATGTCTGTGCTGACTACTGCCTTCGATCTACACTGCGGACAGCAGGGCTCACAATTCAGATGGAGTTGCGATTGCAGATGACACAGTCCAGTAGGCAACAGACATTGCTACCAGTGCGGCCCTCCCGGACCACGCATCATCGCTAGCTGTGCACATGCGGAATGCTTCTGATGCTCCTACCTCAGTCCACCACATCTGATGGACCCTTTATGACAGAATATTTTGTGTATGATTTCAGATCTGGTGCCCCTAACTTAGTGTAGCACAAGTCATGGACCCTTTATGATTGAATCTCTGTGTGTGATCTGATGATTACTGTTGTACTTGTTACCAGCACCAACCATTCCCGGAGGGCTGGCTTACACTCACCCCACACGCATCCAGCACAGACGTCACTGGACATGTGACCCTCGTAATTAAAAGGAGTCGAGTGCACGTGCTCGTATCCAGTTCCACTATCTATCTGTGTCCGTGTGTTCATTATGTATGCAACATGCTGCCCCTGGGCCCTACCACATTACATTGTGCTCTGGACAGCGTATGCAACCAACTTACCTTTGACAGTGGGAGAAAACTTTGGTTATGTAACTTTGTCTCGGTCATTGTACAAGTACGTACGTAGAGACTGGATGATTAGAGTACTGCAAGGAGAGTGTATAGTGAATTTATAAGTGTGTGGGGATTGGCGGAGTGATTGTATAAGTACATATGTTGGCGCACCCTAACTCCGACAACGAGATTGTCTCTAATTGGCTGCCCTCCATGTCCCAAAAACTGAAATTTGGATTTTGCATGGGCCAGTATTGCTACAGCTGCAATACTCCACTGAATGTGCAATAAACATTCACACCCACACAGATGTGTCATGTCCACCATCTTTCTTGTGTGGAACTATGGATGAATGTAGGGTCAGTGATTCCCCGTACCTTCCATGTTGGCCATGTTCAGGGACTTGGCTCACAGAGTGACACATTGACGCTTGCGACCCGGGTGACGGCAGCACTACAACAAGAACACCGGCATGGCCAGTGTTGCAAGATTTTTAAGCATTCTCTAGCCCAAAGACAACCAAAAAGTAGCCCAAACTAGCCCAATATTGCTACTTTAAGGAAGGAGGGGCAGGGACATCGTCAAGCAGGCGGTGAATGGATTGGAATTGATGTTGCAGCAGGCTGCCAAGTAAATATTTGTCTAATAAAGCGTTTTAACATACTAGTTTGCTGGAGCGCTGTATATATATTTATAATCTGGCAACTAGCACAAACCTAAATTTTACCGCACAACTTGGAAAAATATAGCCCAATTGTGCGTGATCTAGCCCAATCTGGCAACAGTGCCGCATCAGTTCATTCCTCATACAGCTCACGATGGAGCCACGCCCATAGGTCCAGAGTCATTCTTCACAGCCTCACGCAGAACTGGCATACGCCAGGCCAGCCCACTCCGCTTAGGCTTACAGGGAAGGACAACAACGCTACATGGCCCAGATTTTCATTGCAGTGATCTGCTGGTCACACCCTAGTTGTCAGTACGCCACAGCCACTCCCTCACGGCTAGTATACACCCACACCACACCCATCCAGCAGAGGCATCACAGGACACGTGACCCTGCAATAAAAAAGACCGGGCGCACGTGCTTGACGCCATTTTAGAGTTGCTCGCACCGGATGCACTGCGGCCGGCACAGGCACACCGGCACGGGACGGTGACTTTCGGTCCACTGAGGTACGGGTACCGTAACTGCTGAGTGTGTGTACAGCCTGCGGTGATGTCCCGTCCCGGCGGTCTGGACAGCTCAGGTTTTGTGTGCCCTGCTGGACCGCAGTGTAGGCCTGAGCCACCCAACAGGGAGGCCTATCACCACGTGCGTGGCCTCACTGTTCACTGAGTTAGTGGCACCGCAAGGACTGAGCGGGTGTGCAACCTGCGATGATGATAGGTGCACTAGTATGTCCTCTGGCATGGCAAAATCAAGACGCAGCACCAAATGTGAGACCTGTTGGCCTGCGGAGCGGGACTGCATGATGCGGAGGGTGCCCTGTCCGCGAAAAGGTGAGCCGTGAAGCCTGGGTGCGCAGCGGTGGGCAAATACGTTTGGGTGGCGGGAGTGGATACACAAAGGCGGCACAGCGATTTAGGCGTACGCAATCGTATATACTCTCCCATTACTAATTCTGTACTATGTTTAGATGTGGGAGCTTGAGGGCTCCACTAGGTCCCGGCACGTGGTTGGAGACACAGCACTCACTGTCCCTCTTCATCTCTTCCTTCCTCTCCTTCACACTCTTTCTCTCTCTCTTCTTCTCTCACTCTTTCTCTCTTTCTCTTTGTCTTCCTCTCACTCTTTCTTTTTCTCTCTCTCTTCCTGTCACTCCCACTGTTTCTCTCTGTCTCTCTGTCTTCCTCTCACTCCTTCTTTCTTTTTCTCTCTGTCTTCCTCTCACTCTTTCTTTCTTTCTCTATCTCTCTTCCTCTCTCCTTTGATGGACGCATGACGCACAATCTTATCTTGCTTTTTGTCTTGCAGGCCTGCAATGAAACGTGGCCATCCTGCAATCAACACTCAACCTGAATTGCGAGCTCCGCTCTCCGCATGTACACAACGGGTGAGGAGGTTTCTTCGGCACGTGGTGGACCCTCTTCGACACACGCCGGTGGTGTAAGGTGAGCAGAGAGGCTTGTTTGCGCAACGGCGGGCAGTCACCTCCGGGCAGTGGGAGTGGATGGGGTGCAGCAGCCTGGGTGCGCAGCGGCACGCAGTCACCTCCGGGCAGTGGGAGTGCATGGGGTGCAGCAGCCTGGGTGCGCAGCGGCTGTCATACACCTCTGGGCAGTGGGAGTGGATGGAGTGCAGCAGCCTGGGTTTACAGCAGCGGGTAGACACCTCTGGGCAGTGGAAGTGGATGGGGTACACTAGCCTGGATACACAAAGGCGGTACAGCGATTTAGGCATATGCAGTTGTATGTACTCATCCATTACTGATTCCATTTTTATGTTTCAGATGACTAAGCTTGAGGGCTGCCCTATATCCCGGCACGTGGTTGGAGACACACCGGTGACAGAAAGGTGAGCTGTGAGGATTTTCTCCACAGTGTCAACACTCACTCTCCCTCTCCATCTCTTTGTTTCTGTCACTCACACTCTTTCTCTCTCTCTCACTCTCTATCTCTTCCTTTCTCTATCTCACACTCTTTCTCTCTTTCTCTGTCTCTTCCTCTCTCTCTTCCTCTCTCTCTCTGTTTCTCTCTCTCTTCGTCTCTCTCACTCTTTCTCTCTTTCTCTTTGTCTTCCTCTCACTCTTTCTTTCTTTTTCTCTCTCTCTTCCTCTCACTCTCACTGTTTCTCTCTTTCTCTCTGTATTCCTCTGACTCTTTCTTTCTTTTTCTCTCTGTCTTCCTCCCATTCTTTCTTTCTCTCTCTATCTCTCTTTCTCTCTCCTTTGATGGACGCATGACGCACAATCTTATCTTGCTTTTTGTCTTGCAGGCCTGCGATGAAGCGTGGCCATCCTGCAATCAACACTCAACCTAAATTGTGAGCTCCGCTCTCCGCGTGTACACAACGAGTGAGGAGGTTTCTTCGGCACGTGGTGGACCCTCTTCGACACACGCCGGTGGTGTAAGGTGAGCAGAGAGGCTTGTTTGCACAGCGGCGGGCAGTCACCTCCGGGCAGTGGGAGTGGATGGGGTGCAGCAGCCTGGGTGCGCAGCGGCACGCAGTCACCTCCGGGCAGTGGGAGTGCATGGGGTGCAGCAGCCTGGGTGCGCAGCGGCTGTCATACACCTCTGGGCAGTGGGAGTGGATGGAGTGCAGCAGCCTGGGTGTACAGCAGCGGCTAGACACCTCTGGGCAGTGAAAGTGGATGGGGTACACTAGCCTGGATACACAAAGGCGGGACAGCGATTTAGGCATACGCAGTTGTATGTACTCATCCATTACTGATTCCATTTTTATGTTTCAGATGACTAAGCTTGAGGGCTGCCCTATATCCCAGCACGTGGTTGGAGACACACCGGTGAAAGAAAGGTGAACTGTGAGGATTTTCTCCACAGTGTCAACACTCACTCTCCCTCTCCATCTCTTCCTTTCTGTCACTCACACTCTTTCTCTTTCTCTCTCTCTCACTCTCTATCTCTTCCTTTCTCTCTCTCACACTCTTTCTCTGTCTCTTCCTCTCTCTCTCATTCTTTCTCTCTCTCTCTTCCTCTCTCTCTCTGTTTCTCTCTCTCTTCGTCTCTCTCACTCTTTCTCTCTTTCTCTTTGTCTTCCTCTCACTCTTTCTTTTTCTCTCTCTCTCTTCCTCTCACTCTCACTGTTTCTCTCTTTATCTCTGTATTCCTCCGACTCTTTCTTTCTTTTTCTCTTTGTCTTCCTCTGACTCTTTCTTTCTCTCTCTATCTCTCTTTCTCTCTCCTTTGATGGACGAATGACGCACAATCCTAACTTGCTTTTTATCTAACAGGCTGTGATTCACGAATCGACGTCCCCCCCCCACACCACCACAGCTGAACGCGTGTACAAACTGCGATGATGCGTGGCCAACCTGACAACACCTGACAAAGTTGCTTCAGCACGTGGTGCACCCTCTTACACACACGCCGGTGGCGGAAGGTGAGCAGAGATACTTCTTTCCGCAGCAGCGGGCAGTCACCTCTGGGCGGTGGGAGTGGATAGTGTGCAGCAGCCTGGGCGCACAAGAGCACACAGACACCTCCGAGCAGTGGGAGTGGATGGGCTGCAGCAGCCTGAGTGCGCATTGCCGAAACAGATAATTAGGCGTGTGCAGTTGTATGTACTCTGCAATTACTAATTCTATACTATCTTTCAGATCACTAAACTTAAGGGTGCACTATGTCCCGGCACGTGGTTGGAGACACACCGGAGGCACAAAGGTAAGCTGCGAAGATTTTCTCCAGTGTCAACACTCCCTCTCCATCTCTTCCTTTCTCTCTCTCACACTTTCTCTCTTTCTCTGTCTGTTCCTCTCTCTCATTCTTTCTTCCTCTCTCTCACTCTTTCTCTCTCTCTTTCTCTCTCTCTTTCTCTCTTTCTCTCTATCTCTCTCTCACACTGTTTCTCTCTCTCTCTTTTCCTTGTATCTTACTCTTTCTCTCTCTCACTCTTTGTCTTTCTCTGTCTTTGTCTGTCTTCCTCTCTCTCACTCTTTCTCTCCTCTCTCTCACTCTTCCTCTCTCTCTTCCTCTCTCTCTCTCACTCTTTCTCTCTCTTTTCCTCTCTCTCACTATTTCTCTCTCTCTCTTCCTCTCTCACACTATTTCTCTCTTTCTCTCTCTCACTCTTTCTCTATTTCTTTGTCTTCCTCTCTCTCTCACTCTTTCTTTGTTTCTCTCTTTCTCCCTCACTCTTTCTCTCTTTCTCTTTCTCCTTTGCTGGACACATGACGCACCATCTTATCTTTCTTTTTGTCTTACAGGCTGTGATTCACAAATGGTCCAGCGATGACACAACATGGCTGTACATAGTTTTATTTGCTGTTGTTTTGTTTTAATAAAATGTTTTATATGTAAATCCATACATGACTAAGATTCTTATTTGTCCAACCTAACGTGACTGTCACATTTGTTTGTGGGGGGTGGGGGTGAGGGGAGATGGTGGACAAGGAGCTCCTACTGGGGGATGTCGGAGCAGTGTTGGGTGTCCGACCTGCATGATCGTTGCCTCTATTACATCTGTTCTCAGAGACTTAAGAGCCGGCGGTCTGGCTTGTAGATGAAGAACTGCGAGCCGACTAGCAGGCTCATAGAGGGAGAACCGCGGCCCGTCAGTTCGCAGAGGAAGAGCTGCAGGCCAGCTCGCAGAGGAACACCTGCAGGCCGACTAGTATAGGGAAAGGTGCGGGCCATCGGCTTCCAAAGGGATAGCTGAGGAACACTGATGTGGGGAGAGGGAGCGTGAAGAGCGTATCTCGCAGAGAGACACCTCCGGTATATTTCCAGTATTGGCTTCACAGATACAACTGCGGGCCAGAGAACTCGCACCCGAAGAGCTGTGAGCCGACAAGTGGTTCGCAGAGGCAGACTTGCGGGCCCAAGTATGTTGTTGGAGGTATGCTGTTGATGGTGGAAAAGGGTGCGTTACCTGCTGATATAGGGAGACGCAGCGTGAAAGCCGTATCTCGCACAGACAGAGCTCCGGTATATTAAATTGCCCCCGGGACCTTTCTTTTATATTTTTACTCGATGCGAGGCACAAGATGGCTGCTAACACTTCCTGGTTTGAATTGTTAGCAGCCAATCAGAGGCAAGCTCATGCTCGGGAGTTAGGCACAGTCCAGATATATATATCTTTTTTTCCTTTAATATCTCAAAAACTACTGAACGGATTTACACCATTTCCACAAAACCGCGCTTTCTGCACTAAAACCTTTCTCCCTGCCAAATTTGCAATTCTTTCTTTGTCACACAGTACATGTAATGCACCGCTCTCATCAAGAATGGAACCAGTAATGGCATAATTTCCCTGTTGCTCCACACATAAATACATGTAAAGAACAAATCAGAATAGTTCCTTTATTTTTTCAAATTGCAAAACTTCTCTCTATTGGTTATTTTTGAACTTTCCATATAAACAGTTTTTAAAAAATTTAAGAACACATACAGGTGAGAAGTTCAACGTATTCTATCAACAAACTTTCTAGAACATTCTACGACACGTGCAGGTTAAAAGTTCATCATTTTTTCAAACCTAACAATATTTTTTTGCAACAGTTTCTCGAACATTTAAGGGCACTTGCAGGTTAAAAGTTCACCATTGTTTTAAGTTCGAACAGTGCCTTCCAAATGCAAGTAGCAGGTGTGGTTGAACTGACCAAATTTTATCCTATCATATGAACTCTACGTTGAAACTGCTTTTTATTAACCAAAGACAAAGATGCTTTTCGACAAACTAATATGCACCCTACTTTTTAGTAAACAATGTTTTTCATCTCCCAAACAGTTATCGTTTTGTATGAGAAAAAAAAGTAGTTCCCCATCTTTAAACATATCTCTTATTCTACAAACGGACTGCATGAGCTACAGACATCTATCCATATCTTCCATCTACACCTTCAAAATGCTAGTGTGGATCGTAGGACATAGCTATGTTTTCTGGTGCAAGAGGTATGCAGAACAGAGACGTATTGACTTAGACCTAGGTTTACAAAATGTGGACATTAAATGGTTTGGACAGAGAGGATTGAAGTGGCACCTATTACTCCCTTTGGTTAAAACCTGTTTGCATCTCCAACTCCCTGACCTCATGATTGTGCACTGTGGTGGAAATGACCTAGGCACATTGACCGGGGTAGGTTTGGAAATGCTAATGAAGGACACCTTTAGACAATTGATGTTGCTTTTGCCTCAAACTGTCATTGTATATTCCAATATATGCCAAAGACAGAAGTGGAAATGGTCAAACAAATTTTGTCCTCAGATTGAAAAATCTAGGAAGAATGTCAACAAAGCTGTGTCTGCATACCTCAGAGACCATAGAATGGGGTCGATCTACAACAACAACATACGTTATGATATGGCTGATATCTACAGAAGTGATGGAGTACACTTCACAGATCAGGGAAATCGAGTTTTTCTGAATAACCTGAAGCTTGCATTCGCACTTATATGTAGCTCCAACTAATAAACACAAAGGCTCTTTTTAAAGCCGCCTTATATTCCCAATATCGGTTTGCAGACTGACAACTGCGATCCGGCTAGCACAGGGAGACCTGTGGGCCGTCGGGCAACCTCGCAAAGGGAGAGCTACGGCCCGTGGGCTCGGCTCGCACAGAGAGAGCTACGGGCCATCGGCTCACAAACGCAGAGCTGTGAGCCAATGGACTGGTAGTGTTTTATGGTTTAGGGTAGTGCAGTGGTGTTTGTGTAGTGTAGGGGGTCCTGCTGTGGGTAGTGTTTTAGGGTTTACGGTAGTGCAGTGGTGTTTGTGTAGTGTAGAGGGTGGTGCTGGGGGTACATTTAGTGTTTAGGGTAGGGCAGTGGTCTTTACGTAGTGTAGGGGGTCCTGCTGTGAGTAGTGGTTTAGGGTAGTGCAGTGGTGTTTGGGTAGTGTAGGGGGTACTGCTGGGGGTAGTGTTTAAGGGTTTAGGGTAGTGCAGTGGTGTTTGTGTAGTGTAGGGGGTCGTGCTGGGGGTAGTGTCTTAGGGTTTAGGGTAGTGCAGTGGCGTTTCTGTAGTGTAGGGGGTGGTGCTGGCAGTAGTGGTTTAGTGTTTAGTTACGTAGTGCAGTGGTGTTTGGGTACTGTAGGGGGTAATGCTGGGGGTAGTGTTTAAGGGTTTAGGGTAGTGCAGTGGTGTTTGTGTAGTGTAGGGGGTCGTGCTGGGGGTAGTGTCTTAGGGTTTAGGGTAGTGCAGTGGCGTTTCTGTAGTGTAGGGGGTCGTGCTGGCAGTAGTGGTTTAGTGTTTAGTTACGTAGTGCAGTGGTGTTTGGGTACTGTAGGGGGTCGTGCTGTGGTAGTGTTTTAGGGTTTAGGGTAGTGCAGTGGTGTTTCTGTAGTGTAGGGGGTCGCGACCGCCAGTAGGTAATATATACATTCATACACTATTTATATATATACACATTCATACTATATATATATAGTAGAAATTCACTGGGAAAAAAGGTTACAGGGGCATTATAGTTAGGAAATAGAATTTAAAAAACCTTAGAAATTCAATGAAAAAAAACAAATTACAGGGATGTTATAGTTAGGTGCAAATTTCACTGATACAAAGCCATACAAATTCAGCAGTTATAGTTACCTGAGCTAACTATAACTTACACCCTGCAATGCACTGCTTATGGCCTCACATATTACATCACTCATGACATGTTAAGTGACATCACTCATTTTTTTCAGTGAATCTTTACATTCCTTTAATTCTATTTCCTAAGTATAATGTCCCTGAAATCTTTGTTTTTTTTAAAGTGAATTTCTAATGTAATGTAACCTGTAACCTTTGAGAGTGAGTGTGTGAGTGAGTGCATAAGCGTCTGAGTGGGTGTGTGAGTGAATGTGTCTCCTTGGCTGTTGAGGGCCCTTGGGGCCAATGAACCCCTGCTGTTGCCACCAGTAAGTCCCCCACAGCCGGATTGCTAAGACCTCGTCAGAGGCCCTGCACCCTTTCTCAACCATTCTGCAAACGGACCCCCCGGTACACTACTTGTTGGGGGATGAAGTCCCCTTGGCTGCTCAGGGTTCTTAGGGGGGCAAGAACCCCTATTGTTGCCACCAGTAAGTCGCGCCCAGCAGGATTGCTGAGACCTCATCAGAGACCCCGCCCCCTTTCTCAACCACTCTGCAAATTAACTTCCTGGTGCACTACTGGTTGGGAGATGAAGTGCCCTTGGCTGCTGAAGGTCGTTGGGGGCCTCTTTCTGCTAGTTTCTGACCTCTACTTTGCCTCTTTCTGCTTGTTTATGATGTATATTTTGCCTCTTTCTGCTCGTTTCTGAACTTTATTCTGCCTCTTGTGGCTCACTTCTGACATCTATTCTGCCTCTTTCTGCTCGTTCCTGACCTTCATCATGCTTCTTTCTGCTAGTTGCTGACCTTTATTTTGCCTCTTTGTGCTCGTTTCTCACTTTTATTTTGTCTCTTTCTGCTCGTTGCTGATCTTTATTCTGCATATTTCTGCTTGTTTCTGACCTTTATTCTGCCTCTCTCTACTCGTTTCTCACCTTTATTTTGGCTCTTTCTGCTTGTTGCTGACTTTTATTCTGCCTCTTTCTGCTTGTTTCTCACCTATATTTTGCCTCTTTCTGCTCATTGCTGACCTTTATTCTGCCTCTTTCTGCTCATTTCTGGCCTTTATTCTGCCTCTTTCTGTTGTTTCTGACCTTTATCTTGCCTCTTCGAGCTCATTGCTGACCTTTATTCTGCCTCTTTCTGCTAATTTATGATCTTTATTTTGCCTCTCATTTCCCCTGGGACCGCGGGAGCAGGCATTGCTCTCACAGACAGGGAGCTGCTAAACATGCAGCACCCTGTCTGTGAGAGAAATCCTTTTGTGTATTTCCCTGCTTGCTTGACAGCGGGCAGAGAAACAGACGATACCTCCGCTTCCTGCAAGCGAGAGCATTTTCTCAGCTCTCGCTTACTGGAAGCGGAGAGTTTGCTTTGACTTGGCAGGAGCTCTCAAAGTTCCTGCCAAGTCACAGTAAATAGCTATGTTCTGGGGGTGGGCGCCCCGGGACATAGCCGGAGCCGACCCTAGGGGGTAGTGGTCCCCAGGGCCATTATTAGCTCTGCTGCCCCCTCCTTCTGTGAGCATGGGCCAGCCCCGTAGAGGAGGTAGTCCCCGTGCCGTATACGGCTCGGAAGTGGGGGGGCACGTGGCCCTTCTCCCAGTTTTAATTACATTTTAGGCTCCGGGGAGCAGGTACATCAGCATGGCCTCCAGCTTTTAATTTATCCCCGGGGAGGTGGTGGTCCTCGGGGCTTAAACCTGCCCCAGGTGCGGGGTCTGTACGACTCCCCTCCAAATTGAAAACAAAGCCCTGGGGAGGTGGTGGTCCCCGGGGATTCAAAGAGCCCAGGAGCGGGTCCGCACTGCCCCCTCCAATATATAAAAAAAAAGCCCCAGGAAGGTGGTGGTCCTTGGGGCTTAAAAGAACCTCAGAAGGGGGGCCCAGTGTGCCCCCCTCCATTTATGAATCCCGCATGCCCCCAGGACTGGCCAACCCAGGGGCTAAATAGTAGAGAAGCGCTGGAGCCTGCGCTTCTTTCTACTTCATTTGTCAGCGGGAGGCGGGATTTCAGCGCGACTCTAGGCACATTTTTTTTTTTAAATGGTTTTTTGCCCCAGGCGGCGTTCCTGCTCGACCCCCCCCCCCCCAAGAGTCCTAGGGGGTCATGGTATTCCTACCCTTCTCTCTTTTTAAAAAAATTTTTGTAGGACTTGGCTTGAAGTGTTAGCAGGCAGTCACATTTCAGCGTGGGAACTGTCTGATCCTCACAGGATCCGCGTCACTATATAACCTTTAATTCTGTCCAGCGGTTTGGGTTGTAGTCGCGACTAAAATCTGTATGGTAATTAACATTGGAAACATCCTTTTTGACCCTCCCCTTTTTCTCGGCCCCCACTTGACGGTTGGCCCCTGAACTTTCCATGCGCAACAAGAATCACCGGGGCACTTTTTCGAGAAATTTTCATGAACATTCATCAACCGGTGCCAAAGACAAGTCTCAAAATAGCTTTTCCTATGAAAACTTGGTCCTAACTATAACTTCTTAAAATTTAGGACTGATTCCTAGCTGTGTTAATAGGGCAAACATATACGGCCACTCCAGGGTGTCGAAGGCCTTGGTGGCGTCAAGGAATACCACTGTCGCAGGGATCGAGAGGTCGATTTCCTGCATCGTTGTGAAAAAGGTGCACAGGTTGTGTGACGTGGCTCTTCCAGGGACGAAGCCGCACTGGTCGGGTCATAGCACAAAGGGCAGGAGAGGGAGCAATTGCGTTGCAATGAGTTATGCAAGAATTTTATTATCCAGGTTAATCATTGACAGCGGTCTGTAGGAGTTGCATGTAATTGGGTCCTTGTCTGGTTTCAGAATTGTGACAATTAGTGCTTCTCTAAGTGTAGGAGGAAGGGTCCCTCGCTTAAGGGACTCATCATACATATTAATGAGATGTGGTGCAAGCAATGGAGCAAATTCTTTATAAAAAAGCAGCTGTAAGGCCGTCCAGTCCTGGGGCCTTGTCCGGGGACTGGATGGATTACCCCAATCACTTCCTCCACAGAGAAAGGTTCATCCAGGTATCTGCGGTGGCTGCCGTCCAGCCAGAGCAGCTGAATAGAATCAAAAAAGGCGGTCAGGTCGGGATGAATAGTGTTTTGCGTAGCTGCGTATAAGGAAAAGTAGAAGGACATCATCTCAGCCTGGACTGCGGTCTGGCCTACCGCGATTTTGTTGTCCATTTTGCGCAGTTCACTAATATAGTCACTGGCCCATGGCTTCTTAAGAAAGCCAGCGAGCATTTTACCCGCCTGATCACCCTTTCCGTACCGCCGAGCTCGAGTTTCTTTTCCCAGGTAATAGGTCTCCCTTGGGGCCGCCTCCTCAAACTCAGCGATCTTGTCCCTAATCGTCCCCAGAATCTCATTTTTAGTGTCGACAAAGAATTTCTTTTCTAACTTGCGTATTTCCCAATCAAGGTGGTGGAATTCGCCCCGCAGTGACCATAGAATCCCCGCTTGTTATGCATTACACTACCCTCTGATAATTGATTGAATGCCTCCCAGAGTATGGAAGGGGAGTGAACTGTACCTTCATTCTGTTATCGCGGTATGGATTGCCTCAC
Organism: Calotriton arnoldi; assembly: GCA_963921515.1. NCBI lineage: Eukaryota > Metazoa > Chordata > Amphibia > Caudata > Salamandridae > Calotriton > Calotriton arnoldi. The sequence continues at coordinate 458,353 of CAWUFW010006881.1, forward strand.
AAAACACCTGGTCGCGCAAAGCTCCCGTGGGGAGTCGCCAGCTAAATGCCCAGCTATGGACCCCGGGGAGCGCGAACCTAAGCAGGATGTCTTTCGAGATCAGCCAGTAGTCAATTCTGGACCACGTGGGTCCAGCCGAGGAGACACAAGTGCGCTCCCTTATGTGTGCATGTCTATAGCGCCACGCGTCAACTAGCCCATAGTCCTCCATAATACTTTGCAGTTGTGCTGCCACCCTGGGATGGAGTCACTGAGCGCTGCCCGATCTATCCCTATCTGGGTCTAGGATAACGTTGAAGTCTCCACCCCATAGTGCCCAATGTGTCCGCCAACCACCAAATCTCCACGAAGAAGTCTGGGTCATCCACATAGGGCCCATAAACCAAAAGCAATCTGATCGGGTGACCACCCAGAATGCCCACCAGCATGACATAGCGCCCCTGCGGGTCACGCAGGACTTTACGCGTGCACCAAGGCAGTCCTTTCCTCACAAGGATCGCCACATCTCTGGCGTAGTTCGAATAACATGCTAGATGTTTCTCCCCTATTCACCCCGCCCTCAGTCTTGCACAGTTGTCATCAGTTAAATGCAATTCTTGCAAGAAACAAATGTCCGCTTCCTGCCGATTAAGATAAGCTGCCACCTACCTCGCTTTCCTACTGTCATTTAGGCCCCGGACATTCAAAGTGATAGCTTTCAGTGTGGTCACATTCACCACAGTGGCACCCACGACAGCCCCAGAAATCTCGCATTCACATAGCAGGCGTGCCGCTTGGTGGCACATTGTGCAGGGAGGCCAGCGGGGAGAGAAGAAAAAAGGAAAAGAGCCACAGAAAAAACCAACACGTCCCAATTACAACCACCCTCCTCCCACTCCAGCCCCCAAACCAGGCTGATTTGCATCCTCCCACCCCTAACAAGGCCTATCGAGGCCAATAAAAAACAATTGTGTGGGAAACATCCCTGCAGGGAAATCGCTAGAGGCCCGGCTCTTCCCAGTGATGAAAACTGGGTGGCCAGTCCAAGGATAGGAAGTCGGGGAGCCCAGCTTCCATCACAGCAGATATAACAAAGGTAAGTATTGCAATGCAGTGCAGAAAAGTCAAACAGGAGGGGCCCAGCGATTGTGGAAATGGGCAAGAGAGACCCAGTCAACTCAGTTCACTGGTAGGAGTGCACCAAATCGGCCGTGGTCAAACATCAGTCATTGCCGCTGAGGCGGTCCTCCCCCACAGCCTCACCATCCTGATGTAACGGTGGCTGAGCCGGGTGAAGGCCGTGCACAAACTTGGCAACTGATTTAGGATCTGTGAAATATGAGGTGTTCCCAGCGTGGAAAATGCACAATCTTGCTGGTTAAAGGAGAGAGTACTTTCGTTTGATTGGTACGAATTCTCTTCTTGCTGCTTGGACTGCCATGGTGAAATCCGGGTAAAATGAGATGGTGTTACCTTGGAACTTGATTTCTTGCAGGTCTCTGGCTTTGCGCAGCACAGTGTCCCTATCGCGTAAATAGAGCAGGCGAGCGATAATAGGCCTGGCTGGAGCTCCAGGGGCGGCCTCAGGCCAAGCGCCCTGTGTGCTCTCTCAACAATGCAGACTGCTGAGAGGGAGTCCCCAAAGATGGCTTTCAGCATCTCCTCAATGTAGTCTTCAATTCGGGACATTGCAGTGGTTTCATGGATACCAATAATGCGCAGATTGTTTTGCCTCGATCTGGTCACAAGGTCTTCGTTCTTGTTTTTGATTACCTCTTAGACTTTTTCCATATTTAACAGTTTTTCGCGCATCAAGACTCCATCATCTTCAAGCGAGGACCTGCGTTGCTCACCCTGACCAATGCGCTACCCATGGCTGGAGACCTTGTCTCTTAATCTGTCTAACCGGTCATCCATAGCATCGATTTTCTGGTTTATAGTAGTTAAAGATTGCTTGAGTTCGCGAAACATGTCACGGATATCCGGTTCAGGCGTGGTTGCCGTGCTTCCAGTGGCTTCTGGTGGTTCGTCCATCGGTGGGCCAATGCCACAGGCACTGGTCGAAGGACAATTTGGCTTGGTGGGCATCCGGCTTCCCCATATCCCCTGAGTGCCGCCAATTTGCGCTGCAGTATGCTGGCCGAGTGTCACCCAGGTGGGCCACTTCCTCGCACCTTCAGTTGACGGGGGCTCCCCGGTGCGCAGGTTCTAGATTACCCTGAAAAAATTATACACTGTGTTATAGAGATATTAAGGGAGTTGTACATGCTATTAAACAGTCATTTAGATAATGATGTGTTTAGTCTGTTGGTTATAATCCATTTTGCAGTTATACGTTTTGAATGTAGTGGTGGCTATTGAATGTCTGCATTTGTTTTTTTTCATTTTGCGACGTAATCGCGGTGATCGCGGCTACCGATATCATTGTGATGCATGACATCACCACGAAAACCGGTTTAAAGGATTGTTTTTATACAAACTCCCTATAAAAATACGACTTTAAACAGTTTAAAGAGTATATCACTAAACAACTTGTGTAAAATATTAATTAAAATATGTCTAAGTATGTGTCCCTGAGTTTTAAAAAAACACGCGCTCTTCACGACTACCCACAATGCCACGGTGCACAGAGTCACCGCGAATATATAAAACACCACATTGAAGAGGTTTTTTAACAAAAACATCTCACAAACTCAAATATAAACTCTACATTACTAAACAACTAGTGTCTGCTATTAAGTAAAATCTGTTTGTTTAAGACTTCCTCAAAAACATGAGCCTTTCACGACGTCACCACAGGTGTCGCGACATCGTCACTAATATAAAAAATGTAAGGAAAAAAAACTACGCTTAATAATCCACTGAAGAAAATACAAGCTCATAAAAATACACTTTACAAAGCCATTTTAGATAGAAAATATAATTTAAAAGCCATAAAAATGTAATAAAAAAACATAGGTTACATTGACGTTATAGTTGGGAAATAGAATTTGAAAAACCTTAGAAATCACTGAAAAAAACAAAGATTACAGGGACGTTATAGTTAGGAAATAGAATTTTAAAAAACATAGAAATTCACTGAAAAAAACAAAGGTTACAGGGACATTATAGTTTGGAAATGGATCAAAAAAACTGAGATTCACTGAAAAAAAACAAAGGTTGCAGAGACGTTATAGTTAGGCTCAAGTTTCACTCCTACAAAACCAGAGAAATTCAGAAGTTATAGATAGCTGAGCTAACTATAACTCGCGCCCCTGCAATGCACTGCTTATGACCTCACATATTACATCACTCATGACATGGTCAGTGACATCACTGATGACATCACTCATGACATCTCAAATGACATCACTCATGACATCACTCATGACATCATCCACAGAATCTCTGACGCACCCACTCACACCCCCTATAACCTTTCACACACCCACTCCAACTTCCACACTACCATTCTCAAAACCATTGACATATCCATACCAGTACTTGCATACCCACTCACTGATTCATAGGTCTACACACACAGCCACTCAGTCACCCATACAACCACTCATACACCAGCTCATTCACTAAGACAGCCATTGATAAATCCACTCAGACACCCATACCGCCACTCACATACTGTCAGTCACTCATAAAGCTACTCACACACCTACTACCACACCTAGAGAGTCAATCACACAGCCATTTACTCACTTATACATTTGTACACACACCCACCCGCTTATTCATACAGATACTAACACATTCTCACTCACCTATACAGTCACTGACACAAGCACACACTCACCCATATAGCTACTATCACAATCCCTCACTCACACATACAGTCACTCATATGCTCCAACACTCACATATAGTGCCTTTCACATATCCAGTTACTTACCCATATACCACCGACACATCCATTCACTCACCAACACAGCCATACACAGACTCAGTCACCCATACAGTTCCTCACAGATGCATTCACTAACCCATATACCCACTGACTCACCCACTCACTCATCCATGCAGGCAGTCCCACCCACCCTCACCCACCCATACAGACATTCATCCACCCATACAGGTACTCAGACAACCAATGAATCACCCATACAGCCATTCACGTACCTACTCACCAACCCATACAGCAAGTTAGAGACCAACTGACAGACTGATACAGACATTCAGACAACCTAGTCACTCACCTATACATTCACTGAGACACCTAATCTCTCATTTATACAGACAGTCACGCACCCACTGAATCATCCATACAGGCACTCATACACCCACTGATTCATCAATACACCTTGGTATATATATATTTAATACTCATACACTTTTTTTAAATACTCACAGTCACTGAATGATGTCATCAGTGATGTCATCAGTGATGTCATTTGAGATGTCATCAGTGATGTCACTGACCATGGCATGAGTGATGTAATATGTGAGAACATAAGCAGTGCATTACGGGGCGCGAGTTATAGTTAGCTCTGCTGAATTTCTCTGGTTTTGTACGAGTGAAACTTGAGCGTAACTATAATGTTTCTGTAACCTTTGGTTTTTTCAGTGAATTTCAAAGGTTTTTTTAATTCCATTTCCTATTTATAACGTCCCAGTAACCTTTGTTTTTTTAGTGAATTTCTATGGCTACTACAATCTGTTGGGAGCAATAATAAAACAGCAGCATGAAATATTGTGGTCCGTGCTCTTTCTTTCGCGTGGAGGAGAAAGCGAGACGAGAAGGAGTGTTTGCGGATATATATATATATGTATATTTATATATATATTCCGGCGGCGACCCACTTGGGTTTTACTGAACCACCAGTCCCAGGAAGCATTGCTTCAGGTGGTTCACCTGAGCGTTATTATTATGGGGATTTACTGGTGGTTGCCGCATGCCGGCACGTCACATGGTCTGCCACTGAAGAGGGCGTTGGCCCGAAACGCGTCTGGCAGGTAAACCAGAAAAGGACTTTGTTCATGGCGTGTGCCCTTGCTTTGGCGTAATTTCCACCTGGGAGTGCATCCCACCTAGAGGCAACTCTTTTTGTATTTTGTACAGCGGCCTGCCTGGTCGCGGGATTGCACCACCGCGAAACACTTGCGGGTCCGCGGCTGCTTTATTGGGGCAGCTAACTGTGGAACAGGAGGTGCCTGTTATATGCAGGGGTGCCGGCGCGAACATCGGCAATCCTTTTAAAGACATTTTTGAATGTGAGTGCCGGCGGCGACCCACTTGGGTTTTACTGAACCACCAGTCCCAGGAAGCATTGCTTCAGGTGGTTCACCTGAGCGTTATTATTATGGGGATTTACTGGTGGTTGCCGCATGCCGGCACGTCACATGGTCTGCCACTGAAGAGGGCGTTGGCCCGAAACGCGTCTGGCAGGTAAACCAGAAAAGGACTTTGTTCATGGCGTGTGCCCTTGCTTTGGCGTAATTTCCACCTGGGAGTGCATCCCACCTAGAGGCAACTCTTTTTGTATTTTGTACAGCGGCCTGCCTGGTCGCGGATTGCACCACCGCGAAACACTTGCGGGTCCGCGGCTGCTTTATTGGGGCAGCTAACTGTGGAACAGGAGGTGCCTGTTATATGCAGGTGTGCCGGCGCGAACATCGGCAATCCTTTTAAAGACATTTTTGAATGTGAGTGCCGGCGGCGACCCACTTGGGTTTTACTGAACCACCAGTCCCAGGAAGCATTGCTTCAGGTGGTTCACCTGAGCGTTATTATTATGGGGATTTACTGGTGGTTGCCGCATGCCGGCACGTCACATGGTCTGCCACTGAAGAGGGCGTTGGCCCGAAACGCGTCTGGCAGGTAAACCAGAAAAGGACTTTGTTCATGGCGTGTGCCCTTGCTTTGGCGTAATTTCCACCTGGGAGTGCATCCCACCTAGAGGCAACTCTTTTTGTATTTTGTACAGCGGCCTGCCTGGTCGCGGGATTGCACCACCGCGAAACACTTGCGGGTCCGCGGCTCCTTTATTGGGGCAGCTAACTGTGGAACAGGAGGTGCCTGTTATATGCAGGGGTGCTGGCGCGAACATCGGCAATCCTTTTAAAGACATTTTTGAATGTGAGTGCCGGCGGCGACCCACTTGGGTTTTACTGAACCACCAGTCCCAGGAAGCATTGCTTCAGGTGGTTCACCTGAGCGTTATTATTATGGGGATTTACTGGTGGTTGCCGCATGCCGGCACGTCACATGGTCTGCCACTGAAAAGGGCGTTGGCCCGAAACGCGTCTGGCAGGTAAACCAGAAAAGGACTTTGTTCATGGCGTGTGCCCTTGCTTTGGCGTAATTTCCACCTGGGAGTGCATCCCACCTAGAGGCAACTCTTTTTGTATATATATATTATATATATATATATATATATATATATATATATATATATATATATATATATATATATATATATATATATATATATATATATATATATATATATATATACATATAAAACAGTCGCCAGTAGGTAGTTATAGTTAGGACTTAATTTCTTTAGGAAAAGCATTTTTTGACTTGCCAATATCTTTGACGCCGTTTCATAAATCTTCTCAAAAGTTTTCACAAAAATGGTCAAGTTAAGTCCTGTTGTGCATGGAAAGTTTCGGGGTGATCCATCAAGCGGGGGTCGAGAAAAAGGGGGGGTCAAAAAAAGAGCATTTCCCATGGTAATTCCCATTGGAATTTTGAACACCACTACAGCCCCAACTGCTGGATGGAATTGCATCCAATTTGGCAGAAAGCTAGCTCATGGTCCAGAAAGAGTGTTTTTCACTATTTGGTGTAAATCTGTCCAGTAGCTTTAGAGTTATGAAAAGAAATTCAAATTTGTATATCAAGGGAGGCGGACCCTCCGCGATCCCTCCCAATCTCGGGCAGAGATCTGACTGGCTGCCAACATTTCAACCAGGAAGTATTGGCAGCCATCTTGAGACTCGGCTTAACCTTAAAAAAAAGAAAAATGGGCAGGGTAGGAATACCCTGACCCCTTAGTCCTGGTCCTGGGTCCCCCTGGGCTCCTGCCGGGGCAAAAAAGCATATTTTTTAATTTTACTTTTGCTGCAAAATCACAATGGAGTTATGAATCTGTGGCATACTTTTTTTTAAAAAATGAGCGAAGGCTCTCGCGCATTTTTTTTAAAAAGCCCCTGGGCGGGCCTGGGGGCATACACAGATATATATTTTTTAAAAGGAGGGGCATGGGGCCCCCCTCCTAGAGGTCTTTTCAGCCCCAGGGAACACCACCTCCCCTGGGCTTTATTGGAATTAAGGAGACAGCAGCGGGCACTCAATTCCATTGGGCTCCTAGAGCCCAGGGATCACCGCCAGCCCTGGGCTTGTTAAACAAAAGGAAGGGGGACACATGGACCCCCCTCCAGGGGCTTTACTATGCCCCAGGGACCACCACCTCCCTGGGGCTAAATAAAAAGGAATGGGGGAGCCGCGCGGAACCTCTGTGCCCCAGGGACCACCACCTCCCAGGACCAAATAACTTTAACAACTGGGAGGGGGACACACAGCCCCCCTCCTGGGCCATATACGGCCCCTGGGACCACCACCTCCCCAGGGCTTGCCCGTGAAAACAAAAGGAGGGTGGCTGCACAGCCCCCCTCCTGGAACCATACATAGCCCTGGGGACCACCACCCCCCAAGGCCAGCTCCTGCTGTCTCCTGAGGTGCCCATCCTTGGAAGTTAGCTGTTTGCTTTTGCTTGGTTGGAGCTGACAGCTCCCACCAAGCAAAAGAAAACACTCCACTTCCAGCAAGCGGGAGCTGTTGAACCACTCCCGCTTGCTGGAAGTGGAATTTTCATCTATATTCCTGCCCACAGACATGCGGGCAGGGAAATAGATGAAAATATTTCTCTCACACGCAGGGAGCTGTGTTTCCAGCAGCTCCCTGTGTGCAAGAGCAATACCTGCTCCTGCAGAATTCAGGGAGCTAGCTGGGACCGCGGGGGCATTGAGGCTCCCCCCACGGTCCCAAAGCACACTCGGTGCCCTGGTTGGGAACAGGGCACCCAGGGAGACATGCCTGAGCCCCGAGGCATGAGGTCCTCAAGGTCCTCCTCCCCCACTGAATTATGGCTGGGCCCCAGGGAATGGGATCCCAGGGTCAAAACCAGCCTGGGGCCCTAGACTAATTCACAGATCTATACAACCAGTCACATACCCACTGACAGAGCTATACACCCACTGACATATCCATACACACACTCACACACCTACACAGCCACTGACACACCCACTTATTTACCCATACAGCCACTCACACACCCACTAACACATCCAAATGGTCACTCAGACACCCATTCACATACGGAGACACACAGCCACCCACATAATATATTTTAGAAATAGTATCACTCATTAGTAGTACACAAAGTAAACTAATTGAACTTTTGTGGTACCTTGGTATATATTCTTAACACTAATAAATGTTTACAAAACACTCACACTCACTGGATAATGTCACCAGTGATGTCATTTGATATGTCATCAGTGAGGTCACTGACCATGTCATGAGTTATGTAATATGTGAGGTCATAAACAGTGCATTGCGGGGGTGTAAGATATAGTTAGCTCAGGTAGCTATAACTGCTGAATTTCTGTGGTTTAATACGAGTGAAATCTAAGCCTAACTATAACGTTGCTGTAACCTTCAGTTTTTCATTGAATATTCACATATATATATATATATATATATGTATTACCTAGTGTAGATAATGGAATTGGGAGGTGAGATATCCAATAGTGTCAAGATGAAGCATAGAAGTAAAGAGCCCTGTTTTTCTACTTGTTGAGATGTGACCAGTTTTTAATCAAGGTGTCCCACATTTCTTTATCATTGTTGAGACCTAGGGGTCAATTGTTTGAAGCTTTATTATATATTTGGATTCTAGGACGCGTAGTTTTCTGGTCCTATCCCCCCTCTTTCGTCTTTGGGAACTTGGTCCAAGCAAAAGAAACTTAATAGGTCCCTATTGCTCTGGTGTACAGTTTCGAAGTAAGGGGCCACCGGGTAACTGCTGTCTCTTTTGTTAATGGCACGCATGTGCTCTAAAATGCGTCTTTTAGTGGGATGAATCGTACTCCCAATATTGCACTTGTGGTAGGGGCATACCAGACAATAGACTGTATATTCTGAGTTACAATTCAATAACAGATTAATCTTCCATGATGTTTTAGGGTCATCTTCTCTAATCCTATAGTGTGTAACTTTTTTACTATATTTACACTCCTTGCATTTAGTGCAGGGGTAAAATCCTGTAATTGCGTCTATTTTTGGTGGTATGGAGCAGAAGTGGCTACGTACCAGATGGTCACCCAAAGATTTACACCTCCTATACGTTATTAATGGTCTAGAAGGGAATGTTTTTCTCAAGAGCGGGTCTGTTTGTAAAATGTGCCAATTCTTTTTAAAGATTTGGACTAACTGAGATGACTGCTCATCATATTGGGTAATCATTTTAGCAGGTTCTATGCCATCCTGTTTACCTGTATCACTGATATTTTTAGCCACTAACAATTGTGATCTTGTTACTTGTTCTACCCTTGCTTCAGCTTGGTATAGGCTATTGTTAGTATAACCCCTTGCTCTGAAACGTTGTAGAGCTTCAATCTTTGCTCGTTTGTAATCGGATTCTCTGGTACAATTACGTTTCATCCGCAGCAGTTCCCCGTAGGGGATATGATTTATTAGACTTCTAGGATGATAACTCCCTGCATACAGGCTCGAATTTCCTGACGTGGGTTTCCTATATAGTTTGGTCAACAATTTGTCAGTCTCTACATATACTTCAAGGTCTAGATACCATACCTTGGTATCACTAATAGTAGCTGTAAAAATCAGATTTAAATCATTCATATTTAGTGATGCAATATACTCTTCCGCCAAAGAACGACTGCCTCGCCATATGATAAACAAGTTGTCTATATATCTGGCCCATAAGGCTATTTTATCCATCCATCTCTCATGTCTACCAGTCCAGGCCACGTGCTTCTCCCACAGAGCCCACGAACAAGTTTGTGTAGCTGGGGGCGAAGCACGTGCCCATCGCGGTCCCGCGCTGCACATTAAAGAAGTATTTTACTTGAATATCCGTGAGTGCGCCCATTTCTTGGCTTCTGGACGTCTTTGCCAGTGTGGATGTATATATATATATATATATATATATATATATATATATATATATATATATATATATATATATATATATCAGAATGGCACTCCGAGTAGTGTTACGATAATTTATTCAGTTTGCCAGAACAAAAACGTGTATAGTGTGAGACGTGTTTCGGCTTCCAAAGCCTTTATCACAATGCTTGCGCACTAGAGCACTTCCTATTTACACAAGCACTACGACACAGAAGATGGACTAACAATTGTATGCATTGTTGGTGGCCATATTGGAGTATACAAATCGAAACCAACTATAGTTGCTAGTGCAAAATGTCTTTTTCTCTATGATTGAAATGATTTACCGGCTTATGCCCCAGTTGGTCCTGCGACCAATTATTGTGTAATATCGATAAGGTGACATCTGGAGCTGCTGATCCAAAAAGCTACACGATACATACAGTTCATTATACTGTACGTAAATACCGGTTTGGAAAAGCCATTTAGCTCACATAGCTCGAATGTTGGAACAGAGAAAAAGAAAAGAGAAAAGAGAAAAAAGGAAAGAAAGGAAAAGAGCCAAAGAATTACACTGTAATTAAGCCCCTTTGGGCACAAAATGATTTTTTAACTAACAAATACAACTGAGAAAATAAAAAGATATCTCAGCTCTTTTGCATTCCCAATAATACTCCATCACAGCAAATTGCGGTGTTGCACACGTACCTGTAAAAATTAAGAGAAACACACAATAAATATACATAACAAAAATACACTAATAAGTGCTCTTAGCATGCATTCTTAAAATACTGCTTTCAACTAATAAGGCTAAAACTGTACAGTCATAATTAGATATGTATACATTTCTTCATCAGAAGTCAAACCGATGGGTTCTTTGGTCCATATTCTCAAAATGTATCTACATTCTAATTGCCTAAGTATTTTCTCTCTAACCACCCCCCACCCCCACAACGAGGAGATTGTTTTACCTAGTCAAGTACATTATAGGTCAGAAAATTGGGGTTGCTGTCATGAAAGTCCCTAAAGAGTCTAGCTGCTGGGTAGGTATTATCTACATTTTTCACTGCCCTTATATGCTGCAAGATACGCTTATGGACCTGATGCTTAGTGCTGCCTATATAACTTTTAGGACAAGGACATACAAGCATATAGATTGGATAATCTGATTTGCAATCAAGTGGTTCTGGATCCTTATTTTCTCTCCAATCTCATTTTTGATTTCACTGATATTCATTCCAATTAAACAGGCTTTGCATTTGCTGCATTTCTTAAAGCCTTTCTTAGGTTTCAGCCAACAACCATCCGTGCCAATCTGATTTCTCACTAAAGTATCCCTGATAGATTGAGGCTTTCTGTAAGTGATAGAGGGCTTGGAGCTAATCTCCGACTATCGGATCTTGTTGAAGAGTATGCCTGTGCTTCAAAAGAGCCTGTCTAACAGGATTATGATGCTCATTGTAAGTGGTAATAAACCTACACTCTTTTTCTACTGTCAACCGCTCCGGTGGATTCTTGAACAGTAGTTTAGCTCTTGAATGTCTATTGACTCTAGACCTTGCTTTACTTAGAATATCTTCACTGTACCCCCTCTCTTTATTGCATTTATATAGTGCCTGCTACCGCTCCTCATGGGTAATAAGCGCTATATTACATGTAAATGTCATTGCATACAATACAGTTTGCCATTTTCTGGCCATTTCTACCAATTTGGCATTTTCTGCAAAACCATTTGAAAAGAAAAGAAATTCTCCCTTTTATTGTGTATATATAGGGGCAGATTTACAGGCCCCTTGCGCCACTTTTGCGTCATTTTTAAAATGGGAAAAGTGACGTACGGGTGGCTCAAGGGGCTTGTAAATAAGCCCCATAGTGCTTGCTACCGCTCCTCATGGGTAATAAGCGCTACATATAAATGCAATTGGTTGCAATACAATTTGCCATTTTCTGTCTTGTTTTCTTAGAAATTCAAATGGTGCCTATCAGTCAAGATGGGGAGGAGGCAGAGATCACCTTTTAAGTGCAGATGGTCTCTCTCATCCCAGTGCTGATCGGCAATCATTAGCTCTCCTTTAAAACAATAGTGAAGTCTCAAAAACGTTGCCCTGCACAGCGAGAGCTCCCACATGAGGTCTGCAACATAGGATGTTGTGAATCACTGGTAACCTCCACCCTTTCATGAGAAAACATTCCAAGGCAGCAGGAGACGCTGAACCTGTCTTTTTAAAGAAAATGAAGTGCCTTCTCCAACCGGCTTCCCGAGCAGAGCTCTGCACTGCTCGGGCTTTACCTGAGGCAAGTACCCTCGAAGATACCAGCCCGGGCCATGACCAGCGATGGAGGGGAAGCTGAAGCCCTTTTAGCCCAATGGGCGGTGCACGCCTGTTACTATGTTTTTTCACCTATAGAAGATATGAGGCACTTTACAAAAGTGTGAATAGTTAGGGAAACATATTGTTATTCTTCTATATAGTTTTAAAAACTGTAACGAAGTACTGCGGTACTATCTAGGAAGTACAGACCTTTTGAAATGTAAAATAAAAAAGGATTTATGACAAACAATAATAAACAACAATAAAAAAAGATTGTTGTATTGTTTTTTTTTAATTTCAAAAGGTTTAAGTAAAATACGTAGGGCCATATTCTCAATGAAGTGGCGGAGCGCGGCGTTGGCCTTCTTGGCTTCCTCTCTCCCCCACTTCGGAAACGCGAGGCTGCACACTATTCTCAAGGATATGGTGCAGCCTCGTGTTTCCCCCTGCGATGGCGCTAAGTTTCACAACTTAGTGCCAACGCAGGCACCCTTGCACCAGAGTGCAAGGATGTCTGCAAGCAGGGAGGTTTGTTTATGTACAGGAAGGTGTCCCTTCCTGCACATAAACAAACCTTAAATGCCAGTTTGTAACTTACATGTGTGCTGCTTCATGCAACACACATATAAGTTACAAAGCGGCATTTTTAAAAAAGGTTTGTTTATGTACAGGAAGGGACACCTTCCTGTACATAAACAAACCATGGCAGTTTGCTTTTTCCATGTGTGCTGCACATGGCAGCCCACATGGAAAAAGCAACAAGCATTGGCATAGCCAATAGGTCTCGCCTTTGGGGCCTTATAAGTGTTTAGCCAGAGCTATTGACTTTGCCAATGTCTTCAAGCTGTGCTGTAGAGAAGTGTGGCTGAAATGAAATGAAATGAAATGAAAAGGACATTTATAGAGCGCATGGCTACCAGAAGGCCTCCCAGCGCTTAGCATGACTAGTAGACAGGGGGAGGGACAGAAACGATTAGTTTAAGGGAATAAAAGAGTTTTAAGTTGTTTCCTAAAAGCAAGATGGCTAGACTAGGCTGCTGTGCGGCATGCTGAAAAGTTATAATAAAAAAGTGTCAGAAGCCTTTTTGTTACTTTATATATGACCAAGAAGGCATTATGTAAAACTGAACGACCATATTAAAAAAGTATTTACAATAAAAATTTTCCTCAGTTTTCTTTTGTTCTTGCAATGCTGGCAACTTGTTTCTGCCTATTGCAATGGTTGTTTGTTAAAGCTTTTTTTTTGAGGGGGCATAAACAATCGGAGGGTGAAGGTTGGGAACTAGTACCTGTATTATAACACTAGCAACGGCCAGACGCTAGGGAGAATCAACAGATGCCAGATTCCGAGAGCAGGCTGAGGTGGTGCTGAGTGATGCTGAGGTGGTAGTGGTGGTGGTGGTGACTGTTGCGGAGACGATGCTGAGGTGATGCTGAATGATACTCAGGTGTTGCTGAGTGATACTGCTGTGGTGCTGAGTGATGCTGTGGTGGTGCTGAGTGATATTGTCTTGGCGCTGAGTGATGCTGTGGTGGTGCTGAGTGATATTGTCTTGGCGCTGAGTGATGCTGTGGCGGCGCTGAGTGATGCTGTGGCGGCGCTGAGTGATGCTGTGGCGGCGCTGAGCGATGCTGTGGTGGCGCTGAGCGATGCTGTGGTGGCGCTGAGTGATGGCGCTGAGTGATGCTGTGGTGGCGCTGAGTGATACTGTGGTGGCGCTGAGTGATGCTGTGGTGGCGCTGAGTGATGTTGTGGTGGCGCTGAGTGATGCTGTGGTGACGCTGAGTGATGCTGTGGTGGCGCTGAGTGATGCTGTGGTGGCGCTGAGTGATACTGTGGTGGCGCTGAGTGATGCTGTGGTGGCGCTGAGTGATGTTGTGGTGGCGCTGAGTGATGCTGTGGTGGCGCTGAGTGATGCTGTGGTGGCGCTGAGTGATGCTGTGGTTGCGTTGAGTGATGCTGTGATGGCGTTGAGTGATGCTGTGATGGCGTTGAGAGATGTTGTGTTGGTGCTGAGTGATGCTGTGCTGGCTCTGATTGATGCTGTGCTGGCTCTGAGTGATGCTGTGGTGTTGCCGAGTGAGAGATAGAGTGAAGATATAATGCCCAATTAGAGAGGGTGGTGAGAGAGAAAGAGAGAGAAAGGGTGTACATAGAATAAAGAGTGGAGCGGGATAGAGAGAGAAAGAAGGGGAGAGAGAGTGAATGAAGGAGTTTGAAAGAGAAACAGATAAAGGGGTGAGAGAGAGAATGAAAGGCTAAAAAGATAGAGAGGGGAGAGTTAATTAAGTAGAGAGAGAATTAGAGAGGGGAGAGAGAGAGAGAAGGAGAGAGACAATAAGAGTGGGGGTGTGGAGTTTAAATAGAGTGAAGAAGTGACGCGGAAAAAGTAACCTTAAATATAGCTTTGTGCTTTGCGCGAATAAATATTTTTTAAAAAAAACAGTGAGAGACAAAAATACTGGTAATTAGGCTGTGACTCCCAATATAAAACAAATAGCGATATAAGGTGAAATCAACCCACCGAAGCAATATTTCTAACTAGACAAAAAAAAGCTTGCATTTCAATGCTAATCGCTGTTGTTTTTCATGTGACTGTAGTCCAGGGCCCTGAGTTGGTAATGTGAGCTGCTGCTGCGATTGAAACATCAGAGTCCAGAGAGTTAATGAGCCATGACGAGGAAATGAGGAAGAGATAGGAAACCCAGATGCCAGCTGCGCATGCACGCCATCGTGAACTCAAGCTGGTCGCCAGCCGAAAGCCAGTGTTTGCACTTCCAAAACCCGCTTACTAAAACTCTCGGCCAGACCAGCGCAAGCGCTGGTGCAGGCCGAGACCTAAAAACCAGGAGAAATAAAGCTTTTTTCCTCGTTTCGCCACCTTAAGACCAGATTTTTCCTGGTCTTAAGTTTGGCGCTACCTCCTATTTACGCTGCCCTTGAGAATAGGAGGTAGCGTCAAACTCAATGGGTGTTGCGGTTGAACGCCCACCGCAACACCCACTGCACGCCCCTTTCATGCTAAAAACAGCGTGAAGGGGGACCTATTCACAAGGCAGCGTTAAGCCGGGTTAAGCCACTTAACGTGGCTTAACGCTGCCTTGTGAATAGGGCTAAGCTCCTATCGCCACCACAACGTCACTGAAAGTGACGTTGTGGTGGCGATGGGGGCTTGAGAATATGCCCCTAAGATCGTTTGCGAAATGCCACAACTTTAAAAATAGAACAACACAGAAAATAAAGTGTATCACAGAGAGCCTTAAAAAACAACAACTTTAGAAACGCTTGAAATGTGCGCTGATTAGAAATGGCAGGTAAGAGCACTGGCGAAGTGTAGGTATTTGGGTCTCCATTACCTGGGCAGAGGCAGAGGGCGCTTCCATCAGAGACAACGGCAGGACTCCAACACAGACATCTGCACATAAGGAATCCAGGGAAGAGTGTTTTTGGACATTATTCTGCAATTCTGCCTGTCAAGTCTGATGTTTTCTTTGCATTAGTTGTCAATAAATGTGTGTAGTTGGTATTTTAAATGGCACAGCATGTGGGTTTTGTACTGTACAACCTTGGTCTATTTATGCCTACAACTGAGCACTTGGAAGTATATGTGCACTGAGTGCAGGGGGGGGGGCTTATTTAAACCCTTTGCTGTCGGAAATATACCAATATCCTTATATGTAAAACTCTTCTCTGTTATTTGGCACTCTTCCCACCATGCTTTATAAGTCTCCTGTGTTTCGTCTTATGTCAAATTTCGGAGTTTCTTTTTCAGTGAAGAATAGATGGATAGTGTTACCTCTTAATTCAATTCAATGCAATAAAATCTGTATTCGGTTTAACAAAAAACATAAAAGAGTACATTCTAGACACAAAAACGGTTTATTAAAAAAACAATACAATGTTAGGCTCCTAGTTAGGACATGGTAATAAGGCGAGGCTTTGTATGGTATCCTTACAAAATAAAGCAATATCCTTATCTTTTTATAAATGTGTATAAAATTAGCACCGCCTACACAAATGTAAACCATACATACTTGATGTAAAAATAGCAGTTCAGGTTTGCAACGTTCACGCGCTCATTTTTTAAGCAAACCGTAATCATGGAATGTTAAAATAAAATGTGGGGATTACATTGAGAAGAGTAACCATCACACGAGCCTTAAGGAAGATGAATAGACCATTCCCCCAATTTAGGAAAGGCAATCAGTAAAAGAACCATGTTTAGGTAGAAGCTACTCAACGCAAACCTATGTTGTGAATTTGTTACTATTCGCAAGTAAGGTTAAAGCCAGTGCTTTACATGGGCCGGTGCTCACCAATACCGAGTACCGGCACTTTTTCATTTTCTCTCCTTCAGGAAGTTCTCCTCGAGCAAGGGGAGTACTGGTACTCATAGGGGCCTGGCTTTGACCGAGGTGATGCTGCTCCTATCAACCATACATCTGCAGCTCTTTCTGCAGGCCCTGTACTGGTTCAAGCATGCCTTTCAATCACGATGCAACATAACTTGTGCATTTGTAAAGCACACCATCACCCATGGGTATCTTGGTGCTGAATAACAGATGTGTATTGTTACCCAACTCAATGGTTCTCATTTTATCGACCTCCGAAGGAGGAATGGCTAAAGGGCATATTCACAAGAACGTGTGTTAATCATCACCAGAGTTCGCTAACGCAACTTTTCACATCGCAGCCTATCGCGGGAATATCACGCAGTGTCAACGTGGAATTCACAACATGGCGGTACCATGCAATAGTCCGCCTATAACACGGCCAATTTCCGCGAGACAACAATCTCGACGGAGATAAAAAAACGAACCACAACACAGAAAAACGTGCGATGAGCTCATTCGCGTAAGTAAATGGTCTCCTGAAGACCTGTGAAGTACTCGGGTGCGGCTGTGTGTGTGCCCGGGAAGCTGTCTCAGCCCGGGCTGACACACACGACGTGGGGGGGCTGGGGTGTTTGCGGTGAGCATTCGTTGCAGCAATGGTAAATGAAGGCGGGGGAAGGTGAGTGGAGGATAAGAACCCTCCGTACGGTGTGACTGCAGAGTGACAATGGCCAGTCCTCCCTTGTCCACCGGAAATCCACACGGCCCCCACGTGGGGGCTGGAAGGGCTGGGAAAAAAGATCATTGGCCAAGTCTTTGCACTGCAGTCAATTGCACCCCCAGGTCCATCTACAGGACGTGCACTTCAGCCATGCGCGTGGGGATGTGCAGTAGGCTGGCACCCCCGCCTCCATGCAGCTGTCCCCCGGCAAGGCACCCTCTGGGGTCCTGCTCAGATGCTCACACCGGGGGGGGGAGAGTAGGAAGAGGAGGGGGCCGCTGAGGCCAAACAAAGCACGACTCTCCAAGTCATGGGGGGTTGTTTGGGCAGTAAAATGGGGGCAGCCCCCCTACCTCCACTGCTCTAATGCCAGGAGTGATGCCAGCGTCCCCAGCTCTCGTGTCCCCTAGGGCCAGGCCCCTCACCACCACTCCTGGGATCTGCAGCTTAGGGCAAGGGCTGCTCCGCCTGGCTGCTGGTGTCAACCACAACTCCGATGCTGCAGCTCATGCATCTCCCAGGATCGGGCCTCCAGGTGTCTCTGTGCCCCTGTTTACTTGCCCTGCTCTGCAGCCGATGTTAGCCTGCACTGCAGGTAACATCTCCCCTGGGGCCCAGTCTCAGGCGGCCTCTTCAGGGGCCGCCATACCATGCGGGGCACCCTCCGCTCGCCTACTTCAGCCAAGCCCTCAGCCCCCACTGCACATGGCACCCCACCCAGACATTGGTCTTGTGTCTCCACCAGCAGCTGGGGAAGAACGGGGGCACAAACCAGGCACCTGTGGGTCTTCCGGTGTGGCTCTTGGCTGTGTTCCCTTTCCTGCAGCAGGTAGTCGTCCTGCTTAACACCAGCAAAAGGCAGGTGTAAAATCCCTTGTGCTAGCGCGGCTTATCACCTGTTTTTGTTTCGCTTTGCAGATCTGGCAGTTCGTTGTGAAAGTTGTGATGTGGTTTTTTCGTGTGTTTTTGCACGGGAATGCCTACTCTGCATCTCATTAGAGTTATTTGGTGGTGTCCACCGTGGAGATAAATTTTGGGGCAGTTATCACGGGAATACTGGTGTTGTCTGCAGTTTGCACCAGCTTGTGAATGGGGTGTTAATTCTATCACCACTTTTGATGCGTTAAAGTGGGGATAATTCGGAGTTCAATCCTTGTGAATATGCCCCTAAGTGGGCCCGCTGGGTTTGAACCTGTGACCACAAGGTCAAACAAAGGCCCTACAGCGGACGCATTAGCCCACTAAGCCACCAGACCCAGATGGAAGGCTAAAGTAGAACAAGAGCACATGAATAGCAGCTCTTGTCCCCAGGACACAACGCTCTTCTGTCAGAGCAGGAGGCATCATGGCAAGAGCTGCCGATTTTGGGAGAGGGGAACTAGGTTGGAGTCTTGGCATCTTCTGTGCAAATCACCTGATCACCCCGAAATTAAAAAAAACAGGAATGTGAGTGTATGTAATGCAGCAGCTGTATGTAATGCAGCTGCCGTTGGCGATATATAAAAACAAAAACAAAAAATGTTAGGAGGTGTGTGGTTGCAGGATGTTTTCTTAGACCTTACACAGTGAGGTTAGATAGGTGACTGCAAAACCTAATGAGTGGGGGAGTGGGACGTATTGTTCTGGGTCATGGGTACTCCAAACATTTTTCCAACGGCCATAAAGTGTGGTCTGTGATGTGACCGAGGGCTGCATTGATGTGAGCAGGGTGTCGTTTTGGAGGAGTGGGTGGTTGGCAGTAAGGCAGGTGTAGGTGAAGCGAAGCATATATATCTAGTGGCTGAGTTGCACAATGTGCAACCAGAAAACCAGGGATCAATCCCAGCTTCCCTACCTAATCAAACTGTGTATTCCTATGCAATTGTTTTGACCTTGAAATACATGACTTCAGGATGTGTGGTGTACAAAACCTTCTCTGATGTTTGATTTGATAAACTATAATATTGTTCATGTATGATAGGAACACAGTCCACCCACAGTGTGCACATAACAACTGGCTCAACCCTTAGTTCACTATTGGCATTGTTATTAGGATGCGTGGAAAAATGAATATTTCTACATTCATGTTTAAAAGCTATCTTTTTAAAAAAAAAAGACTTCTCAATTTACTGATAAAATCTGATGTACTAAGGTGAAACGGTTCTGTATGCTAATGAAATACACTTTTTTAATTTTGAAGAGACTTTATCACATTTTTAGACTTTTGCTGCAAGACGTCTTTAAAAATGAAGGTGTTCCTATAGTTAAGCCATGCAGGACAACCTTGTTACTTACTCTCTTTAACTTCAATTAACAATTGAATAAATGCTTACCTGTTTATTTAACTTCTTTTAATGTTAGTGCTGAGTTGAGCAAAATGCAGCCCAGTGCTGATGCAATGTTGACTAGGAGGCCGCATGTAAAGGCCAGGGGGGCACATGGGGCCCCCAAGCCCTACTTTGAGTATCACTGTTCTGGGCAGTACAGCTTTTTAGCCTACCCATTTTTTTTAAGTGAGTGGAAATCGTTGCCCATCAGCAATTTGCAATTAAACCTATTTGCTTAAAAGTAAATCCCTGCCCTCTTCACCAATTTCCTGATTAATCTTCAAGAAAAAAGGCATAAAGGGGAAAAACGTTTTTAAAAAACGTTTTACTGACTGGTCTAGTGCATTTAAAACAAACTGGCAACTTCTTGTTTCACGTGGAAAACCAGCCCTAAACTAAATGTGACAGGATTTTCTTTGGAATGTGTGAGACTTTCAGACAGTTCTGGATTTTAACTGGAAATGCTTTCCATTCTGGAATTTGTTGTTCCCTTTCTTGTTATTATTATGGGATTTTAAAAATTCCAGCATCACACAGCACTGATAGAAAAATCAGTGGCTGGATGAATATGTCACATAGCGTGAGCCACCTGGAAGCTACCATGCCCCCCTGTTCCCATATTTTGTAGGAGTCATCACACATCATGCATGTAAACAAATGTCAGCAATGACCATTGTTTCGGCTTTTTAAAAAATAATTTTTAGGGAATTCTTTCAGGACACTGCTTCTGGCATAGAAGGCTCTATGCATTAACTTAGGCTGTTGGTGAATCCCTCTATCTTTTGGCATCCGATGATATAAGAGAGCAAGATCTATGCACCACCTACGGATGCATGAGCTTGGCAGAGTGGCACAAGAGAGTGATGAGAAGATAAAGCCAGAGAAAAAGAAAAAGTAATTGCAAGAGATTGAAAGGAAGAGAGAGTGACAAGAAACCAGACCAAATTCAAGAAGTAGAATGTATCAGAATCTACCTTTGGGTTATAAACTTAAAAAGCAACTTGCTTTAATAGTGCAATATCTGTAGGTTAGTATAGAGGTGCAATATGAGACTCCTGTACATCTGGCAGTACTAGAATCTCAGGGGCATATGTACAAGGAGTTAACTCCGCCGTAGCATCGCAGTATGTACAAGTTACTGCTAACCGCGGTTAGCAACAGCATTCTGGCGATATCGTCCGTTTCTCTGTTCGCCACTTCTGTTAGCGATAGCTAACGAAAATGAGATGCAAGGTAGGCATTCCCCTGTAAAAACCACCGCTAACCCCACTTCGCGATATATACAATGATCGCCGGGGCCGGCGAAACGTTAAACAAACAGCCACTAAGCTCTGTTAGCGGCTGGTTTCTAAGACCAGAAAAAAGGTGGTCTTAAAAATGGAGATAACAAAACAGGATATAAGGGGGAGTAGCCCAGAACCACATTTGACAACCCACTGATGCCATGGAGGTACTGCTCATGCAGCTTGGAGCACCAAGAAGACCACAACAACCACCGCCACCGCCCTCAGGACCCGGACGGAGGCAGCGCCAAATAAGACAGCGGGTATATCGTCAACGCATCACCCTGATAGACCTAACACCAGAGGATGTGATAGCCCACTACAGGCTGAAAAGGTCCTCCATCCTCCGCATATTGACCCAGATAGCCCCCAGGATGCAGGCACCAACACAGCGTTGCAGCAACATCCCTCCGCAGACGATGCTCCTAGCAGTGCTGCACATGTTGGCCTCAGGTACCTTCCAACCAACCACTGCCAGAGTTGGGGGAGTCTCCCAGTCATCCTTTTCAAGGTTCCTCCCAAATGTCTTGGATGCCATCATCAGCCTGATGCCACAGCACCTACGCTTCCCAAACACTGCTCAAGAACAGCTTGACACCAAACAAGGCTGGCTTTCCCCATGTGTTGGGGGTAAATGACTGCACCCAAGTCCCGCTTGTGCCTCCTGCAGACACTGCACACAATTACCGGAACAGGAAGCACACACACCCCATGAACGTGCAGGCAATCGTGGACCACCGGGGCTTGTTCACCAATGTTGTAGCCAACTTTCCAGGGAGTGTCCATGACTCATACATCTTCCGGCAGTCCATCATCAACCAGCGTTTTGAGAATGGCACATATGGAAATGGACTGCTTGTTGGAAAGTACAAACTGAACACATCACACGCAACAAGTCCACAATCATGTAGCACACAAATGTGAGAATGCACATGTAGCAAATGTCAAACAACATGCCTTGAAATATGTCCAACCACCATACACAAGACCCTAAGGGACTGAGCAATGATCCCTGGGGCACTCCGCATGTGAAGATTTGTGGGTTCAGAGAGGAAGGGTGGCAGTCTGGTCTCTTGGCTTCTGCCGGTGATGAATGATCGGATACAGTCAAGGGTGGTTCCTTGTATGCCTGCGTCTTGTAGTCTGCCCACTAGTGTGTGGTGGGAGACGGTGTGGAATGCTGCTGACAGGTCAAGTAGAATCAGGGCTGCATTGTGGCCTTGGCCGAGGATGGTGTGGATGTTGTCTGTGGCAGTGAGTAGGGCGGTGTCGGTGCTGTGGTTGCTTAGAAATCCAGACAGAGACGTGTCCAGGATAGCGTTGTCCGTAGATTATCTGGTGGTCTTGGTGAATTCATGGATGACGTTGAATATGTCTTTGGAGTTGGTGGCGTATGCAACTATTATGTTGCGGCAGAAGCTCCTATCAGTGCTACCGATGCGTTGGTGGTATTTGGACATGGTGTTCTTGTACGTCTAGAAGTTAACGTGTGCCTTGCAGTTTCTCCGGTTTTTCTCCAGGGTTCTGCAGGTGTGTCTGGAATATTTCAGTTTGGTGGTGAAATATGCGGATTTGCTGCTGCGCTGTCTGTTGGAGTTGTGTGGCGGGGTGAGTTTGTCTGTGCATTTGGAGAATCATTTGTGGGATTCCCTGGAAGCGCGTTTGGCGTCTGCTGCAGTGTTGGGGGATTTGCAGTTGAGGGTTGATTTCATATGCTCATCGGTAACTCAGCTCCAGTACCTTTGCATTGCGCGATGTACGGGTGTGTCCTGCTTGGTTATGTTGCCAAGGAAGTGTATGCAGTGATGGTTGGTCAATGGGTGCTGTGTGGTGTGGCTGAAGGGTATGCTGTTTCCTCCTGCAAAGAAGGGGTCGAGGGTGTCTCCTGCCTTGTGGGTTGGTGTGGGTAAGAGTTGTGTCATTCACATGTTGGCGACCTCTTCATCCAGAGGGTAGTGGAGTTGGTGTCTTTGGGGATGTTGAGGTGGAAGTCCAGGTCTACGATGAGTAGGCAGTCCATGGAGATGATGGCGTGGGGTGCAAAGAGGTCATTGATGGCGTTGGCAAAGCAGTCCATGTGTCTGGGGGATCTGTAGGCAAGTGTGCCACAGAGTGTGGAGTCGGGGCTGGGCTGGACCTGGAAGTGCATGTCTTCTGTGGCAGCAAATGTGTTGCTGAAGGTGGCGAGGCAGAGGGACTTTTTTCATCCACGATGGTGAGGACTCCTGCCGGGTGTTGGGGGCAGTCCTCCCTCCGGATCTTGTCTCCATCTGGGATTGTGAGGGCGATGTCAGGGGCAGAGGAGTTGGTGGTCCAGCTGTCCAAAAAGAAGGCGATGTTGGGTGATAGTGTGTCCCGGAGGTACCAGATGTCCATGGTGTGTCTGTGCAGGGAGTGCATGGTGATGAGGATGCATCTTAGTGCGTTGGCGGTGTTGGCTGCCGTGGTGGTGGTGAAGGTCATGCGCCAGTGGAGGCAGGGTAACTGGCCGTGGGTGGTGTTCATTGTGGCCTGTTGTCAGTTGTACTTCCTTCTGGGGTTGAGTGCAACAATGGCGTATTAGTCGGAGAGGTAGACGTAATGAGATCCAGGGTCCCTGGTGCCGGTTGTGTCTGGGTCACGGACGGACGCAGACGTGCTTGCTTTTTGTGTGCCTTCGTTGCACCAGTGGTGCTAATATGCAGCCGCCACCATTACATAGGGTAGGGGGGATGGACGAGCAGCTGGGAGGCAATGTAATTTGCATTGATGATGGACAATTGCCTGAAGCTACACATGGCAAAGCTAATTTACCTAAGTAGCACAAATCACACACACAAAAATAGGAATACTGCAAACACAGCATGCACATATACTAATGGACACATCTCTCCATTTCATGTTACAGGTGATCAAGGATATGCACTATCTCCATGGCTGATGACACCCCTCAGAGCCACAAACACCCAGGCACAGAGACATTACAATGTCGCACTTGGACGCACCAGGTCCATTGTGGAGAGAACATTTGGTGTACTGAAGTCACGGTTCAGGTGCCTCGACATCTCAGGCGGCAGACTGCTGTACAGCCCTGAAATAGTCTGCAAGATCATTGTGGCATGTTGTGTGCTGCACAACATATGTGTCCGCACCAATGCACCATGGATAGAAGTTCCAGATCAACTGGATAATCCTGAGGATGACGAAGAAGAAGAGGCTGATGCTGCACACCCCCCAGCCATGGCTGCAGGAACAGCACGAAGGGACAGAATCATCCACAATTTTTTCACTAGACCACGTAAAAATATGACAACCCTTTTTTTGTTTCGACTGTGCAAAATGCATATGAGCATAGTTCTTCAAATAAAACATCACAACACAAAAACCTTGTGTGCATGTTCATACTCTGCATGAGTACATATATCTGACAAGTGAAAGTTTAACAATGTGCTTTAATAATTGTTGAATTGTATGTTTGCGGGTCGGTATGTGTTTTTGGGGTCAGAGATGAAATTTAGGGTGTGTCTTAGGGTAAGAGATAAAATTTAGGGTGTTTTTTGGGGTCAGAGATGAAATTTAAGGTGTTTTTTGGGGTCAGTGATGACATTTAGGGTGTTTTTTGGGGTCAGTGATGAAATTTAGGGTGTTTTTTGGGATCAGAGATGAAATTTAGGATGTTTTTTGGGATCAGAGATGAAATGGGGTCAGAGATGAAATTTAGGGTGTGTTTTGGGGTCAGAGATGAAATTTAGGGTGTGTTTTGGGGTCAGAGATGAAAATTAGGGTGTGTTTTGGGGTCAAAGAGGAAATTTAGGGTGTGTTTTGGGGTCAGAGATGAAATTTATCGTGTGTTTGGGGTCAGAGA
This sequence comes from Calotriton arnoldi, assembly GCA_963921515.1. Taxonomy (NCBI): domain Eukaryota; kingdom Metazoa; phylum Chordata; class Amphibia; order Caudata; family Salamandridae; genus Calotriton; species Calotriton arnoldi. The sequence continues at coordinate 483,268 of CAWUFW010006881.1, forward strand.
TTACATTTAGGGTGTGTTTTGGGGTCAGAGATAAAATTATAGCAAATACAGTTCATCTGAGGTAAAACTTGCAGTTAGCGTCCAGATTTTTGCCGCATTAACGGTAATGCGACAATTTTTTCATAACCGCGTTAGGAAAATATAGCTAAATACATGTGAAAACACGAAATATTACAGCAAAAACCATTTTGCGTGCAGAAACTAATCGTAAACTCTAAAAATGGGCCGCAAACACACAGGAAGTGATGTCAGCAAGAGTCCTGTTGTCTGGAGGAGTACTGTGCACTTTCACTTTCACTTTTGAGCACACTTTTTGTGATTGTGGAGAGTGTTGGAGGTTTTTGGTCTTCTGTGCTGCTGAATTTGGTTTTGAGAGTGTGGTTGTGTCCTGTGAACTGTCCCTAGTGTCCCTAGTGTCCCTGTGAATTCTTGTGTAGTTGTCCTTACTTGTTTTTTGTGTCTACTATATTTTGTCGGGTGTTTGTCCAAGGGGTATTTTAAATTAATAATCGTTGGGGTATATATTTGGGTTTTAATCTTTTAGGAGTGGGTTTAGGTGTGTGCTGGGAGATGGTGGGTGTGGGTAGGGAGGGCAGGATGTCGGAGGGGGCATTGGGGGGCTTCCTCTGGCTGGTGAAGCACTACCTGCCCTTGATGATAGAAAGTGGGGGTCGGATCCTGCAGGGCTATGTGGTACGTGTGAGGAAGGTGAGGTGGGAGAATGTGAGGAGCCAGATGCTGCGGGTCTTCAGTGTGGACAGGACTGTCTGACAGTGGAAACATCAATGGCAGGATCGTGTTGGCCGTGAGGGTGACATGTTGGACCACCTTGGAGTCCTCATTGGCCAACAAGGTGGTAAGTACAACCTCAAAATTGTTGAATGAACACTTTTGTTACTAATGAAAAGTTCTGTCTGTAACACAATGGGGTATATGTGCAGGTATTTTGCGGAGTGAGACTTTCTACATCATGCCTTCAGGCCTCACTTTCCCACTGCAGAGACACAACGCTGCACCATGTTTACAAGCATATGGTGCAGGCTTGCGTCTCCACCAGCGCTGGTGCAAAAAAGTTGCAGTGTAGTGCCAACCCAGGCACCCTTGCACCATAGTGCAAGTGTATCTGCGTGCAGGGAAAACATTGTTCATGTACATGAAGTGTGACCTTACATGACATAAATAATCCAATGCATTATGAGCATTCCATGTGTGCTGCACAAGGCAGCACACATGTAAAGATAATCAAAAATGAGGATTAATGCTTTTCTCTGAGTTTTGCTGAGATAGGAACAGCTAATCACCAACATCCCATGTTGGCGCAGACTAGTATGTGCGCTGACCTTGTACCTCTGGCTAGAGTACCTTTGGCTGAGATATGAAAGTTGAAATATTTAGCATATGACTTCTCAAGAGTGACAGACATCATCAATAGTTTTTACACACCCTTGTGCATTCTCCATCGATGTTATTGTCAAAAGAGCATGTAGGACATGGTTATGTTTGGCCAAACAGGGCCATGGGAATGTGTCACACAAGTTGTCTGTGCAAAATGTGTGAATGTGCAAGCATGATTGTCTTGTTTGCCCTCACTCAGCATTATCATGTCTTGTTGGAATAACAGGCAAACTCAACACAATCATGTATGCCACATGAACTGCAAAAGTACAGTTACAGAGCATTTACATTGAAGGCGATCAATTGGATGATGACTAGGACACATGTGTGAATTATTTTTTTGCTTACCAACACACATTTTGTTTTATGTCTCACAGCTGGAAGACCACTCATCACACAGGGGGACATCGACGCCTTCAGGGACCCACACGCCACTGGTGAGTACGCCCATTAAATGTTGTCAATGTGAGATGTGATGAATGTCAGGACCAAATCATGTCCTTAGTACCAGGCAGTATGTGTGGGTATCACATGTACCTTGACTCCAGTGTGATGGGCTTTGGTGGAAGTGTGAAGTGTCTACAAATTAGTAAGTGAAGATGGAGGAATGCATATGTCTTCCTGATGTATGCTTGCACATCTCCAGTCAGTGATACCCATGCAAGAAAAATCAATGTGTTCTGTCTATACAGTACATGCATGCTGATTACAGAGCGTACAGACAGGAGAGGGGACAAGTGAGTGGTGTTGGTGATGAGTATGACCAGACATGGAATGCGTGTACATCCTTGGCTGAGATGACTGTACAAGTGTGCCAGATTATGCACAAGTATGTAGTGTTTTCCTGGCTGTGCGGTGTCAGATACAGGTCTGCACAGTACTATCGTATGTATGCTGCATAAAAGCTTTAAAAGTTTTCCATGACGTAGCTTAAAGCCAAGTCTTCCAATGGCACGTTCACCCACCAACTAGCAAAGATGGGCCTATGTATGTAATTGGCATGTTTTGTCACTGCAATGGTGTTGTAAAGCTGTCTCCTTGGACTCATTCCCCTCATTTAACTCAATGTCAAATGTACAAGCCACTCTTGCAGAATCTATGACGTTACCCCACATGCATTTTCCAGGCATGCTTTTAATCCACATGTTTTAACACACAATACCATTTACAACGCTTGGCTTTACAACGCAATTCTTTACAACACATTCCCCATTAAATCTCAATGACTATTCTGACTACAGGGGGCCTTACTTTTGGAATGTCTTGTAACATTTAGCGGTCTACAGTCCTGTGCTTTGAAAATTCAGCAGGGTCAAAGATGTGGATTAAACCACGTTGGTCCCGATCACCACCACTACGTCACCTTTTGTGAGGTAGTGGTGGCGAGAGGGGCTGCGCCTCATGTACAAGTCAGTGTACATACACTGAATGTTGTTTTGCCATGTGTGATGCTTGATGCAGCACCAGTGAAAGTGGCAGTAGGGCTTCTACAGGATTGTTCATGTGCATGGAGGGACACCTTCCTACCCATGAACAATCGTCACATGCACACTGACACCCTTGGACTCTGGTGCAAGGGTGCCTGCGTTGGCCCAAAGTAGTTTAACCTAGCATCATCGCAGGATGAAAGGCAAGGCTGCACCATATTCTTGAGAATACGGTGCAGCCTTGCATTTCTAAAGTGGCGGAGACTAACCAAGGTGGCTAACGACACGCTTCGCCACTTCCTAGTACATATCCCCCGTTGTTCATGTACAGGAAGGTACACCTTCATGTACATATGCAAAACATGGATTTTTGCATAGTGCATGTGTGCTGCACACGGCTGTTCACATTGAAGAATCAACTATGATGAGAAATGCATTGGTTATCCTCCTTTTGACTAATTTGGACCTGGATTCTCAAGGTCTTATTTCTGGTGCTGCCTCATATGTAGGCCACCCTTGTACATAGGGGGCAGCATCAAATACAATGGGTGTTGCGCTGGAACGACCCACACAAGACCCATTGGACGCACCTTTCACACTAACCATAGTGTGAACGGGTGCCTGATGTACAAGGCAGCTTTAAGCCACGTTACGTGTCTTAATGCTGCCTTGTACATAAGGTGCAGCCTCTTTCTCCACAATAATGTCACTGAAGGTGAGGTTATGTTGGCGATAGTGGCTTGTACACATGCCCTGACAGGGTCATGGGGTTGTGACTCTACCAGTCACATGCCATGCACTGTCATGTCAGTGTTGCCAGCATGTTGTAACTGATCATTGATTCTACATTGCATTGTACATGTTATTTTCAAACTTCACAATCTTTTGTTAGAGTGTAGGCTCCCATGTTCCACTGACCCAGTGTTTCTGTGTTCAATGGAGAGAATTTACATATTCTTCATTACTCACAGTTGCTCATTGCTCTTCTTTGACAGACAACATGTCACCAGAGGAGGCCCATGCATTCAAGGTCAGGAAGGACCCGTATCTACACATCCGCAAGGTGGCGAAGGGATACGGCAACATGTCAAGGAGTATCAGGCTGACCGAGCAGCTGGTAGGTGGAAATCAGTGCCCAATGTAGGCCAAGGACAGCCAGAGTGTGACACAGGCCAGACCGGGCACTTCTGGCGACAGGCGTGGGTCCCAACATGGGCAGGGATCTGTACATCCCCCTGGAAGAACACCGAGACAAGCTGCAACCTCAGTCTCCGGAACACATTCTGGTGTCCCCTCACAGACCCAAGGACAAGCTACATTGGCAGCAGCAGGATCTGATCAGGTGGCCACGTTTACCATGCGGGACCTCCGTGCTATAATGGACATTAATGTCAGGTTGGCACGTTTAGAACATGAGATGGCTGAGCAGACCACACACATGCAGGACTTAAAGGCTGCCCTGGGTCTCCCATTTTGAACTGGCCAATGGAGACCCATCCCCCTTTCCTACGTTCCCCCAATGTAATTTAAACTTAGTAGTTAGTGATAGGTTAGTTTTTTTAATTGTTAGGTAGTGTAGTTGTAATGTAGTGATAGGTAGTGTTAGATTTTAGCATAGTTGTATATTTATTATCTAGTAGTATTTGTGGATAAGTTTCCTTTTCCTTTGGGTGGGGGGGTTGATGTCTTTGTTCTTAAAAAATATATAAAAATACCACAAATATACATATTTGTGTATGATAAACCGGCTAGAGAAATTTTCCGCATAGCAAAGACCCTGCTTGAGATCCCGGCCCCCGAAACTCTGCCCACAATCTCTAATGATCAGTGTAATGAATTTGCAAATTACTTTCAGGGAATAATTCAGACCATATGCAATACATTTCCTGTCTCCCCATGTCCCAGTGATCCTCCCGCGCCAGTCCCCCCCCGTAACCCCTCCGATACCACTAGGTCTCCAGACTCCATTCAGTATCCCTTGGAGAAATTCCCACTTCTAGACCAGGACACGCTCTTAAAAACCTTTGGTCAGATAAAGTTGGGTTCCCCGTGTGACCCGGCCCCCCTCACCAGCTGGGGAAGGTCAAAGAGGTGGTGCTTCCCGTAATACTGGAAGTTATAAATCTCTCCTTCACCAATGTTCAGGTGCCACCTTCTTGGAAACAAGCCATGGTGAGAGCACTATTGAAGAAACCAAGCCTAAATCCGGATGTCCTGAGTAATTATCGTCCAATATCCTTGCTACCAATGGTCTGTAAGATTCTGGAAAAACATGTTAACTCCACCCTCTCGGCTTTCCTAGAATCCCATAATCTCCTACACCGCTCTCAGACTGGTTTCCGTCCCCTTCTGGGAACGGAACCAGCACTTATCACCATAGTGGAGGAATCAAAAAAGATAATTGACCAGGGAGGAGCAGTAGCCATCATTCTCCTCGACCTGAGTGCCGCCTTCGAAACGGTCAACTTCGACATCCTCCTTAACAGGCTGAGGAATATAGGAGTGTCGGGAGGAGCAATCTCATGGATCCAATCATACCTCAGCGACAGAACATTCCAAGTATTTTCTGGAGAATCCACCTCCAGGCGCTTACCCCTGAGGTATGGAGTGCCTCAGGGATCTTCCCTAAGTCCTACCTTATTCAACGTGTACATGAGGCCGTTGGCAGACATCGTTCTGCCATTCGGGATAAAAATTGTCAACTACGCGGATGATACCCAGTTAGTGTTTTCCCTAAATCACCCGCATAATGCCCCTGCTGACCTAGAATCCTGCCTCATGAAGGTGGCAACCTGGATGCAAAACTCATGCCTCAGGCTCAACGGAGACAAAACTAAAATAATGTATCTGGGCAACCTGCCCAACACGGACCTAAAAATGCAATGGCCATTATGTCTGGGACACTCACCCACCCCAAAGACCAAAATTAAAAGCCTGGGGGTGGGGCTTTATAAATCATTAAAATTTGATCACCAAGCGGTGGAAGTAGCCGGTACTTGTTATGGCATCATCAGAATGCTGAGGAAAATTCTTCCACTCCTCCCTATGGGGGCTGGGAGAATTATGGTCCAGGCTCTGGTTCTCTCGCGCCTGGACTATGGTAACTCACTGTACCTGGGCACACCTAAAGCTACCATAAGGAACCTTCAGGTTGGCCAGAATTGCGCCGCTAAGGTGCTGCTCGGAATGCCCAGAACTCAATCGGCGAAGCCATGCCTGAAGACCCTGCACTGGCTACTCATTCTGGACAGGGTCAAATTTAAATCCCTCTGTATAGCCCACAAAACTCTGATGTTCAAAGGTCCTTCCATCCATAAGTCCCTCATTACCTTCTACTATCCTAGGAAACATCTTCGCTCCGCGAGCATGAGCCTGGCCAACATCCCAAAAATCCAAAGGATGCGAAGTGGGGGTAGCTCCTTTTCGTATGGCATTGACAGGCTCTGGAATACCCTGCCCCTGCAGTTATGCTCAGAGACCCACCATCTCACTTTTAGAAAGCACTTGAAAACATGGTTGTTCCAGAACAGCAACCTGTAAGCCTCATTCCTTTTCCTGCTCTGCTGCTAGCGCTGGGATGCCTTAGGGTAGCTACGCGCTTAAGAAATGTTTACTAATAATAATAATATCTGTGTAGTTAGTTTATGTTTAGATAAGATGTATTTGTCCTGTCTTCTGATGTGCTTTAAGGGTGGGAGGGGGGTTGATGTCTCAGATATGTTGTTGCGTGTTTAGTATTAGTATAGTTACATAGTTAAGGTTATTATTCACTTTGTCATAGTTAGTTTAGATTAGGTTAGTTTTAGTAGTGCTTAGTGTCAGTTTAGGGTTGTTTATTTGGTTAAAAGTTAATAAATTCATACTGTTTTGGAAATTAGTTAGCACTTATGTCTGAAGTGGTTTGGTGGTGTGTTGCTTTTTACCTTGTTTCCCACCTTGTTTTTACCTTGTTTTACCTTGTTTCAATCTCAGGGCAATCATTGGAAGGTGTATATGTGGTCATGACATGTTACTTAGCTGGACGGATAGTGTCAGGATTCTTTTGATTTGAGCACAGTGAACTTGCATGCATTACAGTGTGGCAAGTTGGAGTCATGGCCTAGGCTAGGGACACTCTTTTGTACAGTTGAACATCTCATGTGTGACTCACAGAATTGGAATGCACATTGATGCACATTTGCAACACAATGTTGGAACATGGCCTTGAACAGACATTGACATTGCAACTCTTGTCCATCATGATGATGGATGTCTGCACTGTGTACCACAGATTACGTCCACACCCTTCTTATCCTAAGAGCCTGGCCCTGAGTCCATCTAACATGAACAGACATAGGCACACTTGCTGCGTAGTGCAAGTGTGTCATCATTATGGACATTGGTCGTTCCTGTGGCTGGTGGCTTACCCTCCTGCCCATGCACAATGTTGTAAATTAGCTGGTCAAATGTGCATGGCACAAGGCCAAACACAGTTCTGCAGCAAACAGGAGGGAAATGTAGCATTGCTCCCTGTAGTGCCAGTGCCATACCCACTTTTCCACACTGTTACTTTTGTCATTGCCTCATAGTGATGCCCCACTTGAAATGGTGATACAGCATCTGACTGTGTGCTAAGTGCAGTGCACTACACATCCCTGGACACATTGCCCTCTCCTTTCACAGTGAGCACAGCATGAGAGGGTTCCTTGTTTCAAAGGCATTGTTAAGCCATGGTAAGTGTCTGACAGTGGACGTGCACTTAAGGCTAAGTCCCTATTGCCAACACAGCTTCACTGAAACAGACATTGTGATTCCAATAGCAGGTGGGCAATATGTGCCATAACGATTCAACATCTATGTGCATGTGGTGTGCTCTATCTTGGAATGTGACATGCAATGACCCCCATCACAACAAGCTTTGTCCATCCTGTAGAGTGTGAGTAGATCTGCCAAGTGTGACTTGTTAACAATGCTAAATGGAGACACTACTTGTGGCATGCAACAGACTTGGATCTATTTCCACACACGCCTATTGCCATCATGTACGGAGGGCAATGTTGGGATATTGCTAGTAGGTCATATTCAATCAATGAGGGCACAGCTAGATCTCACATGGCCAGTCATCTCACTACCTATCTGTGACACAGTTTAACATGAACATTTATAATGTGTCACTCGGTGTACATTTGGATGGATTCACTGCTCAGACATTATTGGAGACTTCTATACCTGAATGGTCATCATACACACACATCTGTGTACATTTTAGCTTTTAATTAGCATGTGCATTGGCTTTGGTGAAGACTGCCACAGTACTTGGTCAAACAACCCCCACACTTCATAGATGCCCAGTATAGTGTAGTGTAGTTCCTATTTCCCTAATAGGCTCTGCGCATTGGAATAATATAACCTATAGGCTTGACATAGGACTAAGGTCGGTATGTCCCTATCGATTATATTAAACTTAATTACCTGTGCCAGCTAGCTCAGAGGCCACTAGAAACTCCTTGAGAACAAGAAGGGAGTAGTTTCTGGCAACCGAAAAACATGACAACTTTGTTTCCCTTTAGAAGCGGAACATGTCTCAGAATCGTGGAAACAATAGATAACAGTTTCACTCATTCAATCGTGCATGCTTAGTTTCTACAGAGTTACACAGAAAGGAAAGACGGGCGTTTCAATAAAAAGGGTTTTATTGAACAGTCTTGTTTCTCGTGTAAGAGATATGTGCTGTTATGATCACAAGACAGTATGCAAGATAAATAATGTACAGCGTAAGCAGTAGAAATAAATAATACTGCACTAGCATTATCTTTTAGCATATATTTACGTACATAAATAACATGAGCTAAAAATGCGAGTACTCATACGATGCGTCTCTAAGCTAGGTCTACCCCAATGTACTAACCTAGTCTAGGTGTAGGGAAAGGTAGAAGTAGCTGGAGTATTCTCTAGTATGGTAGACTAAGAGTATGTTAAGTCTAGTATGACAAGAGTCCCTCTAGGTTCTAGTCAGCTCCATACCTTGAGAATGGGAGAGGTCGGAATCTCTTGCCGGATCTGGAACTCTAACACCCCGCGAAGGGAGTCAGAACACTGGAAGTTGGATTCGTCTGCGTGCAGGAATGACAGCGTCTTCTCAGTGCGTCAGGCCGGGATACGGGCTCCTCTGAAGTCGAGGTCTCCTCTAACTTGCTTGGGCAAGGAAAGGTATATTTATACCTGGTAGGTGTCTTGGAATGTTAGCATTGACGTGAAGTCGGACAGAGGAAGACGTCAGGAATGAACCCTTAAGGTATAACGGTTCATACATAATAGATGAGTTCTTGGAGAAATCAATAGTCCTGTGCTAGGAAACTCCCGAAGCTTAAGGGTCTGGTTTCTAAGAACTCGTTGTGACGTTAGGGTGGACGGATGTCGGTGACCATGCCTGTATTTGGAGTGCATGGTTAATGCCTAAATAAGGACAGGGATTCTATGCCTATATAAGGGCAATGTGAATTGTGCCTATATAAGGACATGATTCAGGAAAACCTATATACGGACCCCTAAAGCGGAATACAACACCCACTCCATCTTCGAGTGAACGATAATACTAAATGCTAAACATTGAAAATGCTAAACATAAAATTGAGTACCAGATATTGCTAAAAACATTTCTAAAAGCATTTTAAAAGAAGCTCAAAACTGTTGAAATGCAATAGGTACTGTACATTTTAAACATTGATTTCATTCTAAGCATGTAACGGAAGTAAAATGCAACGAGAATGAAACAGTAATATATACGCATGACGAAATGGTCGATAAGGTCTTAAAATCAAAGCCATCGCATATCATGGAAGTAAATGAAATGTTAGACAAATAAGGTGACAATGTGTCCCTGGAAGTATTCAAAGAAGTCCATTTTATAAGACTAGTTCTACTGTAAGCAGATTGTTCATTTTGCCATGTCATTTCAAAAATGTTAAAAAGAAAAAGTTCAATTCTGGGAAAAGTTCCAAGTTTGAAAAATATGAAGGCCAAATTTCATTGTTGCCCTGGTACACTGTGAGCCGAATCAAAGTCAGTGTAGGGGTCTGGCGTAAACATTAGATCATCTATGTCCGTAGCCAAAATATTATCCACCGAAGTCGGTGACATTTGGAACACCTCGTTCAGAAGGTTAATTGCACAGAGATGAGAAACATCGCCCTCAGCAGAAGATGCAATGTTCGCGTCCGTTGTTACCTGTGTGCCCGTTGGTCCATCTCGTACCTCAGCAGCAGCCGGAAGCGTCTGTGAGATCTCAATGAATGCCGCCATCAGGATTGGAAGCCTCTGGGGACAACACACAGCATGGGCCGTTATCGGGTCCAGCAGAGTATCGATATCCGTTGGCATGATTGATGGGAGTGTTAGACAGATGTCTAGCACGCATTCTTCACCGCAAAACAGGCAGCGTAGAACAGGTAAGATGCAATCTTGCCAGATGGGTCTGAATGACAGGAACCACGTTGTATTTAGTTCCCGTAGATGAGGCATGCCCAAAAGCTGTACTATTCGCTCACCGCATTTCCGTTCAAGGAGGGCTCTCTCCACATCGCTCGGAGTGATGTTGGTGAAGAGGCTTGCCATAGCGTAGTAGGAGGAATAGAAACAGAATTCCTGCAACAAGTGCTAGAATTAACGGTACACCACCAAACACCGAATGTGCGAAGTTTGGGATGATTCCGAGGACAGCCTGGAAAGGTGCTAATAGTCCGGAACAGATGGTCTTAAATACATGTACAATTCCGCTTGTATCTGACATGTTAAAGATACGTCCTATCATTTCTACGAAATGTATAGGGCAGTTAGTCCGAATTAAATTCTGTATCTCAGCCGAAGTCCTTGCAACTTGTAGATCATAGGTTTCTTTGGCCGAGGTCAAAGGCACTGATTGTTGTATCAGCATGGCTTTCATTCTGCTTAAAGTATCAAATCGTATAAAAGAGACATTCAACGAAGGCCACAAAGGCGACTCCCTGACTGTGTCTATTGGGGCAAACAATACTTGCATACAGCAAGTGACCCTGGAGTTGACCGTTACTAGATATGGGATGCCTGGCAACATGCCACAGCAACTCTGATCATTCAATATGAGGTAACTCCCATTAGAAAGTTGTCCAAACGTTGGATTAATCACAGCAGCTGGTGTACCCTGCTGGTGGCAGGACAAGTTTGCCACAGAACCATTACAAGCCCCGTGTAAAGAAATGTCCTGACAAATCAGTGAACCACTTAGTGCACTTTCACAGTGTGTACCGCTTAGAAACACTTCACGATCCCCACTCCAACATCTATATGTGTATGGTAAATTCCAGGATGTCTTAATGTATTCTTTACCCAACCTTTCATATTTGCCTGCTTGCATCTGTTTAAGGCAATACTGAAACTGGAAAGTAGTCACAGGTAGACTAATTTTGCCGTGAATAAGCCATTCTGTAGCTGGTTGTTCTGCCACTGTGAATGGTAATTTTTCAAGTTTTTCAATGCTCAGTACTGTATACTTTGCTCCCCTTGTGCCAGTTCAATCTGTTTATCAGTTAGATTGTATTCTGCAAACTGAGCTGTCGTGTTGATAAAACGCCAAGGCACATAGTCCGCACGCAAAGATTGCAGCGTCCAGCTTAACAACATAATAGAACGTAACTGAGATTGGCCTTGTTGTAACATGGCTAAATCTTGTTCCAGTATGTCGATAGCAGAGGATACAATACTGTCAAATGAATAAATTCTGGAGGACAAAGTTGTTAACCCATTGTCGACCACAGAGATAGTTTTCTCTAAGTTAATACGATCAAGTTCACGTATTCGTTCTGCGGCCTCCATCTGTGACACCTTCCATGCTTCATTATAAGCAGCATAAATGCCGGCATATATGAAACGTTTTTGACGCGGTTTTCTTGGTCCAAGCAAGAATTCCCTAAGGTCTGCGTCTTCTTTAAGTAAAGATAAGTGTTGTTTCACATCCTTAAGTGTAGATTTGTGCAGCCAATCGAGGCATAATGTTCCTACACTGTATGTTGTTACTACCCCCGGATGCTGTCTTTGGACGTATCGTGGGTCTGGCCTATGAATAGTAAACCCCTGTGTTTTATTCAGGAATCGCTCTTGACAGTTGTTTGTGTCTGTGGGCCAGATCAACCATTTTCTCCAATCAGGATTTGTTCTGTTGAGTTGTAGTATGGTGTCAACTGTAACCGCTGCCTGTGTATTGTTATCACTAGCAGGTGTTGGTACAGAAGGATTTTTCATGTCTTTAATCTTGGCTAACCCAAGGCAAGACGTTTGTTGCACAGTATCATTCAAAAACATTATTTGTTGAGGGACGATACAGGCTCTAAATAAAGCTTCTATCCCTTGCACTTGCCAATCTTTAATACCCCAGACAGATTTTGTGTCTATTGTGTCTTTCCATAAGTCGAAACCCTGTCTAGACAGTTGGGTAATAAATGCTGCAGAGTAAATCTGTTTTGTATCAGTTAACATAATTTTCAGTCCTGTTTTGTTTACATTTGTATAGTAAAATGTTTCTGGATCAGATATATTGTATCCTGAAAAATATGGAAACTTTTTAGCAAATGTTTTTGAACTACCTTTTGGTGGTGTAGGATAATGCTCCCATTGGTTAAACATAAACACATTTCTAGGTGTTGCAGAATTATGCATAAAATGATGACCATAATGGTTATAGCAATACAGCTGTTCATAGTCTGATGAGCCCTCTAAATATTCATTATTAGAAAATGCAGCAGATTTTTCTAGGTCAAACATCATGTTGTTTACAGTTTCAAAGTCCCAATCATCAGAGTAGGTACTAGATGAAACAAAATCACTTAGTGAAATCTTAAATAAATGTGGAATGTTCAAATGTTCTGTCGGGCCAAAAATATCAAAATCTGTTTTGTCCCACACTATACCATCCTGTATAGGAATGGCTGTGATGTTCACTGCAGACAAGTCTCTTGTTTCACGATGGGATGATTTGTGAGGTTTCAAAAGTAAGTTCACTTCTTTTCTTTCAATGTCCAAATGGATGTATCTCCCATTTATAAGCACGCTCATAGTCATTACCAAAGCTAGCCAAAGCAGGAAGAAAAATATTCCAGAAATAACCCAAAGTTCAATCCATGGTGAAACTAGATAAGTCCTTTTCAAAAAATTTAAAAAGTCTTGTACTTGTTGTTTAAAAGTTTTTGATGCTGGCGACGTCTCGGGCTCACTCGGATCCTCGGAAAACGTATCAAAGTTAATGAAGTAGCCAGAAGCAGTTCTGTCAATTGTTGGAATTGCATCAGGATTTGCAGAAATCGCTGGTACCAGTTGATCACTTGTTACATTGGTGTAGACAGGTGTATTTGGACGAACTGTTACTTGTGTTTCAAGAGGGATGAGTTCCATAGCATTGTTGCTCAGTCCTTCATCTGTTACTGCTGAATTCTCGATGGTTATCAGTCTTTCAGTCTGAACCTCTTGGATAGTAGCGAGAGGAGTGTGTCTGCTACTAGGTCGGAGTCCACGAGGCCTACTATTTAGTATTGGCCACATACTGGGGTTTGATGAGGTCGATGGACACAAATCTTTTCTCCTTTTTTCCAGCAAGGGGCGGCAGAAGTACTGTTCTTGTTCCGTGTATGGCTAGGACAGGTACTGGTTGTCTGTATGAAGGTCCAAATTCCTTCTTGTCCGCAATTTTTCTCTGACTAGATCCCCAACTTTTGGAATCCAGACAGGCCTTGCTGGGACCGCCGGTTTTTCCCCAGTGGTGGTTGGCTGCAGGAATACGTTGCTTTGTTTCGATCTTAGTTCATTTAGGTCCTGTAAAACAGCCAAACGATCTTAGATATCAAAAGGTTTATTTTCCACCACTGTGCCTCTACATTCCAGATCGGGCACCCACATTCTTGTCCCAAATAGGACCTCATATGGAGTGACCCCCCCTAGAGAACTTCTTGGCAAGTTGTTTAATGAGCGTTGGACCCCACATAGATGTTTGACCCACCCATCACCCGAACCTAATACCCTAGCTGTTATAGACTGCTTTATGTCCCGGTTTTTCCTTTCCACAACAGAATTTCTCTCAGGATGAAACGGAGAGGAGTACCGCAATGCAACGCCCAGACTGGCCATGGCTTCTTTGTAAGCCCGAGAGCTAAACGCATGGCCCTGGTCAGAATGTAGCGTACCTATTGCGTATGTGCCGATAAAGACTCGCAAATCTTTTATAACAGTTCGAGCGTCAGCCGAGCACTGAGGCCATATCCATAGGAACCTAGAGCAAGAATCCACTGCGACCATGATATATTTATAGTTACCGTCCCTTTGCAAGGGACCGCAGTGGTCCAGGTAAACACAAGCTAATGGTTTGTCTGAAATTAACAGGGGTGTCTGCGCAGGACTTTTCACTGTGGAGACTTTCATCTGTTGGCAAATTTCACATTCCAGAACATAGTTCTTGGTCTGCTTCCTAATGCCAGGCCACCAATATCTCTGTGTTAGTAAAGATACCGTTGCAGAAATGCCTGCATGGGCAGAAGCTTTCCCTTCATGTGCTGTTAGGATTAGTCCTAATCTGCGTTCCTTGTTTGGAATTACCCTATGCCCCACTCCAGGGATTCGAGCAAAAGGAACGTTGTTCGCATCAATTACATAAGAGTACTTGAGTGGAAACTTTTTTGGTAACGCTGCACCACTGCCTTTGCTCGTAGCATTGACAGCCAACATTATCTCACTGTCTATTTTCGTTTTTGAACGAGTGATCGCAGCTACGGAAGCCGTCTGAACAGCCCCCTTTGCAGCTTCATCAGCCAATGAATTCCCTGCAACGTGAACGCCATCACGTTGATGACTCAGTGTATGGATCACGTGAGCCTTTGGTAGTTCACTTTTTAACTGAACTACTTGTTCCCAAAGCGTTTTATGCTTTATTGTGCCACCTTTTGCATCTTTGAACCCGTTTTCAAACCAAGTTTGTATATATTCATTATACGACTGCACACAGTAGAAAGAATCGCACACTATTAGTGTGGGGAATTCTCGATCTGTACTTTCAAGTGCCAGTTTGAATGCTTGTAGTTCAGCTCGCTGAGCTGTGCAATCTCCTAGAGATTGGGTTTTTGTGACCATAGGTCTGAAGTTGCCATCGCGCATGCGACCTTTAACGATTGCGCACGCATCACTGTAAGCTTGCTTACTCCCTGTTGCGGGTTGTGTGGATCCGTCAGTGTAAATTACGAATTCATACTGATCGAGAGCCAGAATCTCAGTGGGCAGAGGACATTCATGTTCATATTGCAGGAACGCTCGTGTTTTTAGATCAGGATCAAAAACGTATTCAACATCTGTTGCAGCAAGAGAATTAACCCACTGTATCCATCTCGGATGTAATGCTTTAGCATTTGGAATGCTTGCTTTTGTTACCGCCTCTAAGGCCGGTACAGGGGTCACGACAATAATGCGTTTCCCTTGGGCTAGTGCTCTTTCTTTTGCTACAGCGGTTTGAACTGCTGTCAGAATTTTTTCTGTTGAAGTGAAGCGCATCTCTGCTGGTGTATACAAGTGTGATTTGTATGCAATTGGTACTTTTTCACCCTCATTAAATGTTAAGTAGGTAAATCCTCATTGACCCGAAATTATTCGGATCACTAAATTGCGTTGACTTACGCGTGTTTGTAAGTGATTTGTTGCTAACATGTTAGCTTGGAGTGAACACAAGATTTCTGTGTGTTCTTGTGTCCAATTTTTGATTGAAAAATCAGGTTTAATTAGTGCGTAGAGAGGTTTAACCCTTTCTGCGTAATTTAGAATATAAGCTCTTCCAAAATTTAGGAAACCCAGGATGGATTGTACATTTTTAAGCATTTTTGGAGGTTGGAGCAGCGCACACCTTTCTAAAAAGTTGGCTGCCAAGCTCTTGCCTTCACTTGAAAGCTCATATCCTAGAAACAGGACATTGAGATGGGCAATTCTGGACTTTTTGAAGTTGAATTTGTAGCCCTCAGAGGCGAATCCCAGTATAATGGTGCTCACCCTGTTCAAGTGTTTGTCCAGGTCATTGTCTGTCAGATAGATGTCATCGACATATGACAATGCCTCATTATCATAAATTTGTAGTAACTCCGTTACTCTCGCTGAGAATAACCCCGGGCTGTTCTTGAACCCTTGTGGGAGTCGACAAAATTGACGCTGGGTCCCCATTATTGAGAAAGCTGTTAAGTACCTGCTTTCAGGTGCTATGTTTTGACAAAAGAAACCATTTGAGATATCCAATGTGGTTTTGTATTTTTTACGCACAATGTTATTAATTAATGCTGTACTATGTGCATTTTGCACTGCAAATGTTTTAGAACAAGTGTTTAAGTGTCTGTAATCCAAAACTAGACGATATGTATTGTCTGGTTTGGAGACAGGAAACAAAGGATTGTTTATTGAAGAGGTGCATGTTTCAATCACCCCTTGGTATTCAAGTTGATCTAAGATCTCCCTGACCTGTTTTTTAGCTTCTTGCTTTATTGGGTACTGCCTTTGTGCAGTAGGTTCATTTTTAGATGTATTTTATGGTGAGGTGAATCCTCGTCCCATCCTACATGATTTTTGTATAATGCTGGGGCCTGGGCAACTGCCCATTTCCTGGCATAAGTATATTTTAGGTGAATTGGAATATGGTTGGAGAAGGCAGGCATAATAATGTATTCACCATGTGGGCACTCCCTGACAAATTGTGGTGGCCAGTCTTTTTCTGCTAGAAGTATGTCATAGCCCCTTGAAAGTTTTTCCCAAAAAAGTGCTTTCACCTGTCTAGGTATGTCTCCCTCCATCCGGAGTGTTATTTCATATAACTTTTGTGGAGTACTAATCCTGGTGTCTACAGTCTCAACTGTAATGTACTCATTCAAGTCCACTATCTCCAGAAGTTCCTTCAGGTTCTGGCGAGCTATTGTGACTTCTGCTGCACTGTCCAGCATTGTCTGAGCCCATTCTCCGTTCTTGAGTTGTGTTCTCAGTATCCTTGGCATGTCTGACCTTCAGACCTGCTACCTTCTTCTTTGAGAATTGAGGTTTTGATTTGTTTTTTGGAACGTGTTTGTCGTCTTTCGATTTCACGCGTTCTTCTCTATGTTCTGACCGTCCTCTTCTTTCCGATGTCTGTGACGAGATCTGAAAGGTACGAGAGGAGCGTGTATCAGTATCTTGATACCTGTCAGGCTTTTTCAAATTATCCCTATTCCTGAGGTTATACCTCCTTTCAGAGGGCTCCTTTTGAGGAGACCTACCTCTGGATTGAGAACGTTTCTCGTTTGAGTTTTGTTTATTATTTTCCCACTTCTTTTTAGAAGATGTAGGAGTTTGTTTAATGGAGTCCTTCTCAGGACTTTCAGATAGTTTTGGCTTCACTGGTCTTCCACCCAAACTATCTCTGCCTAATTCTGCATATGATTGTTCTATTATTCTGGGTAGCTCAGTTTGATGTTCTGTAACATCGAATTCCCTTAATCGTTGGCGGATCGCCACTGCTGCTGCCTCCCCTTTAATATTAGATAATATTATTGTTGAGACCTGGTCGAAATTTTTCAGTAATTTCATACCTAAATTTAGAGCAGGCTCTGCCCCGTATTCGTTTTGAATTTGTTTCAGGACATCTGGTATTACTGCAATTGATGGAATACCATGTGTTTTAGTATAGATGGCAGCAAAGACTGAGCCCCAAGTGGTGCAGTCTTCCAGTTGTGGTGTGATCCCCATTGGTAAACAGATAGTTAGGATTCTGTGTTTCTCATACGGGCTAGTATTTGGAAATACTGCTTCGATTTGAGTAATGTTTTGAGCTATCCAAAACGGAATTTGCTCACGTTTTGTGGGCATTTTACCCATGACTGCGTATAGAGTCTGTGGTGTAATTTTTAATGTATTCCCCTGTTGAGGAGTTTGATTTGGAAGTGTCAATGGTGGTTGGACTGTGAAAGTCCGCATGACATATTGGACTAATTGTCTGTAGATTTTGATTAACTCTGTAAGTTGAGTAAGTAATTCCTCGTCTGACATTTCTGCAATGTCAGGATGAGGTGTGCAGCCGGCTAGAATCGGCCATGTTGCTCCTGGTCTACCTAGTGGACCGAGCCTGGTAATATTTCTGTGATGTTTTAGGGCGCCTTTAAACCAGAGCTGATGCTCCTGGTATGTTAGTGGAATTTCAATATCCTCGAAAGGAATATATTCCTCTGGTGGATCATCTTCTTTGTAGAAGTGAAACAGTTTTGTTACTGAATTTGATTCAGGAAATATGACCCATGAATCGAATACCTCTGTCTGAAAGGATTCGTGTGCCTCTATCACGAAAACTGCTCTACCGCCTCTCGGTGGTAGGCCGTGTTTTATAAGTTTTAGAGTGATGGCTCTTCTTAAGTTTGGATTGATGTCTATGACACCCTCCTCGGTTTCAATAAAACCTGTGATGTTATAAGCTGTTAAAGCTGGTTGACCCGCAACGTCACCGTTGTCGGAGTCAGGCATTTTGTTTTTTTGAAAAATGTAGAACAAGTTTCAAGGAAACAAAAGATAAGGTGCACAATATTTTGGAACACTGTATCCTTCAACGTTGAACAAACCAAACAACTAATATATAGGGTGCTTCCCTATTTAGTTGTGGTGGATATTTAACCATACCTACTATGGACGTCTTATGGAGTATGTGAGTAGGGGTCTCCGAGAAAAGCACGAATGAGTAACTCAGTATCTAGCGTTAAATTACTGCCTTACCAAACCGTTGGGCGCCATGTAGTGTAGTTCCTATTTCCCTAATAGGCTCTGCGCATTGGAATAATATAACCTATAGGCTTGACATAGGACTAAGGTCGGTATGTCCCTATCGATTATATTAAACTTAATTACCTGTGCCAGCTAGCTCAGAGGCCACTAGAAACTCCTTGAGAACAAGAAGGGAGTAGTTTCTGGCAACCGAAAAACATGACAACTTTGTTTCCCTTTAGAAGCGGAACATGTCTCAGAATCGTGGAAACAATAGATAACAGTTTCACTCATTCAATCGGGCATGCTTAGTTTCTACAGAGTTACACAGAAAGGAAAGACGGGTGTTTCAATAAAAAGGGTTTTATTGAACAGTCTTGTTTCTCGTGTAAGAGATATGTGCTGCTATGATCACAAGACAGTATGCAAGATAAATAATGTACAGCGTAAGCAGTAGAAATAAATAATACTGCGCTAGCATTATCTTTTAGCATATATTTACGCACATAAATAACATGAGGTAAAAATGCGAGTACTCATACGATGCGTCTCTAAGCTAGTTCTACCCCAATGTACCTAACCTAGTCTAGGTGTAGGGAAAGGTAGAAGTAGGTGGAGTATTCTCTAGTATGGTAGACTAAGAGTATGTTAAGTCTAGTATGCCAAGAGTCCCTCTAGGTTCTAGTCAGCTCCATACCTTGAGAATGGGAGAGGTGGGAATCTCTTGCCGGATCTGGAACTCTAACACCCCGCGAAGGGAGTCAGAACACTGGAAGCTGGATTCGTCTGCGTGCAGGAATGACAGCGTCTTCTCAGTGCGTCAGGCCGAGATACGGGCTCCTCTGAAGTCGAGGTCTCCTCTAACTTGCTTGGGCAAGGAAAGGTATATTTATACCTGGTAGGTGTCTTGGAATGTTAGCATTGACGTGAAGTCGGACAGAGGAAGACGTCAGGAATGAACCCTTAAGGTATAACGGTTCATACATAATAGATGAGTTCTTGGAGAAATCAATAGTCCTGTGCTAGGGAAACTCCCGAAGCTTAAGGGTCTGGTTTCTAAGAACTCGTTGTGACGTTAGGGTGGACTGATGTCGGTGACCATGCCTGTATTTGGAGTGCACGGTTAATGCCTAAATAAGGACAGGGATTCTATGCCTATATAAGGGCAATGTGAATTGTGCCTATATAAGGACATGATTCAGGAAAACCTATATATGGACCCCTAAAGCGGAATACAACAATAGGGCCTGACAGAGTCCTTTGTGTGGAACATGTCCAGAGGAATAGGCAGAGTTCAGTCAGCAGGCTGATTGCAGTGTCTTTGGGTCCAACACAAATTATGGCAGTCCATATTGAGGTCCAAGGTGAGTGTCACAGTGTGTAGCAGAGGACATTGGAAGATGATGCTCCGTGGCATGATGCTAAGTACAGATCCAAGGCAAAACTGACCGTTTAGCCGTGATGAATTCTACCGCTTTCTTCTTAGCAATATTGCAGAATAATCAACATCTTCGTCCTCTGATGTGTCATGTGCCTCCGGTGTGCGTGGTGGTAGATTGTCAGCGGCACTGTGAGGCACTGACACATCAGGGGGCGGAGATGTGAATGTTGAAGCAGCAGCAGCATTCATCTGTGCCAAACCTTGATGCAGCACTGCTGTGATGAGCAGCTGCAGGGCATGATAGATTCCAGCAATGTGTCTGTGGTGTTCAGCCGTGGCTGCCATTAGCGAGGCTTGCATCCGCTCCATGTTCTCCATGCTCATTCGCATGTGATGCAACTCCTTGCTGACATCGCTGGAGCCACTCAGACTGGACAGTTGTTCTTGCCTCTGAGTCAGTACTTCAGCAATGTCAGCCATGGAATGCTGGAGAGCATGGAGCGGACTGTGGGTGTCTGTGATGGTCTGTAGGTGGTCCAGAATGGGACTGAGACACCCACGTAACCCATCTAATTTGGCAGCCAGGCTGTCAAACTCCACCCGCACCTGACCAGCCATCTCCTGCTGGACCTCTACCACACGAAGTTGAAATGCCAGAAGTGGGTCCTCAAGGTCCTGGGAAACGGGCTGTGGTGGTCGGTGCTTGCTGCTGGGTTGTTTGTGCAGGGGCTGGAGTTTCCACAACACTGTTGGAAGGCCCTGCTTCCAGAGATGGGGTGCTAATTGAGTCGAGCAGATGTTGGAGTGTGTCCTGGTCGATGGTTGCTAGGTCTTCCTCTTCATCATTGAAGAGTGGGACAGGCTGCTGTACAGAAGGTGATGTTTCTCCCTCTGCAACGTAAAGGGGAGATGCATTTGTATGTGTGTTTATAGTATGATCATGCATTGTATTGGTGTACAAGCAGATAGCATGACAATGTACATTCATGGGTGCATATATATAAGGCCCTATTGCCACAACAACGTCACCTATGTTGACATTGTGGTGGCAATTGGCACTGTGCCTTATGTACAATTCAGCGCTAAGCCACTTAACGTGTCTTAACTTTGCCTTGTACATAAGGCCCCCTTTCACGTTATGCTTAGCATGAAAGGGGTGGGCAGTGGGTGTTGCGGGGCCGTTCCACTGCAACACCAATTCATTTTTACGCTGCCCCCTATGTGCAAGGGTGGCGTACATAGGGGGCCGTGCAAAAATGAAGACCAGGTATGAACTGTTCTTAGGATGGCAAACCAAGGAGAAATGCATCATTTTCCAAGAATTTGGCCTTTTTCCATGTGTGCTGCTCAATGCAGTGCACATGTACATACAAATAGCTTTGGGTCTTGTGATTTCACATGTGTGCATGGCGTCATGCATGTTTTTCCATGCATGCATTGCTTGCTGCCCTCCTGTTGGCTTGACCGTTGTGAGACTGGTGCAGCGTGACTTTCTATTGTTGTTGCCAGCTGAACAGACAGTTACAACACCCATTACCCTCAATGTTGACACCACATGTAGTGTGTGAGTGAGCCTGGATTTCAGGGCTGGGTATTCAGAAATACTCATTTGTGCTGCTCAGGCCCTATCGCCCGCACCCACATCACATCATGTGTGATTGGCAGGGTGATGTGTGTTTGTGAATATTGCACGCAGATGCTGACATGGATGATACATGCTGCACTATTTCGGATTTTTTGCTGTCAGTGTTTGTGTGCAGATGATAACAGTCCGTACTGTATATTAGTTCACTGACACTGTTGACTTTCCCAAAATACTTGTTTACATGCATATCAATGTGTGATGGGCAAGTCACACCAGGACTAATGTATGGTACAGTTTTAGGTATGGCACATGTGTGCACTTGTGAGTATAGGAGTGCTTTTTGAGCTAAGGGGTGATGGTGCCATTTATCTATTGGAGAATTTTGGTTGCTAAATTGCTATTCTTGCTTGGTGTCATACTTGACCTATCATACTTCTTTACAGGGACTCTTTTACTTCTGGGAGTATGGTACACATACAAGACATGTAGTAAAACTTTATGGTGACACATTCCTGATATGCGTAGTCCATGCACTGTACTGTTGAAGGCATATCCCCCCTGCTTATGGTATGACATGACATTTTGACTCAACTGTGCTGAATGTGTGCATTGTGGGATATGCACCTTTTAGACAGTAGGCTGCATGATCACTATGTTGTGACAATGCATGTGTTCATGGTATGCAGACTCACTCCATGCTTTCTCACTTGGTGTACACAGGGCTGCATCTAATGAACATGGAAAAGGGCACATTGCCTGTAGATGCGGCAGGCTGGCAAAATGTCCCCCTTGCCTCAACACCACGCACATACAATTGTCTGCACAGGGCTGCATCTCTTTGATGACAAAATGAGGATGCACTGTGAATGCAACAGATGATGTGCACAAGTGAGCATGCCCCTACCGATGTCAGCACACATGCACCATTGTGCACGTCTGTCTGAGTTGTGTGCAAGAATGTGTATGCGCAGTAAGGTCCCCCTTCATGCACATAGACAATCTGAAAATCAACTCAGACACCCTTGCACAATGGTGCAAGTGTGCTGACTTATCGATGGGAGCATGCTCACTTGTGCACATCATCTTTCGCATTCACAGTGCATCCTCATTTTATCGTCAAAGAGATGCAGCCCTGTGCAGGCTAATTGTATGTGCGTGGTGTTGAGGCAAGAAGATATTTGCCAGCCTGCTGCATCTCCAGGCTATGTACCACTTAGCTCTTTCCTATTGCCCTTATATTATGGTCTGATATGGATCTTTGGCTATGTTTAGAATTACTTTTCTGTGCATATTGCCAAGTGTATGAGCCCACCAATATGTGCCTTGCAATATATTTGTCGACTAGGGTGATATGTGTCTCTACACCCAGGGACAAGAGTATCTGTGACAAGATCTGCAGTCATTGTGGATGTGCACTGGTAGATATTTAATTGTGCATGAGTGACATTGGGCCCATCCACCCCGTCCACCCAGTCCCTGGTTGTTACTCACCGTATTGCTGATGTTGCTGGTCCTGTTCAGCAGTGTCCTGTCCCTGGACTCCAACCACTGACTCCTCGCTGATGACTGCGGACACCTGTTCCTCCAACGCATCCAGCTCCTCCTGTGGAGCTGGACTCCCACCTCCGGTCTGTAGTGCTGCATTGCGATTGGCTGCCAGTTTCTCCTTGGTCTTGCGCTTAGCATCATGCCAGCGCTTCTTGCAGTCGTTCACTATCCTCCTCACCTCTCCGACAGCATTCACCTTGGCTGCGATGGACTGCCATATTGCATTCTTTGTCCCCAATGACACAGTGGAGCTGACAAACAGCTGCTGTTTTTTTTCTGTCACCTCCGCAATAAGGACGTGGTTTTGCTGCTGGCTGAACCTGGTTTTCCTCTTCCTCTTCCCTTTGCCCTTCTCCTGGCTCTCTGGCTGGTCCTCCTGGCTGTTTGGGGGGTTGTTTTCTCCTGTAGTACTGGGTCCAGCTTCATCCATGTTTTTTTTTTTTTTTTTCACAGATTGTGATACTTTGCAGGAGTTTTTTTGTCGCTTTTCCGGCCTAACGTGAAAAAAAGTGGCGTCACGCTAATTTGCGTGCAGTTTCTGGCCGCTGACTGGCCTGCCGCCACTTTTTTCACCTTAGCGGCAAGATTTGTATCGCCGTGACGCTGTTTTTAACGTGGACATTTTCCGCTTAGATCAGAAACTATCGCCACGTAGCGTCGGCTTGTACATACGTCACTAACGTGGCGATAGTTTGCGGCGGTGCGCAGCGATAAAAATGTTGACGCTAACTAACGTTAGCGATATTTTTCGCCGTTTCTTTTACATATGCCCCTCAGTGTCAAGGATATTGATGCTTGGAAGAAGTCACACTAAGGGTGTTTTACGTGAATTCACAGGAAAATTGACAGATAGGGAATTGTTGATGTCAGTTTCTTTAAGAAAATATCAGTGTTGTGAACAAATGATGTGGCACTTTTACCTTTGTGGAGACAAATGTATTTTCAAAATGAGCACTCATGGGGCAAACACAAGTTTTATTAATCGTGAAAAAGCAAGGTTTGGTAGCATAAATTGTGTGGAATCACAAAAAGCAAAGAATGAATTTGTACATTTATTTTTAAAAGCTCTGTCTGAAAGAATTTGACAATTAGACAAATTTAATAGTATCTCTGTTCTGGCACACTTATTTTGTCATAACAGGATGTATTTCAAAATTTCACCTTCCACAGAGATCTTTGTATGCCCAGCATGCTCCAGGCTACAATATCACCTTAAGTAATAACAAGATCTTAGTGCTTTCTAGTCAAAGGCTCGATTCACCATAAAATTGCATAGAGGGTGTATGTGCCCGCTGTAAAGCACAGCATGCAACATACAGATCACAGATTTGTTTTTCATGTAGACAGTTCAGTAGGTTACTAATTTTGTTGCAGAGATCCTTGTCACAAGTTGAAATCCTTGTTAAACAGTTTAGTGAGATATGACCCCGCATTAAGGAGCTGCATGCAACCTACAAGGCATATGTTTAGAACCTTACTATTTTTTCCTCAATCTTTTATTATCCTAATGTTGCTAAAAAGAGTTACTTTAGGTAGTAATAAACATATATTAGTAAGTACTATATAAATGGATATTAGTGTAATAACTCATAGATGTATACATCCGACAATCCTACAATCATGTAGATTTCTCGTATACAAAGCTTGGAAAGTTCAGAAACCTAGCACCGGCCCTTGTACCACCTTTATCCCCACCCCAAACTCCACCCCCAGTCCACCGCTCATTTTGGTGAGTACCTGCACTTATTTTGTTCCATTTAAAGCACTTGTTGAATTCCATCTGAAATAACAGTAAGGAATGCTCATTTACCGTAGGTTCATGTAACTCCTTCAGAGTTGGCTCCTGCCCGCAAACATTGGCAAACAATGCCTTAACATTGACTGTAGATAAATCCAGTTCTTATTTTATTTTTTTGTAGTTTTGTATAGAGCGAACTCGACCCAAAGGTACTGGAGCGCCTTACATGAGCACCAGTTGCATTACACAAGGACACAGGTTCTTCTAATAACTCTTATTTCCCAGTTCAAATCATAGCTTTTTAACTTGACCCTGTCAGGGAACAAGAACTGCAGGCTCTAAAGCTAGACAATCCCATATTACCAGTCTATTAAAAGAAGCTTCCCGTTATGACCATGTGGCATGCCAAAGCAATTGTGGACAGAGCCTAACCTAGTCTTCTAAATAGTCCATACCTAGTTCCCTATGACAGATGTAATTAGAACAGCTATGAGGGTCTACCAGCATTCTTGCAAAGAACACATTTGCTGTACTTTGTGACTTGCCACAGTCCACATAGCCCCCAAAATCTGCTCCATATTTGGCAACTAGAATGCATTTTACCTCTACCATTCATGTGAACACTGGGATTGAACTGATTCCATGATTGATGGCTTTGGCATGGGTTTTGTTTCTATTGCAGACTTCTGTAATAGTTTTCTTTTTTAAGTCTATACAGCGCAAACGTGGCCCAAGGGTATTACAGTGCTTTACATGAGAACCCAACGCTACACACACACACACATCTATATATATATTCACTGAAAAAACCATAGGTTTCAGGGATGTTATAGTTAGAAATTAGCATTTAAAAAACCATAGAAATTCACTGCAAAAACCACAGGTTTCAGGCACTGCTGCTCGGGGCATGAAGTCCACTTGTGTCCTGAGGTCCTCAGGACACAAGAGGACCTCATCGCCCCACCAGCAGTGCACCAAGAGGCGCGTTTGCAGAGTGGTGTAAAAAGGGGGCGTGGCCTCGGACCACTCTCAGCAATCCAGTTGTGTGGGTCTTACTGGAGGTACCTGGTGGGCTAGTTGGCCCCCAGGGACCCTCAGGGGGCAAGGGGACTTAATTCCACAACTTAGAACGTGCCAGGGGGCGCGTTTGCAGAGTGGTGCAGGGAGGGGGCGGGGCCTCCGGCGAGATGCCGGCTTTTCTTTTTTTTAAACATTTGTAGAAGGGGGCTGTGTGGCCCCCCTTCTTTTACTATTTTTTGGGCCCTGGGGACCCCATCCCCCAGGGCCTGAGCATTTTATTATTTTTTTAAACGGGAAGGGGGCCACGTGGCCTCCCTTTACTGGGCCGCTATTGGCCCCGGGGACCCCATCCCCCGGGGCCTGGTCAGCATTTTAAAAAAAAATTAATTTGGAGGGAGGCCGCTTGGCCCCCCTCCTGAGGCCTATAATGGCCCTGGGGACCCCATCCCCTGGGGCATTGCCTCGTTTTTATTTTATTTCTAAAATAAAATAGTACGAGGGGGGCCGCGTGGCCCCCCTTCCCTTGGCCACTTCTGGCCCCGGGGACCCCATCCCCCGGGGTCTGGCCAGACTGTTTTTTTTAGGAGGGGGCCGCATGGCCCCCCTCCTGAGGCCAATTATGGCCCCTCTCCTGAGGCCAATTATGGCCCCGGGGACCCCATCTCCCGGGGCCAGCCTTCCGTTTTTTTAAAAATTATTAATTAAAACGGGGAGGGGCCGCGTGGCCCCCCTCCCAGGCCACTTCTGGCCCCAGGGACCCCATTCCCCGGGGCCTGGCCATACGTTGGGGACCGTGGGGGAGCCCCAATGCCCCCACGGTCCCAGCCGGCTCCCCGCCTCCTGCGGGAGCCGGCATTGCTTTTGGGCAAGGGGAGCTGCTGACATGCAGCTCCCCTTGCCCAAAAGCAATCTGCTTTGCTTTTTGGAAGCGAGAGCAGGTTTCCTGCTCTTGCGTCCAAGAAGCAAAGCAGAGTTTGCTATGACAGGGCAAGAGCCGTGCTCCCGCCCTGCCATAGCAAACAGCAATGTCCTGGGGGTGGGCACCCCGGGACATTGCAGGAGCCGGCCCTGGGGGGTGGTGGTCCCCAGGGACATCAAGGGCTTCTGGAGGGGGGCCACGCGGCCCCCCTCCCTTCATTTGAATAGCCCTGGGGAGGTGGTGGTCCCCGGGGCCCGTAACGGACCCCCATATTACCATATTCAATGTCCCGGGGAGGTGGTGGTCCCTGGGGCAGTGTGGGGGGGCTCGAGCCCCCACACTAATTATTTTCAAAGCCCTGGGGAGGTGGCGGTCCCCAGGGCTTGGGGGGGCCCGCAAGGCCCGCCACCCTAATTTCAAGAAAGCCCCAGGGACGTGGCAGTCCCCAGGGTTTGGGGGGGCCCATGAGGCACCCCCACCCTTATTTTAATTATGCCCTGGGGAGGTGGTGGTCCCCGGGGCTGCGGGGGGGCCGTGTGCCCCCACGCATAAATTATAAAGCCCCGGGGAGGTGGCGGTCCCCGGGGCTGTGGGGGCCCCCACAGGCCCCCGCACCATAATTTAGTATTGCCCCCGGGACCTGGCCCACCCAGGGGCTTTTTAACAAACGAAGCACAGGAGACCGCGCTTCGTTTTTTTTTTTATCTTTTCATCCGGATTCGCGCACCCAGTGCGAATTCGGCCAAAATTATTTTTAAAAATGCTTTTTTTGGGCCTGAGGGTCCTTGTGGAACCCCCTGAGGAGGCCTAGGGGGTCAGGGTGTTTGTACCCTTCCCCCTTTTCTTATTTTTCATCTTCTTTTTTCTGATTTCTTGTGACTCGGTTACCGAGTCACAAGATGGCTGCCAACACTTCCTGGTTTGGAGTGTTGGCAGCCAATCAGAAGTCAGCTCGTGCTCGGGAGGAGTCGCGACTCCTCCTTGGTGCTCAGATATATACATTTCTATTTTTTGAATTTCTCAGGAACTACTGAACGGATTTACACCATTTAAAAAAAAAGGTCGCTTTCTGAACCAAGAGCTACCTTTTTGCCAACTTTGGTGTAATTCCGTTCAGCAGTTCGGGCTGTAGCCGTGTCTAAAGTTCCTATGGAAATTAACATGGGGAAAATGCGTTTTGGGACCCCCCTTTTTTCTCGGCTCCCGCTTGACGAATCACCCCGCAACTTTCAAGACAGTAGCTGACTGAAGCGCCCCATTAGTTTTGAAAATTTTGCAAAGATTTGTCAAACGGCGCCAAAGATATTGGCAAAAGAAAAAACGCTTTTCCTTGGAAACTAGGTCCTAACTATATCTACCTACTGGCGACCGCCAGTAGGTGCTATATATATATATATATATATGTATGTATGTATGTATGTATATATATATATACATATATATATATATATATACAGCAAGTTTTTGTAGTGGGAGCCCCCGACCCTGCAGGGCAGCTCAAGCTTACAGGCACAAAGTATCCTGGTACATTTCAAACACAAAAATGCAGAGCCACACTTTCAAGAAGCAAAATTTCGTTTATTTAATTTCAGAGAGACTGCAGCCAGATAGTTCATTTCCTGACGCGTTTCGGCTTGTGGCCTTGTTCACAGGTGAGTAGTTGCTCAATTAGTCACTTTGCTTTTAAGTCCACCCAGCACGTGACTTCAATGGCATACATTTCCCAGAATCCATCTAAAAAGTATTTGTATGTTGCTAAAAAGCATTTCAGTTTCTAAATGAAAAATCTTTGTAATATAATGTTGCATGTGCATTGTGATTCATATATTTTCAAAAGAACAACACTCATGATGTGTATTGCTGCAGTGTCTTGTACCACGGAAGGATTCATGAAATGCAAAAGAGAGGAAAAAATCCCTCTCTCATCCCTTTCTCACCTCCAACGTGTAATTCCAAGGAAAATCCTTTGTTCATTTTCAGAGGCAAGCAGGTCATGCTCCCCATTAATCCAAACAGCAAGTCTTTGTAGTGGGAGCCCCCGACTCTGCAGGGCAGCTCAGGCTGACAGGCACGAAGTATTTCATGAATCCTTCCGTTTAGAGTGGGTGTCTGAAAGGTTATATTGGGATGTGACAAGGTGCATCAGAGATTAAGTGGATGATGTCATCAGTGATGTCATCAGTGATGTCATTTGAGATGTCATCAGTGATGTCACTGACCATGTCATGAGTGATGTAATATGTGACGTCATCAGCAGTGCATTGCGGGGCCGCGAGTTATAGTTAGCTCAGCTAACTATAACATCCAAATTTTTCTGGTTTTGTACAAGTGAAATGTCAGCCTAACTATAACGTCCCTGAAACCTGTGGTTTTTTCAGTGAATTTCTAAGGTTTTTTAAATGCTAATTCCTAACTATAATGTCCCTGAAACCTCTGGTTTTTTCAGTGAATTTCTAAAAATTTTAACATGCTAATTCCTAACTATAACATCCCTGAAACCTATGGTTTTTTCAGTGAATTTCTAAGGTTTTTTAAATGCTAATTTCTAACTATGCCTACATAGGTAGGACATGTGCAGAAAGAGGAAGAAAGGTGCAGAAAGAAGCAAGAGAAGTGCAGAAAAAGGCAAGAGAGGTGCAGAAAGAGGAAGAAAGGTGCAGAAAGAAGCAAGAGAAATGCAGAAAGAGGCAACAGAAGTTCAGAAAGAAGAAGAAAGGTGCAGAAAGAAGCAAGAGATGTGCAGAAAGAACCAACAGAGGTGCAGAAAGAAGCCTACTTTGACTGAACCTTACAACAGACTCATACAAAGTAGCCTAATCACTAATCCTTCTCCCAAGACGTCTTAAACCTCACTTTTCTCTTGAAGGTTCACTAATAATCAACTGCTCAGAATGTTAGGCATAGCAAATATAAAACAGCAGTCCTAAGCTTATCACTGTTGTAAGTCTGACCAAGTTTGTGAAGGTATGCATGCATGTCTATGCTTTTACCTAGTGACATGTTAAATGAGAATAAACATATAAATACTTGAATACCTGTATTTCAAACAGCATACTCTGTAAATTTGTGTACAAAAAGATGTATGTATTTCTTTCTGCTCATAATACAGGGCACATGGGTATTCAATAGTATATTTGAGGGGCTCTATACCACATATATACATAAGACATGTCTGCCTGTGCAACCACATGACAGAGCAGAACTGAATAGATTTAACCACCTTTAAGAGAAGTTACCTGTTTTTAAGCTACCATCTTCAGATGCATAACACATGTAATAATACATATACAAGTAGACATATACCTCAGTCACGAGAGCACGTAGACCTTTAAACTTGACAGCTTGCACTTCTCAGTTGAGTACAGAAAGAGGCAAGAGAAGTTCAGAAAGAAGCAAGAGAGCTGCAGAAACAGGCAAAAGAGGTGCAGAAAGAGGGAACAGGGGTGCAGACAGAGGCAAGAGAGATGCAGAAAGAGGGGTATGGAAAGAGGCAAGAGGGGTGCAGAAATTTGCAAGAGGGGTGCAGAAATTTGAAAGAGGGGTGAAGAAAGAAGCAAGAGAGGTGCAGAAAGAAGCAAGAGAAGTGCAGAAAGAAACAACAGAGGTGCAGAAAGAGGCAAAAGGGGTGCAGCAAGAGGCAAGAGAAGTGCAGAAAGAAGCAACAGAGGTGCAGAAGGAGGCAAGAGAAGTGCAGAAAGAGGCAAGAGAGTTGCAGAAACAGGCAAAAGAGGTGCAGAAAGAAGCAAGAGCAGTGCAGAAAGAACCAACAGAGGTGCAGAAGGAGGCAAGAGGGGTGCAGAAATTTGCAAGAGAGGTGCAGAAAGAAGCAAGAGCAGTGCAGAAATAAACAACAGAGGTGCAGAAGGAGGCAAGAGGGGTACAGAAAGAGGCAAAAGAAGTACAGAAACAAGCAAAAGAGGTGCAGAAGGAGGCAATAGAAGTGCAGAAAGAGGCAAGAGAGGTGCAAAAAGAGGCAAAAGGGGTGCAGAAAGAAGCAAGAGAGGTGCAGAAAGAAGCAACAGAAGTGGAGAAAGAAGCAACAGAGGTGCAGAAAGAAGCAAGAGGGGTGCAGCAAGAGACGTGCAGAAAGAAGCAACAGGGGTGCAGAAGGAGGCAAGAGAAGTACAGAGAGAGGCAAGAGAGTTACAGAAACAGGCAAAAGAGGTGCAGAAAGAAGCAAGAACAGTGCAGAAAGAACCAACAGAGGTGAGAAGAAGGCAAGAGGGGTGCAGAAAGAGGCAAGAGGGTTGCAGAAATTTGCAAGAGGGGTGCAGAAAGAGGCAAGAGGGGTGAAGAAAGAAGCAAGAGAGGTGCAGAAAGAAGCAAGAGAAGTGCAGAAAGAAGCAACAGAGGTGCAGAAGGAGGCAAGAGAAGTGCAGAAAGAGGCAAGAGAGTTGCAGAAACAGGTAAAAGAGGTGCAGAAAGAAGCAAGAGCAGTGCAGAAAGAACCAACAGAGGTGCAGAAGGAGGCAAGAGGGGTGCAGAAATTTGCAAGAGAGGTGCAGAAAGAAGCAAGAGCAGTGCAGAAATAAACAACAGAGGTGCAGAAGGAGGCAAGAGGGGTACAGAAAGCAGCAAAAGAAGTGCAGAAACAAGCAAAAGAGGTGCAGAAGGAGGCAATAGAAGTGCAGAAAGAGGCAGGAGAGGTGCAGAAAGAGGCAAAAGGGATGCAGAAAGAAGCAAGAGAGGTGCAGAAAGAAGCAACAGAAGTGGAGAAAGAAGCAACAGAGGTGCAGAAAGAGGCAAGAGGGGTGCAGGAAGAGAAGTGCAGAAAGAAGCAACAGGGGTGCAGAAGGAGGCAAGTGAAGTGCAGAGAGAGGCAAGAGAGTTGCTGAAACGGACAAAAGAGGTGCAGAAAGAAGCAAGAGCAGTGCAGAAAGAACCAACAGAGGAGGAGAAGAAGGCAAGAGGGGTGCAGAAGAAGGCAAGAGGGGTGCAGAAAGAGGCAAGAGGGGTGCATAAATTTGCAAGAGAGGTGCAGAAAGAAGCAACAGAGGTGCAGAAGGAAACAAGAGAACTGCAGAAAGAGGCAAGAGAGTTTCAGAAACAGGCAAGCGATGTGCAGCAAAAGGGAACAGGGATTGCAGAAAGAGGCAAGAGAGGTGCAGAAAGAGGGAAGAAGGGTGCAGAAAGAGGCAAGAGGGATGCAGAAAGAAGCAACAGAAGTGCAGAAAGAACCAAGAGAAGTGCAGAAAGAAGCAACAGAGGTGGAGAAAGAGGCAAGAGGGGTGCAGAAAGAGGCAAGAGAGTGCAGAAAGAAGCAACAGAGGTACAGAAAGAGGGAAGAGAGGTGCAGAGAGGGAAGAGGGGTGCAGAAAGAGGCAAGAGGGGTGCAGAAAGAAGCAAGAGAGGGCAGAAAGAAGCAAGAGAAGTGCAGAAAGAAGCAAAAGAGGTGCAGAAAGAGGCAAGATAGTTGCAGAAACAGGCAAAAGAGGTGCAGAAAGAAGCAAGAGCAGTGCAGAAAGAACCAACAGAGGTGCAGAAGGAGGCAAGAGGGGTGCCGAAAGAGGCAAGAGGGGTGCTGAAATTTGCAAGAGAGGTCCAGAAAGAAGCAAGAGCAGTGCAGAAAGAACCAACAGAGGTGCAGAAAGAGGCAAGAGAGGTGCAGAGAGGGAAGAGGGGTGCAGAAAGAGGCAAGAGGGGTGCAGAAAAAGGAAAGAGAAGTGCAGAAAGAAGCAACAGAGGTACAGAAGGAGGCAAGAGAAGTGCAGAAAGAGGCAAGAGATTTGCAGAAGGAAGCAAGAGGGGTGCCAAAAGAGGCAAGAGGGGTGCCGAAATTTGCAAGAGAGGTCCAGAAAGAAGCAAGAGCAGTGCAGAAAGAACCAACAGAGGTGCAGAAACAGACAAGAGGGGTGCAGAAGGAGTCAAGAGAACTGCAGAAAGAGGCAAGAGAGTTGCAGAAACAGGCAAGAGAGATGCAGAAAACGGAAACAGGGGTGCAGAAAGAGGCAAGAGAGGTGCAGAAAGAGGGAAGAAGGGTGCAGAAAGAGGCAAAAGGGGTGCAGAAAGAAGCAACAGAAGTGCAAAAAGAAGCAAGAGAAGTGCAGAAAGAACCAACAGAGGTGCAGAAGGAGATAAGAGGGGTGCCGAAAGAGGCAAGAGGGGTGCAGAAATTTGCAAGAGAGGTGCAGAAAGAAGCAACAGAGATTCAGAAGGAAACAAGAGAACTGCAGAAAGAGGCAAGAGAGTTACAGAAACAGGCAAGAGATGTGCAGCAAAAGGGAACAGGGGTGCAGAAAGAGGCAAGAGAGGTGCAGAAAGGGAAGAAGGGTGCAAAAAGAGGCAAGAGGGGTGCAGAAAGAAGCAACAGAAGTGCAGAAAGAAGCAAGAGAAGTGCAGAAAGAAGCAAGAGGGGTGCAGAAAGAGGCAAGAGAAGTGCAGAGAGGGAAGAGGGGTGCAGAAAGAGGGAAGAGGGGTGCAGAAAGAATCAAGAGAGGTGCAGAAAGAGCAAGAGAAGTGCAGAAAGAAACGACAGAGGTGCAGAAGGAGGCAAGAGGGGTGCCGAAATGTGCAAGAGAGGTCCAGAAAGAAGCAAGAGCAGTGCAGAAAGAACCAATAGAGGTGCAGCAAGAGGCAAGAGAGGTGCAGAGAGGGAAGAGGGGTGCAGAAAGAGGCAAGAGGGGTGCAGAAAAAGGAACGAGAAGTGCAGAAAGAAGCAACAGAGGTACAGAAGGAGGCAAGAGAAGTGTAGAAAGAGGCAAGAGATTTGCAGAAACAGGCAAAACAGGTACAGAAAGAAGCAAGAGCAGTGCAGAAAGAACCAACAGAGGTGCAGAAGGAGGCAAGAGGGGTGCCAAAAGAGGCAAGAGGGGTGCCAAAATTTGCAAGAGAGGTCCAGAAAGAAGCAAGAGCAGTGCAGAAAGAACCAACAGAGGTGCAGAAACAGACAAGAGGGGTGCAGAAAGAGGCAAGAGAAGTGCAGAAAGAAGCAACAGAGGTGCAGAAGGAGTTACGAGAACTGCAGAAAGAGGCAAGAGAGTTGCAGAAACAGGCAACAGAGGTGCAGAAAAAGGGAACAGGGGTGCAGAAAGAGGCAAGAGAGGTGCAGAAAGAGGGAAGAAGGGTGCAGAAAGAGGCAAGAGGGGTGCAGAAAGAAGCAATAGAAGTGCAGAAAGAAGCAAGAGAAGTACAGAAAGAAGCAACAGATGTACAGAAAGAGGCAAGAGAAGTGCAGAAAGAGGCAAGAAAGTTGCAGAAACAGGCAAAAGAGGTGCAGAAAGAAGTAAGAGCAGTGCAGAAAGAACCAACAGAGGTGCAGAAGGAGGCAAGAGGGGTGCAGAAAGAGGCAAGAGGGGTGCAGAAAGAGGCAAGAGAGAAGCAGAAATAGGCAAGAGAGGAGCAGAATTTGGCAAGAGAGGTGCAGAAAGAAGCAAGAGAAGTGCAGAAAGAAGCAAGAGAAGTGCAGAAAGAAGCACCAGAGGTGCAAAAAGAGGCAAGAGGGGTGCAGACAGAGGCAAGAGAGGTGCAGAAACACGGAAGAGGGGTGCAAAAAGAGGCAAGAGGGGTGCAGAAAGAGGCAATAGGGGTGCAGAAAGAAGAAACAGACGTGCAGAAAGAGGCAAGAGAGGTGCAGAAACAGGCAAGAGAAGTGCAGAAGGAAGCAACAGAGGTGGAGAAAGAGACAAGACAAGTGCAGAAAGCGGCAAAAGAGTTGCAGAAACAGGCAAAAGAGGTGCAGAAAGAGGGAACAGGGGTGCAGACAGAGGCAAGAGAGGTGCAGAAAGAAGTAACAGAGGTGCAGAAAGAGGCAAGGGGGTGCAGAACTGTGCAAGAGAGTAGCAGACAGGCAAGAAGGGTGTAGAAAGAGGCAAGAGGGGTGCAGAAAGAGGCAAGAGAGAAGCAGAAATAGGCAAGAGAGGAGCAGAATTTGGCAAGAGAGGTGCAGAAAGAAGCAAGAGAAGTGCAGAAAGAAGCAACAGAGGTGCAGAAAGAGGCAAGAGGGGTGCAGAAAGAGGCAAGAGAAGTGCAGAAATAAGCAACAGAGGTGCAGAAAGAGGCACGAGAAGTACAGAAAGAAGCAAGAGAAGTGCAGAAAGAAGCAAGAGAAGTGCAGAAAGAAGCACCAGAGGTGCAAAAAGAGGCAAGAGGGGTGCAGACAGAGGCAAGAGAGGTGCAGAAACACGGAAGAGGGGTGCAAAAAGAGGCAAGAGGGGTGCAGAAAGAGGCAATAGGGGTGCAGAAAGAAGAAACAGACGTGCAGAAAGAGGCAAGAGAGGTGCAGAAACAGGCAAGAGAAGTGCAGAAAGAGGCAAGAGAAGTGCTGAAAGAAGCAACAAAGGTGCAGAAAGAAGTAAGAAAAGTGATGAAACAGACAAGAGAGTTGCAGTAAAATGAGAGGTGCAGAAAAAAAACAAGAGAAGTGCAGAAAGAGGCAAGAGAAGTGCAGAAAAAGGAAGAAAGGTGCAGAAAGCAGCAAGAGAATTGCAGAAAGAGGCAAGAGAGACACAGAAACAAGCAAGAGTTGTTTGCACACCATTAGTACCAATCTAACACCCACATTTAGCAATAACTAAGAGGTGACCATTCTAGGTTTGCAAAGGGCCTTCCACCACACTATACCACTTGTCGCTGCATTTTTGGTAACGTTTGAGCCGTTTGAGCTAGAAACAAGGTTTCTTTTGTTCAAATCTGCAGTTTATGCAGCAGATGATGGATTATGTGGCAAATGCAGAAAATGTATAATAGTGCGAAAGTTGGTGCAGCCAAACAGTCGCCTAATTCCAGTGGCCCTGCTCATACCTCTGACTAGGCCCAGAAGTGCTCCACAGTGGTTCCTTCTTTTTTTGTCTCATTGATTTTATAGTTTAGCTTCTATGGAAACGAGGAAGACTAAACCTGAGGTTACCACTCCACAACACAGACTACCATACCACATAATTACTCTCCATAACACATAATCCCACTCTACATAATTCCTATACACTAAATACCACATACTTTCTATCCACATAATTTCACTGCAAAACATACCTCATAATTTCACTACACACAACATACATCCACTCCACTCCAAAAAACAGTAGTAAAAAACTTTTACATTCACAATGCCAATAGCTCTAACTCTCACAAATGCTAGACCTATTACATTGCAAATGCTTCTTTAACTAGTAGTCGCATTTGCAGAGTGGTGGAGAAAGGGGGCTGGGCCTCCGACCAGCGCTCAGGAATTCTGCTGAGTAGGATTTACAGGAGGTACCAGGACGGTTTCTCGGCCCCCAAAGTCCCTCAGGAGTAAAGTGGACCACATCCCCCAACCAGTACTTTGCCAGGAGGCGGGTTTGCAGAGTGGTGGAGAAAGGGGAGCATGGCCTCCGAACACCTCTTAGCAATCCCACTGCGTGGGACTTACTGGAGGTAACAGGAGGGGTAGTTGGCCCCCAAGGACAACCTTGGGGGCCAACTACCCCTCCTGTTACCTCCAGTCAGTCCCACACAGCAGGATTGATAAGTTCTCTTAGCAGGCCACGCCCCCTTTGCCCACCACTCTGCAAACGCGCTCCCTGGCGCGCTCTTGGGTGGGGATTAAAGTCCCCTTTGCTGCTGAGGGTCCTTAGGGGCCAACTAGCCTACCTGATACCTCCAGTAAGCCCCAGATAGTGGGATTGCTGAGAGGTGGACACAGGCCACGCCCGCTTTCTCCACCACTCTGCAAACGTGCCTCCTGGCACGCTCTTGCTTGGGGGATGAAGTCCCCTTGCCTCCGCAGGGTCCCTGGGGGCCATCTAGCCCGCATGTTATCTCTAGTAAGCCCCACACAGCTGGATTGCTGAGAGTGGTTCGAGGCCACGCCCCCTTTTTACACCACTCTGCAAACGCGCCTCCTGGCGCACTGCTGCTCGGGGGATGAAGTCCACTTTAGTCCTGAGGTCCTCAGGACACAAGAGGACCTCACCGCCCCACCAGCAGTGGGCCAAGAGGCACGTTTGCAGAGTGGTGTAAAAAGGGGAGTGGCCTCGGACCACCTCTCAGCAATCCCACTGTGTGGGGCTTACTGGAGGTACCTGATGGGCTAGTTGGCCCCTAAGGACCCTTAGGATTCAAGGGGACTTAATCCCCCAACCCAGAACGCACCAGGAGGCGCGTTTGAGAGTGGTGCAGGGAGGGGGCGGGGCCTCCGGCGAGATGCCGACTTTTCTTTTCATTTTTTTTTTGAAGGGGTGCTGTGTGGCCCTCCTTCTCTTAGTATTTTAAGGGCACTGGGGACCCCACCCCCCAGAGCCTGAGCCATTTTTTTGAAAATGCGGCCTCCCTCCCGAGGCCGATTTCGGCCCCGGGTACCCCATCCCCCGGGGCATGGCCACCTATTTTTTTTAAAATATATATTTTCCATTTATAGGAGGGGGGTCACGCTGCCCCCCTCCTGGGGCCTTTTATGGCCCCGGGGACCCCATCCCCCGGGGCTTTGCCTCTTTTTAAAAAAAAAAAATTATGGGAGGGGCGCGTGGCCCCCTTCCCTGGGCCACTTTTGGCCCGGGGACCCCATCTCCCGGGGCCTGCCCAGCCTTTCTTTTTTTTAATTTTGGAGGGGGGCCCCATGGCCCCCCTCCTGAGGCCAGTTTTGGCCCCAAGGACCCCATCCTCCAGGGCCCAGCCTGATTTTTTTGTTTAAATATTAAAAAGGGGAGGGGGGCCAACTGGCCCCCCTTCCCTTGGCCATTTTGGCCCCAGGGACCCCTTCCCCCGGGGCCTGGCCTCACTGTTGGGGACCACGGGGGGAGCCCCAATGCCCCCGCAGACCCAGCTGGCTCCCTGGCTCCCCGCCTCCTGCGGGAGCCGGCATTGCTTCTGGACAAGGGGAGCTGCTAGCATGCAGCTCCCCTTGTCCAAAAGCAATCTGCTTTGCTTCATGAAAGTGAGAGAAGGTTTCCTGCTCTCGCTTCCATGAAGCAAAGCAGTGTTTGCAATGACGGGACGGGAACCGTACTCCCGCCCTGCCATTGCACACTGCAATGTCCCGGGGGTGGGCATCCATGGGCATTGCTGGAGCTGGCTGTGGGGGGTGGCAGTCCCCAGGGCCAAGGAGGGCTCCTAGAGGGGGCCCCACAGCCCCCCTACCAATGTGAACATAGCCCCAGGGAGGTGGTGGTCCCTGGGGCCGGTGGTCTGCAACGGACCCCAGCATTTGCAGACAGTGTGCCCCGGGGAGGTGGTGGTCCCCGGGCAGTGTTGGGGGGCTTGAGCCCCCCCACACTTAGTATTACAAGTAGCCCTGGGGAGGTGGTGGTCCCCGGGGCTTGGGGGGACCGTGATGCTCCCGTCCTAAATAAAGTAAAGCCCCGGGGTGGTGGCAGTCCCCAGGGCTTGGGGGGGCCCGTGAGGCCCCCCGCCCTAAATAAAGTAAGGGAGGTGGCAGTCCCCAGGGCTTGTGGGGGCCCGTGAGGCCCCCCACCATAAATAAAGTAAAGCCCCGGGGAGGTGGTGGTCCCCGGGGCAGTGTGGAGGGGGAGGAGACCCCCCATCCATTTTCTTTTAACACGTCCCAGGGAGGTGGCGGTCCCCAGGGCTGTGGGGTGGCCGTGTGCCCCCGCACATTAATAACAAAGCCCTGGGGAGTTGGCGGTCCCTGGGGCTGCGGGGGCCCCCACGGGCCCCTGCATAACAATTACACATTGCCCCCAGGACCTGGCCCACCGAGGGGCTTAAAAGCAACGTACACGAATCCCACTGAAAATATTTTTTTTAAATGCTTTTTTGGGCCCTGGGGGTCCCTGTGGGACACACTGACCAGGCCTAGGGGTTCAGGGTGTTTCTACCCTGCCCCCTTTTCTTTTTTTTATCATTTTCTTATGTTTTTTCTTGTGACTCTGTTCCACCGGCTCACAAGATGGCTGCCAACACTTCTTGGTTTGGAGTGTTGGCAGCCAATCAGAATGAAGCTCGTGATCGGGAGGGTTCGCGGATCCACCGCGGTCACCAGATATCGATATTTTTTTTTTGTTGAATTTCTCAGGAGCTACTGAACGGATTTAAACCATTTGAAAAAAAGGTCGCTTTCTGAACCAAGAGCTACCTTTTTGCCAAATTTGGTGTAATTCCATTCAGCAGTTCGCACTGTAGCCTGTTCCAAAATTTCCTATGGAAATTAACATGGCGAAAACACATTTTAGGACCTCCCATTTTTCCCGGCCCCCGCTTGACGAATCACCCCGAAACTTGCAAGACAGGAGCTGGCCGGAGCGCCCCATTAGTTTTGAAAATTTCGCGAAGATTCGTCAAAGGGTGCCAAAGATATTGACAAATCAAAAAACGCTTTTCCTATGGAAACTAGGTCCTAACTATAACAACCTACTGGCGACTGGTAGGTAATATATGTATATATATATATATCCCAAAAAGAATCAAGTTGCCTTGCAAGGAAATGCCTGCTCAGTTGAGAATTTCACCTTAGTTTAATTGTGGGCAGCAAACACGTCGTGCTCTCCCTGCCAACAGATTTGCCAAACATGTTTCGGGCTGACGGCCCTTGATCACTGGCAGCATTCAAAGTTCAGGCAGCTGTATCGACTTTATTACCATAACCCCGCCCTAATGGGACTTCTCATTTGCCACTGCATTCTGGGGTAAGTAGTCTTTCAAAAACCAAATGGGTGTTGTACAGTACTTTGTGCCAAACAATTGTCCCCAAGTGGGTCCTGTGGCAGGGGAACACAGCGATGTCCACTATTACCTTGTCCCACAAAGACTGGTATTCACAACTCCACGTAGCGCTACTCTTCCTGGCACTACAGGTCCACTGGATACGTGGCGGGGCGTCTCCGCGGCGAGGCTCGCCGCAATTAATATCCCAAAAAGAATCAAGTTGCCTTGCAAGGAAACGCCTGCTCAGTTGAGAATTTCACCTTAGTTTAATTGTGGGCAGCAAACACGTCGTGCTCTCCCTTCCAACAGATTTGCCAAACATGTTTCGGGCTGATGGCCCTTGATCACTGGCAGCATTCAAAGTTCAGGCAGCTGTATCGACTTTATTACCGTAACCCCGCCAGTGGATCTGTAGTGCCAGGAAGAGTGGCGCTACGTGGAGTTGTGAATACCAGTCTTTGTGGGACAAGGTAATAGTGGACAACGCTGTGTTCCCCTGCCACAGGACCCACTCGGGGCATGGCCTTTTTTTTTTTTTAAATGTTTTGGAGGGGGGCTGCGTTGCCCCCCTCCTCAGGCCACTTATGGCCCCGGGGACCCCATCCCCCGGGGCCGGCCTTTGTTTTTGTAATATTTTGTTTTTTTTATATATAAATTTTGGGGAAGGGGGCCGCGTGGCCCCCATCCCGGGCCACTTGTAGCCCCGGGGACCCCATCCCCCGGGGCTGGCCCTCTCCGTTGGGGACCGTGGGGGGGTCCCCAATCCCCCCACGGTCCCGCCGGCTCCCCGCGTCCCTCGGGAGCCGGCATTGCTTTCCACATGGGGAGCTGCTAAGATGCAGCTCCCCGTGTGGAAAGCAATCGTCTTTGGTTTTTGGAAGAGAGAGCAGGTTTCCTGCTCTTTCTTCCAAAAACCAAAGCGCTTCGTTTTTTTTTCACGGCGGGATCCGCGCATCCTAAGCGCATCCCGCTGATTTAAACAAAAAAAATAAAATGCTTTTTTTGGCCCTGGGGGTCCTTGTGGGACTCCCTAAGCAGGCCTAGGGGGTCAGGGTGTTTCTACCCTGCCCCCTTTTTGCGTTTTGCGCAATTGTTTTTCTGTTTTCTTGTGCCTCGGTTCTACCGAGGCACAAGATGGCTGCCAACACTTCCTGGTTTGGAGTGTTGACAGCCAATTAGCATACAGCTCGTGATCGGGAGGGTGCGCGGATCCTCCGCGGCCATAGATATATATTTGTTTTTACTTTTGATTTTCTCAGCAACTACTGAACGGATTTACACCATTTAACAAAAAGGGTTCTTTCTGAACCAAGAACTACCTCTTTGCCAAATTTGGTGTAATTCCGTTCAGCAGTTCGGGCTGTAGCCGTGTCTAAAGTTTCCTATGGAAAATTGCATGGGGAAAACATGTTTTGGGACCCCCCTTTTTTCTCAGCCCCCGCTTGCCGAATCACCCCGAAACTTTCAGGATAGGAACGGACCGGAGCGCCCCACGAGTTTTGAGAATTTCGTGAAGATTCGTCAACCGGCGCCAAAGTTATTTGAAATAGAATGTTGCGAATTTCCTATGGAAAATAGGTCCTAACTATAACTATCTACTGGCGACTGCCAGTAGATAATATATATATATATATATATATATATATATATATATATATATATATATATATATATATATATATATATATATATATATATATGTATGTATGTATATATATATATATATATATATATATATATATATATATATATATATGGATATATATATTATCTACTGGCGGTCGCCAGTAGATAGTTATAGTTAGGACCTATTATCCATAGGAAATCCACGACATTCTATTTGAAATAACGTTGGCGCCGGTTGACGAATCTTCGCGAAAGTTTCCAACTTGTTGGGGCGCTCCGCTCCGCTCCTACCCTGAAAGTCTCGGGTTGATTCGTCAGCGGGGCCGAGAAAAGGGGGTCCCAAAACGCGTTTTCCCATTCATTTTCCATAGGAACCTTTAGTCGCAGCTACAGCCCGAACTGCTGAACGGAATTACACCAAATTTGGCAAAGAGGTAGCCCTTGGTTCAGACTGGTGCCTTTTGCTTAAATGGTGTAAATCCGTTCAGTAGTTCCTGAGAAATTCACAAGTAAAGTCACATATATATCTATGGCCAGTAGAGTCCGTGTACCCTCCCGATCACGAGCTGCATGCTAATTGGCTGTCAGCTGGCTGTCAACATTCCGATTCAGGAAGTGTTGGCAGCCATTTTGTCCCTCGGTAGAACCGAGGGACAGAAACAAGTGCGCAAAGCGCACAAAGGGGGCAGGGTAGAAACCCCTCACCCCTAGGCCTGCTCAGGGGTCCCACAAGGACCCCTGGGCAAAAAAAGCATTTAAAAAAAAAATTGGCAGGATGCGCTCAGGGTGCCCCCCTCCTGGAGCCAGTGATGGCCCTGGGGACCGCCAACCCCCAGGGCCGGCTCCTGCAGTGTCCCAGGGTGCCTACCCCCGGGACACAGCTGTTTGCAATGACAGGACGGGAGCCTCGCGGCTCCCGTCCTGTCATTGCAAACTTGCTTTGGATATTGGAAGAGAGAGCAGGAAACCTGCTCTCGCTTCCAATATCCAAAGCTGATTGCTTTCCACATGGGGAGCAGCATGTTAGCTGCTCCCCATGTGGAAAAGCAATGCCGGCTCGCGCAGGAGGCGGGGAGCCGGCTGGGACTGTGGGGGGATTGGGGACCCCCACAGTCCCCAACCAGAGGCCAGGCCCCGGGGGATGGGGTCCCCGGGGCCATAAGTGGCCAGGGAGGGGGGCCACGCAGCCCCCCTCACCAAATTAAAAAAAAAAAAAAAAAGTGCAAGGCCGGCCCGGGGATGGGGTCCCCGGGGCCTTAAATGGCCTGAGGAGGGGGCCACGCAGCCCCCTCCAAATAAAAATAAAAAAATCGAGGCCATGCCCCGGGGATGGGGTCCCCGGGACCAATACAGGCCCAGGGAAGGGGGGCCACGCGGCCCCATTCCCGTTTTATTTTATTTTTTATTTAAAAAAAAAAAAAATGCTCAGGCCCCGGGGCCAAAAGTGGGCAAGGGAAGGGGGGCCACGCAGCCCCCCTCCCATTAAAAAAAAAATAGAAAAAAAAAAACCGACCGGCATCCCGGAGGCCCCGCCCCCCTCCCTGCAGTACTCTGCAAACGCGCCCCCTGGCGCGTTTGCAGAGGTGGAACGAATTCCCCTTGAATACTGGGGGTCCCTGGGGGCCAACTAGCCCACCAGGAACCTCCAGTATGCGCCAGAGGGCTGCGTTGCAGAGACGTGTACAGAGGCCACGCCCCTTTTTACACCTCTCTGCAACGCAGCTCTGTGGCGCTTTTGGAGGTATATGGTGGGCTAGTTGGACTCCAGGGACCCTCAGGATTCAAGGGGACTTAATCCCCCAACTTAAAACGCGCCACGGGGCGCGTTTGCACAGTGGTGAAGGGAGGGGCGGGGCTTCAGGTGACATGTGTGCAAACAGGCCCCGTGGCACGTTTTAAGATGGGGAATAAATTCCTTTTCAATCCTGAGGGTCCCTAGGGGCCAACTAGCCCACCAGGTACCTCCAGTAAGCGCCACGGAGCTGCGTTGCAGAGTGTTGTAAAAGGGGCGTGGCCTCTGAACACCTCTCTGCAACGCAGCCCCTGGCGCATACTGGAGGTACCTGGTGGGCTAGTTGGCCCTAGGGACCCTCGGTATTGAGGAGGAATTAATTGTCCAACTTAAAACGCGCCACAGGGCGTGTTTGCAGACATGTCACCTTAGGCCCCACCCCCTTCCTTCACCATTGTGCAAATATTCCTCTAAAATCAGCCGAACTACGAATTCCGATTTACTCACCTGTTATCAGGAGAGACCTCAGTGCTGCATCTTTGAGCCCAGTACTGATCCTGAAAAGTAATTCTAACCATACTTACCAGTAACTTGAATTTCCTTCCATAGGATATCATTGCCTGCTTTTTGCTGAAAAAGTTTCTAAGTGTCGATTTTTGAAACATACAAATATTCCTCTAAAATCAGCCGAAATACGAATTTCGATTACTCACCTGTTATCAGGAGAGACCTCATTGCTGCATCTTTCAGCCCAGTACTAGTCCTGAAAAGTAATTTTAACCGTACTTACCAGTAACTTGAATTTCCTTCCATAGGCTAACATTGACTGGTTTCACTTGGAAATTCTTCTAAGTGTGGAGTTTTGGAACTTTATAATATTCCTCTAAAATCAGCCGAAATACGAATTCCGATTTACTCACCTGTTATCAGGAGAGACCTCAGTGCTGCATCTTTCAGCCCAGTACTGATCCTGAAAAGTAATTTTAA
Source organism: Calotriton arnoldi (assembly GCA_963921515.1). Classification (NCBI taxonomy): domain Eukaryota; kingdom Metazoa; phylum Chordata; class Amphibia; order Caudata; family Salamandridae; genus Calotriton; species Calotriton arnoldi. The sequence continues at coordinate 526,949 of CAWUFW010006881.1, forward strand.
CCGTACTTACCAGTAACTTGAATTTCCTTCCATAGGATATCATTGCCTGCTTTTTGCTGAAAAAGTTTCTAAGTGTCGATTTTTGAAACATACAAATATTCCTCTAAAATCAGCCGAAATACGAATTCCGATTTACTCACCTGTTATCAGGAGAGAACCCAGTGCTGCATCTTTTAGCCCAGCACTGACCCTGAAAAGTAATTCTAACCGTACTTAACAGTAACTTGAATTTACTTCCATAGGCTAACATTGACTGGTTTCACTTGGAAATTCTTCTAAGTGTGGAGTTTTGGAACTTTATAATATTTCTCTAAAATCAGCCGAACTATGAATTCCGATTTACTCACCTGTTATCAGGAGAGAACCCAGTGCTGCATCTTTTAGCCCAGCACTGACCCTGAAAAGTAATTCTAACCGTACTTACCAGTAACTTGAATTTCCTTCCATAGGAATCCATTGTCTGGTTTTCAGCAGAAAAGTTTCAAAGTGTCGATTTTCACAAACTACAAATATTCCTTAAAAATCGCATGTGTGACTTAAACGCATTCTTTCAACTGTTTACAGGAGATGCACCAGTGCTGGTTCCAGGATCCACCACTGAGTAAGAAAAAGTAACGATAACACTACTTACCTGCTAAGTGAATTTCCTCCCATAGGATAACATTGGTGATTCTATATGAAAAGGTTTCTAAGTGTCAACTTTTAAAATACAATAATATTCCTTAAAAATCACTACTGTAACCAAAACGCTTTTACTCAACTGTTTACAGGAGATGTCCCAGGACTGAATCTAGGATCCAGTCCTGTGGTTAGAAAAGTAATCCATAAAGTAACTAATTGCATTTAACTAGAAATTCACATTGAGCTCAATGTTGCTTTGTTTTTGAAATTGTGTTGCCCATTGCAACAACTGTAACTACTGTACTTAAAAGTCTATTGCCTATTTGCAAAGTATTTAAACTAAAGTAATTCATTCTGAGAAAGTATATTTTGTACTGTAATGTATAATGTAATTACAATGTAATTTAAAAAATAAAATATCTAAAAATAAATAGTTTAAAAAAATGTTGTAAATCAGTATCAAAAAAATAAATATAACAATTAATACATTTAAAAATTGTCATTTACAAAACCTTTGAAATTCACTGAAAAAACCATAGGTTTCAGACACGTTATAGTTAGGAATTAGCATTTAAAAAACCTTTGAAATTCACTGAAAAAACCATAGGTTTCAGACACGTTATAGTTAGGAATTAGCATTTAAAAAACCTTTGAAATTCACTGAAAAAACCATAGGTTTCAGGCACGTTATAGTTAGAAATTAGCATTTAAAAAACCTTAGAAATTCACTGAAAAAACCATAAGGTTTTAGGGACAGTTATAGTTAGTTGGACATTGCACTCGTACAAAACCCGTGAAATTCCCCCGTTATAGTTAGTTCAGGTAACTATAACTCGCGCCCCCGCAGTGCACTGCTGATGACGTCACATATTACATCACTCATGACATTGTCAGTGACATCACTGATGACATCACTGATGACATCACTGATGACATCTCAAATGACATCACTGATGACATCATCCATCTGAGAATTTAATGCACCTCCTCACACCCTAATATAACCTTTGATACACCCACTCTAAATTACAGACTGCCATTCTCAAAACCATAGACACTCCAACACCAATAACTACATACCCACTCACTGATTCTTAGGTCTACACACACACATCCACTCACTCACCCGTACAGTCACTCATACTTATGGTCACTCAGTACAGGACTATCATATGCACTCATACTCCTATATAGACACTCAAACACCGCCACTCATCCATAGAGGTACTCACACACCTAGTCAGTCATGCAAATAATTAAACACACTGCCATTTACTCACCTATACAGTTATACACACACCAGCTCAGTTACTCATACAAATACTAGCACATTCTTACGCTCTTATACAATCACTGATACAAGCACACACTCATCCATACAGTCACTCTCACAATCACACACTCTCGCTTATAGCTATTTATATACTCCAACACACATATATACTGCCTTTCACATATGTAGTTACTCACACATGTACCACTGGGACATAGATTCACTCACTAACACACTCTTACACACACTTACCCACCCATACAGTCTATCACAGATGCACTCTTGAAACCATCCACCCAGTGAATCACCCACTCACACATCTATGCACAGAGTCGCACACACCCCACCCACACAAACACTCAGGCACCCATACAGATACTCAGACAACCAATCAATAACTCATATAGACACTCATGTAGCTATTCACAAACCCATGCACCACTTACACAGCAACAGACAGACGGATACAGACATTCACCCAGTTTAGTCACTAACCCATGCATTCAGTAAGATACGTTTAATCACTCACTTATCGAGTTAGTCACGCACCTACTAAATCATCCATACAGACACTTATACACCCACTCATTCTTCAATACGCCTTTCCCTATATATATTAAAAATATTTAAACTTTACAGAAACACACAGTCACTGGATGATGTCATCAGTGATGTCATTTGAGATGTCATCAGTGATGTCATCAGTGATGTCACTGACCATGTCATGAGTGATGTAATATGTGACGTCATCAGCAGTGCATTGCGGGGCGCGAGTTATAGTTACCTGAACTAACTATAACGGGGAATTTCACGGGTTTTGTACGAGTGCAATGTCCAACTAACTATAACTGTCCCTAAAACCTTATGGTTTTTTCAGTGAATTTCTAAGGTTTTTTAAATGCTAATCTCTAACTATAACGTGCCTGAAACCTATGGTTTTTTCAGTGAATTTCAAAGGTTTTTAAAAGCTAATTCCTAACTATAACGTGTCTGAAACCTATGGTTTTTCAGTGAATATATATATATATAGATATATATATATATATAGATATAGTATTAGCCACTCTGTAGTTATAATTAGTATTGCCAGTTATAGGAACACCTCTGAATTTTTGTCGCTAATAACTTTGCATACCTATTCCTTCCTCTACATTGGTGGAGTATTCTAAAATTCGCAGAGTTGCGTCAAGGGTGGGGGGTTTAAAGAAAAAAGTGGGGGTCCCAAAACACGTTTGGGCACCAATGTATTTCCCATATACTTTGTACTCATGAGTAGGTTGAAAACAGTTGGACGAATTTGATTGAAATTTAGCAAAATTACACATTGTGGTGTGATAAGGCATTTTAGCGTAGTGATAGCTGTTGTTGCTGTACTTTCGCAAAATGTCACTGTATTTTGCAGAAGTATTGCGGTACATAGTGATGACAAGTTATTATGTGATTGGCTAATGGCTGCCTTTACAAAAGTTAAAGAAAGCCATGTTGTTTTTATGGTACTCGAATTCGAGCTTGCCAACATGGATGTCTACACTGTGGCCAAGCTGAAGGAGTTCTGCAAGGAGAGGGGACTTCCAGCCAAGAGCACCACCAGGAGGGTGGAACTCCAAAATGTGCTGAGGGCCTGGGTGGAAGCTCACCAATCATTGGCTGAAGCCACAGAAGGGGATAATGAGGTGGAAGGGCAATGAGAGGACCTGACTGAGATGCAGCATTCAGCTGATGGCGATAACTTGACCCCCGATTTGGAAATCAGCCAGAGCAGAGAGCAATGTATCTTTCCACAGCCTGTCACCAGAGGAGTTGGAGGACCGAAAGGCAGAGAGGGAGTTAAAGCTGCAGACAGCCCAGTTTAGAATGAAAGAGAAGAAACTGGTCATGGAGGAAAGGAAACTGGCCGTGGAGCAGAAACTGGCCTTAGATTGACTGGCTCATGAAAGGAGCTGGATCTCAAAGCCAGACAGCCAGAGTTCGGCATTTTTGGTGGCAGCATACCTGCAGTGTCCTCTGGAGACAAGAGGGTCCACATTCCCAAAGGTCTGGTTCTTTACTTTGTTCTGGGGGATGACATCAACAAGTCATTTGAAGCATATGAGGTGGCTTTGCAGATGGATAGGATCCCTGAGGAAGATTGGAGACTAGCCTCTGGAAGCATATCGCTAGAGAGGAGAGGGGCATCCTACTGGCCCTAGATAAGGGAAGCAGGATGAGGTATGCCCATGAAGGAAACGCGAGTCAGGAAGTAGTACCTCACCCCTGAGAAGCACAGGCAGAAATTTAGGGACAACCAGAAGCTGCCCAGCAGTCCTGGGTGGTTTGTGTGGACTCCTTTTGCAAGGCACTGGATGGTTGGGTGAAGGGCAGAGCAGTAAAGGGTTATCAGGGGCTGTAACATTTGATTGCAAGAGAGCATATGTTCAGTCTTTGTTTTGCAGATCTGCACCAGTACCTTATTGACAGTAAGCTCACTGACCCCAGGGAGCTTGCTAAGGAGGTGGACCGCTCGATCGGCTTTGTGCCTTTTTTGGCGCTATTTAGCCTAATATCTCTGCTTCTACTGATTGGATTTTTGTCATGTTGGCTTGTTTTATTTCTTAAAAATTACTCTATTTTTCTAACTTGGTGTGGGATGCTTTTTTGTGTGTTTTTTTACTTTATTACTGTTTGAAGTGTTGGACAAAAACTATAAACATTGCCTTTAAGTGAAGCCTGACTGCTGTATGCCAAGCTCCCAGAGGGCTGAGCACAGGTTCATTTATTTTAGGGTTGGCTTGTGCCTCACCCTGACAAGGATTGTGGTTGCTGCTTGGCCAGGGTTCTCACCTCAGTCAACCAACAACCCAATTTCTTACAACTCCATCCCACTCCACTGTATGCAACTCCACACTAGGCCACTACAGTTTACACTATTCCACTGTATGCCACTACACTGTACCTTACTCCACTCTATGCCACACCACTCTACGTTGCTTCAGTGTACAACACTCCACTCTACGCTATTCCACTGTACGCCACTCCTGTGTACACTGTTCTGCTGTACGTCACTCTACTACATACTACTCAACTCTACGCCACTGCATTCCCTTCAACTGTACGCAACTACACTGTAGCTCACTCCACTCTATGCCAGGCCATTCTACATCACTACACTTTACGCCACTCTACTGTATGCAGCCCCACTTTACGCCAGTCCATTATACCACACTACTCGCCATTACTCTGTACACCACTACACTGTATGTAATGTCACTGTATGCCGCTCCACTGTACAACACTCCAGTCTATGCCACTCCATTGTACAATCAATCCATTCTGCACTATTCCACTGTATGAAACTCCTCTGTTCCTGTACGACGCTCCACTCTATGCTATCTCACTCTCTGCCACTCCACTGTACACCACTCTAATAGCATGCTATTTCTTTGTATGCCACTCCACTTTACGTCACTGCCCTCTACTCTACCCCACTCTACTCAACACCACTCAACTCTATGCCACTCCACACCACTCCAGTCTGCACCACTCCACTGTATGCTACTCGACTCTATGCTATTCCACTGTCCGGAACTCCACAGTACGCCACTCAACTACACGCCATTCCATCAAACGCCGTTCCACTCTGTGCACCCCACTAAAAGCAATTCCACTTAATGCCACTACACTGTACATCACTCAACTGTGCGCTATTCCACACTACCCCACTCCACTTTTTGACACACTACTGTGCACTCTTCTACTGTACGCCACTCCACCCCAATACACTCTGCAAATCGCCAATGTACTCCATTCCACTCTACACCACTCTGCTGTATGCCACTCCACTGTACCCCACTCTACTCTACGCCACTCTACACTATTCCACTGTATGCAACTACACCCTACGCCACTCAACTCTACGCTATTCAACTCTATGCCACCCTACTCTACTGTACACTAAGCCCACTCTATGGTACTCCATTGTACCCCACTCCTCTATGCCACTGCACTGTATGTCATTTCACTGTATGCTATTTCAATCTATGCCACCCCTGTGTACATCAATACAGTGTACGCCACTCCACTGTATGCCACTCTACTCTGCACTATTTCATTGTATGCTATTTCAGTGTATGCTACTCTACTGTACGCTATTCCACTGTATGCCACTCCAGTCTACGCCACTCCACTCTATGCCATTCCACTGTAGGACACTCCACTGTAACTCACTCCACTGTATGCCATTCCACTCTACGCCACTTCACTGTACACTACTCCTCTGTACACTATTACACTCTACCACACTCCATTCATAGTAGCTCCACTCTTCGCCACTCCACAGTACACTATTGTACTGTACTCCACTTCAGTCTATGCCGCTACACTCTACAACACTCCACGGTATGCTATACCACTGTACGCCACTCGACTGTACGCCACTCCACTGTACTTCACTCCACTATACGCCACTCCACTGTACGTTATTCAACTCTATGCCACTCCACTCTACCTCACTTCATTGTTTGCCACTCCAGTGTACACTATTCCACTGTACCCCAATCCACAGAACTCCACTTTATGCCACTGCACTCTACACCACTCTACTCTACGCTATTCCAATCTATGCCACTCTGGAGTATGCCACTCCAGTGTAAACCACTTCCCTATATACCACTCCATGCTACTCCACTGTATGCTAGTTCAGTATATGCTAGTCTACTGGACGCTATTCCACTGTATGCCATTCCACTGTACGCTACTCCCCCGTACGTCACTTCAGTGTGTTCTATTCAACTGCACACCACTCCATTTGACTTTACACTGCTCCACTGTATGCTTATTCGATGTACACCACTCCAGTCTATGACACTCCAATCTACACTACTCCACTCTATGCCAATCTACACTATATTATTCCACTGTACGTAACTCCACTCTATGACGCTCAACTTTATGCTATTTCACTCTACCCAACTCTACTGTATCCACTCCAGTGTATGCCACTACAGAGTACGCCACTCGACTGTACGCTACTCCACTCTACACTATTCCATTCTATGGCAGTGCACTGTACGCCACTCCAAACTATGCTATTTTGTATGCCACTTCACTCTACGTCACTCCACTCTATGCTATTACACTCTACCACACTTCATTCTAAGTAACTCCACCCTTTGAAACTCCACTGTATGCTATTGTACTGTACGCCACTCCAGTCTATTCCACTCCACTGTATACTATTCCACTCTGTGCCACTCCACTGTTTGCCACTTCGCTATATGCCACTCCACTGTATACTATTCAACTCTATGCCACTCCACTCTACCTCACTCCACTCTACGCTAGTCCACTGTACCCCACCCCACTGAATAATATTCCACTCTACCCCACTCCACTGTGTACCAATCCCATCAAGGACACTCCACTTTACGCAACTCCACTGTTCGCTACTCCACTCTATGCCACTCCATTGTACGCCACTCCACTGTACACCATTCCACTGTATGCTATTCCATTGGATTCTACTCCACTCTACAACACTCCACTCTGCACTTTTCCACTGTATGCCACTCCACTTTTCTCTGCTCTACTCAACAGCACTGTATGCCACTACACCCTGCAACACTATATGCCACTCCACTGTAGCACTGTACTGCACTCCGGTCTACTCTACCTCACTACACTGTACAACATTGTACTCTACTCTATGCCACTATACTGTACTCCACTCTACGACAATTTCACACAATCTACAGCATACTTATCCACTGTACAACATGCCACTCCTCTCTGCGACACTTTACTCTACTATATGCTACGCCACTACAGTGTACTAGGCTCCATGTCACTGGACTATACGACATCCCACTGCACTATATGACATTTTTGTCCACTCTACGCTACGTCACTCCACTTGACTACACTGTATGACAGTTTAGCCCACTGTGCACCTCTGTATGACACTCCAATGAATGTCGCTCCACTTTACAACACTTTACTGTACTCTATAAAACTGCACTCTACTACACTCTATGCCACTGTACTACACTGTCTGACACTCTAACACCATACTACGCTGTATGACCCTACGCTACACTGTACAACACTGTCCTTTACTATACTCTACGACACTGCACTTAACAAAACGCAATTAAATGACAGTTGACACTATGATTTGCAAAACATTTTTTATTAAAAAATAGAAACATTTAAATGTAATGAAAAAACAAAAGGTTAAAGCTAACTTATAGTTGGAAAATGTATTTATTCTTTATATACAATCTCAACATAAACTGTACAAACTGGAGAAATTATGAAGTTATAGTTAATCAAATTTCAAATTTATGTACCACTAGTTAGAACTTACATTTATAATTTAAGCCACCTCTATGCACATTCTTCTTGCATCAATCGGCACACTACATTAACTATAACTCACACTTTCTCCATGGACTGGTAATATCCATGCATATTATTGAATTTATAGCATGTCAAATCATAGCAGTCATAATACGACTTGTGACATCTTAAATGACATAATTTCTCAGAACATAGTGTATGCAGGGCTTTAAGTGGATCTGATCCTGCCGGTGCTCAGCCCCGGGTCCTGCCGGCGCTCATCACCGGCAGTTCTCAAAAGCAGGTGCTGTGATAGGTCCCCTTCGGGCTCTCCATTTTTGCCCTCACCTTCAGTGTGAAAAAAAATCCTAACGCTGCAGCAGTGCCACCCTTCACTGCCTTTGATGTCACTTTAAAGAAACTCGTTATAGTTCTTTCACAGTCTCATCATTTCAGAACTGAAGCATTTTCAATATTCTATACAATGAAATCAGAGTTGTTGCTTATTTTTCTTATGCAACTAATATCCACTGACAAAGCCAATAGTCCTGGCTTGTTGTAGGTGTAATGTTACTTGTTGTATTATATATCTGGATGCAATGACAGAAGCAGCAAAATACCAGTCGGACGGCACTTTATGGTAAGCACCGATTTTTAGCTTAGGTGTTTTAAGCCACACCCTTAATTACATTGGCTACGCCCCTTTGAGAGATTCCCCAGCTTTTTCACCTCACTTAAAGCCCTGAGTGTATGTTAGAGTGACGAGGTATAGTTATGTAGTGTGGCGATTGTTGCGAGAAGAATGTGTATGGAGGTGCGTGTTGTATAGTTAATTGAAGGTGATGGGTAAATTATGAATGTAGGTTCTAACTAGTGGTGCAAAAATTAGAAATGAAAGTTATAAGTATAACTTTATAATTTCTCCAGTTTGTATAGTTTAAAAGCCCATCCACTACACAGACACTCTAGTGTTTACTTTTATGTGGTGGCCAGTCTATAAGTCCAGGAACCATACGGAGGGTGTAGTGAAACCCAGGGGTAAGGAATTCAGAGAAGGGAATAAACCACGGAGAACAGAGAAAGCTCTGTGTCACAGTGTGAGAAAAAGAGGGGCTCTGTTTGACATTGAACCCTGTTATATGTTATATTATGTTATATGTATTTGCAGAGCGCACGACTCACTCAGGAGGGTATCCTGGTGCTGAAAGCAGGAAATGCATGGGCCATGTCTGGTCTGATGCTAGTCGAAGGCCCATGTCTTCAGTTTCTTATGGAATTCAAGAACTGAGGAGGCAGCTCTGATGTGCAGAGGTACGTAATTCCAGGCTTCAGGAGCGAAGTAGAAGGCGCGACAGCCCAATCTGATTCTACATACAGGGGATGTGTACAAGTAGGAATCCGGATGAACAGAAATATCTGGTAGGTTTGTGTAAGTTAATGCGATAGCTTGGGTATGTAGGGCCGATGTTTTGCAATGCTAGGCATGCATGGTACACATGGCAGTTAAAGGTACATTTACATAGAAAGGAAACAGTTACGTGCACAAAGGTACAAACAGAATTATATTTACTATCTAAAGGTTTATTATCTTTAAAAAGTTATTCTCAACAAAGGATCCGCGAAGAAAGATCTCATAAGAAGTGCAAAGCCCAAAGAGGAGATTTGGAAATAGAGTCATCTTTCTAATGGAGTAAAAAGCGATGGCTTCTCCAAAACTACCATGGGGCAGATTTACAAGCCCCTTGCGACAACTTTACGCTGCAGTTGCATCACTTCTGCGACGCAGCGGCATCATAAACAATGCGCCACGTTGGGACATATTTACAACGTGACGCATCTAGGGAGATGCGTCACGTTGTAAAGCCCTGCGCTACATTATACCTGCGTCAGGTATAATGGGGCAGATTTACAAGCCCCTTGCGACAACTTTACGCCGCCGTTGCATCACTTCTGTGACGCAGCGGCGTCGTAAACAATGCGCCATGTTGGGACATATTTACAACGTAATGCATCTAGGGAGATGCGTCACGTTGTAAAGCCTTGTGCCACATTATACCTGCGTCAGGTATAATGTATGCAATGTGGGCGTTCCCATGCAGGAAAGCCTCGTAAAAGTGACGCAGTGAAATCTACAAGAGTCACTTTTACGATGCCACTGCATCAAAACCTTGCGCCTGCTTGAAGCAGGCATAAGGAGTGACGCAGCATGTTAGGAATAGGCATTCCTAACCTTTGCTGGAGTTGCGTCGTACTTGTGACACAACTCCAGCAATGCGCTGCCCTTACGCCAAACAGATGCATCACGCATCTGTCTATCCTTGCGCCATGGTGCGCCGCATTGTAAATGAGGCTCATCCATGTTGGCGCAAGGGTTTTTTACGTGTCGCAAATGAACTGGCGAATCCCTGCTAATATGCAGGGATGCGCCAGTTCTTGTAAATCTGTCCCGAGTGCCTAGGAGATTAGGTGGTTGGAACTATATATGCTTCTTAAGCAAAGGTTTTCCACACCTTCGCCATGTTAATGTAAAATATATTTTACAGCCAGTGGCATAGCAATAGCCCCCGCAGCCCCTGCAGTGCTGGGGGTGTTAGAATTGAATGCGTTATTGCTCCATCACTTATGCTTTACAATGTATTATGTTCGCATTCATGTAGCTACTTTGTATTAATCACTACTGCATATGTGTTTAACCAATCCCTGCAAATACTGTGTGAGTTAAAGTTAGCATCGGTGCCGCCATTTTCTGCCATGCAGCCGCCATTTTGCTCTATGATTGAAACTAAGCTTCTGTCTCATGTTGCTTGCCTCAGCAGAAAGCTGCTGGGATGCATTTGCATCTCCAAGGTTAGGCCTCACTGAAGTATGAGAAAGTCGCTTGTTAACGCATACCTTTCCCTTGCTCCCACTATTCCAGCTGCAAGCACAGACTGAATGACCTTGCCAGAGAGATAGTGTGTGCCCGGTCTCAGACTCTTAGCTCATCTTTGTGTGCCCCTTTGTTCAAGCTGTCTCCCTGTGGAAAGTTACAGAGTGGGCGTGTCACTGCTCAGTTGTAGAAATGTATAACTGTTACCTTTATGCTGGGGAAAGTCAGTCCCCTCGGTAGCATCTAAGGAGGCTAGTCTGACTGGACTCCGCTGCAGCGCATTTACAATAAAATAACTTGGTTTGTATTCTCTACTGCGTCACTGACTCTACATTTCTTGGAAGGGTAAGAGGAGGTTGCGAGTGACCCGGGTGGCCCTAATCGGGTCACTTCCTTCAGTTGGCACCCGAACAGGGACTCCACCAGGTGACCCATCCTCGCCCGCAACCGGGTGTGGAGGTCGGGGCTGCATCCGGTCGGATGGGTGGATCGGGGATCCCCACACGACTGAGCTTAGTTCTCGCAGCTGCCCCGCCTGTCTGATCGGGCGGCGCCTCGTCTAGTGGTCATCCCAGCTGGGGTCCTGAAAAGGCGAAACCCTTGCATCTGACCGTTTGGTCCGAAGAGTCGGCAGTGGAGAATAACTTTGCTTGACCTGTGTGCACCAGGTGAGTTTGTCTTGCCTCTTGGTAAATATGGCACCATCTTGAATAATCTTGAATATGGTCTGAGGACCATTCCTAGCTTGTTTGAACATGGTGGGTCTGTGGACCCTTGAGATACAGAGTGTTGCGAACGCTCTGCCAGGCCACCTGCTGAATTTGGTTTACTCTTGAAAAGGCCTGGGGCTAGAGCCTGTCTCCTTGTCTTGGTACAGTCTTCAGACTGTCTGGTGCAGTCTCCGGACTGCCTTGTCTTGGTACAGTCTTCGGACTGTCTGTTGCAGTCTCCCGACTGCCTTGTCTTGGTACTGTCTTTGGACTGTCTGGTGCAGTCTCCGGACTGCCTTGTCTTGGTACAGTCTTCGGACTATCTGGTGCAGTCTCCGGACTGTATTGTCTTGGTACAGTCTCCGGACTGTCTTGTCTTGGTACATTCTCCGGACTGTCTTGTCTTGGTACAGTCTCCGGACTGACTCTTGGTTTTGGTGCAGTCTGAGGACTGTTTTTTGGAACAAGCGCTTGAATTTGTTTGGGCTCTTTGTGAGCTTGGCGCCACTTTGGGTTGCATTTGGTTTGGTCTGAGGACCGTCTTGAAAAAAAAGGTACTTGCAATTGCTTTGCCAGGCAAAAATAGTGAATTTGGCTCCTTCTTGAAAATGCCTGGAATGAGTTTCTTGTTGTCATTGTTGCTCTGCAGATGCTTGATTGGAAGAAGATCAGCCGGCGCCTCCAGAAGGCACTCTTAATATTAATGCGCGTGAAGAATGGTCTTGGCCCTAATCTGTTTAGTACTCTATGGCACAAATATATGAGGGATAATGCCGAGTTGAAAATGGCAGTTGATGGGCACTTTTGATCAGAAAATAATAGTAAGAATATACATTTGGTTTTTTTTTTGCATAGGAAGAATGCAACATCAGAAAGTTATAGCGCATGATGTAGCTTTAGACATTGTTCAATGACAAAAACTGCTTTGAGTCTCAGATATAAATAGCATTCTAAAAGTGACATGCAGAAATTAGGTGCGTGACAAGAAAAAAAAAAGGAGAATGAATGAGGCCTGCTCAGATGCTTTCAGTCTGATGATGTTCAATTAATTAATTCATGATTGATTTGAGTGTGTTTAATTTAGGTTTGACCTCACTATAGAATGTACATTTAATTTAGGAAATGTGTTTTAAACTTTCAAGGTAGTACGTATTTTTGCTGAATAAGAACGCATTTTAAAGTGTAGGAGAAAAAGCTGAAATACACAGCTCGTGATTCAGTCTGCTTTGGAAGGCTCACTGTTCATTCAGCCTTGAGATAAGAATGGAATTTCTTTCGCCGTCTCCGCACGCAGAAATACACAGCCTTTTTTTTTCCCCTTGAGCTCTGCAGAAGGAGAGGGGATTGGGCAGATTCTGTGAGTAGACACAGACGAAGGCAGAGATAACCAGTGCAGAACGAGGACAGATTTAGATGCTAAAGGTCTACATTTTATGTTTTGACTAACAGGCTTTGTAAAGTTTTAATTTGTCCTATGCATTTATTTCTCTTCATGGGAGATTTTGCAATTATTAATTATTGATCAAGCTATATGCTGAACAAACTCTTGTATTATATTTCCTGAACGCTCTTAACAGTCCTGCTTGACTTTTCTGCCTCACTTTGCATAGACATAGGGTTTCCTTCCTTTAAGGAGTGCTTTGCATGCAATATATATAATATGTTCTGTATTAATTCTATTTTGTCCTATATTCAATTCTGTAACATGATTGATATTTGACTAATGAATAAAAGAGTCAGGGAACATTAAAATTTGATTAAAGAAAAATAAATAAAACTAATACACACATCCCTCATTATTGCCTTGAATGTACAGCTGTTCTTTCTATTTCTGCTGCTTCTGCTCCTGCTATGTCGCTCAGGCTGTGTTGGCTATGGCACATCTTGCCCTTTCTTTGTCTCCGCCACCTGTGGCCATTATGACTGTTAGTACCCCCGACACGCCTATTGCCTCAGCATCCTGTTTTGCTAACTCTTATACTTGCGACATAGTCAGCAGCGATGCTAATGTCTGTTATTTCTGTTGCTACTCCCACTGTGGTTTTTCACCCCCAATATTAGTGAGTACTGGGACACAGGTATGTGGATTTGAGGATAGAGACTGGACGAAATTGGAGGAACGTGCGGGTCTGTACGTGTGATCTGAAGTGGGAAAAGAAGGAAAGAGGTTAATAGCTAATAAAGGTGCTCAGTGGGTTCGTGTGGAAGGTGTGTGGAATGTGATAAAAAATTATGAGCCTTTTGGGCAACAGCTTGTCTTTAGGAATATTGTTTGGTTTCTAGGAGCAGTGTATTCAAAAATGCTGCGCCACAGATTTTGTGTGATCTCAACAGGGATACTTATTTTGCTGGGCCGCATTCTCATGCCTTTGGGTTCTCTCATTCCGTCGAGGTAAGGGACGGGGGTAAGTCAACGGCTTATCGCCAGAGGACAGATGAGAGTGTGTATGATGTTTTTTATACTTGACTTGAAGGTGTTCTTAGATTATAGTGGGTGGGAGTTGCCTCCTGAAAGGGGATTTGATTGTTTGTCTATAGATTCGTTACTAATGTGTTTTCTGAAATAGCGGCCTGGTTGTAGACATTTGAGAGTACTTGGTCTACATTGCCTCCTTCTGTTACATATTTAACATAGCACAATATTATGAGTTTTTCGATGGGCTTTTTCGGATGTATTTATTGTAACACCCATCTTGCGCCCTCTTGCTTTGACTATTGGTCTTTATTACCGTGGATTCTCCGTTTGTGTTAATGTCTAATTGTGGTGAGAATGTGATGGATTTGGCATCCTACTATTATTGCTCTCCGGCAGGTGAACGTATGATGATGGGTCTTAATGTAAGTAGTGAATAGTGTCTGCCCCCCTGAGTTTTGCAGATGCGCCATTCACTTTATGGGCAACAGGCGCTGCAGAGGTGGGATTGCTGCAGATATCCCAGGTTTTTAAAAAAAATAAAAAATAAATTATTAACATCCAACAATGTCGACAGTACATACCATTGAAATTTGCAGTTATATCAGCTTCGAATCTTGTGGTAAGCTCAGGTGCAACCATACACATTACAGAACAGTGCAATAGGATATTAAGGCGTAAGTTGGTCATCAGTGTCGGGGTCCAGGGGGGATGCACAGATACCCCCTCGATAATTGTTCCATTTGTCCCAGATGGAGGACCATTTCCGGGGGCACCCACGGGAGATATATACAGTTTTTTCCCTGAACATGCACCAGTCCATGTCGTTTTTCCAGGAGATCACCCCGGGTGGTTCCCTTGCCCCCATGCCTGTGCTATGTTCTGCTTGGCTACCATCTGGCCCAAAGTGACCCACAATTTATCCCTGCTGTTAAGGTCCGTGGGCCCCCAGATATTCAGGAGGCATTGCTTCACCTCCGGATGTGTAGCTACCCCAGCTACCCAGCTCGACTCATACACTCAAGTACCCTGGACCAGTAAGATTGAATGAGGGGACACACCCAGATTATATGCAAGAAGGAGCCGATCTGTCCACAGCCACACCAACATTCACCCTCATCCATCTTGCCCATTTTAACCAGTGTCGGACCAGAGATATAGATCCGATGCAGGATCTTTAATTGCACTAGACGCAATCTAGAAGAGATGGCCACTTACTTGGGGGAGGCCAAGGCATCCTGCCATTCCTCATCGTCTATCTCAAGCCCATCGTTTTCCCATCGCTGTCTCAGGAGAGTCAGGGGGTCAGGTACGTTGTTGACCAACTTCTTATATGTCAATGATATGATCCTATCCGGTAAGTAGCCATCTAGTAGCCTGTCCTCTAATGGCGGGGCTTCCGGCAGGGATGTACCCAAAGTGATGGTTGATAGTAGTGCGTGTCTGACTTGTAGATAGCGGAAGTCACCAATGGTTGAGAGCCCAATAAGATCCCATTTGTCGAATCCCTTGGTGGTGCCGAGTATGCCCAATTTTTCCGAATCCCATAGGGGGTTGCCAGAGAGAGTTTCCCATCCCACCCGAGGCTTTTGCTCACCGTGTGCCACACGGCACCGAGTGTTTGGTCGGGCCCGTAAGTCGATATCGGCTAGGTCTGGAGTAGAGCTCTCTATAGTATGTGCCACCAGGAAGCAGCCATTTATCCATCCTGTAGGCAGGGTCGTCCTCAGGTTTATATACACAATGATTGATAGCCGCCAGATGCGCGGCCCAATAATACCTCTGTATTTCCGGTAGACTAATACCTCCATCATACCAGCCCAAGATCAGTTTTTGGAGCGCTATCCGAGGTCTGCCCTCCCACAGCAAATTTCTCTGTAGGGCTTCTATTTCGTTGAAGTAACAGGTCGGGACCAGATCAAGGTAATTCTGCAGGGCGTACAGAAAACGGGGTAATGACATCATTTTGAGTAATGCCGCCCTTCCCAGGAGGGAGAGCGGGAGCTGTCTGCACACCTCAACATCACGTTTGAGTCTGAGCAAGGGGGGTAGGAGGTTACGCTCATAACGAATCTGAGGATCAGCAGCGATAAAGATGCCCAGATATCGAAATCCCCCGCTCACCACCTGCATGGGGCAGTTACGGGGCAGGGGTGGAGGGTCCCCGTTAAGGACGTAAAGTAGGGACTTGCTCCAGTTTATTCTGTAGCCCGAGTACCTCCCGAAGACCGTGAAGATATCAAGTACTACCCGTATGGAGGACCTGGGGGAGGCCAAAAATAGGAGGATGTCATCCGCATAGAGGGAAATGCGGTCTTCCCATCCCTCCGTCCATTTGAGCCCTCAAATTGAGGGACTCCAACAGATCCATGCCGCCAGCGGCTTCAGGAACAGGGCAAAAAGGAGAGGCGAAAGGGGGCACCTCTGGTGGGTTCCCCGACTCAGGCCAAAAGTACCGGACTGCTTGTTGTTGACTACCACTTGCGCCAGGGGTTCTGAATACAGAAGCCGTACCCAGCCAATGAAGCCCGGTCCGAAGCCCAACTTGGTCAGGACCGCAAAGAGATAAGACCACTCAATTGTATCAAACGCCATTGTGGGGTCCAATGAGACCACGACCGCCGCCTCTCGGATGGTATCGAGTCTGCCCAGAACGTCATGTACGCGCAGCAGATTTAATGCAGTATTGCGGTGGGGCATAAAGCCTGACTGATCAGGGTGGATGAGGTTGCAGATCACTGGTATCAGGCGATTCACCAGCACTTTGGCGAGGACTTTGGGTTCGGCATTCAACAGGAAAATAGGCCTATAGGCAGATGGGAGGGTCCGGGGCTTACCGTCCTTGTGTATCGTCACCAGCGTGGCAACACGCTGATCTTAAGGAAGGAGTCCCTTATCGCGGCTTTCAATAAGCATATTACGCATGTGAGGAGCTATAACGTCCGGTCTCAGTTTGTACAGCTCTACCGGCAATCCGTTAGGACCCGAAGCCTTGCCTGAACGAAGGCCACGGATCGCCTGTGCCAGTTCATCATCCGTGAGTGCGCTGTCAAGCACGTCGCGTTCGTCAGCCTTGAGAGTCGGCATTCTGATATCTCGGAGGAGTTTCTCCAAGTCTGCAACAGAGAAACTGGAAGTGGATCGATACAAGGAGCCATAATAATCAGCAAATGCGTTTGCGATTGCTTGTGGGTCGGTTATCGTGTGCGCCCCTTCGACCGTCAATTCCGGGACAAGCCTGTTAGCCATTTCCTTCCTATCCAGCCAGGCTAACAATTTTCCCGCTTTATCGCCTAGGTCGTAAAGTCTACCGGCCTTCTCTCTCCCCAGTGTTTTGGCCATCTCTGTGGCAACGCTCCTGTACTCCTCTCGCTTAAGTTGCAAATTGTGGAGCGTCTCTGGCGAGGGATCACCTGCCTCCGAGTCTTCGAGATGACGGATCTCATCCTCCACCCGGACCAGGTCTTTGACCCTATCTTTACGTAACCCGGCAATAGAGGACAGGGCCTGTCCCCTTATCACCGTCTTAAACGCCTCCCATAGGACCTGGGCCGATTGGACTGTACCCTCGTTCTCACTGAAATTGTTAGTAATTGCTTTCAAGATTGTCTTTTTGACAGCGGGGTTGCGGAGGTACCATGGGTTAATCGGCGCTACTCTCCCAACCCTCCCAACTCCCAGAACCAGATGTGCCCAGATGGGGGAGTGGTCAGAAATACCCCGCGCCATATGTCTGACTTCCTGAGTTTCTACGAGCTGGGCCGCTGGGGCCAGTAAGTAGTCCAATCGAGAGGAGCTACCGTGCGCACTCGAATAAAATGTGTATTGAGTAGAGTCAGGGTGTAGTGTGCGCCACAAGTCCACCAGTCCTATGACTTCAAGAAAATCTGGGAGCCATCTCTGAGAGTGTGCCATGTCTCGTGGGGGATAGCGATCTAAGTGTCCCGAGAGACCACTGCATTGAAGTCACCACCGATCACCAACCTACCCTCGGGAAGGGAGAGCAAGCGAGTGCCCAAATCTCTGAATGTCAGGCTCTGCAGTCCCGGCGGAACATACACCGTAACTAGGTTAAGGGTTGCGCCCTCCCATTGTCCGGGCACCGCTGCATACCTCCCCATGTCATCCACCCAGGTGCGCTGCACTGCGAATGGAAAGGATTTCTTGAGTAAAACACCCACACCCCGACACCCAGAGGTGAATCCAGAGTGAGCCACCAGTTTGTAGCCCCACCTATCTAACACCCTACACGAGTTACCGACCAGGTGCGTCTCCTGAAGTAGGACCACCTCAGGGGAATGACGTTTAATATGTTGCAATACTATGCTACGTTTGAGTTTGTCCCCGAGGCCATTGACATTCCAACTTAACAATCTAACCTGCCTGTCTCGGCTGTTTCCCATTGGAGCTGACACAGTATACACTCAAATACCCAAGTTCGAAGAATATTAGTCGACATGAAAAAACAAATAATAAAGAAGGAGAACAAAACAGCATCCCCAAAACTCACCCAACAACCCCCCTCCCTGCTCCCCTGCACTCTGGGCCTCAAACTGCCCATCAAAAAACTCTGCAGAGTGCCTGTTGCCCGAACTGGTCTAACTGGTGCTAAACTTTGGGGGGGTGGGCGACCACTCCCCCGCAAACCCCTACCCTCAAACAACATCAGTGTGGCTCCAGAAAGCAAGACTACGGTCCATAAGCAACCAGCAAACCACCCATTGTCCCAAAGTACTACAACAAGCACCCGCTGGAAGGCGATGAGATGACACGAACCCCATGTGAACCCCCACCCCCTAAAAGGAATTACCCCACTAGTCTGCATCTTACAGTTCTGTAGTGCTCAATGTCTCTGGCAGTTCAAGTGGGATCATCATTGCTCGCCCTGGTCCTCCGCCCTTCTCCTGCCCTCGAGCCAGTCCGCGGCATCCTCTGGGCGGTCGAAGAACCAGGCTCTGCCATCCGTTTCCACCCGGAGCTGGGCCGGGAACAACATTGCATACTTCACCCCTTTGTCTCGCAGTTTCTTTTTAATGGCCAGAAAGGATCTCCTCTGCTTCTGAACAGCCAGGGTGAAGTCTGGAAAGAAAGAGATCTCTGCGTTGTCGTAGCGAAGCGGTGGAGCCTTCCGAGCAAACTGGAGGATAACATCCCGATCCCGGTAGTTTAACAATCGAGCCAGTATCGGTCTAGGCGGCGCCCCTGGCTTCGGTCGCTCGCCGGGGACCCTATGCGCCCGCTCGACGACAAAGAACTTAGAGAGTCCCTTAGGCTGAAGGTGGGTAAGGATGAGGTCTTCCACGAACAGGTCAGTAGCCTGCCCTTCCACCTTTTCGGGAACCCCAATTATGCGCACGTTGTTCCTTTCGAGTGCGCCCTTCGTAGTCATCCAGCCTCTCTTCCACGTGTTTCCGAAAACCTTGCAGGTCCACTACATCCCGCTGCAGCTGGGATGTGTCATCAACCAAACTAGTCGCAGTTATCTCCAGCTGCTTGACCTTCTCCCCAATTTTAGTAAGGTCTGACCTGAGGAGAAGTGACCTCTGTCGCGATGGCGTCCGTCCGCTGTTCCAGGGACACCCGTACGCCGGAGATGGCGTCCATAACATCCTGCAATGTCAGTTCAGCGGCCGCCCCCTCCGCACTCTTCGTCGCGACTGTCGCGTGCTGCAGATCAGGGGGAGTCGCCTTTGAATACGCGTACTTTTCAAGTTTGCTGGATTGCACTATCTTCGATCCCCTGGTCCCCGACATCTTGTCCACGGCATCACAGCCCTCGGCGTCCCCAGAAACACTGCCTGCGCCCACTTGTCTTCGGCGCCGCCTCTATGTGCTCCCCAGAGCCCCGGGGGGCCGTGCGCATCGAAGGAGGGGCGCCCCTGCCTCAGACCAGACCACAAGGGCACCACCACAGATGGCCTCACGCCCTGCGCCACCACTGCAGTCCAGGCAGGGCGCAAGCAAGTCCCGGGCACCAGCCAGGGGGGGCCCCGCTAGTCCAGACGTCAGGGGCCCCAGAAATGACGGAGGCTGCTGGGTCCTCTCCACCAGGTCTCAGCAAACAAATGCGAGGCGAAGACCCTCAGCAAGCCTCAGACTGCACCACGCTCCAGCCAAACACCGGTAGGCACCCCTGGGCCACAGGCAATTACAGAGTCACAGATCGGCAGGCAGAGTGAAGCTCGCGCTCCTCCCCCGTTCCGGGGAGCACTTCTGGTCAGCACAGGGGTGGGCAACAGGAAGGATGGAGCCGGTGCGCCCCCCCGGTGGGCCGCTCTACAAAGTGTTGTGCTTCGCCACACCACTCAAGTGCCTCCTCGGCGCAGCTACTGCTCTCGCTGGGCAAGCACACTGCCCACCTTCAGAAGCACAGTCGGCGGCCCGGGGTCTCTCCCACACACCCGGGGCTGCTGCGAGAACATGCCTCTCGTATCCTGCCGTCCGCGGGTCCCTGCGTCACCAGGCAGGCAGCAGGCCTCCACCATGGCCTCTCGTAGCCGGCCACCAGCGGGATCGGGCAGCCATGCCCAGCGCGCCGTGTCTCAGCGTCTCAGCTCCCGAAAGGCGCCACAGGCCCCGATGGTGTGCCCGGAGTGCGTCCACCGACGCAACTCACAGTTCTTCGTGGCAGTGCGGGCCCGATCCAGTGGGGCTACGCGCATCGGTAAAGGTGCCTCTGGGGCCGGATTAGTGTGCCGGAATGTCAGGTAGGGTTCACGGGCGCCGGAGCCCTACAGAAGAGCGCCCATTTCTCCTCGCGGCTTAGCCACGCCCCCGATATCCCAGGTTTTGATCTAAGCTATAGACAATGCTATCTCGCCTCGTATCCCTTACTCTCGGATACATTGGGCGGGGCAGCAAGCCTTGTTGTGCATGATGCAGGATTTGGTTGAGAAAGGTGTTGGTGAGGAGACGATTGTTAAATAGTAATAGCCCCATTATTTTGATTGTGTCTACAATTGTGTGACTGATTGGTGTGAAGTTAATGAAAATGTGGTTTTCCAACTTCCTGCTGTTCTAGCCATTGCTATGCTTTTGCTAATGGTTCTTTCTGCTGCTCAATATTTTTCTATCACTGATCTAAAATACATTTTTTGGCGGTACTATTTATTTTTATAGAAGGTCTTTGTCCAGATTCACATTGACTGGTAGGAGTCATAGGCTCTGCTGCACTTCTTAGGACTATGCAGAAAGACAGAGCATCTAATGTTTCAGGCACAGGGCAAAGGTGTAGGGACAGAGCAGTTAAATAGTTATTGCATTCAGCTTCGAATGGCCATGACGCATGCTTTTCAACAGGTAAGTATGGTCGACAGGAGGTCACCTACTTAGGTCACCTACTGTCGAAGGGGGTAGGAGAGTAGCTCCTTGGCGAACTAACACATTAAAGTAGTGCATGAGGTGCATGAATGCCTGAAGCAGTCTTTTTGGGCAACTAACACATGGGCAACTAACAAACTGCACTTTTTGCGGCCTCTGTGCTTGGTACACAAATTGTTGCATGCCGTATTGTGTTGTAAGTACACGAGACGGCTTGTTGCGCGCTTTCTGTCTTTGGCGCTACCGCAAGAGCCCTCCCGAGCTGTCTAGGAGCGGTCATGACGGTGGCCGTCTCCATAAGACAATCGATTGGACTCGTTTTAGCCACTGATTTCACAGATATGGTGACCCCGACCACGTCCTTGAATAAAAAAATAAAGAGAGACACAGCACCTTACCAGTGCACGTCTAACTGGCTACAAATCATTGTTCAGAAATATATCGTGATTAAAGGATGTGCCACCTTGAAGTCAGCCATGTTACTGCCCCTCCTTTCTGCCAAATGATGGAATTGAAAGGGAGATGAAAGGACGGGTAGACTAGACTGATGTTCCCTTATCTGATCCTCAAGGGGAACTATAGGTCGATGGCTCTTGTTTAAATTACCAGCTGGCACCAAGTGGCACCACCACTATTGCTTATGTTACAGCAGCACTGCATACAGTCGCAGAGACATCACGAGTCCCTTATTAGTTAGCTCGAGTCCGTTTTTTGTAAAGTGTAGTGCCCACCGAGAAGTAACTGATGATGTGGGAAGGGATAATGTTTGCAGATCAGACAGCTAAGGAAAATGATCAAACTGAAATGGAAAGAATGTTTGTAGCAGGCCCTGCTGGATGGGTACCGGAAGTCGCGATGTTTAAGTTGAAAGTATGGCACAATTGAAGGGATGAGGGATGGTGAATTAATAGGCCAGGGAAGAAAACAAAATGTTGCCAGATGCATATGTATTTCCCGTGGTTATGATGAGACATTGCCCAGCCCGTGTACTGTATGGTGCGCATGACGCACAATTCTGGAAAGGGTACCCGTATGCCCCCGGTAATTTCGCACCACACATTCTTTTTCTCCTTCTTTCTTTTGAGGTTCTTCAGATGAATAATATAGGAATAGATGGATATAACAATTCGAAGGATGTCCTGATTGTTCTTTAAGAGTTCAGTAAATGAATTGAGGCTCATTTTTGAGAGAAAAAAATATATATAAAGTTTTATCTTTGCCAGTTAACTGAAAGTTTGCATTCTATCCACTAATAGGTCCGGGACGCCCTGCAGTCACATCAGAGGGGCCCGGACGCGATGCACAGCCAGACTGCTTGTTATGGAACATCCACATGAATAAGACTGAGGCGGAGCTGCAGAGCAAAGAAGTGCTGAACGAGGCAGGACCACCGAAAAAGGAAAGAAAGAGGAGCTATCCAGGTGCCCCAGCCTGTTGGTCCACCTGTGCTTGAGTCCCAGCCCATTGAGCCCCAGCCTGTGGGCTCGCCTGTGTTTGAGCCTCTGCCCCTTGGTCCCCTTGAGTCTGACCCCTTTTCCATGACCCCTCTGTGCCTGGAGTGACAAGGTACAATCTACGCCCCGAAGGAGTAACAGTGCACCAAAGGTCAGATTAGTAGGGATGAACTGCATTGCTGAAGAATAGGGCGAACGTACCCTGCCCGTGGTACCAACGATAGCTTAGGGAAAGGGAGATTGGTGCATTGTTTGGACAGTCAACGAACAGGGCAAATGGACTGTGATTCTAAGGAAAGAAATACCTTGCCCTGCAACGTGGGATCTGGATCCGAGCTAGACGAACAGCTCCACCACCGGTGCTCAACAGCGCCTACGCCTAATGAACAATAGGGGTCCGCCAGCGGGACCCAGATGGACGCTGGGAACTTTGTCCCATTTCCTTGCTTTATCCCCATTGGCTCCATTGCATGTCCTTTCCTCTGATTCAAGGAAAGAAAATGCACCCATTTGGTTGCTCCATTAGGGAGGAAGAACAGCTCTTTGCAGCCCCGTTCAATTCCTTTTCTCCTTTTCCAAATATGACATTTATTGATTTCCACACTGCAAAAGAATGTGTACATTGGGCAGATGTCTGTAATGGTGGTTAATATGGCAGTTCGTTATGTATCCAGGGGGCAAGGGAGACTAAGGTGGGTAAGAGCACATGTGACTTCACTTACAGATTGCTTGACAACAAGTCTGCTTTGAATCTTACTTCATAATGTTTACTTCACTTATGGATCGCACACTCATGTTTTGCCTATGAGGGAATGGTCTGGCAGATGTTGCCTCTCTTTTCTCTTTCCCTAATACTTGTTGCCTCATCTATGTATCATACATTCTATCAGTTACAACGTGAAAGTATGTTTCTGCCCTGAGCCAAAAGGGTTGCTGACACGAAGAATATGTCCCTGTATACACTGTCTCCCAGCCTGTTGTGCCTGCTGTGTATCAATGCTGACACCACACGTGTTTATAAAAAACGGTGGTGATTAGAACAAGCATTGGCATAGCCAATAGGTCTCGCCTTTGGGACCTTATAAGTGTTTAGCCATGCAACAGTTGATGTTGTTGCACCAAGGATATTGTGCTGCATAACTAAATACTTATAAGGTCCCAAAGGCGAGACCTATTGGCTATGCCAAAGCTTGTTTCCCTTTGCGCCCAGAACAATAGCAAGTAAGTAGAAATAACACATACAAATGCATTCTGTAGGCTTTGTAAGTTTGACCTCAGTTTAATATATATTTTTTATTCTAACATGGACTTTGTGAGTCAGAAAACAGCGATTGTGTCTACTTTTCCCAAGTCATTAAAACGGCACTATGGGAATATGGATTTTAATATAGGCAGTGCTTTAATAAATGTGTAAATGTAACTTAATTAGTATGCTTGTTTGACATAACGTGTATTACTGGGCTTCATTTCATTGTGGCAGTCCCACATATATACATACACACAAGAAAAAGAGTGGAGGACCACTGTGAAAGATGCACTGCCTCTTCACTGCCAAAGGGATACAGGGGTAGGGCGTGAAATAGATTTAAAACATATTTACAGTGCACACCAAACTGTTCCTTGTTAATGTGTGTGTGTGTGTGTGTTATGCATGTCGTGTGTGTGCGTGCCTGTGCATGGTTTTATGCTTGATTACCTCCTGAAATAAATATGTGCCCATGAGGGCTGTACTCTTTCTGGAATGAATTTGCCCACCCCATGCTTTCTCGTTAGAAATGATGGATCCTAAACACACTTGGAAATGTTTGCCAAAAGCCATATGCGGACAAGATACTGGGGCTGTCAGATTGTTTAGGGTGGCTGCTACAAACCCAGTCAACTCAAGCCTTGTGCTGCGGCTGGGAAACAAAGTCATGCAAGCGTCCCAACGTGGCATTGACACACTTGTGTGCTTTAATGTGTCATTCCAATTTGCATGTTGTAGAGCTGGGAAGAATTGTGCTTCTGGCATGCCCTAGCAAGCATTCACGTTATAAAAATTCCCTGATAGAAGACAATGACATCGCATCTCATATTTCGCTGTACAGTATGTGTAGCTGAATTAATTTCCGTCCCATATGGGAGAACATGCCCTCTCCCAGTGTTCTCTTTTCCCACTGAGAGTAGGAAAGGCGGGGCCGCGCTTTCCAGATGGCACATTTTGTAAATCAAAAATTCAAAGAGGAAAATTATATTCCCCTTATCATAAGAGTTTCCTTTGTGACTCCCTGGTGTCCTTGTTCATGCACAGTGCCTGCGCGTGACAGTAAAACACACCAGCATGAAGAAAGAGTTCAAACCCGTGAGCTGAAAACGATTGCATTCTAATTCAGAACAGAAGTGAAGACCAAGACAAGACATGACTTTTCAGCATGCAAAATACGTGAACCATTTAATGGGCTGCATTCCCCTGGTGAAGAGAGGGTGTTCATGGCTGGCTCGCCCCAGGCAAGTAGTCGAGCAAAGCGTTCCTGTTCCCGCTTTATGAGACGGAAGACCCGGGGCTTCTGGGAAGACTGGCGAGGAGGTCTCGTGGCTCTTTGGAGCCTGTTTCGCGGTCTACACGGTGTAATATATCACAGTGTCAAACAATTGGACACACCACTTACTAAACGCACGAGTAACTCCTTTGTGACCATAACCCGGCCATGCTGCAAGAACCTGCTACAAGTCCCACGTGCAGCACGCCTGTATTTTTACTTTGGGAGACGAAAGGCACAAGCACGCATATCCAAAATTAGCATCGTCCAGGTTAATAAATCAGCTGGAGCGTGGGATCGTATGAAAGCGTCTTATCTGCAATGAGTTTAATTAGCCGGGGGCGATAATTTAATTTATGTCTAGGGCATTCAGTGACAAAGAAACGAAAAACAAGCACTGGCGAAGCCAATGTCATGCTGGTACACTTTATTTGGTAACGTGGCGTGATATGAAAATAAAACCAAATTTGCCGCCCATTAAATAGGGCAATCGTAACCTTAGAATACAAGCGCGCGCGTCAGCAGAGGGAGGGGCGAAAGGAGGGGGCCAGCGCGATTCCCTTGCGGGAGCGAGCGGCAAGGCGCGATAATTAACATATGGCGCCAGCTGCTCGCTCCCGCAAGTGAATCGCCAGACGTGCACGCGTTGCCATTGGAAGCAATGCAACGCGTGCACGTTTGCAGGAAAGCTGTGCCGATTTCTAAAGGTCTCTCCTATGCAGCGCATGCGCGCTGCGTAGGCGAGACCTAAAAGGAATACCTTCTCATGCTTGTAGGAAGGACAGTGTTCAAAAAATTGTAAAATACCCCTCACACACTGAAACCTGATTCAGTGTCATGCTTCATCATTGGGGTCTTCCCGCCCTCTACAGGACGGGCGTGCTACTACCTATGTGGACGCGGGAGCACTTACTTTAGTGATTAATGTATATGTGTAGTGCGTGGGATCGTGAAATATAAATATATGTGATGGTTTAAAAATTCCCTGGCTAGTGGAAAAGAATACACTTTATTAGCTTCCCTAGCTGAGAATGATAAAAAAAAAAAGGGGGGAAAAAAAGTAGATGGTGTACTATAATGGGTCACTTTCTACAAGGTCGACATGTTTCAGAAGCCATCCCCTAGGCTTTCTTCTTCAGGACCGAAGCTTGATCCCTATAACGCCTCACTGGGCTGTATAAATGTACATAGGCCTACTGATCACAAGTACTCTTCTCTGCGCCCCAATTGCGCATTTGAAAATTATATCATTAGTATATCATTCGTATATTAATGTGTCCTCTCCATGAGATGTCACGAGGGGTATAGGGGCGCCTTCATACAGACAATGCTGCCGGCTGCTAGAACACCTGGGAATACCTTCTCGTGGCTCTCCGGGAACCCGGAAAGCCTAGGGGATGGCTTCTGAAACATGTCGACCTTGTAGAAAGTGACCCATTATAGTACACCATCTACTTTTTTTCCCCCCTTTTTTTATCATTCTCAGCTAGGGAAGCTAATAAAGTGTATTCTTTTCCACTAGCCAGGGAATTTTTAAACCATCACATATATTTATATTTCACGATCCCACGCACTACACATATACACTAATCACTAAAGTAAGTGCTCCCGCGTCCACGTAGGTAGTAGCACGCCCCGTCCCGTAGAATGGCGGGAAGACCCCAATGATGAAGCATGACACTGAATCAGGTTTCAGTGTGTGAGGGGTATTTTACAATTTTTTTAACACTGTCCTTCCTACAAGCATGAGAAGGTATTCCTTTTTCTAATCACCACCGTTTTTAAAAACACCGCAAGTAAGATTAAGCACACACTTACGTGCGTTTATATGTTTTTGGAGTAGAATCTCTTTGTTGAATTGCGATACTGAGAGGAGGACGATTCTACCTTTTTCCTCTTCACTCCCCTCATGATATTTTTGACCACACGTGTTTAGCCTCATACAGTATTTAGTTCTGACAGATAGTCCATAAGTTAGCAACAGTAGCCTGTGGTTGAACAGTTTTTTCATATCTTTAGAATTGTAAAGACCCTTACCTGATAGCAAGAATAAATAATTAGCTAATGAATGCTAAAAGGAGGGTCTGTTAGAATTGAATGCGTTATTGCTCCATCACTTATGCTTTACACCAGAGGTCTTCAAACTTTTGTAGGTTGAGCCCCCCCAGCTGAATTTTTTTAGATGTTGGGCCCCCCCCACCACCTGACAGCAATTTCTGGAATCTGGTACACTACATAATCGACCGCCACGCGCATATTCCGGGCCATATCCAGCAAATAATGTTCAACACAATAAGAGTGTTTAGTAAACTGCAGGTTTGTGAGTGGGTGTGGTGAAATGACAGAGGCTTATTACTCTGCTCCAAACACCATTTTCCAAGATAAAATGTGCGCAAATTGTTTTTACTAGGATGCTTTGTTTTACACATGACATAGATTGATAATAACACCACCAACATATATGTGACGGGTGTGCCTATTTTTCGCCACAGAGACGGTCAAACTGTGGATGGATTTTTGCTACTGCCATCCTCAGGTTGTGCTCCATATCCAGTCTTGAACGGTACTTAGTCTTTAATACCGCAAGTGCTGAGAACCCAATCTCACATAAATAGGACGAGCTGAAAGGCAAGAGAGTTTTGATAGCAGTTTCTCTCAAAGCTGAATATTCTGCAGACATTTTCAGCCAAAACGGGGACTGTAAGGGAGACAGTGTTGTCAGATTTTTCGAGCACTCCCTAGCTCAGAGCTGGTACACGAGAAACAAATCTTCTCTAGAAATCTTTAACAAACGTTTTAGGCAGCATTATAATGGGATAATTGCCCACCAACCAGTTATGGATCCGAAGACAAAGTTGAAAGTCCACAGAGAGGGCGCTGAGCAAACACCTAATTGAGAATTCCTTAGTGGTACAATAAGTTGCTTGCCTGAAGCAGTGGGGGTTTAGGACACGTCGGGCTTATGGCTAAAAAAAAATAGAACTAATAATAAATTAATGATGTTGTCTATTTTACTTCAGAGCAATGTTGTCTGACAGACTTTGTGGTGGCAGGGACATGTTAAGGATTTTGGGTGCCCTGGGCCAAAACTATTTTGGGGGCCCCTGTTCAGTACAGCTTTGAGTTTAACTGATTTACTTTCAGCTCTGCCATACCCTCTTTAGCCAGGCTACTAGCGGTGCACAGGCACTATGGTCGAAATTCTAAAAGCGTTTACATCTAATATTCAGAGACAGTGATGTGTTTTCACTGTTGTAACAAAGCAGCAGCCCACTAATTTTACAGCGAATAATATCTGTGATATCCTCCAATTTCTCATATGTGAGGACCCGCTTGGATCTAAAATAAACTTTTTATGGTTGTTGCATGAAACAAACATTTCTCTGCAAATAGTAATAGACTCCCTCACATCAATCACATTAAAAAGAAATTAAGCAAAACAGTATTTACAAGAATCTGTTTAGGAATTATTCCAGGCCATCGGGGCAAAAACAGAGCTGTCTCTATCAAGGGGCCCCTGAAACGCTGGATTGCAGTGCATGTAAATGTGTCCTTTTGTAATTTAGGATGAAAACCTTGATGGGGCACAACATGCCCATACTTGTGTACAGGGCGCAACTAGACCCGAACTCGGGTGGGGGCTAACACTCCCAGCCAGGGCTGGCCCTAGCACTGGTCGCACCCAGTGCAACAGTCTTTTGGCGCCCCTCCCCCATTTCCTCCATCTCCATGAATTTCCTCACTACCACTCACCAACGATGCACCTCATCTCTCTTTAGCACCTTTCTGGCAAACATTTCATTTTTTTATAGCACTACTCATTGTTTACTCCCACTCAGTTCAGTGATCTGCTTTTTACATGTTCTTTGTAGTAGGCACATTAAACCTCTGCACTGTGTGGGTGGCAGGAGTGCCCATGTGAGTGCACGGTGAGCCATGCAACAGTGTGAGAGTAGGGTAAGAGGAGTGACTGCAGGGTGAGTGAGGTGACCATATGAATTTGGGTGCGGATGTAAGTGCAGATTGGGACGAATGAATGTATGGTTAGTGATGGGCTTATTTGAGTGAGATTGCAGATTGAGCAGTGAGGGGCACAGGTGAGTGAAGTGTCACAGTGCAGGTTGAGTAGTGTGCTTGTGTGACTGCAGGGTGAGGTACAGGGTGAACAGCGCAAGTGCATTGTGAGTGCAGAGTGATCACTGTGAGTGCATGGTAAGCGGGTAAATGGTGTGAGTGCATCGGGATCAGTGTGAGGGCATTGTGATCGCTGTGGGTGCAGGGTGAGCGTGAAAGTGAAGGGCGAGAATGAGGAGCGAGTTGTCTGAATGCAGGGTGCATTCTCAGACACTAGAAGTAACTCAGCTTGTTATTGACGACGGCGTAGGGTTTCAGATATGCTAAACTATTGCTATTATGGCATTAACCAGGGATCAGGGTGGAGGAAATAAATGTGCTGATCTTGCAACAAACTTCGAGTTTTATGATTAGGGTTGCCAGCTCATTATTTGGATGGCCCAAGTGGTACAAAAATAAGCAGTCACCCAAAGCTGTATTGTCAGCACTTGTCTGTTCATACTTTTGAACAGCAAATATAAATAGAAAGAACTTTTAATTGTGTTCTAGGGCTGCCTGAATGATCCATGACTGATAATACAAGGGAACAAAAAAGTCACATTACAAATGAATACATACTTACTTATTTATAACAATATTTAGTGTCAAGACAAGCAATTTGCAGGCTGTTTAAACACATGGCTGGCTGGCATTTTGCACACCTGTCTGTGTCATTTTAAAAGAAACTTTGTCTCCTTTCTGGGAAGAGCTAACCCTCCCAGGACGGGGTTAAATTCGTACAGCTGAAATGCTTCAGCTGCAGTGGGAGGCAGGGAGTCTCCTCTGTTAAAACTGAAAGCAATGAACAGACAGTCATTTCAGCTGCAGTGGGAGGCAAGGAGTCTCCTCTGCTATGAAATTGAACGCGAAGGAACAGGACTGTCTGTTCCTTTGCTTTCAGTTTTAGCAGCGGAGACTTCCTGCCTCTCACTGCAGCTGAAGCATTTCAGCTCTATCAATTAACCCCCTCCTGGGACAGTTAACATGATAATGACAAAAAGCATGGGCACGTCGTGCCCCATCGATTTCCCCTCCCTCCCCCCTCCAACCATACCGGAGTTCTCCAATAAAACAAATCCCCAGAAGACTTGCGACGCAGGACAGTGAAGAGGAACAAAGGTGAGAATAGAGTGGAGTGCGCGCCCCCCCTGAGATGGTGTTGCGCCCCCCCAGGGGGGCGCGCCCCACAGATTGAAGAACTCTGCTTTACACTGTATTATGTTAGCATTCATGTAGCTACTTTGTATTAATCACTACTGCATATGTGTGTAACCAATTCCTGCAAATACTGTGTGAGTTAAAGTTAGCATCTGTGCCGCCATTTTCTGCCATGCAGCCGCCATTTTGCTCTATGATTGAAACTAAGCTTCTGTCTCATGTTACTTGCCTCAGCAGAAAGCTGCTGGGATGCGTTTGCATCTCCAAGGTTAGGCCTCACTGAAGTATGAGAAAGTCGCTTGTTAACGCATACCTTTCCCTTGCTCCCACTATTCCAGCTGCAAACACAGACTGAATGACCTTACCAGAGAGATAGTGTGTGCCCGGTCTCAGGCTCTTAGCTCATATTTGTGTGCCCCTTTGTTCAAGCTGTCTCCCTGTGGAAAGTTACAGAGTGGGCGTGTCACTGCTCAGTTGTAGAAATGTATAACTGTTACCTTTATGCTGGGGAAAGTCAGTCCCCTCGGTAGCATCTAAGGAGGCTAGTCTGACTGGAGTCCGCTGCAGCGCATTTACAATAAAATAACTTGGTTTGTATTCTCTACTGCGTCACCAACTCTTCATTTCTTGGAAGGCTAAGAAGAGGTCGCGAGTGACCCGGGTGGCCCTAATCGGGTCACTTCCTTCAGGTGGCCCCAAGCTCCAGCCCCACCCCCAACCCATCCTGCACTGTGCACGGGCGGCAGGCCCCTGGCCAGAGAGCTTCTGACTGGGTCCGGGCCATGGGGGGGGGGGGTCCATTTACTTTACGGGGGGGTTGGGGCCTCAAGTTTCGTTTCGCCACTGTTTACAGCGCTCGACCATAAGATCCAACTCGCCTTTTCTCAGCGGCGCTTGTAGAGTGTAGGAAAGTATTGCACGTCCACTGCTCGCCCCCTGCACTTCATGGACCGAAAAGGAGAGATTTTGTTGACTTTGGAGAAGCATGTCAGAGGTTGAGTCTCCCTGTGAATACACAGCAAGTTTTCCACTGCAAATGAAGACACGTAATATGTAGCAGACGAGCTTGAAAATAACGCATCAAATACAGACGATGAACAGAAACACCAAATGTAAGTTCTGTACAACAGCACCTGGGCAAGATCACACGTGGAATGTTACAAGAATATTACAAGATGCAGTGTTTGTCGAATCTAGTAGTCACAATGTATGTGGTTTGGTCGAGTCTTCAGCTGGCAACTGTATCCTCACTTGGTCCGTAAATAATGTTTCCATTATAGAATGTTTTTGAGAGAGGTTAAATGAATGCATTAGATGCAGGGTGTTCACATGCCTCATGCCACTGGCAACAGGGTCCGGTTACACATGTAAAATAGTAACCGCAACATTAA
This sequence comes from Calotriton arnoldi, assembly GCA_963921515.1. Taxonomy (NCBI): domain Eukaryota; kingdom Metazoa; phylum Chordata; class Amphibia; order Caudata; family Salamandridae; genus Calotriton; species Calotriton arnoldi. The sequence goes on from CAWUFW010006881.1 coordinate 559,102, forward strand.
AGGTGCCTGTGGCCACATTCAAAGTACATGAAACGCCATTTGCACATCAAACGACGCTTAACGAGCACCATATGTTGCATGCCAACTCCTGATCCACGTATTTGTGCTTTCAAAAGAAGCCAGGCCCGTATTTTGATTATGGGAAAGGTGCGTTTCATACTTCCTGAAAGTGATGCACAAATGTCTAAAAAATAAATAAAAAAATGAACGAAGAATCAATGGAGTACTTGTATTGCAAAACCACTTCTGTGCAATCATAGACACAAATTAACGGCTTCACCCTACCTCTGAAACTGATATGAGATTTAGGAGTAAAAGAAATACGTTAGGAAGATGACCTCTATGTTAGCAAAAAAGGAATTCTTGACATTGACTTAAAAAAAAAAACATTAGACCATTGATACTCAAAGTATGGGGGAGGGGGGCGCGCATGCGGCCCTCCTGACCATCACATGTGGCCCCCTTGTCAACAGCAGCACTGGGTTGCTGTTTACTCGACTCAGCACTAAACGTTAATAAGATTTTAAAGAAACAGGCACGCTTTATTTAAGGTTAATTGATGTTAAAGAAAGGAAGTAACAGAGGAGTCCTGCACTGCTTAAGGAACACCTTCCTCTTTCAAGACATCTTGCAGTAAAAGTGTAAAAATATGAAAAAGTCTGTTCAGAATCCGATAAGTGCATTTCATTAACATGCACAACCTTTCAGCTTAGTGCTTATCAGTGCATCGAGAAGTATTTTTTTTTTAAGTGATAGTTTGGAAACATGAATTTAAGAAATATGCATTTTTTTCCCTTACCCTAACAATGCCAAATGTGAACTAAGAGGCAAGTCAGCTGTTATGTGCTCTCTTTGGGTGGCCTGAGTTCCTATTACACATAAACAACATTATACTTTATTAAATTAGACACAGGAAAAGGTTTTGTACAACACACATCCAGAGGTCATGTTTTTCAAGGTCCTCCTATATATGATAATGAAGAAAAAGAGGGAGAGTGAAATAAAACAATTGCCTAGGATCAGACAATTTGGTAAAGTGGGGAAGCCGGGATTAAACCCAGGTTTTCTGGTTTCTCATTGTGCAATTCAGCCATTAGATGTATATGCTTCACTTCCCCTACATCCACCTTACCGGCAAACAACGCCTCCACCCCCCAGCTTTCCCTGCCCGCACAACGCAGCTGGCATCAATACAGCCCTTGATCACATCACAGAACAACTTTTTGGCCCCTGGGAAAATGGTTGCGAGTACCCATTCATTAGATCTTTGTTTCGAGTTTCTCTGAATTCCCGACTGAGTGGAAATGGCCCTGTAATCAGAAATCCAGGAATTACTGATCCCTATTATAGCATTATTCCCAGGTGTGGAAATACTGATAAATTTAAACCTCATTACGTGGAATTAAATACTGAGATCTTGATTAAGAGGTCTGCTGTAATATTGATGGGGCTTGTAATGAAAGGTACCAGCCACATTGGGAAGATAAGATCTTCAGGAAAACTAAGTGTCAGCAGGGTATTCAGGCTGCTAAAAGCAGATTAAGTTTCTGGTGAGAATCCAGCAGAAAATGAGGGATTACCAGGGCACTTGAACCTGGAAGTTACCAATTTTCCTGTTAATTCCTCATTTCTAAGGGGACCTCAGGGTTCACTTTGTAATCCCCATTAACTCCAATTCCCCCTGCCCCTGATTTTACATTGGGCGGAGAAACCACGTACAAGTCCCGGGACCTTGTAATGAGGTCCGTAGTTGATACCTGCAAAATTTGCGCACGTTAACTGGCTATATTTCAGTGCCTCAGTTTCCCTTTGTAAACCTCCTTTCAATAGGTGAGACAGAATGTGGCTCACCTGGCGTTTTGTCTTGAAATACTTTGAGACATTTAACTACAGTGCCAAATATGTGTTTTCTCTTTGCCAGCAATAGAGGAGTAAGAAGTGGCAATTGTTGTGAGGATATTGTGATTTAATTCCACGAATTCACACCCAATAAACAACTAAACTTCTCACCTAGATTGGGGAGTGGTGGAACTATTTCCATGTTTTGAAATGTACCATCTGTACAGCATCTGGAAGTGGGGGCCCTTCATTTTAATTTGATCCCACTGTCCATACAGATGTATCTGTCTCTGGCATTGCGACAGTACTGCCCCAGCTTAGTGAGGAGGGTAAGACCACCTATTAACTTCCTTTTAGCAAAATGCTTGTGCAGAACACAAATGCTTTGATAATACAGTGTTTGATTAAAAAACCAAAACATTTTAGACCATTTTATTTTTGCACTTAATTTTCTGTTCACTGCTTACAATACATAGATTAATGAACACAAACAGGATAAAAACAGATCTAATCAAGTGATCCTTGTCTTGCAGGGTCAAAACACAACAGTAGCTCAGAGCCGCATTAGTTGTTCTGCCAAGCTGATATTTTCTTGGTGTGCTGCAGGCTCGGGGGCTGCTTTCGGAGGTGGATGCACTACCATGACATAACCATGAAAGGCCAAACCCCCTTCTTGTCACAGCTTCTTGTAGTGTGGGGTTGGTTGAACATTGATACTAGGACTGACTTTGGTTTCCAGTCTGGCTCTGTGGTGGCTCGTCACTCAGGCTTATAGTATGAGAATACTAATTGATTATACAAGATTATTGTCTCTCCATACAAGACTCCCCCACTTCCACCCAACCAAGTGAAGATTCATAATTGGTAGATGAGTTTGGAGCAGAAGCCTGTGAGGAAAATTAATTTTCCCCTTTGTTAGAAATTGGGTTTCTGGTTGGCAGAGGTATGCACCATGCCCAAGCAGGAACCACAATCCTAGTCAGGGTAAGTCACAAACACACCCAAAATTAACCTGGGCTCACCCCCTGGTAGCTTGGCACAGTGCAGTCAGGCTTAACATAAGAGGCAATGTGTAAAATATTTGAGTCACACTTCAAACAGTAAAACTGTGAAAACACCACATAAAAAGACACCACACCTGGTTAGTAAAATATAGCTTAATTTAATAAAAAAATAACAAGACCAAAACGACAAATATCCAATAAGTATAACCGGAGGTATGAATTTTAAAAAAATAAAATGAAATGTAGTGCTTAAAAACATAAAGAACCAACAGGGAATATCTGGTCGCGCTAGACCGGGTCAAATCCAAAAGTTCAGGCTGACCGCGATGGAGCATGGGTCAGATACAGGGAGCTGCCTAGGCCTGCTGCAAAGTACCTTTTTTGAGTCTTCAATGGAGCAGAGTTGCGAGAAGCAAATAGGCGATGCATCGTCTTCGGAGCCGAGATGCAAGAAGCAAAGAGGCGATTTGGCATCATCGAACCGCAGGATAAAGGTTTTGCATCGGCTCTGAGCCGCGCAAAGTCGAAGATGTGTAAGGAATGGAGGCGATGGCCGGTGTAGTTGACGATGTGATTGACTCTATCCTTGCGGTAGCGGCGATGCGTCGGCATGGATGGCGATGCCCCCGATCCGAAAGGATGTGTGGATTTCTGCTGGAGCAGCACTTTATGCCCACTTCTTAGGGCCCAGGACTGGATTGGTACCACTTGGCAAGGCAAGACTCACAGTATAGGTGCTGTAGCAAGGTGAGCTGGAAGACTTTGATGTCCATGAGACTTCAAACAGGAGGCAAGCCAGCAACCCCTTAGAGTCACTTTGATTCTGGGTTGAAGAGATGCAGGTCCAGTCCTTCTAACTCCCAGGCAAGAGAGCAGCAGGCAGCAGGTCAGCACAGCAAAGCAGGAGTCCATAAGAGTAGCAGTCGAGCAGAGTGGCAGTCCTTGTAGCAGCACAGCAGTCCTTCTTCCTGACTGAGTATCCACAGGTTCAGAAGTGTACTAAGTTGCTTGTGTCAGAGGTCCAGTACTTATACCCAGGTGGGCCTTTGAAGTGGGGGTTCAGGGCCAGACTGGGAACCCAAAGCAGCCCTGGCAATTTTCTCAGCCAGCCCCTAGGGAAGCACTGCCTGACCCTGTGAGGCTGGAAATGCTTGCTTGTTGCTTTTGTTACTGGGAGCCGATATTGCAGCACTGCTGCAAAACCAGCCCCTTGTAACAAAACTGGATCCCATAGCTGCAAAACCGGTAAATTAAATATGCCAATTGAGTAAATGCCAATGTTACCATGTTTTAGTTTGGGGGTGATTCTGCAGAAAGGGCCATTTTCAACGTTCTTTAACCCCTATCTTTTAGTAATTTCCATCTTCATTGCTGACTCCCAATAAACTGCCATTCTTGATGTGGATGCTCCCTTTTATGTTTTCCCTTAATGTGTCAAGGATGAGGTGTATATAGATCATCTGAAATAATGACAGTCTACCTGTAAGTTGCATATTTTGCATCAGAACATGTCTAGGCAGTTCCATAAGGAACAGATCCCTCCTACATAATTTCCCACTGGGTATTAGGTTAATGTCTACCTGAGTTAAGCAATGCTACTAATGGTGCAAGCAGATTATTCTTTTATTGCAAAAGCATATTTGAGTCTTGTAAACAACAGGATGCTTGTTTATTAGCGATGCCCATGGACGCAGAGAGCTAGGTTGGCAGGAGGAGGTCTTTGTTTGGTGTTTGGCCAAGGAATATACATTTCTTTTCATGATCTATTCCTTGTAAAGAAATTAGTTGTATCTCTCTGAATACACCACAACTAAGATGTTCCTTTTCCATTCTTCCTATAAGAACTATTTTCTACCACTGAGGAACCAATGCTGTCTGTCTACAAATGGATATCCACTACCCAAGTATAACAAACTGAACAGTGCTCCACCAGCAAAACCCTATAACAGTTACATGGACATCTTTTGGACTTCTATGGACAGCTCAGTGCCTCCTACGTTCAGACAGACTAAATAGTTAACAGAACTAATGCTGGAATTTGCCTTCCCCAATGACATCAGTACCAGTTCAAAGAGTTGGGAACTGTACTGTGTCAACGAGAAAGAAAAGCTGCAAGACCTGTCACCCATGCCAGCCGAAGTCTGTCTGAGAGTAATAATGTGCCCAAACTAGAACTCTTTGCCTTGGAAGGGGCTTCATACAGTACTTCTATGACTACGTGTGCACTGTCAAATTCACAACAAGAACAGACAACAACCTCTTTCAAATGTGAACACTTCAGACAAGTTGGATGTTACAAGGCACCGACTGCCTTAGGCTATAACTTTCATGTCCATTATCTGCCTCAGTTGACCAACATTTATGGTGCTACCCAATAAGCCACCCTTATCCCAGTGAACCTGAGTCAGCAAAGTCTGAACTGCCAGCTCCTGGAGTGAGCCCTGGAGTGAGCAGAGCCACAGAGGCACAACCAGTACATATCATAGTTAATCAACTCCATACCAAGGTTCTCCTAGGTGCAAATCCTGAAGGCAATGCAGCCACCGGAGCAACATCACCAAACTGATTCCAACGTCGCTTCGTCAACTAAACCATGAAAACACCAGACCTGCACAAAATAGGAACCTTCTTCATTTTCATGATTCTGAATGCCAAGAAGTTGAGGAAACATGTGACATCAATCAGCTGTGCATGGCGTATTGTTTTCAGAGAACTAGGTCAATGGGTCTGGCCTATATACACTTCCTGTCAATTGGCTTTACCAGCAAAGGCTCTAAGAACATCCTTATTGTTGGACCTGGCCCTTTTTGCAGGGTCATCCCTGAACGTTTTGCCTCCCTCCTGGTATTTTTTCTGACATGGTGTTGGTGGTTTTAGGACTCTGGGCACTTTAGCACTGCTGTGCAGTGTAAAGTGCATGTGCTCTCTATGGTAAAACGTGGTAAGATTGGTCTACACCTGTTTGGATAATTTAATTTACCTATCAGTCCCCAGTAATGTGGTATCTCATATACCTGGGGCCAGTAAATTAAATGCTACTGGTGGGCTTGCAGCGCTGATTGCGTCACCCACCAAAGTAGCCTTTCAAACCTGTCTCAGTTTACTGCCGCTGTGACGTGGCTCATAAAGTGGTTGCCACGTCCGTGACTCCCCTTTTACTACATGTCAGTCACCCCTAAGATAGGCCCTACCTAGCCATATGGGCAAGGTGCAGTGTAGGTAAAAGGTAGGACATGTGCCTTAACTGTGTGGCATGTCCTGGTAGTGACAAACAGCCATTTTGGTTTCTCACTGCTGTGAGGCTGCCCTCTCATAGGATGCATTGGGGATTCCCTGATAAGTGTTTCAGTGGTAATTCCTGATCTGAGAGGACTAGCGGGATCAAGTTTGGTATGTTTGGAATAGTGGTAATAACTGCTGCGTAATGGTGTGCGCAGATTTATTATCACTATTTTAGAAATGCCACTTTTAGAAGTTGGCATTTCTGTGTGCTATGTGTCTTTGTGCCTGCCTGATGTGTATTGCATGTCTGGCTCTGGAGTGACAGGGGCTGGTGAGGTACAGTGCCTCCAGAGGGGTTGGGCGAGTCAGCGCTAGGCTGAATAGGCAGATCTGCATTTGGAGTACTGGGAGGAGTAGCCCCTGACCCTGAATAGGTCTGTTCCTGCCTTGTACAATGCTGGCTCCGCCCCCATGTGGTGTGCCTGGGGCCAGAGCCTAACCTAACAATGGGGACTGGTGTGCAGTATAAACAAATGGCTGAGTGCCCCCCAGAACTGGTTGGAACTGGGTTCCCAAGCCCTGTGCCAGGGCAGAACAAAGACCTGGCTGGTATAAATATTGGGGCTGTGACCCCATGTAAAGTGCTTTTTGTGCTGATCCGGAACTGGTGGCCGGCAGGCTGCTGGGTTGCCAGGAGGAACCACCATGGGACCTAACTGCTGCTTCCGGAGGGTACCTACGTGCTGGCCTGCCTGTGCCCAGCCCTGCCCTCTGGACTTTGGGGGATCCTGTCCTGCAGGCTTAGCGCTAAGAGAGCACTGGATTCATTAGGGGGGGTGCCTCCTCTCTGATGTACTTAGGGGGCGAAGAGCGCTGTCCTCAGGAGGGAGACAGGCTGCACCCTCGTGGATTGAGCCTCTGGCGTTGAGTACAGGTGGGCGCTCTGGCCGGACCCCGGAGCGGATGGGTGGGGAGCGCTGCATTGCTGCGCTCTGGGGCCCCTGAAGAGTGGGGATCTTGCACAATCCAAGCGCGTTGTGAGGGCTTCACCGCTTTGCCCTCCTTAGAGCCCAAGAAGGGGGCTCCTGCGGTGGGAACGATAAGAACCGCTGCACCGCAAAAACGGAAGTCAAGCAAGCCTGTGCCTGAGTGTGGGCGGGGCTCCCCATGTTGCCAGAGAACCCTGCGTGTGGCCCACGAAGGAAGAAAGGAGCCAAGCTGGCGGAGATTTCCTCAGCGTAAGGACGGCCCTCCCAAGGCCGGACATCAGGCCGGAGAAGCCTGGTTGTGGGAGAGGAGGCCCGCGGAACGGGCGGAAGTCAGGCAAAGTCTGTGCCTGTTGGTAGGCGGCGCTCCCATGTCCGAGGAGAGCCCCGCGTATTGCCGAGTCTGTGTTGCAGCAGGAGGAGTCAAAGCCTTGCCGGCTCCATTTACGCACTTTCCCGCCTCCCCCCCACCTGGTAGAGGGAGAGGCGGGTCCCCGCAGATCGCCGGTCACAACAAGGAGACCGGGCGAGGTCTGAAGAGGTCCCGTGAGCGGGGCCTGCAGGGCACCCTGTTGGTGCCTGGTTTCGGCCATATTTTCAAGCTGGCTGACAAGGGAGAGGAGCTCCGGTGAGTGGGGCATAGGAGGCACACTGTTGGTGCCTGATTGGCTTACACAACTGTACCGACAGATCGTGGCAGCTGCAACGACGGGGGCATTTCCTTTCTCTTGGGCATGAGAGGAACGAGGGTGAGTTGCACCCTCGCCCGCCCCCCCCCTTAGAAGTACGGGCTGGTGGAAGCCCCGTGCTCAGAGAGCCCTGGCTATCTGGACAAAGGGCATTTGGGGATAGCCCAAGACGGGCCCCAGAGGAAGGCCAGTTGGCCCAGAGATCGCCTTGCATTCTGGTGGGGCGCAAGGCCCTAAGGTGCTGTGTGCACCTTACCTGTGTTACTATGGTGTTTATGCATAATGTGTTTATGCCTAACATGTATGCCTAATGTGATAATGCATAATGTGGTTTATGCTTAATGTAAGGTGATGTATGCATAATAGGTTTATGCTAAGTGTACCTTTACCAGTAGTTATTGGTGGTTTTCCCTAACTATGAGTGGTGATGTTTAGGCGTGATGTGTTATGCCCTGATGTTATGAGGTGGGTTGATCTGCAGCACCTCAGGAAGTTGCATCCATGTTTTCTGTAATGGTGGTAGGCATACTTGATGGCATGGGATTTCCCTAATATGGGTATGTGTTGGAAACGGGAGTTACCGAGTCCGTTATGGTAGCATGGCGCAAAGCGGGGAAAGGCACGCGAAGGCAATGTGTAAGGCAGTTGTGCAGCACACTCTTACTCTGACTCAGATATGCGGAGCAATAACCGGACACCACACCAGGCTTGTATAAGTAAAATCAGGTTTCTTTATCTCAATCAAGATGGCATTCAAGTATGCAGATTATACATTCTTTTAACTGGTGCGCATTCATTTAAAAAGACCCTTAACAATTCTGGCCACTAAAAGGCCGCTTTAAAATCACAGCACCAATAATAATTCGGGTGCTCTAACAAAGTAGGGCCTAGAACATGCACAACACTTTGTAGGCCTTAACCTCTTTTGCCACGGGGCACATACATCAAGCCTAGGTACTCTGTACAGCCTATGGTACACTAGGCGGGAGGGAATCCTAGAGGGAACCCCTCAACATGTCCAGCAGCTGGGGGCTTCCTATAAGGGGGACTCCTTTATCTCCCAGGGGAGGTGAGGGTTACATTAGGCTAGGGCCCTTTCTCACCAGGTGCCTGGCCTGTTACCAAACGTCATGGAAGGCCCCCTCCCTCCTTAATCCCTCTTGAAGCGTGGCCCCCGGCCCCCAGGGGCTTAACCTAGAGCCCTAGGGGCCTCCTGGGCTCACCTGCGGTGCTGGTGCAGGTCGCTGTGCCTCTCGGCGGACTCTCCTCCGGGCCAGCCCTCGGTTGTAGGGGGCGGGGCCCGGCGCGAGTCTCACGGCCCTCCGGCCGGCGCTGTTTCCACTTCCCGAGGCTATGGAGCCCCTCGCGGCGTTGCTGCTTCGTTGGGGGGCCGGTATGCCACTCCTCCGGCCCCCGTGGAGGAAAGAGAGAGAGTAGGGACCCTGAGCGGGAGCCGGCAGTCCTTGCAGACGGCTCCGGCTTCCCGCGAGGACACAGGAGGTTCTCCCTTACCTCCGGACGTGCTGGGCGGGGCGGGCTCTCGGCGGCGCCCAATCCTGGCGCGGCGGCGATTCTTCCTGGGGCTCCCGTTGGCAGTGGAGCCCCTTGGACGTCTTCCCGATTGGCTCCGGCTGGGCCAATCGCGTCGCGGCCTTTCTCAGTTGCTGGGAGACGCCTCCCGCCTCCTTCCTCTTTGGCGATTGGCTCCGGCGGGCCAATCCCGTCGCGGCCTTTTCGGGGCGCGACCTATGACGCGGTCAGCGTCCCCGGCCCCACGGCAACAGCGTCCACGGGCCTGGAGGCCGCAGTAGGCCTTAGCTCGCTTCACGCAGCCCTCGGGGGCTGCGGCGGTGTTATTCTTGGCCGCGCTTGCAGCGGCAGGGGTCTCGGGCCCGGCGGTGACTTCTGGGGTTTCGGTGAGGGCGCGGACGGCGCCCTCACCACAGTTATGCACGGGGAGAGGTCTTCCTGCCTCAGCTCCCTCTTCACGCGGCGGCGGCCGCGGCGGCGATCCGGTCACCAGGTCAGTGACTGAGGGGGGAGGTCAAGTTCTCTCCTCACTTGGAGGTGCAGCGCAGGCGCGCTGACAGCCTTATGCACAGGGCTGTGTGGGAAGGGTTCTTGGGGGACAGTCCAGCTGTCGGTGTGGATAGATAGGGGGGTGAAGGTCTAGCGCTTAGGACACAGCGCTTCGCCTCGTGATCCCCATTCGACGATTTAACTTGAGTTCCTGTTACGTTTGGATTCAGCAAAGTCTTTTGATGAACAGGGAGGGGTTTGTGAGTTGGAGGTTCTTGGAGTGTTTGATGTTCCTCCTGGCACGCTGGAGATGGTTCCCTGGGTCCCCTCACACTGGGCAAGATCAGTGGGTGGTGGGCGTTCCTCATCTATCTTACGGCAGCAGGGCCTTGACCCTGTCAGCGGCAGTAGTGTAGGTCTCCCCCTAGGCCCTAAAGTCTGTACTCCAGCGCAGGTTCTCCCAGGTTCAGCGGTGCCTCAACCTAACTAACTAAAAGGTTTTCCCTCCAAGCCTCTTATACCCCTAGGTCAGGTGACCCTCCTAAAGGCGGCAAAACGTAACTCCTCCCACAGCCCGGAAGGTTCTGGAACCTTCCACCTACCTAGCTATGGGGGCCCAGAGGCGGGGACGGGATGGCTACTGTATCCCTTGTCCCAGCCTGACTCTGGCGACTAGCGTGTATGTGTGGAAGGCCCTCTGCAGTAGCAGGGGCCTGTGGCAGCCATCTTTAGTGAGAGAGCACCTGCACCTCAGCACTGACCAGCAGTGGCAAGGCGCCCGGAGACCTAGGTCCAGTAAAAATATGGTGGCAAAAAATGAGGCGCAAAAAGGGAAAAACAGGGCAAGACCACCCTAGGGCTGACAGGTCTAACACGGGTCCCCCCCAGCCGAAAGAGGGGAGAGCTTCCCAACCTCTAGGGAGTTCTCTTCACTAAGGCGGAAAAACCGGGAGAGACCGTCAGCGTTGGCGTGGTCTACACCGGGTCGATGTTCCACCCGAAAGTCCATCCCCTGGAGGGAAATGGACCATCTCAACAATTTGGGATTTTCGCCTCTCATCTGCATGAGCCAGCGAAGGGGTCTGTGGTCGGTCTGGATCAAGAAGTGACAACCAAAAAGGTATGGCCTCAACTTCTTCACAGCCCAAACCACAGCAAAGGCTTCCGCTCGATGGTACTCCACCGCTGTTCCCGGGGAGTAGTCTTCGGGAGATAAAGGCCACTGGCTGGTCTTGGCCATCATCATTCAGCTGCGAGAGCACAGCTCCTATGCCATGCTCAGAAGCGTCTGTCTGCACGATAAATTCCCGTCCGAAGTCTGGAGTCCTGAGCACCGGGCGGTGCACATGGCACGTTTTAGAGTCTCAAAGGCATCCTGGCAGGCAGCCGTCCAGATTACTCTGCGTGGCTGCTTCTTGGAAGTTAATTCCGTCAATGGGCCCACGATGGTTCCATATCCCTTGACGAACCGGCGGTAGTATCCCGTGAGGCCGAGAAAAGCTCGGACCTCTGTTTGGGTCTTGGGGGGCTCCCAGGCCATGATGGTCTCAATCTTGGCTTGGAGGGGTTGCACCTTACCTCCGCCCACCAGGTGTCCCAGGTACACGACAGATCCCTGTCCAATCTGGCTCTTGCTGGCCTTGATGGTTAGACCAGCCCGTTGCAAAGCCCGTAGCACCTCCTGGAGATGCTGCAGATGGTCCTCCCAGCTGCTACTGAAGACAGCTATGTCATCCAGGTAGGCAGCAGAGAAGGCCTCTAGGCCAGACAGCACCTGGTTCACCAACCGCTGGAAAGTGGCTGGAGCATTTTTCAACCCGAAGGGCATCACCTGGAATTGAAAGTGGCCCTCGGGGGTGGAGAACGCAGTCTTCTCCTTTGCTCCTTCCGCCATGGCGATCTGCCAATAGCCTGATGTTAAATCAATGGTACTCAAATACCGGGCTGCTCCCAGCCGGTCAATGAGCTCATCCGCCCGAGGGATCGGGTGAGCGTCGGTCTTGGTGACCGAGTTGAGTCCACGATAATCCACACAGAACCGAAGTTCTGGTGTGGTGCCCGGGGGCCGCTTTCGGCACCAACACTACCGGACTAGCCCAAGGGCTACTGGAAGGCTCAATCACCCCCAGTTCTAGCATCTTGACAACCTCACCCTGGATACTAGCCTTGACCTTATCGGACAGCCGGTAAGACTTGTTCTTCACTGGCGGACTGTCCCCTGTGTCCACATCATGGGTACACAGGTGCGTGATTCCAGGCGTGAGGGAAAACAACGAGGCGTACTGCCCCAAGACCTGGCGGCAGTCCCTCTGTTGCTCTGGGGTCAAGGATGGGGCGAGGACTACTCCCTCTACCGAACCATCCTTCTCGTGGACCGCCAGAAGGTCTGGCAGAGGCTCACTCTCCTCCTCCTCACTTCCATCCGTTATCATCAAGAGAGTGAGCTCGGAACGCTCCTGGTGTGGCTTCAGGCGGTTGACGTGGAGCACCCTGTGGGGTTGACGGGGGTCTTCATGTCGACGACATACGTGGTCTGGCCTTTCCTTTCTAAGATCTCAAACGGCCCAGTCCATCGGTCCTGGAGGGCGCTAAGCTCTCCTGGCTCCATGACCCACACCTTCTGTCCAGCGTCTAACTCTACCGTCCGCGCGTTCCGGTCATACCATTGCTTCATGACGGCCTGACTTGCCTCTAAGTTGTCCGAGGCCTCCTTCCACAGCTTGGCCACTTGGCTGCGGAACGCCAGCATATAGCTGACCACATCACGGGGAAGCTTCGAGGAAGGCTTCTCCCACCCCTCTTTGACAAGACTGAGGGGCCCCCGAACGGGGTGGCCATAGAGCAGCTCAAAGGGGCTGAAACCGACCCCTTCTGCGGCACCTCTCGGTAGGAGAAGAGCAGACAGGGTAAGAGGACGTCCCACTTTCTTCTCAAGTCCTCGGGTAGGCTCCTGATCATCCCCTTCAAGGTTTTGTTGAAGCGCTCCACGAGCCCGTTCGTCTGGGGGTGGTAAGGAGTGGAGAACCGGTAGGTCACTCCACACTCCTTCCACATGGCCTGCATGTAGGCCGACATGAAATTCGTGCCCCTATCTGACACCACGACCTTGGGGAATCCCACTCGGGTAAAAATCCCCATGAGGGCCCGCGCCACCACCGGTGCTGTGATGGTCCTCAGAGGGATTGCCTCTGGGTACCGGGTGGCGTGGTCTACTAGCACCAAAATGAACCTATGCCCAGCTGAAGTCGGCGGATCCAACGGCCCGACAATGTCAATCCCCACTCGCTCAAAAGGGGTATCGACCACTGGGAGAGGTTCTAGAGGGACCTTTACCTTAGTCCCTGTCTTGCCGCTTGCTTGGCAAGTGGTGCAGGTCTTGCAATAAGTGTCAGAAGTGACGCGCATCCTGGGCCAGTAAAAATGTGGGACCAAGCGCGCAAACGTCTTGTCCTGGCCCAGGTGTCCTGCTAGTGGTATCTCATGCGCCAACTCTAGCAGAAAGGCTCGGTGGCATTGGGGGACCACCACGGCCCTTGAGGACCCATGCACCGGAGCCTTAGGCTCACTGTAGAGGAGACCATCCTCCCAGTAGACATGGTAATTACCAGTCTCTGTTCCAGCTGCTTGGGCGTCGGCCTGTTGCCGTATGCCATCAAGCGTAGGGCACTCCCTCTGTGCCCGGCAAAATTCTTCCCGGGTAGGCCCTCCTTCCACCTGCCACTCTGCAGGGGTCGGCAGGTCCCCCACGGGAAAACCAACCACCTCAGCGGACTCCGGGGTCACCTCCGCGGGCTCCCCATCCATCTCACCGGGTGTCTCCTCCCGGACATCTCCTTGTCCAGCAGTGGGCTGGGCCCTTCTTTCAGGCTCCACCCCGGGCTGAGTTCCTTGTCGGGCAGCCATGGACCGCGTGATAACGCAAGTCCACCCTGGTAACCCCAACATCTCAGCATGGGCATTGAACTCTACCTCTCTCCAGGCAGTATGTTCTAAATCGTTGCCCAGCAGACAGTCAACTGGCATGGCAGGGCTCACCGCAACCTTCATCAGACCTGACACTCCTCCCCACTCAAAGGGAACTTGGGCCACGGGGTAATGACCCAGGCTATTATCAGCCATCACAACCGGGTGGAACTCCTCAGGAATCACCTGCTCTGGGGACACCAGCTGACGTTTCACCATTGTCATACTGGCACCTGTGTCCCTCAGAGCCTCCACCTCCTCCCCGTTCACCAGGACCCTCTGCCGGTACTTGGCAGTGTTCTCGGGTACCTGCACCCTTGGGATGATCTCCCTATCCCCCAGGGAAACTAAGGTCAAGCCTGTCCACTCACCTCCCCTACCTAGGGACAACTCCTCCCCAAGCGCTACACTGGCCACCCCGGGGTCTTACCTCCTGTGGGGGCTGGGGTTCTCTTGCGACACTGGGCATCCCCCTTGTAGTGTCCAACCTCCCCGCACTCGTAGCACCGGACAGTTCTGGGCTGCTGACTCCTGTCAGGGTAAGTGGGTTTCTGGTATCCAGATTGGGATGGGAAACCTACCCCTCTCCCAGGCGGTCTATTTTGGGGACCTTTAAAAAACTCCCTCTTTTATCTCCCCCTCTTTCTTCTGGGGGAACACCTGTCCACCTTTCGGGGGATCCGCCCGGCTCCCTTGTGGGACACCCGAGTGCTGACCCACGTGTCTGCCTCCTCTGCAAGCTCCCTTGGGTTGGTCAGCTTGCGGTCCACCAAGTACTGGCGCAGCTCCGGAAAACATTTCTCGAGGAGGTGCTCTCTCAAAAACAGGTCGTACAGCCCTTTGTAATCCTCTACCTCGCTGCCACGCACCCAACCCTCCAATGCCTTCCGGGCATAATCATAAAAATCTACCCAGTTTTGTGTGGTGAGCTTGTGGCTGTTGCGAAACTTTTGGCGGTACTTCTCTGGGGTGAGGCCAAACTTCCTGAGCAGGGCCTCCCTCATGATAGGGTAGTTGGTTCGATCCCCTTTTTCTAAGGTTAAAAGTGTGTCCCTGACTAGTGGAGGTATGTACCTATAAAGTCCTCCTCCCCAGTAGCTCTCAGGAACTCTATGGGCCACCAAAGCTACCTCGTACGCCGTCAACCACTTGTCGATGTCATCGCCCACACTAAAGCTAGCCATCACTTCCCTGGGTAGATAGAATTTGGGCTCCTGTGGAACCCCAGCAGGTACGCTGCCACCATTTCCTTTGCCTTCCATTTCCATTTGCAAGGCTCGGAGCTCCAGTTCTTTCAGGCTAAGCTCATGTACAAGCCTTCTTTCCTCCATGGCTAGCCTTGCCTGTTCTCCTTCCCTTTCCATCCTAGCCAACTCTAATGTCAATTGCCTTTGCTGCCTTCTGTCCTCGAATTCCTCTGCTGACACACTCCCCCTGACGCACTACTGCCTGCCCTGGAACGTCTTCCTGGCAACACATTCTCGCTGACGTCAATGTTCAGTAGGCTCAGTTCTCCTGGGTCGTCTGTCTCCCTCTGCTCCTCCTCCCCTCTTCCCTCCGGGTGGGCCATGACCCATGCCCTCAAAGCCTTCTGAAGTACCTCCTTCTTGGCACCTCGGTGGCGGCCACCCCCCTCTCTAAACAGAACTCCTTGAGCTGTGCCACCGTGTACCTCTCTAGGTCGGCTAACTCAAACTCCATCCTCCTAGGTGGGGTCCCGGACAATTTAAGGAAGGGGTTCTAAATGGTAGGTAGCAGGTCTTAACGCAGGACTAATACAATCGGCAATGACAAAAGAGTTCCTTCTTACATTTCACTAGGTGTCTAATTGCGGCGCACTCTGAGTCACTGTAGGGTGCTGCACAAGTACCAGTCCTTATCCCACCGCTGAACACCAATGTTGGAAACGGGAGTTACCGAGTCCGTTATGGTAGCATGGCGCAAAGCGGGGAAAGGCACGTGAAGGCAATGTGTAAGGCAGTTGTGCAGCACACTCTTACTCTGACTCAGATATGCGGAGCAATAACCGGACACCACACCAGGCTTGTATAAGTAAAATCAGGTTTCTTTATCTCAATCAAGATGGCATTCAAGTATGCAGATTATACATTCTTTTAACTGGTGCGCATTCATTTAAAAAGACCCTTAACAATTCTGGCCACTAAAAGGCCGCTTTAAAATCACAGCACCAATAATAATTCGGGTGCTCTAACAAAGTAGGGCCTAGAACATGCACAACACTTTGTAGGCCTTAACCTCTTTTGCCACGGGGCACATACATCAAGCCTAGGTACTCTGTACAGCCTATGGTACACTAGGCGGGAGGGAATCCTAGAGGGAACCCCTCAACATGTCCAGCAGCTGGGGGCTTCCTATAAGGGGGACTCCTTTATCTCCCAGGGGAGGTGAGGGTTACATTAGGCTAGGGCCCTTTCTCACCAGGTGCCTGGCCTGTTGCCAAACGTCATGGAAGGCCCCCTCCCTCCTTAATCCCTCTTGAAGCGTGGCCCCCGGCCCCCAGGGGCTTAACCTAGAGCCCTAGGGGCCTCCTGGGCTCACCTGCGGTGCTGGTGCAGGTCGCTGTGCCTCTCGGCGGACTCTCCTCCGGGCCAGCCCTCGGTTGTAGGGGGCGGGGCCCGGCGCGAGTCTCACGGCCCTCCGGCCGGCGCTGTTTCCACTTCCCGAGGCTATTGAGCCCCTCGCGGCGTTGCTGCTTCGTTGGGGGGCCGGTATGCCACTCCTCCGGCCCCCGTGGAGGAAAGAGAGAGAGTAGGGACCCTGAGCGGGAGCCGGCAGTCCTTGCAGACGGCTCCGGCTTCCCGCGAGGACACAGGAGGTTCTCCCTTACCTCCGGACGTGCTGGGCGGGGGCGGGCTCTCGACGGCGCCCAATCCTGGCGCGGCGGCGATTCTTCCTGGGGCTCCCGTTGGCAGTGGAGCCCCTTGGACGTCTTCCCGATTGGTTCCGGCTGGGCCAATCGCGTCGCGGCCTTTCTCAGTTGCTGGGAGACGCCTCCCGCCTCCTTCCTCTTTGGCGATTGGCTCCGGCGGGCCAATCCCGTCGCGGCCTTTTCGGGGGCGCGACCTATGACGCGGTCAGCGTCCCCGGCCCCACGGCAACAGCGTCCACGGGCCTGGAGGCCGCAGTAGGCCTTAGCTCGCTTCACGCAGCCCTCGGGGGCTGCGACGGTGTTATTCTTGGCCGCGCTTGCAGCGGCAGGGGTCTCGGGCCCGGCGGTGACTTCTGGGGTTTCGGTGAGGGCGCGGACGGCGCCCCTCACCACAGTTATGCACGGGGGAGAGGTCTTCCTGCCTCAGCTCCCTCTTCACGCGGCGGCGGCCGCGCGGCGATCCGGTCACCAGGTCAGTGACTGAGGGGGAGGTCAAGTTCTCTCCTCACTTGGAGGTGCAGCGCAGGCGCGCTGACAGCCTTATGCACAGGGCTGTGTGGGAAGGGTTCTTGGGGGACAGTCCAGCTGTCGGTGTGGATAGATAGGGGGTGAAGGTCTAGCGCTTAGGACACAGCGCTTCGCCTCGTGATCCCCATTCGACGATTTAACTTGAGTTCCTGTTACGTTTGGATTCAGCAAAGTCTTTTGATGAACAGGGGGGTTTGTGAGTTGGAGGTTCTTGGAGTGTTTGATGTTCCTCCTGGCACGCTGGAGATGGTTCCCTGGGTCCCCTCACACTGGGCAAGATCAGTGGGTGGTGGGCGTTCCTCATCTATCTTACGGCAGCAGGGCCTTGACCCTGTCAGCGGCAGTAGTGTAGGTCTCCCCCTAGGCCCTAAAGTCTGTACTCCAGCGCAGGTTCTCCCAGGTTCAGCGGTGCCTCAACCTAACTAACTAAAAGGTTTTCCCTCCAAGCCTCTTATACCCCTAGGTCAGGTGACCCTCCTAAAGGCGGCAAAACGTAACTCCTCCCACAGCCCGGAAGGTTCTGGAACCTTCCACCTACCTAGCTATGGGGGCCCAGAGGCGGGGACGGGATGGCTACTGTATCCCTTGTCCCAGCCTGACTCTGGCGACTAGCGTGTATGTGTGGAAGGCCCTCTGCAGTAGCAGGGGCCTGTGGCAGCCATCTTTAGTGAGAGAGCACCTGCACCTCAGCACTGACCAGCAGTGGCAAGGCGCCCGGAGACCTAGGTCCAGTAAAAATATGGTGGCAAAAAATGAGGCGCAAAAAGGGAAAAACAGGGCAAGACCACCCTAGGGCTGACAGGTCTAACAGTATGCTACAAGTGTTTACTCTAGTGCACCAGGGATAATGTGTTTACATGAGGTTCCATGCTAAGGTTCCTCTAACTGTGAGATATGTTGGTTATGACAGTGGCCCGATTGGCCCTGTAATGTATATAATCCCCTGTAAAGTAACACCTAGTGCCAGGTGGCACAGTGTATATATGTGATTGCATTCTAATGTGTTTGATGAGTAATACAAAGGCTATTTTTTTATATAACCTTGTGTGGAGTTTCTTTTGTGGTGTGCCTACTGTGTTGCTGCTGTGTCAGTGTGTTGCGCAAACGTTTTACACATTGCCTCTGGGATAAGCCTGACTGCTCGTGCCAAGCTACCAAGGGGGTGAGCAGGGGTTATCTTCAGTGTGTCACTCCCTTGCCCTGACTGGAGTGGTGGTTTCTGCCTGGCTTAGGCGCTTGCCCTAGCCAACCAGAAATCCCATTTCTAACATTGGTTGTCAGCGGTGAGGATAGGACTTGCGTTTCCGCAGTACCACAGTGACGCATGTTTGCACTACAAAGCTCTGCATTGTAGACAATCACGTGTTTGGGGATTTCTCCTGATTTTATTATTTCTCCTCGCAAAAGTCATTTTCTATTGTGTGCTCTTGTTGCAGCTTTTTACACCTAGGTCTCTTGTGTTGCACTTGTGTCATAGTGCCTTGCCAAAAATGGAATCTGCCTTTATTGTAGGTGATCTGTTCAAATACAGTATGTTGGAGTTGAGGGGGTTCTGTGAGGAGAGAGTCATAGCAGTGAGTGGGTCAGACACCCAGCTAAGCTTCCAGAAAGTCCTGCTCCAATGGCAAGAGGATGAATGGAGACGTGAGTACTATGAGGGTAAGAGTGCCCTGTCTGCAGACCAAGAGGGTGGTGGGTCTGAGGGTGGCCCTGAAGAGCCTGCATAGGAGGGAGAAAATGACAGTGCAGGGACGCCAGTAGATAGTGAGGAGCCCATAGAGAGTGAGTCCCTTGCTGGGTCCAGTGCCGGGGGCAGTGCCTCATCCCTTTCCCTGTCCCCAGAGGAGTGGGTAGATAGGAAGGAAGAAAGGGAGCACCAGCTGGCTTTGGAAAGGCTCAGGTTAGAGCATGCCAAGGAGATAGCGCAGCTGGGTGTGGAGGAGAAAAAGGCCTTATTGGCTCAGTTGAGACTCAAGGAGTTGGTCCTTGAAGAGAAAAAGCTAGAGACTGAGAGGGTCTTAGCGCAGGAGAGGATGGCGGAGGCAGAGAGGGCCTTCACCAGAGAAAAGCTAGCTCTTGAGGATATGTCCCCTGAGTGTAGTTTTAGTGGTCTGGATTCACCAGTGAGTGTGGGGTCCAGTGGTGGCAGCAGAAGTGAGTCCAGTGTAGGAAGTCCCACTCCGAGAACCCAGAGCGTGGTACCTAGTTCCCAGAAAGAGGGTGTCACACCTGGAGGGTATAGGTTGAGGTTCAGGGGCAGTAGGAAACTGTCTCACCAGTCTTGGGAGGAGTTTGTGGATGAGTGTTGTGATGCACTGGAAGGTTGGGTGATGGGTAGCACAGCAAACACTTTTGAAGGGCTGTTGAATCTGATTGTCAGAGAGCACATGTTCCGTTGTTGTTTTCCAGGGTTACGCCAACACCTGTTGGAGTGTGGGTTCTCTGATCCCAGGGAATTTGCACGGGAGGCAGACCTCTGGGTGAGTGCCAGAGGGTCTGAGGAGGCATTGGGGAGTGACCCTAAGAGGAGTGGCTCAGGTATTTCCCAGCCCAGGGTGGTGGGAAAGGTTCTTAGTAGCCCAGATAGGTCCCGGTGTAGTGGGAGAGGTGTAGGTGCTCACGTCCTGTCTCCGCGGTGAAGGAGTGAGAGTGGGCTGTGTCCCAAGGTGCCCGAAACCCAGTCTCAGGGCCTGGAGGGTTCCCTAAGGGAACACCAGGTGGGGAGCCTAGGCTGTACTGGTAGGCCATCCATTGAGGGGGATCTCCTAGTGTCAGGAGAACTTGGAGCGTCTGTAAGCAGAGCTCCATCAGTTCTGGTGTCTGGCAGTGCCGCTCCTGAGTGGAGGGTGCAGGATGGGAGTGAGAGGGGGAGAGAGTCCCAAGTGGAAGAACCAGTGGGTCAGGGGCCAACCATAAGGGTTGAACCTTCTAGGAGTGGCCATGGTGACACCACTTCTGTCCTGGGGGATCTTTGCGCACTGTAAGATGGACAGGGGTCGGGAGATCAGCGCCAGGAAGACTGTCACGCAACACATGAGGTATGTGTTACCCTCAGGGGGCATGCGTGCTCCCCAGGAAGTCCTGGTGTGCCAGGCGGGTGCTCAGCTGCAGGGTTTAGTCCCTGTTTGGGAGGCCAGGTTCAGATTCTGCCTGACCTGGAGGGAAGGATATCTGTAACCAGTGTCCCTACCGGTTTGTCTTCTAGGGGTACCACTCCAGGTGGGAGGGTGCAGAACTCTTGAAGGGGGTGCAGAGGGAGGGAGTCCTCGCCTCTGACCCCGGTTCAACCTGAGGGTTTAGACCCTAGGTTAGGAGACCATTTGCAGGAGAGAGGTCCTGAACTGGTGGGAGAGTTGTGTTCTGAGGGTGCCTCTCCTAGGAGGAGAGTGCGGAATCCCAGAAGGAGAGGTAGGCGGAGGAGAGCCTTGCCTGTGACCTCTGGTCAGCCTGAGGGTGCAGACCCTAGGTTGGAGGATCAGTGGCAGTTTACAACTGCACTGATGAGAGGAAGAGTGGAGAATGGATACTATGTACCAGGGGTTACTGCCCCCCACTCTGTGAGATGGCAAGGTCCAGAGACATCTGGATGGCCTAGGGCCTGGTCCTGGCCAGTGGGATAGCTTAGTTGGTCCTGGGAGCTTTGACAGAGGGAACCACATGAGTTCAGATTGGCGTAGAACTGGAGTGTGCCCCTGCAGTTGCGGGCCCGCGTCCGTGTTCTATCGCCCCAAGCAGGGAAGCCCATCAAGGTAATGATTGGTCTACCCTGGTTTTGGGCTGGAAGGGGGTTGTGTTGGACTTGGCCCTTTTTGCAGGGTCATCCCTGAACTTTTTGCCTCCCTCCTGGTATTTTTTCTGACATGCTGTTGGTGGTTTTAGGACTCTGTGCACTTTAATACTGCTGTGCAGTGTAAAGGGCATGTACTCTCTATGGTAAAACGTGATAAGATTGGTCGACACCTGTTTGGCTAATTTAATTTACCTATCAGTCCCCAGTAATGTGGTATCTCATATACCCGGGGCCAGTAAATTAAATGCTACTGGTGGGCTTGCAGCGCTGATTGCGCCACCCACCAAAGTAGCCTTTCAAACCTGTCTCAGGCCCCTGCCATTGCAGGGCCTGCGCGCGCAGAATACTGCCGCTGTGACGTGGCACATAAAGTGGTTGCCACATCCGTGACTCCCCTTTTACTACTTGTCAGTCACCCCTAAGGTAGGCCCTAGCTAGCCCTATGGGCAGGGTGCAGTGTAGGTAAAAGGTAGGATATGTGCCTTAACTGTGTGGCATGTCCTGGTAGTGACAAACAGTCATTTTGGTTTCTCACTGCTGTGAGGCTGCCCTCTCATAGGAATGCATTGGGGATTCCCGGATAAGTGTTTCAGTGGTAATTCCTGATCTGAGAGGACTAGCGGGATCAAGTTTGGAATAGTGGTAATAAATGCTGCATAATGGTGTGCGCAGATTTATTATCACTATTTTAGAAATGCCACTTTTGTAAGTTGGCATTTCTGTGTGCTATGTGTCTTTGTGCCTGCCTGATGTGTATTGCATGTCTGGCTCTGGAGTGAAGGGGGCTGGTGAGGTACAGTGACTCCAGAGGGGTTGAGTGAGTCAGCGCTAGGCTGAATAGGCAGATCTGCATTTGGAGTAGTGGGAGGAGTAGCCCCTGACCCTGAATAGGTCTGTTCCTGCCTTGTACAATGCTGGCTCCGCCCCCCTGTGGTGTGTCTGGGGCCAGAGCCTAACCTAACAATGGGGACTGGTGTGCACTATAAACAAATGGTTGAGTGCCCCCCAGAACTGGTTGGAACTGGGTCCCCAAGCCCTGTGCCAGGGCAGAACAAAGACCTGGCTTTTATCAATATTGGGGCTGTGACCCCATGTAAAGTGCTTTTTGTGCTAACCTGGAACTGGTGGCCGGCAGGCTGCCGGGCTGCCAGGAGGAACCGCCGTGGGACCCAGCTGCTGCTTCCTGAGGGTCCCTACATGCTGGCCTGCCTGTGCCCAGCCCTGCCCTCTGGACTTTGGGGGATCCTGCCCTGCAGGCTTAACGCTAAGAGAGCGCTGGATTCTTTAGGGGGGTGCCTCCTCTCTGATGTACTTAGGGGGCGAAGAGCGCTGTCCTCAGGAGGGAGACAGGCTGCACCCTCGTGGATTGTGCCTCTGGCGTTGAGGACAGGTGGGCGCTCTGGCCGGACCCCGGAGTGGATGAGTGGGGAGCGCTGCATTGCGGCACGCTGGGGCCCCTGAAGAGTGGGGATCTTGCACAATCCAAGCACGTTGTGAGTGCTTCACCTTTTGCCCTCCTTTGAGCCCAAGAAGGGGGCTCCTGCGGTGGGAACGACAAGAACCGCCGCACCGCAAAAACAGAAGTCAGGCAAGCCTGTGCCTGAGTGTGGGCGGGGCTCCCCATGTTGCCAGAGAACCCTGCATGTGGCCCACGAAGGAAGGAGCCAAGCTGGCGGAGATTTCCTCCGCGTAAGGACAGCCCTCCCGAGGCCGGACGTCAGGCCGGAGAAGCCTGGTTGTGGGAGAGGAGGCCCGCGGAACGTCCGGAAGTCAGGCAAAGTCTGTGCCTGTTGGTAGGCGGCACTCCCGTGTCCGAGGAGAGCCCGCATGTTGCCGAGTCTGTGTTGCAGCAGGAGGAGTCGGAGCCTTGCGAGCTCCATTTACGCACTTTTCCGCCTCCCCCGCCTGGTAGAGGGAGAGGCGGGTCCCCGCAGATCACCGGTCACAACGAGGAGACCGGGCAAGGTCTGAAGAGGTCCCGTGAGTGGGGCCTGCAGGGCACCCTGTTGGTGCCTTGTTTCAGCCATATTTTCAAGCTGGCTGACAAGGGAGAGGAGCTCCGGTGAGTGGGGCATAGGAGGCACACTGTTGGTGCCTGATTGGCTTACACAGCTGTACCGCCAGATCGCGGCAGATGCAATGACGGGGGCATTTTCTTTCTCTTGGGCATGAGAGGAACGAGGGTGAGTTGCATTCTCCCCCCCGAACCCCCCCTTAGAAGTACGGGCTGGTGGAAGCCCCGTGCTCAGAGAGCCCTGGCTATCTGGACAAAGGGCATTTGGGGATAGCCCAAGACGGGTCCCAGAGGAAGGCCAGTTGGCCCAGAGATCGCCTTGCATTCTGGTGGGGCGCAAGGCCCTAAGGTGCTGTGTGCACCTTACCTGTGTTACTATGGTGTTTATGCATAATGTGTTTATGGCTAATATGTATGCCTAATGTGATAATGCATAATGTGGTTTATGCTTAATGTAAGGTGATGTATGCATAATAGGTTTATGCTAAGTGTACCTTTACCAGTAGTTATTGGTGGTTTTCCCTAACTATGAGTGGTGATGTTTAGGCGTGATGTGTTATGCCCTGATGTTATGAGGTGGGTTGATCTGCAGCACCTCAGGAAGTTGCATCCATGTTTTCTGTAATGGTGGTAGGCATACTTGATGGCATGGGATTTCCCTAATATGGGTAAGCTACAAGTGTTTACTCTAGTGCACCTGGGATAATGTGTTTACATGAGGTTCCATGCTAAGTGCAATGTTACCAGTAGTTACTGGTTGTTTCCTCTAACTATGAGATATGTTGGTTATGACAGTGGCCCGATTGGCCCTGTAATGTATATAATCCCCTGTAAAGTAACATCTAGTGCCAGGTGGCACAGTGTATATATATGATTGCATTCTAATGTGTTTGATGAGTAATACAAAGGCTATTTTTTTTATATAACCTTGTGTGGAGTTTCTTTTGTGGTGTGCCTACTGTGTCGCTGCTGTGTGAGTGTGTTGCGCAAACGCTTTACACATTGCTCGTGCCAAGCTACCAAGGGGGTGAGCAGGGGTTATTTTCAGTGCGTAACTCCCTTGCCCTGACTGGAGTGGTGGTTTCTGCCTGGCTTAGGCGCTTGCCCTAGCCAACCAGAAATCCCATTTCTAACACTTATCATCACTGAACAGCTCACTCCGTATGCTCAGGCCTTTTCCCCCTGGGACCACAAGGCCCCTACACTTGCAAAGGTGCTTTGGAAAAAGTTCTTTATGAAGTATGGCAGATCTGAAAAACTTCATTAAGATCAGGGCAGGGACTTTGAAAGTAAACTTCATGCAAGTGCTGAATTGAGCAAACCTCCACTGAACATGATAGGCACTTTGAGGCCCAAACCAAAACCAAACTAAACCTAGCAAATAGACCCACTGGTGCATCCTTTTGTTAAAACCGTAACTGAAATGATTCCACTGGATTCACTCCATATCAGCTCATTTTCAAGAGGAATGTTAGGCTACTGTTATATTGCATATAGGTACCCTATATAGGCGCAGGTAACATTGCAACCTTTCACCTATATTCTTCCCTACATTACATACATAACGGTTCTTAGGGACTGACCTTTTACCTAGATACGACACTGCATTCAGAACGCAGGTTTTTCCCAAGTTCGAATCTCATACATTATTCATGAGACTTCTTGGACGCACAGCAGGACTAACATCTCCTGTATAATATCTATGTATAAAGTTCAGGCCCGACGTCATCCTTTAGGCCGACACAGTAACACAGCAAGGTAGGACCCCTGGGGAGACCTATGGGTAAATATACATCACATCTTGCTTAGAAAGACAGAGGAGACCGAGACTTCCCGGCTAACACACTGACCAGAGACGCTGAGGTTCCTGCATGCAGACACTCCAGCTCGCAGTGGTCTAACATCCCTCTCGGGGTGTCCAACTCAAGACCAGGACGGGATCCCATATTCTCTCATTCTCAGGTAATGGGGTTGACTAGATCCTAGAGGGATTCTTGGCATAACACCTACACAGATGCTAGGTACATTTAGGTACATCTAGTTAGGAAGGCATTGTAGGAGTACGCACTTTGATTACTGCAAGATGGTAGAACTTTACCATCCCTTTACTCTCGTAGTACTTCTAATCATATATCTCTGCTACTGTCTAATGGTTGTTGCAGCTCATCTATTCTACACTAGAATAACAACTGTTCAATAAATACTTATTGCAAGCGTCCAGCCTGTTTATTCTGTGTATCTCTCTGAGACAAACTAAGTGAGCACGAGTGACTGAGCGAAAGGTAGTATGTTGTTTCCACGATTCTGAGGGATCAGGGTTGTCATGTTCTGAGGTTGCCAGAATCTATTCTCTCCTTGGTAAGAGGAGATTATAGTGGCACTGTGAGCTAGCTGATACAGACAGGCTAACGTATCCGGTGGGGGTGCATGGAATCAGTCCGCCACCAATCCCACAGTTTATGTTATCCAAACGTGCAGATCCTGTATAGGTTATATAGGAACTACACGACATGGCGCCGCCAACGATGGTTGGGTACTTATTTAACTTATTATATTATAGTATCCAATATCAAAACATTCCTCAAGGGGCAGGCTCTCCCGCTCACTCAGCTGAGAGCTAATACTATAATATTCACTGCACTCTAGAATCTCGCCCCATAATGCTTTGCTGGGCCTTTGGTTGGCATTGTATTTTTGCCCATAACTTTGCTTGGGGTGGTCCTAGGAGGATGGGACCACCACTGAATCGTTCAGCATGATATGCTCTTTGTGTTCAAGGCATCTGCTTGGTTCTCCCCTAGGTTAGGGGTGACCTCAAAATCATCACCTCTCTCATTGCCTAATATTTTTCAAAGTTCACTTTTGTGAATTGGTTATATGCTTTTTAGCATGTAAAGGTTAAGTTGTCTTATCAAAGAGTTGTGTGTGCAGTAGCTAACTCCGCTACGTGACGGAGTTGGAATTTTTGCATGAATTCCGTGTTTTCAATGTAACGCGTAGTTAACAAATCTCCGCAACTTCCGCTAGTGGAGCGGAGTTCATTGCCCATGGTTAGTAGTGACATCCTACAGTGTTGGGAAGTTGTGCCTTGATCGGCTAAAAACCTCAACACTCACAAAGGTGAAACAACACTTATCCTTACTGTCACAGGATGTGGATCTCAGGGATTTTTTACTAGGACCCAGGAAGCCACGTCAGAAACGTTTCTATTATGCTGTCTATAATGAAATTTGGAAAATATCTCAACAAGAGGCCGCAGAGAGATTACGTGAAATAGACCGTATAAATCTAGAAAAATCTCTAGCAGTGGTAGACAATGGGTTAACTACATTGACCTCCAGGATATATTCCTTAAGCAACATTGTATCTTCTGCGATAGACATACTGGAACAAGATTTGGCCATATTACAACACGGGCAATCTCAATTACGTTCTATTATGTTATTAAGCTGGACGCTGCAATCTTTGCGTGCAGGCTATGTGCCTTGGCGTTATATCAACAGTACCTCTCTGTTTTCTGAATACAATCTAACAGATAAACAGATAGAAATGGCACAAAGGGGAGCAAAATATACAATGCTGCGTATCGAAAAACTGTATAGATTAGCATTTACAGTGGCAGAATTACCGTCCACTGAATGGCTAATCCATGGCCACGTAACTCTACCGGTCACTACTTTTCAGTTTCAGTATTGCCTTGAACAAAAACAGGCAGGCAGATATGAAGAAATGGGTAAGGAATACATTAAGGAATCATGGGTATTACCATACAGATTTCAATGCCGGAGTGGGGATCGAGAAGTGTTTCTGAGCGGTACAAACTGTGAGAACGCTTTAAGTGGATCACTCATATGCCAGGATATAATGCTGCACGGGGCTTGTAATGGTTCTGTAGCGAACCTGTCCTGCCATTTGAGGGGTGCCCCAGCTGCAGTGATTACTCCAGTATTCAGGCTACTTTAAAAGGGGAGTTACTTGATGCTGAACAGTCAAGGCTGCTGCCGAATGCTCCCGGGCATCGCATATCTGGTAACCGTGAGCTCTAGGGTTACTTGTTGTATGCAAGTATTGTTTCCACCAACACATACAGTCAGGGAGACACCGTTATGGCCTTCACTGAATGTTTCTTTAATACGGTTTGATACTCTAAGCAGAATGAAAGCCATGCTTTTACAGAAGTCTGTGCCCTTAACCTCCGCTCGAGAGACTTTTGATCTTCAGATCGCAAGGTCTTCGGCAGAGATACAGGCACTTATTCATACAAACTGCCCTTTCCATTTCGCAGAAATGGTAAATCGTATCTTTAACATGTCTGATATGACAGGCATAGTCCACCTATTTAAGACCATAGGTTCTGGACTTCTGAGCACCTTTCAGACGGTACTTAGAGTTATACCAAACTTCATACACTCCGTATTTGGAAGCATCTTTGGAGGACTTCCGCTCATCCTGTTTCTAGTAGCAGGAATCCTAATTGTTTTATATTTTCTACGCAATGGACATCCCAGTCACCAAGGAGATGGAAAGAGCACTACTGGAGCGTAAATACCGTGATCGCATGGTACAACATCTAGGCACGCCTCGCCTAAGGGAACTAAGTGCATCTTGGTTCTTGTCATTTCGACCAGTCTGGATGGACTGCATCTTACCTGTCCTCCGATGCCTGTTTTGCGGAAAAGAATGCGTGTTAGACCTTTGTTTGACACTCCCATCATGTGCGAAACCGGACGTGAATGCTTTACTGGACCCGATAACGGCCCATGTTCTGCAGTGTCCTCAGGGTATTCCGATGTTGATGGCGGCATTCCTTGAGCCCACACAGTTAGTAACAGCACCTGTTGGTGTGGACACCAGCTCCTCCTCTGACACCCAGGCTTTGGACGGCGCACAGGCTGCCCCAGCACTGGCTGCGGACAGTGTGGAACATCATCTGTGCTCAATTGACGTACTCTGCGAGGTGCTACAGGGGCAGTCTACTGCGGAAGCAAGCAAAGAAAATGTTGCGTCTACCAGCCAGGACACATAAACATTTGACTCATTTGGCTCGTCGTGTGCTAGAAGAAATTCGCCCTTTTTTTAAAACAAGCTCAAATTTCGAACTCAAAACAAAAATTGACATTTCTTTCATTTATTGGGCATACATGGCTTTCTAATGCTTATAGTGCTTCAGACTATAACTCAGACGCTTTAGAGCTATGGCTTGAAAAGGTTTTTTTAGACAGTTTTTAGTATTTTTAGAATTTGTTTTAGAAATTTTAAATGTTTTTAGCTAAACAAATGTTTTTATAAACTTTGTGAGTATCAATATCTAGTTAGGCTAGTAGTACAGTAATAAGTTACATATGTCGTCCAGTCGGAAGAGGAGTGGGTGTTATATTCCATATAGGTACCCTATATAGGCGCAGGTAACATTGCAACCTTTCACCTATATTCTTCCCTACATTACATACATAACGGTTCTTAGGGACTGACCTTTTACCTAGATACGACACTGCATTCAGAACGCGGGTTTTTCCCTAGTTCAAATCTCATACATTATGCATGAGACTTCTTGGAAGCACAGCAGGACTAACGTCTCCTGTATAATATCTCTGTATAAAGTTCAGGCCCGACGTCATCCTTTAGGCCGACACAGTAACACAGCAAGGTAGGACCCCTGGGGAGACCTATGGGTGTATATATACATCACATCTTGCTTAGAAAGACAGAGGAGACCGAGACTTCCCGGCTGACACACTGACCAGAGACGCTGAGGTTCCTGCATGCAGACACTACAGCTCACAGTGGTCTAACATCCCTTGCGGGGTGTCAAACTCGAGACCAGGACGGGATCCCATATTCTCTCATTCTCAGGTAATGGGGTTGACTAGATTCTAGAGGGATTCTTGGCATAATACCTACACAGATGCTAGGTACATTTAGGTACGTCTAGTTAGGAAGGCATTGTAGGAGTATGCACTTTTTATCATGTGTTTTATGTACTTGTAGATATTCATGATTATTGCAAGATGGTAGAACTTTACCATCCCTTTACTTTTGTAGTACTTCTAATCATATATCTCTGCTACTGTCTAATGGTTGTTGCAACGCATATATTCTACACTAGAATAACAACTGTTCAATAAATACTTATTGAAAACACCCAGCCTTTTTATTCTGTGTATCTCTCTGAGACAAACTAAGTGAGCACGAGTGACTGTGCGAAAGGTAGTATATTGTTTCCACGATTCTGAGGGATCAGGGTTGTCATGTTCTGAGGTTGCCAGAATCTATTCTCTCCTTGGTAAGAGGAGATTATAGTGGCACTGTGAGCTAGCTGATACAGACAGGCTAACATATCCGGTGGGGGTGCACGGAATCAGTCCGCCACCAATCCCACCGTTTATGTTATCCAAACGTGCAGATCCTGTAGAGGTTATATGGGAACTACACAACACTACCTATACCTATGTTTTGGTGTTGCCAATGATGGCATTGAACCTCAGACAGACTTGCACAATGTAAAGGCCTAAAGTAGCAACTGTAGTGGGCATAGAAGCTTGCTTCTCAAGCAGAAGCAAAGGACACCACCTCAACCGAAATTCACTATAATCAGTGGTTCAGAGAACAGGAGTTCCTGCGGGGAGACAGAGTCCTGCTCTGGTCAGAAAGTCAAAAACAAAACAAGGGATCTCTGGGAGACAGACCTCTACACCATTGTGTGCAGATTACACAATATCTCTATGTATAAGATCCTCAAGAGACTGGATCTTGGATTCTTAACGTGCTCCACAGGAGCCATTTACTGCCCTTGGGTCAATTGATCACATTTGTCAAGCCAAAAAAACAACAAGCTGCTACCTACAGCAGACTAAGGAACTCTATATAAGGAGAAGTGAGCAAAATTTCAAGAAGATGTGCCTTTACCAATGGCAACTCTACCTTCACCTGCCCAGATTTTGGAGCAACGTATGTACAATATAGTACAGTTTGCATGATGGTGATGGAACAGGATTTCGCAAAAAGAAACCTGCTCGAATGAATACCCCCATAATACGTACTAACAGTAAGTTGTAATAGAAAACTAACGTGCACCTTACATAAACACGAGGTACATAGCTTTGCGCATATATGCACTAACGTGAGATAACGCATGAAAGAACTAAAACCATATTTACATTGAGCTTTGGAAGAAACAAGAAATAATGCATGACTAGGCCGCATGTGCATTTCGTAGTTTGCATGTTGTAGCTTGCTGTGAAATTATAAATAATACCGCTTTTGCATAAAACTATGCTAGGAAAAACGCTAACAGGGAATAGTGCAAAGGTGGGTGGTAAACAGTGAGAACTACATTATCATATAATTAATGAATGTTCATTTTCCATTTGCTATAGTGAGCTGGATGAGACGCCATTTTCCCTTAACTTAGCCGAATAAAGGAGGGGCAGGATAAACAAGTGAAATTGATCTGTCAGAGGCACACTAAAGTGCTGAGCACAGCAGAAGAAGTGCAAGGGTTGAAGGCCAATGTGATGATCGTCTGTCAAGGGATGTGACAAACCGTGGGACAGAAAGACTCCTTCCGTGGACATTGCTTAAACTTATGTACAATTGTAACATGAATTAAATCGTGTGAACGGAACTATTATGAAATCATGGGAATGGGTGTAGAACAATGAAAAAGCCCACATTTTGAGTAAAGTCACAGTGGTGTGACAGTCCACCTCTAAAATTCTCCAATCATAGTTTCGTAAAATGTTTCAACTGATGTGGGACGGACATGTAGGTTTTAGGGTATAACTGGGGTGCCTTTAGGGGTGTGGTTAGGTTAGGCTGGCTACAGAGAGAGAGAGGGGAGATGCGTCGCTGTCCGTCGGTTTGCAGAGAGGCCTAGCTGTTCCTGTCCTGTCCCGTTCCTGTCCCTGTAATTTTTGTTCCCTGATTCTATTTCAGGGGACCCCCACCATCACTTTGGCCAGAGGGGTGGTTTTCTACAGATCCTTTGGGTTAGTATTATCCTCACTCGTTCTTGCAATATTACCTGCAAATGTATTTTGTCTCTGAAACCTTTGTCTCTACATCTATCCACTCCTTCATGCACATGTCATTATTTGATTGATGAGTTTGTCTCTATCTGAAATTGCTGATGTTTTTCTCCCCCTTTGTGAGTTCATTGTTTGCACTTTTGACCGTATGCATTGAGCATTTTTATCATTTAATTTGAGATAAAGCTTTATTAACTTCAACGAGAGTCTGTGTTTATTTAGCTGATTGAATAGTTATTTAGATAGTAGTATCATTGCCATCAACTATTCAACTAATTGGTTCATCGACCAAGTAGAAGGAAAGTTGATGTATAAGTTAGATAAGTATTTTAAATTGTCATACATGGATTTTAGAAGGAAAAGAATTAAACTTATATAAATTGACCCCAGCGCCTCAGGGATTTGGGTGAATGTGTATGGGCCATTGTTCTGTGATATTATCGAGTATTGATCCCTAATCAGGTATTGGCCTTGCGCTGGATCAGTTTCTTGGTAGCAGAGGACGGTTCAATTATTGATTAGTTTGGTAATGATTATTGATTATTGATTATATGTTCTTAACACGAAAAAGTTAGTGTCCTGTTCTATGTTGTCTAGAAGTACAGGTACAGAGAGACCTGAGGAATCCCGGGAATGGAATTCAGCCTGAAATAGGCAGAAGAAGAGTGTGGTAAAGAAATCACACTGCAGAAGTACTTTGTCTGTTGTAATAATACCGAAGCTACGGAGGGCTGAAGGTGTTATATTTAGGGAAATTTCGTATGAGAGTAGAGTGTCTGAAATAGCCAAGGGTCCACTTCCGAAACTCTAGCCTTATCCCCAGGAGAGTAACAAGACCTCTTTTCACACCAAAAAGTCCTCTTGTCGTTGATAAGCCTCTATTGTACATCGGAAATGTTATAAACTGTACTCACTGTCATATGATGGACACTACTGTCTCATGGAAATGTACTTCTGTAAATGTTTTGATTGCAAGTCGTATTCTCAATAAAAATTGTCTTAAAAAAAAAAGTCCTCTTGTGAAATTTTGGCCTTATCCCTAGAGGAGTACCAGGTCCTCCCGGTGCTTGTTTGAAGGGTAAAATAGCGCTGGTCGTTATTAGGACTCGTAGTGAAGTGAACCTCTTGGAAAAGTGAAAACTGTCTCTTTATTAGTGGAACAGACAAGGTAGCATTGTTTTTTGTGTTGTTACTAATCGAACTTTTGATTAAACATACTTAGAAATATATTGCCGTAACATTTTGTAAAGGGAGGGTCAGTAGAAGGAGTAATACTGACATCAAAAATAGCCGCGCTGGCATTGGTCAGGCAGCGGGCGTATATGGAGTTGTGATTGGTTGGTTGGTGTGAGCCGCGCTAGTATTGGTTGAGACTTTGCTTACGTAGCAGTGCTCTGATTGGATAGTTGGTGTGTGTCGCGCTGGTATAGGACGAGAACTGACAAATAGAATAAGTTGAATTTCGGAAAGGTCTCCGTGTTTATTTTGTTAAGATATATTAGCATAAAGAGTCAGAAAAAGGAAGTTGCTTAAAAAAATAAAGAATTTCTTTATAAAAGATAAACCGATTGTGACTAGAGAAGGGAATTCCTATTCCACCTCCAAGAACGCCTGCTTCCTATATGATGTTGGAGCGAGGATACCATACGTGTATGTGGTTAGAAAACAGGGTGGAATATACGAAGGATGATGGTGTTATTGCTTTCCCACAACATGGTTCGTTTAATGTCAGGATTTTGCAAAATTTGAGAAATCGAGTGAATTCACTAGAGCCGAATCCCAGATTAACTCAGTATGAAGCCTTAGAGGAATGGGAAGTTGAGGCATTTGAGAGAGAGAAATATAGAAGTAACAGAAGATACAGAAATTTGATGTTTGGATATTCTTTTGAGGGTAGAGAAGAACAGTTGAAAAGATGGAGGAGAGCTGTGGTAACAGAGGGCCTGTACCCCGTTCTAGTTGCTGATGATCAGACAGGAGGCAAGTGTAAAGAGAAAAAGAAAAATATAGAAAATTCAAGTTTAAGGGATGGCCCGAACGAATCTGATGATGAGTTGTTAGAGGATATTATGACCAAAAGACCTCCGCCGTATGAGGAAAACTCAGGAGAGGTGACTCCAAGTGCCCCACAAATGGGAACCCCATTAACTCCACAGGTCACTGAAATAGCTAGGGCAGTACGAGAAAATGAAGTGAATTTGTTGAATAAGGCAAGACTGGAGCAGGTTCAGAAAATGAATCAGTTAAGTCTGAATGCGGAAGCATTGACGGTACCCGTGACGATTGGTCCCGTGGTCCCATTGTATGGAGAAAGGCAAAATCTGACAAAAGTACATACGTTGGCAGTTCCGAGAAGTAGTGTCAGGGGTTAAATGGTGACGGTAACGAATGAGAGTGGACAGGCTGATCTGAATACTACATTGTTGAATCTTCCGGTTTGTGAGTTGATAACGGAAACCCCTAAAAGAGGTTTACAAATGGACCCAAGGAGAATAGGACCGGATGTCACTCCAATAGCAGGGAGTTCAGCAAGTCCTTCACCAGAGGAATTGAATAATTGGATAAAGGAGATGACAAAACCAAAACCGCAACCATAGAGTATAAATGTGAGTCAATTGAAAGTGGATTTGGAAGAGATGATTATTGGCACAATAAGTCCAGATAGGTTAGGGACTTACAGAGATGATGAACTGTTGTTTTTGTGTAACAGCATTACATGGAGGGCAAAGAATCTTCACGAGAAAATATCCGAAGCTGCTAGTGAGTATGGAATAGATATAGAAAAATCGAAGGTGTTGCAAAAATCATACAGGTTGGCCTTCACTGATAAGGATTTAGAGAGTTTGAATGCGTCAGGAAAAAGATTGCAGATAAAAGAATTGATGAACATTCTGAAGAAATGGGGAGATGTAGATCGATGGAAAAATAGATGGATGAGAAAGAAGCAGCTAGTAAAGGAGTGTCTATGTTTCTGTTAAAAGAAACAGAACAAATTGAAAGGGTGTGTCCGATGAGAGAAGTTCCAGATGGTGGATATGTTCACGTTCCATGGTCAAGGCAGGATATATTGTCTTTCACGAATGATTTTCCCAGGTTAAGAGAGAAACCGGTTGAATGGTATAAACAAGTAGAGAGGTTTGTAAAAAAAAATTGAAGGTTTTGTTGAAGGATTTAGATGTGTCGTTTGAGATTGTCGTTCCAGCAGATTTGTGGACAGAATGTAAGATCACCGTTGATTGGCCAAAAGAAGAATATCCTAGAGATCCTAAAACAGGTGCACCATCTGAGGAGGTGATGAAAAATATAATCAGGTAATCACCTTCTTGAAAGGGAAAATATCCCCAAAAGAAACAGATTGGGTTAAAATTGATAGGACGACCCAAGAACCAAAAGAGTCAGTCCATGCATACTATGAAAGGTTATTGCAGGTTTTTAAACAGTATAGTGGGTTTGAGAATATTGGAGACAAGGATGTGGGACATTTTGTATATCGTTTCGTGTTCGGATTGAAACCAGAAATTAGTAATATGATTCAGCAACATTTGATTTGCTGGCAGAGCAAAACAATAGATGAAATTCTGAAGTATGTAAAGTATTGTAGTGATGACATTGAATCAAGACATAAAAAGTTAAAAGAGAAAATGATGTGGGCACAGATGAAAGTGGCAGAGCTGCAAGAGGCAAATAATAGTCCTCAAGTTGGTTACCAGATGAATGGTCAAAATCAAACTGGTCAAGTACCCGGTGGGGGTAGAGGAAGAGGTAAAATGAGTAGCGAGGAAGCTATGAAGAAATTTCCTTGTCATTTGTGCGGAAAGCATGGACATTGGAAGAATGAGTGTAGATCTGCTAAAAAGAATAATGGGGCAAATCAAAATTTAATTCCACAGATGCAGAATGAGGTGGGTGTAAATCAGCAGCAGCAGCAGATAGTTACTCCACAGTTACAGGTGCCACAAGCTCCCATGGCAAACAATGTGAATGCTCAAGTGCAGAGGTAAGGTGCAAATACTGGATTTCACGGAGGTGACCAAAGTGGTAAGAATCAAACTGTGCAAATGATTCCACATTATTGGTTGCAGTGCAATGAGAATGATTCAGACTCATCTCAATGACGGTGCCTGAGGGGAGAGGAAGAGTGCGTACTTGGCGCATCCTTGGCAGTAGATCAGTCAGGTCCATTTGTTGACGGAAAAGTAGAAGGGAATGACATTACATTCTTAGTGGACACTGGTGCTACCCGTTCTACTGTGAGAGCAGCAGAAATTCCAAACCTACCCCTCTCGGGAGAAACTATCCAAGTTGTAGGAGTCTCAAATAAACATTTTAGAACACCAGTCACAAATCCAATAGAAGTTCATATTGGAAACTTCAGAGACATGCATCGGTTTGTGGTATGTGACTCGAGTCCAGTAAATCTCTTAGGTAGAGATTTATTATGCAAAATGAACTGCACCATCTATTCTACGCCGGATGGTATTGCATTTCAGAAACCTGATGAGGATGTCGAATTTAAAATGATGCTAGCGAAGCAAGGGACAGTAGTGGATGAGTTGTTTTCACTTCTCACAGAAGAGAATTTGCCGGAAGAGTTAAAAAGTGCAGTGAGATTGGATGTGTGGGATTTTTCAGGAAAAGAAATTGGCTTAATGACAAATGTAGATCCGATTCAGGTAACAGTTAAAGAGGGTGCTGTATATCCAAACACACCTCAATACAAAATGAGTCCGGAAGTAATTGCAGGAGTCACTCCTGTAATCGACCAAATGATTGAACAGGGAATTTTAAAGGAAATACTGAGCAATCCTTGTAATTCACCTAATATAGGTATCAAAAAGCCCAATGGGAAATACAGAATAGTGCAGGATTTATGAAAAATAAATAAAATTGTAGTACCCTGTTGTCCAATAGTGCCAAATCCAGCAGTGATACTTTATCAAATTCCCTGTGATGCTGAATGGTACACAGTGATTGATTTGTGGCAAGCATTTTTTTCGATTCCTCTACATCCGGAAAGCCAATATTTGTTTACATTCCGGTTTGGAGACCATGTTTTGGCATGATGCCGAGTTCCTCAAGGGTACACCGAGAGTCCCTCAATCTTTAATCAGATTTTGAAAAAATGTCTGGAGACTTTAGTCATGCCAGGAAATTCAGTTTTGGTTCAGTACATTGATGACCTTTTAGTGGCATCAAAGACACAAGAGGCATGCGTAACAGATACAGTTGCCTTACTGAACCATTTGGCAGAAGGAGGACACAAAGTGTCCCCAGCAAAATTACAATTTTGTAAACAAGAAGTTCAGTACCTAGGACACAAAATAGAAAAGGGAGTCAGAAAGGTGACACCAGAAAGAATTGATGCAATTAAACAGATGAGTCCACCTAAAACTCAGAAAGAAGTACAATGTTTTTGGGAATGGTTGGATACTGTAGGCAGTGGATCAGTGGTTTCTCACTGATTGCAAAACCTCTACAGAGATTGACACGAAAAGATGTGAAAGATCCGATTGTGCTGGATGATGAAGGTATGGAGACCTTTACAAAATTGAGAAAAAGTCTTTGTCGAGCACCTGCATTGGGAATGCCTGATTATACAAAAGAGTTTGCGTTGTACTGCTTTGAAAGAGATGGGTGTGCACTTTCAGTCCTAACTCAGAAACATGGAATGACATGACGTCCAGTAGCATATTTTTCTGCTACTTTGGATTCAGTGGCTGCAGCGTTACCAGGCTGTTTAAAAGCAGTAGCCGCCACTTGTGTGAGTCTGGAACAAAGTGAAGCGATTGTGATGGGATATCCAGTCAAGGTGTATGTGCCACATTCTGTTGAGATTCTTTTAACTCGAACCCAGACCCAGTATGTGACCTCTAGTCGGCTGACTAAGTACGAGAGAGTGATTCTGGGTGCTGAAAATGTGACTGTGGTGAGGTGCACAACTGTAAATCCGGCAACCCTACTACCAAATTCTCGTTGTGAGGAGGTGAGAGAGGAAGTGGATCATGATTGTTTGGATGTGACAGAACTGTGCACTAAACCCAGGCCTGATATAGAGGATGTTCCTTTGGAAGAACCAGACTGTGAGATATTTGTGGATGGGTCATGCCTAAGAAATGAAAAAGGTGAATATGCACTGACTATGCTGTTTGCACCATAGCGGGAGTTCTAGAAGCATCTTGTCTAATAGAGGGGTAAACTCTGCCCAAATTGCTGAATTGATAGCTCTAATTAGAGCGTGCAAAATTGCCAAAAGCCTAAGCGTGACCATATTCACTGATAGCCAATATGGGTTTGGGGTTGTCCATGATTTTGGACAGCTATGGATGCAAAGGGGATTTCTGACTTCTTCAGGTTCCCCTATCCGTAACAGCAAAACTGTAAAAGAATTATTGGATGCTTTACAATTGCCCAAAAGAATTGCACTGGTCAAATGTGCTGCACATAAATCAGGACATGATTATGTGACAAAGGGCAACAGATACGCCGATCAAATAGCGCGTTTCAAAATGTAATGGCCTTAAATAGAGCAATTGAGACGAAAAATACCGAATACCATCTTATGTGTACAACCACATTTGAAACTTGGGATGAAGTGAGGCAGATGCAGGAAGAGGCAAGTGATGAGGAAAAGGAAATTTGGAGAATACAGGTTGTAGGAAAGCAAGCAGAAGACGAAGTGTGGGTCTATTTTGACGAAAGACCAGTCATGCTAGATTCTTTACTTTCCCATATGGCCAGGGTATACCATGGAATTGCACATGTTGGTAGAGATGCAATGATCAGACTCTTCAAGCAGACATGGTATAACCCAAAGTTCAGGGTCATTGCAGAGAGCCTTTGCCAGAGGTGTATCACTTGTCAGAAGCAAAATCCAGGTAGAAAGACAGTTGTTAGTTGGGGACGAATTGGAAGAGCAGGAGGACCATTTACCCATCTCCAATTGGATTTTGTCGAACTTCCCCCATGTAATGGGCTGAAGTATGTGTTGGTTGTCATCTGCTTGTTCTCTCGTTGGGTGGAGGCCTATCCCACAAGGAGAAATGACAGCCTAACTGTAGCCAAATTGCTTTTAAGAGAACTGATTCCTAGGTTTGGATTTCCAGTCACTTTAGAGACAGATAGAGTAACACATTTCAATAATGAGATAATTCGGATAATTTGTGCAGCATTACAAATTGAGCAGAAGCTGCATTGTGCCTATCGACCTGAAGCATCCGGAGTGGTCGAGCAGATCAATGGCACTATAAAATCTAGGCTAGGAAAAGTGTGTGCATCCACAACACTGAAATAGCCTGACGCTTTACCCCTTGTATTGATGAGTCTTAGAAGCATTCCTGGCAAAAAGACGGGATTGAGTCCACACGAAATTCTGATGGGAGGAGCAATGAGACAAGCATACATACCAGCGAACAAACTGATGAGTATATCTGATGATCTAGTGCTTGATTATTGCAGAGGATTGGCTGATCTGGAGCGTTCTGTGTCTCACCAGGTTGGAGAAACTGCCACCACAACACAGCCGAATCAAGCTCATGATCTGAGTCCTGGTGAGTGGGTTTTTGTCAAGAAACACGTGAGGAAATATTGTTTTGAACCCAGGTGGAGTGGTCCTTACCAAGTTATTCTGGTGATGACGACAGCAGTGAAGTGTGG
The DNA here is from genome assembly GCA_963921515.1 of Calotriton arnoldi. NCBI lineage: Eukaryota > Metazoa > Chordata > Amphibia > Caudata > Salamandridae > Calotriton > Calotriton arnoldi. The sequence continues at coordinate 597,726 of CAWUFW010006881.1, forward strand.
TGGTCTGCCAAACTGGATTCATGCAAGCCATACCAGACGAGTCCCAGGTCCATTTGAAAGACAAGAAGAGCAGCAACTGGTAAACCAAAGTCAAAGACCAGAGGTTGAAGTGTTTGAAGCTGAAGAATCTAGAGCAACAGATTCTGAAGAGCAAACTAATGACGAACAGCCAAGCACAAGTCAAGTAAAGTGGGTACCAGCTACTGGGTCTCGTGAGACTGCTGTTGAGCCAGAGGAAGGTGAGACTGTTGTTGAACCAGAAGAAAGTGGGTTCACGGTTAAACCAGGAGAAAGTGAAATTGCTGTTGAATCAGCAGAAACAGAAGTTACTGAAAATCCAGAAGAAGAAGAACAGATAGAAGAAAGGCCAAACAAAAGAACCTGTGAACCAGATGGAGAAGGTGAAAGGGTAGTTCAAACCAAGAAACCAAGAAAAGGTGACAATTGGCCAAGTGGAGAAAAAAGACTGAAATACACTCTTGTGAGGAGAAAGTCAAAGAAAGGACCAGAGCAAAGTAATGAGGTTTCAAGTCAGACAGAACAGGAAGAGTCAGGAGAAGAATTAGTACGAAAAACAAGGAGAGTAAGAATTCCAAGCAGGAAATACAAAGCACCAGAATGGACTTACATGGTCTTGAAAGAAATTGAAAGCTCAGATCCAAGTGAAGAAAAAGACAATTCTGACACTGAACATGTTGATGAAAGCAAATTGAGACCACCTTAAAAGAACTGTAACAAAAACTAAGGTACAACATTGTCAGTTGGAAGAAGAAGTAAAGAATTCTAAAGACCTAAAGAAAAGAAAAATAAAAGAAAGGGGGTAAAGAAGAAAGTCTGAAGTGTGGGATTACACTATTTTTTCCTAAAATTTTAAATTTTTAGAAAAGTTTAGTGTTTATAGATTTAGATAGATTTTTATATAATTTTTTGGTAGAATACAAAATGGCTGAAGAAAAGGTGACTGAACATCCAAAATCTAGTCTAAAACGTAGATGTATTAAAGCTTGCTTATGTAGTGTTTTGTTATTAACATTCATGTGGATATTACTAACTGTCCTTGTACCTATTCTAATGGTAACTAATAATGGAAATAATACTAATGATGTAACAAGTGAAAGAGTGAATGATGTTACTAAAGGAATACCTAATCCTAACATAGAACAAATGGATGGAAGCATTCTCCATCATGATAAATCAATTAGTGATTTCTCGTTAAATGTGTTTACTAAATTGTTGTACGAATACATTGATACGATGAATGTGAGTGATTGTTATGTATGCATGCAATTACCTTCGTCTGTCTCAGAGGGGGTGACGTATCATCACCTTCCTTTAACATATGGTGTGTTTTGCAGTGTCTTAACAAGTTTGTTTTACGTGACGGGGAAGCTCGAATATCATTATTCCAATATAGATTTAGTGTTTTCAGTGATACCTGTTATTAAGGAACTAAATAAGGTTTTGAGCAGTAAAAATGCACGTTATATGGAAGAGTTCTTCCATATTACCAAAACTTTAGATATAGAATATGCCTATAAAAACAATTTAACATGTAGTTTACAGGTTGAAGAAAAAGTATTTATAGAAATGGTAGAAAATAGAAGGGAAGGTTTTCAAAGAAAAGCTGCTGAACAAAAGTCACAGATATCACCATGGGCTTTCAGGGAAGGAAATTATGAGAAAGGCGAGACATACGCTGCAATGTCCCTGGACTGGCATCAGAAGGGAAAAATATGTTTGCTTAGAATGAAAACTAACTATAACAATTATTTCATTGGTACTAGTGAATTTGAGCATACCTTCGAAATTACTGGAGGTTGGGGATTGAAAGGTAAGTCCGTTTTTATATAGCGCAGCTACTCACCCTTACGGGTCTCAAGGCGCTGGGGGCCGTAGTGGAAATTAAGTGAGCTATTGCCCAGAGTCACATGGTGCTGAGCTGAGCTGCCGCCGGGGATCGAACCGTGAACCCTGTGCTCCGAAGTCAGCTGCCCTGGCCGCTGCACCACACCTCTCCACTCCAAAGGTGGAACTGATCCTGTCTTTCCAGGAGTCTATTATGTTTGTGGTAAGAAAGCCTATTATAGGTTGCCTGCACATTGGTATGGTAGTTGTTATTTTGCTATCGTTTTTCCAAAGGTCTACCATATGGACCGAAACAACAACAGACTAAGTGAAATAAAACAAGGACTAACACGTAACAAGAGAGCAAGTTTCTCAGAAATAGTAGGTGATATTTTTGGTGCACTGATACCCTCAGTTGGAGTCGTTCTAA